>CM070593.1:83967481-85167481 GCA_036346395.1 Hsuehochloa calcarea | reverse complement strand
CTCCCTTGAAACTCATGGTGGATCAACAACACTGAGTTTGGAAAGGTAGAATCTATGCTGAACTTTAGTCTGTGCCATGTGAAGAAATCCACTAACTGAAACTCCGAAGGCACACACTGAATATCAATAACTTTGTCTTGCACCTGCGACCGCATGTACGAGGCATCCACTCCAATGTGCTTAGTGAGCTCATGCTCCACAGGATCTCGAGCAATGCTGATCGCACCTATACTATCTGATAAGAGAGGAGTTGGTGCAGAAGCGGAAACACCGAAATCCTCAAGTAGCCACCGAAGCCAGGTGATCTCAGCTGTCAACGTCGCCATGGCTCTCAACTCAGCCTCAGCGCTTAAACGGGAAACTGCAGTCTGCTTCTTGGTCTTCCAAGCAATCAAGGAGGAACTAAGAAAAACACAATAAGCAGAAAGAGATCGGCAATCACAATGATCGTTAGCCCAGGTCGCATCAGAGTACGCCTGAAGCTGCAAAGAACTGGAGCGAGGAAAGAAAGGCGACGAGTGATGGTCCCGTGAAGATATCGCAGAACACGAAGATGAGTGTAGTGGCTGAGTGGGAGTAGAGACAAATTGACTCAAGATGTGAACTCGGTGAGAGATGTCAGGGCGAGTGATCCCAAGGTAGACAAGGATCCCGACAAGATGGTGGCAGCGAGGCTCACCATCGGTAGGCCGAAGGTGAACACCAAGCTCTATCGGAGTATCCACCACACGCTGATCCGTGAGACAAGTGCGACTAAGGATATCCTGATTGTACCTCTTGGGAGAGATAGTAGCCCTCAGGCGTGGAAGTGATCTCAATCCCAAGGAAGTAACGAAGAGGACCCAAATCAGACATTAAGAACTGTTTACTTAGACTCTCCTTCACAAAGGTAATGTACTGAGAGTCATCTCCAGTGATGATCATATCATCCACGTATAGGAGGGCGTCCGACCCCGAGAAGAGGTGTACAAAGAGGGCAGGGTCGTGATCACTAGCGGAGAAGCCAGTAGTAGTGATAACAGAGAATCTGTCAAACCAAGCACGAGGGGCTTGTTTGAGCCATAGAGAGAGCCACGAAGGCGACAAACTATACCATCAGGGATAGAATGCCCAGGGGGCGGCTGCATGTAGACCTCACGCAGCTCGCCATTGAGAAATGTATTCTTAACGTCCAGCTGAGATATGGGCCACTGTCGAGCAGAGACCACAGCAAGAAGAGTGCGAACAGTGGTCATGTGAGCAACAGGAGCGAAGGTCTCATCATAGTCATGACCATGCTCCTACTGAAAACCACGCGCTACAAAACGAGCCTTGTAGCGCTCGAGGGAACCATCCGAGCGGTTCTTAATCTTGTACACCCACTTGCACGTGATGGGAGTGACACGCAGGTAGGGGCACAAGATCCCAAGTGCCAGTACGCTCCAAAGTAGCAATCTCCTCAGACATCACGAGCTGCCACTCAGGGTGAGCAGCAGCCTCACGGTAGGCCGTAGGCTTAGAAAGAGCAGCGGCTGCAAAACCGTAGCGCTCAGGTGGCCTAATAGTGTGGCGATCACGAAGATCGTATCTGGGAGGAGAGGGCGGAGCTGGACCCATCAAGGACGGAGAAGAAGAGCTGGGAATAGGGCTCAGCAAAGGCGAAGGCTCAACTGGAGAAGACCGAGGACGACAAGAGTAGTGCAGAGGAAAGGGTGTAATCTCAACAAAAGAGTGGGAAGGAAACTCCGGCGGAGGAGGAATAGGTGCAGCCGGAGGAGAGGGAGGCGAAGGTGGAGGAGGAAGCGAAACAATATTGGAAGGCGGGAGTCAGGAAAAGTCGAGAAGAGAGCGACTCAACAAGAGAATCTGACCTGACTGTGGGGGAATGAGGGTAGTAAGGTTGGGACTCGTCGAAAGTGACATCCCGAGAGATCCTCATTCGGTGAGCAACAGGGTCGTAGCAACAATAACCTTTATGCTCAAGACTGTAGTCAAAGAAAACACACTCAACTGACTGAGCGGTCATCTTGGTGCGCTCACGAGGTGGCAGAAGGACGAAATAGACAGCCGAAACTGCGAAGGTGACTGTACTCTGGGGCTCGACCATAGAGGCGCTCGATAGGAGTAGAGCCCTGAAGAGCAGTGGAAGGCTGTATGCATGGTTATTAAGGCGGTAAGGCGAGGCGAGGCGACTCACCCCCTTCACACCTTTTAAGCGGTAAGGCGCGAGGCGAGGCGATGCCTTAGAAATCCTAAGGCGGCAGAGCGATGGACGGAAGGCCACGAAGGTCCCGACAATGTTCCAAGCCACGAAGATCCCACCTGACCGGCCGCCCTTCCCGCCTCGCCGACCGGCCGCCGCCACGCCTCATCTCCTTTTTCCCCCGGCGCTATGCTGCTTCATCTTTGCTTGCGCCTCTGCTTTCTCTCTGCTGCTCGCGACTGCCTTCTCCTCGCCTCTGGCCTCCTCTCCCTCCGGCCTCCTTCCATATGTCCGGGCCGATGGAGGGAGGCCGGTCGCCGCCGGAGATGGAGAGAGGGGGAGGCCGGGAGGAAGGAGCCGGGAGGTGGAGGTGGAGACCGAGGAGGAGGGGAGCTGCCGAGCCGAGGCGGAGGTGGAGGCGGGAAGGAGGGATGGAGCAAACACGGATCTAGAGGCTAGAGCGCAGAGGCGACGCCACGACGGGGATGGAGGTCGCGATGGGGATGGAGGCGCTAGGGCTTGGCCGTCCGGCCACGCGACGCGGCGACAGTTTTCCCGCTGCCCTCATCCCGCCTCTTTATCTCCTCCACCCCGCTTATGGCGGCGCCTTGGAGGTTCCGCCGCCTAATCGACGCCATGGCGACGCTTGTCCTTGAGGCGACGCCTTAGGCCTTCTTGGCAAGGCGACGGCGAGCGATACGCACGACCGCCTTATCGCTTGGCGCCGCTTGCGCGCGCTTAATATCCATGGTCATGTTGATGAGAAAAGCGGCGAAAAACAACCTCGGTACCAAAAGGGGCGAGAAGAGGCAAGCATGAGAGCGTGAGCGGTCTCAAGCAAGTGACGATGCTTACGCTCAGGGACACCGTTTTGAGCGTGAGCACCAGGACACGAGCACTAGGGAAGAGTACCCTGCTCAGCGAGAAAACGATGCAAAGCAGCAGATAGATACTTACCTGCAGAGTCGGCACGAAACACACGAATAGCTGAATCAAATTGAGTGTGAACCATGGTGGCGAACATCTGATAAATAGAGAGAACCTGACTGCGAGAGGACATAAAATAGATCCAAGTATGACGAGAATAATCATCAATAAAGATCACATAGTATCGATGACCCCCTTTCGAAACGAAGGGAGCCGGCCCCCAAACATTAGAGTGAACAAGATCAAAAGGACGAGTAGAAATAGAATCACTAGAGGGATAGGGGAGCTGCAGCTGCTTGTCAAGCTTGCAACCCATACAATGTAAAGAGGTGTCCCTAGAAACAGACTCAAGAACACCACGACCTACTAGTGACGATAGACACGGTCCACAGAGATGACCGAGATGATGGTGCCATTGAGCGAAGAAGGTAGTGGAGGACGCGGCAAGACCAGAGGTAGTGGTAGTGGTTGACTGGCTGGTGGAGACAGTAGAAGGAAGCTGAAGCCAGTCGAGCTTCCAAAGACACTGTGAATCACGGCGCCAAGGGTTAGTACCAAGCAATGTCCCCGTGCGGCGGTCCTGAATACAACAAGAACAACACAACAGTCGTGATCAGTGATCTGACCAGCCGACATAAGTTGCATAGTAAGTTGAGGAACATGAGAGACTGCAAGAACGTGAAAAGAAGTGGAAAGGGTGCCTGGGCCTGCAACAGGAAGAGGGGTACCATCTGCATTCTGAATAGTAGAAGGAAAATCTGTGGATCGCACGGAAGTGAGGTGGGTATAATCTGGTGTCATGTGAAAAGCACCAGAGTCCAAGATCCACAGAGATAAGATACCTGATGAGAGAGGAGACGGAGGCGAAGAAGACTGCTGAGAAGCCAGACGAGCAGAACCCGAGGAGTTTGAGGATGAGCCAACACTGAGGCGTTGAAGTAGTGGGAGTAGCTGATGTGTGGCGTTAGTGGAGGAGCCCTGGCGAGAAGTGCCAGTTCTTGAGTGAGAGGAACCTCTAGAGCCCTTCGGGGGACGTCCATCCCGACGACCCTGGTCCCTCCTCCGCTTGTAGCAATCCTGAAACCTATGGCCGTCACGCCCACAGTAGGTGCAGTGGAGCAGCAACCACTGGAGGAGCTAGATGAGGGATCACGGTCAGTGCTGAAGAAACCGGCGAAGGAGCTGGTGCTGAAGCAGACTAGAGAGCCTGCATCTGAATCACTCCATGGTGTCGAGTCTCCTCAGCACGCACACCCGTGAGGGCCTCCACCAAGCTCGGGCGCGGTTGGCGAGTCAGGAGCCGAGCACGGATAGTCTTGAACTCAGGCCGGAGATGGGTCAGGACGTCGTAGAGGCGGTGAGTCTCTTGTTGAGCGCAGAGCCGCACACAGCAGGTCAGGTGCAGCAGACATCTGGCCCTAGAGAGTCAAGCTGCCACCACATGTCACATAGCTTCTGGTAGAAGTCATCCATAGTGGCATCGAGCAGCTGAAGAGAATGCACCTGGCTCACTTCTAAGAGATACATAACATCACTCGTCGGCTGGTAGTGAGTTAAGAGGCGCTCTCACATAAGATGTGTCGTCGGCAGCTCTGCTACTTCCATGGAGATGGTCACGGACATGCTCTACATGTTATGAATATTGTGTGTATTGATATATATTGAAGAGGCCCAAAGGGCAATATCCAATATATATAGGGTACAAAGGGATATACTTATAAAGATAAGGAAATACAAAAGACAGATCTTATCTCTAATATATCTCTAACACTCCCCCCCCTCAAATGCAAGGCGTATGCAATAGCATTACATTTGGAAAGGGTTGGCACTAAAATAGTAAAAATCCAAAGTCTGACTCTTGATAATGTCGTCGTAGCATGCAGCTCGTGGAAAATATGTCGACAAAAGATCTCCCATCCGATGTCGTGCGACAGCCTATAAAGCACAAGGTGCGGGTGCAAAGTCGACCGCAGCAACATGACGAAGAAGATGATGAAACCGATAAAAAAATTAGATAAAACTGTCAAATCAAGTTGAATAGGAATAGATAGAAGTATGACGATGCAGATCGTAGCCCAAGACAACGGCGGCGCAGTGCACAAGATGCGCAACGAATGCACAGTGCAAAAGAAGCGCAACGTAATGCATAAGAAGCGCAATAGAGGCGTAGTGCAGAAGAAGCGCGGCGCAATGCACAAGAAGTACAACGAAGACGCAGTGCGAAAGAAGCGCGACGGCCTTTAAAGCTTGGGGCGGCGGATCTGCAGCGGCTCGAAGAAAAAAGCAGCGGCTGCTGCCATGCCAAAGAAGTTCCTATACTTCTATGACTGATAATAAATTTGTGGACTCGTATAGCTTAGACGAACTCAAAGATTGAGTAATACGGACTTGGATGGACGCAGCGGAAGAAAAAGACACAAAGAATAGCTAGCATTAGCAGCAAGAATAGCTAGCAGCAAGAACAAAGAATAGCTAGCAGTAGCAAATACTCTTTAACAACGGAGCGTTGTAGCAGTTGGTGGTAGACATGGCACGCGCAAACGGAGGTACGAAGACGCAGCGCACACACGAACAGCACGCGAGCAAATGCCCAAAGAAGCAATTGGAGCAAGCCGAGGAGACGGACGAAGAGCCGCACAAACACACGTGATTTAGGAGCAAAAGCTGATTGAGCATGCATACATCCCGATTGAGCATGCATACATGATCTAAAAGCTCCATCATGCATGCATGCATGTGTGGTTAAGGAGCAAAAGCCGATTGAGCATGCATACATGATCAAAAAGCTCCATCATGCATGCATGCATGCTGCTACCACGTAGCTCCCTTCCGTCGTTCTAGCCGCCAACGATGACTCTGCGGCCGACGACGAGTACAACATAGTGCTAGATGCGGCGGCACAAGCTCCTGGAGACCAGAGGGCGGTCGACGATTTCTTCGAGCTTACGCCCGATGTAGTAGATCGCTTCAACTTGACGGACTGAACTTATTACGACGCAATGACGGAAGATGACTGTGGAACCGCTGAGGTGCACGACGTGATAATGCCAGAGCCGATCGATAAGAATACGACTGGACGACGCTCTTTGCTGAGCTGATCGATGAACTGCGAATGCACCGATGTCGAGTAATTACAGGCCACCCCCGGGAGTGGAGATTGCTCCTCCCGGGGGCGGCAGCAGCGGAGGACGAACGGCGGCTAGGAGGCGGCAGCGGCAGCAAACCCTAACCCTAACATTTGCTCTGATACCATGTTATGAATATTGTGTGTATTGATATATATTGAAGAGGCCCAAAGGACAATATATATAGGGTACAAAGGGATATACCCTATAGAGATAAGGAAATACAAAAGATAGATCTTATCTCTAATATATCTCTAACACTACCCACCAAGATGGCGGTAGCACGGGCCTCGACATCTTGCCATCGCTCGTGCAGCTCAGACTGGTAGATCTCTAGGGCCTCCTCCAGTGCAGCATTGGTGGCCTCCTGAGCCCGACAACCGGGTCGTCCCGGATTTGCTGTACTCCGTTAGGATCTAGCCGCCTCCCCTGTTCCCTTGGGTCTGCCGCAGCAATGCATGCTAGGTCCGCCGCCACCAGGGATGAGGCCTGAGATGCCATTGCCGCCCATCTTCGTCCCGATGTTGCCACCGCCCCCTTGTGCCGCCGCCTTTGCCTTAGGATCTCTGCGCCGCCTCCCTCTCGAGCTGCCCCTATTCTTGGCTAGCGCCGTCGCCGCCCCGGTCTCGGGAAGCTGCCGGCCTCGGGCCACTGCAGCCGCGTTCATTCCAAGTTTCCAACATTCCCAATTTACACTTTTATGGCCTCTAAATATATACAGTCACACCACATCCAGCCAGTTTTTGCATTATGTTTATCTGGTCACAAATGTTTCCAACTTTAAGGCCGGACTCCAGCTTAGAGCATAATATATGCAGTCATCGTCAATGCTTCATGTGTTATTTTAATAATTCTGTCCAATAAGCACTTGTCCAAAAAAAATTGCTGCTGATTGTGAAACATCCCCGTTTGCATTTTTTTTTTTTTGTGAAGTGCATGATGCATTGGTATAAAACTATCTAAAAAGATGTATTACAGGTCATGTTGTGCAGATGTGCCAAATTTCATGGTAAAATTCATCTGAGCTGTAGGGTACGGAACAAAGACAAGCATGGCATCATGCACTATTCTTTTGTGCTGCTTTTCATTTTTTAGATCTCTACAGTACGGATGAATTGGGCCTTGAATATTTCCATGTGTGTATAACATTACATGTACCGCATCCATGGAATTTCTTGAGAATTTTTGGACCAGTTCGTCATGTGCTTTTCATAACGGGGGTTATGGTGCCCATAGGGCCACCAAATTTACTCATTTATGTATTAGGGTGTTCAATAATTTGAACACCGAATATCGAAGAGGAGGTCCAGCACATAATTTTAGCTTTACAGTTTAGTGGTGAATGTTAACTGCTATGCAATGTATTCCATGCAATATTATTTCCACGTGGTTTGCATTTTAAACATTTTCTAAACTTAAACCATCTTATTAGGATGATCGGGACAAGTTCTTAAATCTAGCACTTCAGGGGTACCAACGTTCCCTCGTTGTTGGTGGCAAATATGACCTACAAGTGGTATGCTATTTCTTTTGAAAATCCAATGATCTTCTGTTTACAGGTTTCATCTTCGTTTAATGACTAATATGTGCTCCCTCTGGTCATAAATGAATGCCCCTGCTTGTGCACAGTTGCTAGACACCATCTCTCTGTAGAGCACACACAATATCTACCAGGGCACATGTGCATGTGCAAATGTACAACCGGACAAAGTCAATATGCACCCATTCCAAAGACAGTCAGTTGTCCGGTCAACATATAGCTGAGTACCAGACTACCAATATTAAATGAATACATCATTTTACGAACCTAAGCCAACTTTCTGGATGGCTTTGAAATTTTGTGAGTTATTTTGAAAAGCGCACCATTTTGCAATATCACAGTGCCTTATTTATTTTCTTTCTGGCGTTTCGAGTGGAAGTCTGATGGTATCATGTCTTCCGCATTGTTGCTATTGTTCATTGCCGGCTCTATGTCAAATTGTCAACACAATTATATTTTTGGTGCAAATTCGCAATATCTTGATATTATAAAACTCTTTACCTTCAGTTGTGCATTGTGTTCTTAAGGTTACTGTTGTTTATAGCAGTGCTAAACATTTTATATTCAGGTTTTCCGGATGGTCTCACTGTGGTTTCGTCTTTTCTCAAGAGAGCAAGTTGTGAAAGCAATGATTAAAACAACAAAAGAGGTCATCTTTTGAGTTTCATCTCGAGTCCCTTGGTACTTTTGGTCAGCTTCATGGTAAAAGAACTTTCTTTTTGGTTCCATAGGTCCAAACCTACAAATTCATACCATTGGTCTATCAAATTGCTTCTAGACTTGGAAGCTCAAAAGATGCTCAGGGGTCAACAAACTTCCAGGTATACATATCATTGAGAGCTTTTTTTCCCCGAAGGGTAAATACGAGTTTCTCAAGTAACACCGTTGTTTTCCCTAGCAGAATGCATTAGCTTCCCTCCTGAAGAAAATGGCCATTGATCATCCGTATCATACAATATTTCAGGTATTAAAGTTGGAGATCTTTTATATATGGAAAGAATTATGACCAAATTCTACTTCCATATTTTTCACGTTGTTCTAATTGTTGTGATGTTGAACTAATGATTTGTTGGAATATTGGACCCATAGCTAGTCAGCACAATGCCTGTAACAATCTGATAACATGGTCAGTAATGTAACAACTAATACTAAAAGCAAATATAGTCTGCCAAACGTGAGAGGACCGTTCAAACATTTCCAATCACTTGTAGACCATTTGTTTACAAAAGATGATGAAAAAATACTGAAGTAACGCTTGAACATACTAGGAAACCATTTCCTACCCCCCTCTGTTTATACTAGATGTGTACCTTTGGTAAGCTGTATGCACCTGTAATGCTCATTTGCGCTGTGGCTGCAACTAGCTGCATGCAATAAGCACTAATGAGGGGGGGAATCCATGCATCAGACCTGACCTGGTTGAGCCATAAATGCGTCCATGCTTGATTGAAATGATCAAACACAGATTTTCGCTAGTAAGTGTAGTTAATACATGTGGCAACTCCGGTATGTCTTAGTTAATTTCATATTCTTTCATGCCATTTTGTAGAATTAAGAACTAGCACTTTTTCTGTTTTAAGCATCTTGTGTGATTCGTTGGTCCTCAGCTTTTTGCTCTAGCAAATGGTGACCGCGTTAAAGACAAGCAAAGGAGTAGAAGTTCTTTTGTTGTAGATATGGACAAGAAGCTTGCTGCTGAAAATCTATTGAAGGAGCTATGTTCTTGTCATGGAGCTATAATTCGTCAGGTTTGCCACTTCTTACGGTCATCATTTTATTGGGATGTTCTTATCCCTGAAGGAAGTCGAAATGCATTTGCTGTCGGAAGATTTTCTTTATGATGTTCATTTGCACATCTTATAGATGAAACAAATGGTTGAGATCTACATTAAGTTAGCTGAACTAGAGACCAAGAAGGAGGTTAGTCATCTTTTCAAATAGCGACTTGTAAGAGATTTTTATCAATATTCTCCATGTTAACATTATTTTCATCTATCTTTTTGTCAGGACACTAACAAAAAAATTCCACTACCTAGGGAGGTCCGCAGCATTTGTCAGCTTGAACTTGTAAGGGGATTTTTTTTATGAAACTTTTATAATCTTTTTGTACTTCGGTTAAAAAAATCCAGCGTCGGAAATAAAACAGGTTTCTGGTACGGGTAGAGAAAAAAACCGTCCGGTTACTGGCGGTAACCGGTTTTACCAGCCGGTTCTGGTAGAAAAAAACCGGTCGAAAACATTTAAATTCAAATTTGAATTTTTGACTGCATAATGTCCTTCCCTGGTTGGTTTAGGCATTTTTGTGCTGGATTACGTATTGAAACATTAGTTTTTAGTATATTTAACACTATTAAAACATAAAGTAGCCGTTTTTCTCTGTTTTCTGGTTTTTCCGGTTTTTTCAAATGGTTTTTTCCGATTCCCGGGCGGTAACCGGTTTCCGAAAATCGCAGTTAGAATTTCATTTTTCGAATTTTGGCCGGTTTTCTTCCAGTTTTCGAATCGGCGATTCTTGTATGCGCTGTAGGCCAGATTTCCGCCGGATCCGGTTTTTCTATCCTTGGCTACGACTAAGTATTGAAAACCTAACCGCTGAAATCTGATCGTGCCGACGAAACTGAGAATGGCCGTGCACGGATATCTGAAAAGGAAAATACTGGACGAATTTCAAAAACTGAAATTTGAATTGCTGATTTTGAAAACCAGTTACTGGCAGGTTACCAGAAAAACCGACCGAAATTTTGAATTTTGAATTTGAATTAGAAAGTGTTTAATGAAGTGCATATTTAGCTCATACAATACGTAATGTAGCATATTTAGCTCATACAATACATAATCTAACATATTTAGCTCATATGAAGTGCAAACCGGCTAAAAACAATAATTCAAGCATATTTATCTCATACAATACGTAATCTAGCACAAAATACGCCTAAATCAACCTAGGAAGTGATGAGAGAAGTTAAAAATTCAAATTTGAAATTGAAATTTTCCGGACGGCTATTGTTCACCCGGTTGGCACTAGGAAATCCGGTTACCGGCCGGGATTTTTTTCCTTGGCTACGGGATAGTGCTTGCTAGGACCTATCAAATTTTGTTTGAGTAATAACTGATTGGAAGAACTAAATTGATTTGTTCTTCTGACTTCTAAAGTTCTTTGGTTTGAAAAACTAAGAAGACAGTTTCCTTTACATTATTCACAATAACCTCTTTACATTATGCACAATAACTTTGAAGCATGTGGTCTTTGTTTTCTTTGATTCCCTTCATTCCATGTTATTTAGTTTAATTGTAGTGCTGGTTGTATCAAATAATTTATGGAAATTTGATTACTCTGCTTTTTTTTTTTGGCTTCATCAGGTTCCCGTTGTGACTGCAACTATTCCAGTTGACCCTAATTGTCGGTACGAAGAAGGTTCCTTTCCACATTTCAATGGGCTGGTGGATTCTATTACGTAAGTTGTCTTTAGTTTTACTCATTATTTGTCACTCAAGATTGACTTTTTGATCTTTATTGACTGTTGGAAGTCTTCCTTCATGGCAGGATAATGAATGGAATTAATGCTCCGAAAGTTATCGAATGCATTGGCTCGGATGGTAACAAATACCGCCAACTTGCAAAATCTGGAAATGATGACCTGCGACAAGATGCTGTATGTTCTTTTTCATTTCAAGCATGAGTTTTTTAACATAATTTGGCATATAGGGTTTGACAGCTACCTACCAAGTACTAAATTCCAAGAAAGCTGTAGTGCACTTTTTTTTTTACTCAAAGCCTGTGAAGTGTGTTGTTGGCTTGTTGCTCATTCAACCTTATATCAAAAGAGGTGTACTGCAATATTATATTCCATGATTCCGTTTGTCTAGTTGTGTACCACTACTTCTGCAGACATTGTTGTCCTCATTAGCAAGATTAGTACATGTTAAGGGTATTGGTACTTTGGTAGTATGTGTCAAGGGTACTTGTGGTATTTCCTAGTGTTCTAGGGTATAGTCGTGTGTGTCACATGTACTCTATATTAGCCCATTGGGCTATTGCATTATATCTAACTATTCATTTGCACTCCTCTTCATCTAACATGGTATCATAGCCTAGATCCATAGTCTAGCTTCCATCCTCTTCCGCTGCCTTTGCCCTGGGAGGAGCAATCTCAACTGATGGGGTGGTCACCTTTTAGTTGTAGTCTTCTTCAAGCAGCAGTAGCAGCATCATCTTCGTCTTCAAGCAACAACACCACCCCTCTTCCAGCAGCCTTCTTCTCCAACAACAGGTGTCCCTGAGCTCGCTTCCTCGCCGAATCCGGCGATCCTCATCGTCCTCGTGCTCCCCACAACTGGATCGAGCTCATGGAGATCAGATCCGCTCGTCGTGGGGCACAATCTCGCTGCCAGTTGTCGCCGATGGCATATCTCCTCGTCGTCGCCAGAACTGGTCATCGCCTCGAGCTCAACCTCGTCGCCACCGCCGCCATTAACACTGGCCACGCCTCAAGTGGATCCGGCGACCTCAAGCCTACGGATTTGATCTAGAGCTCTGGCAAAGACCTTAGATTTGTCAAACCCCATCGCCGTCGGTCGTATCGTCGCTGGAGCTTGTCTCCTTCGTCACCATCTCCCTGGCCAAATCTGGTGGTTCCATCGATGTCGGCCGCGGATCCGGACTTCCTCCGTCGCCGCCCTTGTCCTCGCCGGATCCAACACAGATCATCCTTAACGATCTCATCCTCGCTGGATCCGGCGCAGCTTGTCGTCACTGGCTCATCTTCACCAGCACTGGCGCCGCCAAGCTCGGTCTTCACAAGATCCGTCGTCGTCCTTCTCTTCCTGACCAGATCCACTCGGATCTTGTCGGATCTGGCCCAAGCCACGTCGTCGTGCCTAGCCGTAGATCGTCGTCGGCCTCTGGAGCTCGCCTTTGCCGTTGCCGGTCCTTCATGCCGTCGGCCCCCAATTGGCGTCGACAGCAGGGTGGGATTTGGCCATCTTCGCCACCGCCGGCCTCCTCCGTCTCTAGAGCTCGCATCGAGTCCAACTATCGCTGGCAACCTCTTCGTCATCCTTGGGTCTCCGCCGCCAGATCATTGTCGGCATCACCTTCCCCGAGCTATTTAGTCGTCGTTGGCCTCCGCAGGCCTTTGCACGCCATCGAGCTCCCACGTCGTTGCCATTTCTTGGATCTGGTCGCCGCCGGACTTCATCTTCGTCGTCGATCGCTGCCGCCGTTGGCCATCTTGAACTCGATTCATCCACCGACGGGGCTGTGGGTGACGGGATCAGGCAATCCAAACCTGGATCTGTCATCGTCGGTGACGTCCTCATTTCTTGGCGTCTTCAAGTCACCCTCGTCGTCGTCAACCTCATCACTTGCCGGCGTTGTTGTCACCATCAAGCCTGTTCACCACCACCACCTCTCTGATTGCCCAAAAGGGCAGCGCCAGTGAGCTGTCTCCTATGTGTGTTACTACTGGTTGGTCGTGTGCAACTGCTTCCATCGTGCCTCTGCTATTGCGTTGCCTAGATCTCAGCTCCTCTTGTGTTGTGCTGTGAGCTGCTGCTGTTGGTGTGGGTTGGCCTTCCGTGGGTTGATTGAGCTATTTGGGTTGCATGTGTGGCAGTGGTGCTTCTGCACACCTGCTATTTGGTGTTGGTGCTTGCTGTTTGGAGGAGAGGTGTCATTGTTGCTGCTGCTAGTATCTTGAGTCCTTTTCTTTGTTTTCCATCAAGTCCATTAATTTCTCTTTTCAACTCGTCGAAGTCATGCTAGTTCATCATATCCTTTGTCGATCAGCCGATTGCTTCTTCTTTTTGGGGTTGCCGCGGTTCGTCCATTGGATCGAGTGCGGTCACCCCATCATCGTGGTTGTTGATGTGTCCATTGGATCGAGTGCGATCACCCCATCATCGTGGTGGTTGATGTGACTTTGCCCTCTTGGTCCTCTCGTTGTCTTCTTGCGACTTTACATATGTCGTCGCCATCTTGCTACACATCTTAGCATTTGTTGCAACTCTTGACCAATGGACTTCTTTATCGTCATCATCACGACACTTTCTCCACCCTGCTTTGTAGCGGGTGTGATTTTATCTCTCTTCTTTGGCTTGATCTGACAACTTTCTCTGTATTTGTGTCGGCTCCATCATCTTCTTCGTCGTGTTGCCACGGTCGACTTTGCTCTTGTTTGTCTCTATTTTCTCAGCCCCTGCACTGTGTTTTATGGGTTGCCGCACGACCCGGTTGGGAGATCATTTCACACTCAACACAATTTTCCAAGATTTGCACGACACGACAACGAGTCAAGACTTGACTTTGGAATAATTTTTCTTTTTCGTATCTTAGTGTTTTCCCTTTCAAACTCAATGCTATTGCATACGTCTTGAGTTTGAGAGGGGTGTTAAGGGTATTAGTAGTATTTGTCAATGGTACTTGTGGTATTTCTTAGTGTTTTAGGGTTTAATCTTGTGTATCTCATGTACTCTATATATTAGCCCCTTGGGCTATTGCAATATATCTAACTATTCATTTGCACACCTCTTCATCAACAGTACATACGTTGGCACAAAAGCTACAACCAGTGCAATTATTATTAACAAAACAGTTAGCTTACTAATGTTTAACCTCAGTTTAGAGCACTAGTTGTTATATATCGTAAGTTATGCTTTAATTAAGAGGGGGGGGGAGCAGCACGATTTGAGATTATAGCTAACCGTGTACCATAGTCTGCTTACAGTGCTACTCTAAGACATTGGGTATAGAATGAGGGATTCTATGGTTAGATATATTTGTATATACTAGTCTCATGTTATTAAACTCTCAGCCAAACTGAAGATTTAGTTACATTAAGTACAGTTAGCCTGCTCTGCCATGTAATGTAATGCTGTCTGGCAATGTTACGTCCAGAAAACGATGTGTGATATGCCAATTGAGTTGAATTGGGGGGAGAGAGTTTCACCTGTATGTTGCTAGAATAGGAGAATATATTTTCTGCAACATCATATCTGTAAATTTGCAGGTGATGGAGCAATTTTTCAGTTTGGTAAATATGTTCTTGCAAAATCACAAAGACACTTCTGAAAGGAGATTGAGAATTCGTACATACAAGGTACAGTGAATGCCATAAATTTAGTCAGATCTTCCTCTTTTTTTCATTTCTGTTCTTAATTATTTCATGCCCATTTTGCAACTTACGACAAATTTTTAACTACTTGTTTCTCTAACTTAGGTTGTTCCCTTCACCCCAAGTGCTGGTGTTGTTGAATGGGTAAATGGGACTGTTCCGCTTGGTGAATACCTCTTAGGGAGGTACATTGCTTTCATAATTCAGTTATTATTGTTAGAGATATATGTATAGTTGTGTTATTCCCTATTGTTATAAGGGGTTATTTGCATATTGTACTTGTCTATATATACTGGCCCATTGGCTACCTGAGAATACAAGTTGTTATTCCTAACATGGTATCAGAGCCCTAGGCTTACCTCTCCGGACGTGTAACTCATCCTGCACTAGCCGCCTCTGCCGGCTTCCCTCTCTGCCGTCGCCCAGCCTCCACGACTGCCGCTGCCAGCTTCCCTCCTCTGCCATCGCCCGGCCTCCACGACTGTCGAGGCTGCCTCCGTCGTCTCCCGTGGCACCAGCGCCTCCCGTGGTCGTCACCGGCCGGATCTACCATCGCCCGGTCTCCACGAGCATCGCTCGGCTGCCGATCTACCGTCGCCCGGTCTCCACGAACATTGCCCGGCTGCCGACGCCGTCACCATGCTGCTCGGATCTGCCGTCGGGTCGGCCGTTGCCTCCTCTTCTTCCCGGAGTGCCACACCCTGTCGCCGCCATTGCCGCCCCATCGCGCTCCATCCGGACGCTCCAGCGTCTCGCTTCCGGGGGGCCACTGTCCGAGGCCGATCGTCGCCGGGGCCATTGCCGAGGGCCGCCGCTCCATCCCTCACCGCCGTCGCAGCCGGTTGCTCGGTCGCCGCCGCCGCCGCCGTGGACCAGGGGGAGGAACCCTAGTTCCTCTCCCCCTCGGGCTTCGGTTTTATTTGGGTCATCGGCCCGGTCCTTTTAAAGCCTGTTAATTTTTGAAAAAAAAAACGTCGTTCTAACCGCTGCGTCGTCTAGAGCCGCCTACCAATGGGCACCGTTTCCCTCCCTCGTTGTCCGGTGATCTTCGATGGTGTTAATTACACCGACTTCGTGTCTCACATGCGCATCCACATGCGTGGTCTTCGTCTCTGGGGCGTTCTCTCTGGCGATGTCACCTGCCTGCCTTGCCCTACTCCCCCGACGGAACCTACGTGCATCGCTTGCCCCCGCTTCGGTAAACAAAGGCTGCTGCATCGATCTTCTTGGCCTTGTGATGAGAAAGCTGCCTCTGCCTACCAAGAGGCTCTGGATTCCTACATGGATCGATTGACCGCCTACACTCAGTGGTGCGACGACGACGCTCGAGCTGCTGCTGTCTTCATCTCCATTGTCCAGCCTCATTTTTCTTCTGAGGTTGTGGGACTCTCTTTGGCTGTCCAGATGTGGACTCACCTTCATCAGCGCTACAAACCCTCTGGAGATGCTCTCTACCTGTCAGTGGTTCGCTAGGAGCACTCTCTTCAGCAGGGTGATGCTACTGTTGGCGCCTTCTACGCTCATAGTTCTGTTGTCTAGCATCACCGGACTCTCTCACACCTCTTGGTTGTCGCTCTGTTCGTCTTTGCCTAGGTATGCGTCTTGACTTGGAGTTTCAGCGTGTCTACGAGTTCCTTACTCGCCTTCGTCTTGAGTTTGAGCAGAGGCGTGCCCAGCTTCTTGCACGCCACCCTCGTGTCACTCTTGGAGGCTCTCACCGAGTTACGCGCAGAGGAGACTCGTTTGAGTTGTGCTGGTCTGATGCCACTCCCCTCTGTGCTTGCCGCTCGTCCACCTACTACACCGACTGCTCCACGCTTCAGTACACTGCCTCCTCCAGCGGTTGCCATAGGTGGTGGTGGTCGCCCTCCATTTGGAGGTGGTCGTCCTTGCTGCTCCTACTGCGACAAGGTCGGCCACATTGAGTCCCAGTGCTATCAGAAGCAGCGGCATCTTTCACGCCGTTCTTCTCCTAGCACTGGCACTGATGCTTCTACATCGACGTCTGCATCGACTCCTTCAGCAGTTTCTCTCACTGAGCAGGAGATAGCCAGACTTCCGCCGCTTGCCGCCTGTGTTCTCCTCGGCGAGCTCTGCGGTTCGCTCTCGACTCTTCTGCAATGAGAAATCACCTCCTACACAGTCAGGTATCTCCCCATGGATTCTTGATTCAGGAGCATCATTTCACATGACTTCTGATTCCTCCACTAACTTTTACTACACCTCTTAATTCCTCTGTCAGTGTTCTTACTGCTGATGGTACCTCTCTTTCTGTCTCTGGTCGAGGACCTCTTAGCAACTCATCCTTTCATGTTCCTTTTGTTGCTCATGTTCCTCGTCTAACCATGCAACTTCTTTCTGTTGGACAGATTACTGACCTTGGTTGTCGGGTCATTCTTGACTCTGACTCTTGTTGTGTTTAGGACCGCCACACGGGGGCTTTGGTTGGTTCTGGCTCTCGGCATCTTGACTCACAGCGCCTCTGAGAGCTTGACTGGCTTCACCTTCCTTCCGCTGCCACCGTCGCCGCCAGTCTTTCCGCTTCTGCCACTTCGTCTACCAGCTCTTTCCAGCAGTGGCACCATCGTCTTGGTCATCTGTGTGGATCTCGTTTGTCATCTTTACTCCGTCATGGTCTTCTTGGGTTTGTCTCAGGAGACGTGTCTTTAGATTGTCAGGGCTGTAAGTTAGGGAAACAGATTCAGCTTCCTATCCTCAGTGAGTCTGTGTCTCAGCGACCTTTTGATCTTATTCATTCAAATGTTTGGGGTCCGGCTCCCTTCCTTTCGAAAGGGGACCATCAATATTACATTATTTTTATAGATGATTTCTCTCGCCACACTTGGATATATTTTATGTCTTCTCGTAGTGAGGCCCTATCTATCTATAAACAATTTGCTACTATGGTTCGCACACAGTTTTCCACTCCTATTCGTGTCTTTCGTCTTGACTCTGTGGCGAGTACCTCTCTCATTACTGCGCGATTTCTTGCCGAAAGCGGGGCACCTCGCTTCGATTCTCTTGTCCTGGTGCTCATGTTCAGAATAGTGTCGCTGAGCGTAAGCATCGTCACCTCCTTGAGATGGCTCGCACCTTGATGATTGCCGCCTCTATTCGGGTCGAGGCCGTTTCCACTGCCACCTATCTCGTCAACATTCACCTCTTACGCTCTTGGTGAGATCCGGTTGGCGTCTCGTGATCTTTCTGATCTCGCCCGCTGCATTTGCATTTGCGTTTGCTCGTTCTCCTTGCACCTCGAGAACGCGCAAGCGACGGCTCGATCTGAGTGTGTTTTTCTAGGATCGATCACAGAGCACAAGGGCTATCGGTGCTGGGACCCTGTTGGCTGACGGATGCGGATTTCTCTGGATGTGACTTTTGACGAGTCTCGTCCCTTCTACCCACGTCCTGCCTCCTTCGGTTTCCTCTGTGGAGTCCCTGTCTTTTTTGACTTTTCCAGATACACCCATCACTGTCTTGCCCTCGTCCACTCATCCCACTAAGTCTCCACATATACCTCTTCAGGCCTCTCCGCCGTAGTCGTTGTCTGCCTCGTCGCCTGCGGCTCCTCAGGCTCCTCCCACTCTCTTTTACACTCATCGACCTCGTATTGAGGCTCGTCCAGATGAGACATCTTCCCCTGATGTTTCATCTTCTCCTGATGTTCCATCTTCCCCCGATGGGTCATCATCTCCTCACTACAGTCTAATCTCGCGATTGTCAATCGATTCGGCCTCCTGCCCGTTTTGGTTTTGCTGGTGCAGCTACCCATGAGCCTGTCTCCTACCGGGATCCTATTACTCACCCTGAGTGGCAGCATGCCATGGCCGAGGAGATTGCTGCTCTCGAGCGTACTGGTACTTGGGATCTTGTTCCTTTTCCATCTCTCTCGTCCCATCACGCGTAAGTGGGTCTATAAGATTAAGACTCGCTCTGATGGCTCTCTTGAGCGCTATAAGGCGCGTCTTGTTGCTCGTGGCTTCCAGCAGGAGCATGGTCGTAACTACGACGAGACTTTTGCTCCTGTGGCCCACATGACCACTGTCCGCACTCTTCTTTCAGTGGCGTCTGTTCGCCATTGGTCCGTTTCTCAGCTTGATGTCTAAAATGTCTTTCTTAATGGCAAGTTGCGTGAGGAGGTCTACATGCATCCGCCACCTGGGTATTCTGTTCCTGAGGGCATGGTCTGTCGTCTTCGTCGCTCTCTCTATGGCCTTAAACAAACCCCTCGTGTTTGGTTTGAGCGCTCCTCTGTGGTCACTGTTGCTGGCTTTTTAGCAAGTGATTATGATCCTGCTCCTTTTGTCCACACTTCGTCTCGTGGCCGGACTCTTCTTCTTCTATATGTTGATGATATGTTCATCACCGGAGATGACTCTGAGTACATTGCCTTTGTCAAGGCTCGTCTGAGTGGCGATTTCTTATGTCGGATCTTGGTCCTTTTTGTTACTTCCTTGGGATTGAGGTTACTTCCACTCCAGATGGTTTCTTTATGTCCCAAGAGAAGTATATTCAGGATCTTCTTGATCGCGATTCTCTCACTGATCAGCGTACTGTTGAGACTCCATGGAGCTCAATGTTCATCTCCGACCTTCTGATGGCGAGCCTCGTTCTGATCCGACTCGCTATCGTCATCTTGTTGGGAGTCTTGTCTACCTTGCTGTTACTCGTCCGAATATCACTTATCCAGTTCACATTCTGAGTCAGTTCATCTCTGCTCCCACTCAGGTCCACTACAGCTACCTTCTTCGAGTTCTGCGATATCTTCGTGGAACTATCTCTCGCCGTCTTTTCTTTCCTCACTCCAGCTCGTTACAGCTTCAGGCTTATTCGGATGCTACTTGGGCCAGCGATCCCTCTGATCGCGGTCTATCTTTGCTTACTGTGTTTTTCTTGGTGGTTCTCTCATTGCCTAGAAGACGAAGAAACATACTGCAGTATCTCGTTCGAGTGCAGAGGCTGAGTTACGAGTTATGGCTCTCTTGACAGCAGAGATTACATGGCTACGGTGGTTACTTGAGGATTTTGGTGTTTCTGTCACTACACCAACTCCTCTCTTGTCAGACAGTACATGTGCTATCAGTATTGCCCGTGACCCTGTGAAACATGAGCTCACCAAGCATATTGGTGTTGATGCTTCCTTCATGAGGTCTTGTGTGCATGATCAGGTGATTGCTCTTCAGTATGTGTCTTCCGAGCTTCAGATAGCGGATTTCTTCACGAAGGTCCAGACTCGAGCACAACACGGCTTCTACCTCTCCAAACTCAGTGTTGTTGATCCACCATGAGTTTGAGGGGAGAGGGGGTTAGAGATATATGTATAGTTGTGTTATTCCCCATTGTTATAAGGGGTTATTTGCATATTGTACTTGTCTATATATACTGGTCCATTGGCCACCTGAGAATACAAGTTGCTATTCCTAACAATTATATGTAAATTGCATTCGGAATGCTTCATATTTATAAGACTTCATTTCATTGTTTCATACAGCACTAGAAGTGGTGGAGCACATGGACGATATGGAACTGGAGACTGGACATTTCTTCAATGCCGAGATTACATGATGAGTGTATGTTCACATGTGGTGCTTTTATATTTTATAATAAACCATGCTGAGCGTATGTCCAGTTTGAAAGCATTTCTGTTTTGTAGGAAAAGGACAAGAGGAGGGCGTTTCTCAAAATCTGCAACAACTTTAGGTCTTTTGTTGATCTCTTATTTTCATTTTCTGATAGGCCAATATGTAAAACAGATTCAAACATGAAGAAAAAGTAATTTGCTTATTTTGCTTACTTTTGTCTTTTCCCTTGTCCTGTAATAACCAGGCCTGTGATGCACCACTTCTTTCTTGAGAGATTCTTGCAGCCTGCAGATTGGTTCCAAAGTAGACTTGCTTACACAAGAAGTGTGGCAGCGAGTTCAATGGTAATTTCTTTTAGTTAATCAACATGTAACTGAAGTCATTTGTCTGGGTTTATACTGACTACTGAGGAATGCAATCAGTTAATCAAGATGTGTTGGCAATTAATTTTGTGGGTTCAGGTAGGATATATAGTGGGACTTGGAGATCGTCATTCCATGAATATTCTCATTGATCAAGACACAGCTGAGGTTGTACACATTGATCTTGGTGTTGCATTTGAACAAGGTCTCATTCTTAAAACACCTGAACGGGTATGTGATTGAAGCATCATAGTCTATTCCTGAATTTGAGTCATGTTTGCTAGTTATTTCCATTGTATGCAGGTTCGTTTGTCTTTTATTTTCTTTTGTAACAACCTGAATTCAGTTTATACCTCTACTTGTAGGTTCCATTCCGGCTGACAAGGGACATTATAGATGGCATGGGTATTACTGGCATTGAAGGTGTATTTAGAAGATGTTGTGAGAAAACTCTTTCTGTCATGAGGTCAAATAAAGAGGCATTGCTCACCATTATTGAGGTATGTCTGTTATCAAAAGGTTTTTCGTAAATTCAAGAGGCAAGTCAATATTTCAATTTCTCCTGATAATGGATCTAATATGTCAGGTCTTCATCCATGATCCTCTATATAAATGGGCCCTTTCACCACTGAAAGCTTTACAGCGTCAGAAGGTAACTAAACGATATATTATTGTATCAAAATATAGAAGATATTCAAATTTTGGGTTATATAAGTGTATCCATAAAGCTTTTCGAGTATCAAAATAATGTGGAATAAATGACACGTCAATTTACAAGCATAACAAGCATACATACACTGGTAAATTTTGCGACTACAGCTTGGAACACCGCTTCCACCACTATGTCGGCCGCCATAACCAATCCTAGTTTAAATGCACACCATTATCTCTTATTTTTCCCTTGAAAAGGCATAGAATTCTCAAATCGTGTAGCAAACTGTTAAATTTATATATGCCTTTGCAGGAAACTGATGACACTGACTCATGCTTGGATGACTCCCAAGAGGCTTATGAGGGCAACAAGGATGCAGCCCGTGCTATAATCCGTGTTAAACAGAAGTTGGATGGATATGAGGATGGCGAAATGAGAAGCGTACAGGGCCAGGTAAGTAACCCTCTTGGTGATGCCAACACCTCGAAACAAAATTGCGTTAAGATGTTTGTACTTTATCCATACAAATCACTTTTTTTTATGTTTGCCTTTAGGTCCAACAACTCATGCAGGAATTTTAATTTTTATTATTGTTTGCCTCTAGGTCCAACAACTCATACAGGATGCAGTAGATGTTGACCGGTTGTGCCAAATGTTTCCAGGGTGGGGAGCTTGGTTGTAAGCACCACGAAAATAGATGGAAATTATGAACCAAGGTAGAAGTGATTTTGTGACTGCTCCCTTACCCCCTCGGGCCTAGCTTAATTATATCTGACTGTTGAATTATAGCTCTGGTGCCTCGTGCCTGTTCTTGTGTGGGAAGGGAAGCCTTGCAATAATCCATCCTACCAATAGCTGTTTCAACTTGCAAGGCATGGCATGGGAGTGGGACTAGCGGAAGATGAAGCAAATCGTCATCAAACAGGGCCATCGTAACAGTCAGACTCTCAAAATGTAACAGGGCCATCCCGAGGACTTCACTGGAGTTTGAAGGTGCTGGCGCTGCAGCATATCTTACATTGCTGCTGCTGCTGCTGCTTGGCAGTTGTTTTCTTTACTTTGTTGGTGCGTGAGGGTGTAGATATATGTTATTGTGTTCTCGCATGGTGTAGAAAGGGTCATTTGTATCCATGTACAGCTTGTGAGTCTCTCTCTCTTGTGAATTTATTTTTTCTATGGAGGAAGAATCGGCGTAAATAACCCATGATCGACATTTGTCTACAAAAGATATCCCATTTTTCAGAATGTCCCTCTGCGTTGCATTTGTCTGGTTGCACATCAGCGACTGTGGATTAAACGACTAGGGCTGGAAACGAGCCGAGCTCGCCCAGGCTCGGTCTGAGGCTCGGCTCGGCTCGTTTGGAAAACAAGCTCGAGAGCCGGCTCGGCTCGGCTCGAAAAAAGCTCGAGTCGGCTCGAAAAAGCTTGTTCAAGCCAGGGTTTTCCAATCCCAAAAATAAAGGTAGAATAAAATAATTATATGAGTTATTTATCATCAATTCAAAATTCAATCATCTTAATTATATGGGGTTGCGCTCGGCTCGTTTGGCTCGCGAGCCGGCTCGAATCTTCACCGAGCTCGAAGCCCGGCTCGGCTCGGCTCGAAAAAAACTGAGCTCGAGCCGAGTCGGCTCGCGAGCCACAAGCTTTTTTGCCACCCCTATAAACGACCAAAGCCAGTGTCTGCGTGTGCTGCAATTTGCAGATGGGCAGATGATAGTGAGCTCAAACTTGGGAAATCTGCATAAATGCACCTAAGGACTGTAAAAATTGGTTTAATCCATGACTCTAGATTCGTATACTGCATTTCTGTGAAGTATACATGTCTCGAAGATACAGGTTATTTTGTTTGTGATGCTAGGGTCAATTGGTGACTAAGCATTACAAGCTCAATAATCCGGGGTCCTCACAATTGGTGTCACATCTTTGCCCGAGCCTTCTCTTCAACATCAAGACTAGTAACCAGATCCTCGATGAAAATATTTTTCCTCTTGTGTTTCAAAGATGTGGCAAAATTCCTCTAAGTTGGAGGTAATTTGGCAACAATGCCTCGGCCACAAATTTGTCAGGCAATTGATTACCAAGGTGGGCGAGTTCCCTCACGACGAATTGTAGTTCATGAGCCTGCTCGACAACAGAACGGTTATAAACCATTTTGTAATCATGATAATGCTCCATGACATACAATTCATGTCCAGCATCTGAGGCGGCGAACTTGTGTTTGAGTGCATGCCACAGATCCGTAGCGTTCTTCATGTGCATATACACATCACAAAGCTGGTCAGACAACACGCTTAGAATACACCCAACAAGTATTCTCGTAGTCGTGTCATACTCTGTTTGTTGTGCAGCAGTACGAGGTCCTGCAGAACCTGATATCACGACCCAAAATACATTTATAGTCGAGAGCCACAATTAGACCCTTGTTTGCCATCTCTTGGAGTTCACACCGGTGAACTTCTCCAGTTTCATAGCCTCGGCAAAACAACCATCACAAAGTGCCTATCAGGTTTTTGGATTGTTAGGCATATGCGCACTTTTACGATTATTTTAATTCCTAAAACTATAATCGATGCGACAGTAGCATATATACTAGGCATATTTGAAATTATAAACAATAGCATGATCATAAAGTTAAATACATCTATCTTATATATATTTGTGCTAACAAGGCAAAACCTAGAACAAGAACACTAGGTCTTCTGCTTCCAAAGGTTCCGACGAATGAGAAAACGTAGGCGGACGAGTTCTCATATACTTTGATAACTTGGAATGTTGATGAATCGGCGGCGGAATAACTGCTACTTGATTATTTTGATTTGACAAATTGACTATTGCAGCGACGGTCTGATTCTTCCGAGTCATCATATTGTTCATGTTTTGCATCATTGCATTCATGAGTTGAGTCTGAGCTGCTAAAAATTGTCACATGATTAATTTCTGGGAAGCAAGACCTAGCCAAATCAAGTGATATCACCGTGACTTACAGATAATAGCTCGGACGAAGGTTACGGTAGAGTCTGATGTGAAGAAGACGGCGCGAAGCGGGTGTTGGAGGAAGGAGGAAGTCGTGAGCAATCACGCGAACGCTTCCCAAAACTTGATTTGCCCTAACCCGTGTAGGATCATGAGTAACGCTGGCTTCGGAGACACTGCTCTCCCCACGTCAGTGCACGCCAACGAAGGGATGGAGTAGAGAAGGTGGCGCAGCACAGAGGACATAGGGTTAAAGTTCTCAGGTTGTTCTGTTCCGTCTTCGTCATATGGAATCCGTGGCATAGGTGGAAACTGTCGCAATAATACCGCATGAACATTTTGGAAATGCAGTTAATCACAATTAAAGCGTGCCATAAAAGCGTCACATAATCAGTGTAATTAAAACTTTCGGTTTCCAATACGTCTAGATGACATATATGGTTTGGAGGAGCAAAAAGAAGCAACAACGTCACACCTAACCGAACACGAAATCGCCGGACCATTCATGCACGGGCGGACGATGTTGATGGCGATGGCGATGGCGTGGCGTGGCGAGCGAGCGTGTGTGTTCTTCTTTTGCTTGTTTCAACTAGCTGAGAACAACTCCGCTTTATAAGTTGGTCTTCTTTCACCTAGACTAGTAATATGGTACTAAACTTCCTACCTTCCACCGTGCATGAGTAAGTCTTTAAGATTTTTCTAGAATTTAATAAGAATATATTTGGGCCAAGCCCGTAAACTCGGATACCTAGCAGGCGGCGAACCAAAGAGGTCATGTTCCCTAGCGGAGCATTCAACCAAGCCATTGTTGGGAATTTTGTGGAGTAGAAGGCTTGAATCACGCTAGAAGGGTTTTCCTAAAGCGATTATTTGCACCCTGTTAAAATGCTTTGAGTGTCTACTGCAAATAAGCTAGTAGGGTAAGACAAGTCTAGACGAACTTTGCGCCAAAGCAAAGTGAAAACACATCGTGAACAGAATAAGAGAATGAGATTATGAAGTGCCTCTCAAAATCTGAAGGACGTCTCCTTATATAGAGTTTGAAAGGATGTGAAATGAAGAGACGCGACTCTTCGAATGCACCCTCCTGTGAAAAGATGCGAAATAAAGAGACACGACTCTTCGAATGCATCCTTTCATGAAGAGACACAACTTGTTGTTTGAAAACAACTTCCAACAATCCCCCACTTGTTTTAAAATAAAAAAGTTCATACATGGTAATAAAAGAATATTAATACAGTTAGATATCTTTCGATTTGAACCTAACCTTAGTAAATATACAACAAAGTTTTGATAAAATTAAAGGCAGCATAAAAGCTTTGAACCAATTATTTCTTATATCAAAATCGGTCATGCATTACACATATTCTTTAGAACGTTCTGCCCACAAAAACACACTTAGCACTATTAATGACCATGTGCTCATCATATATTCATGAAAAAATTATGAGAGAAACTCTACTCCCATTTAGAGACGGCACCATCTCATTTTTCATATAGGTGAAATTCTTCCAGTATCTCTGTTACTTACAGATACTTGTCCTCAACGATTGAATCTCATTAAGAGTAAAATACTCAACACTCAAACTGTAACAACCAACATTTTACAATTATATAAATGTTGAATCATCCACTTCACAACTTGTTGTTACCCTTTGAACCGTAAAACTAGTTAATTACTAGTGTTAGGTTGGGTTGCCATTGTTAATGGATTTATTATTGAGTTTAAGTCCCATTCCTAAGGAAGTCTTTTTTTACCAAGTCTCTTGTGAGAGGTTTAGTAAAGGGATCAGCAAGATTAACATTTGTTCTCACAAATAATAAAGAAATTATTCCATAATTTCCTCACATGATCATGCCTTAGACTCATATGTCTAGACTTACCATTGTATACTTCACTGTAAGCTCTAGCTAAAGTAGCTGGGCTATCACAATGTATTGACAGTGCCGATACATTTTCACGTGCTAATGGAATTTCTAAAAGAAGATCCCTTAACCATTCAGCTTCTTGTCCCGCTGAAGCAAGAGCCACAAATTCAGATTCCATGGTGGAATGAGTAATACAAGTTTGTTTCTTAGATTTCCAAGAAATAGCCCCACCGGCTAATGTAAATACCCATCCTGTTGTGGATTTGTTATCTCCAACACTTGATATCCAACTTGCGTCAGAATATCCTTCTAAGACAGCGGGAAATCTTGTATAATTTAGACTTAGATTTTTTAGTTTATTAAGATATCAAAAAACTCTCCCAATTGCTTTCCAATGCTCAACATTGGGGTTGCTAGTAAATCCGCTTAATTTACTAACATCATATGATATGTCTGGTCTTGTACATTGCATTAAGTACATCAGACAACCAATAGCACTTGCATATTCAAGTTGAACCACTGCTCTTCCTCCATTTTTTTCAAGTTTTACACTTGAATCAAATAGGGTGTTTACTTCTTTAAAGTTTAGATGTTTTGAACTTATCAAGAATTTTCTCCACGTAATGAGATTGACTAAGTTCAAAACCCCCACTATCATCAACATAAAGGCACACAAAAATCACAGTGTTTTCCACAACTTTACAGTATAAACATTTATCAAAAATGTTGTGAACAAATTCGTTTGAAAGTATGGTTGAATCAAAATTTTCATGCCACTTCTTAGGCGTTTGTTTTAGTCCATATAAAGACTTGACAAGTTTATATACTTTTTGTTCATTTCCAGGTAGAACAAAACCTTCTGGTTGTTCCATGTAAATCTCCTCATCGAGATCTCCATTTAGAAATGCTGTTTTGATATCCGTCTGATGAACATGTAAGTTATGTAATGAACCAATAGCGAATAATATTTTTATTGTAGTTATTCTTGCTACCAGTGCATAAGTGTCAAAATAGTCAATTCCTGCTCTTTGCTGAAATCCTTTGGCTACTAATCTAGCCTTGTAAGTATTTAATGTACCGTCCGCATGATACCTTCTCCTAAATACCCACTTGGATTCAATTGTTTTAGACCCCCGTGGTAAATTGACAAGCCTCCAAGTTTGGTTAGATATTATAGAATCCATTTCATCTCGAATGGCTTCTTTCCAGAAAACTGAGTCTCTAGAATTCACTTCTCCATTATAAGTGCTAGGATTATCTTCCACTTGAGGAATAAGAGGTACCTTTCGAATAAAATTCTATCTATTTCCTTCAACCAGAAATAAGGAAATACACTGAGAATATATTTCGTCTAGTCCTAAGACCTTAGCTTTACGAGCACGTTTACTCTTCCGTACCTCAAGCTGTTGTTCAATAATTTCAGAAGAATTCTCCTCTTGAGAGTTGTTTAAATTTTGTTGTTGTTCAACACCCTTTAAGATATTCTCCTTTTGAGAATATGTAAGGTTTTGAGAAGTTTTACATGTAGTTGTTAAATTATCAAAAAATTCAACATCTCTGGATTCAACAATTATATTGGACTCTAAGTTTAAAAGCCTATAAACTTTGTTGTTTGCTGCATAGCCTACAAAAGCACTCTTTAATCCTCTTGGACCCAACTTGGTCCTTACAGGATCAAGGTTCTTGTAGTAAGCAAGACACTCTCACACTTTAAAATACCCAATTACATGCTTTCTTCCTTTCCATATCTCATATGGAGAAACTTGACTTTTCTTTAGAGGAATTCTATTTAGAATATAAGAAGCAGCAAGTAATGCTTCACCCCAAAGACTAAAAGATAACTCTGAATGTATCAATATAGCATTTATCATCTCAAGAAAAGTTCTATTTTTATGCTCTGCCTAGCCATTTTGTTGTGGTGTTCTTGGAGTGAACTTTGGTGGATAATATCATTCTTTTCACAGAATACATCAAATATATTTCCAAAATATTCTCCACCTCTGTCACTTCTTAGAATTTTAATATTCCGACCTAATTGATTTCCACTTCTGTTTTGTAAACTTTGAAAACACCAAATGCATCGTCTTTATGTTTCAGCAAATAAACATAAGAATATCTAGAGCAATCATCAATAAAAGTAATGAAATACCTATTTCCACCTTTCTTGTTAGGCCTGCTGTCACTTACAGCATTTGCCTTGGAGGAACCAACATTAAGATTGATATTTGCCATTTTTTCTCTTACCCTCGATTCCTCTTCGATTCGAAGGTGCTTCTGAATTTGTTCCAAGGAAAGATCCTCAGAATTATGCATAAGTCTTTTCCTGTAGTTACTCCAAGTTGGTGGCAATTTCGCAATAATTGCACCAACTTGAAAAACTTCAGGAATATCAATCTTTACCGCCTTTAGTTTATTCACTATCACTTGTAACTCATGTACTTGAGAAAGAATGGATTTATCATCATTCATTTTAAAGTCAAAGTACATAGAGATAAGGAACTTCTTTGTACCTTCCTCCTTTGCTTTGTATTTGCTCTCCAGAGCATTCCAGATGTCTCTTGCCGACAGCATGTCGGTGCAGAGATTATACAGACGGTCAGAGAGGGTGTTGAGAATATGTCCACGGCACATCAAATCATCCTCGTTCCTCTTTGTTCTCTCTGCCTTGCGTTCGTTGGTGTCGTTCTCCTCGGGCACTGGTACTGGAAGAAGCGCTGGATCAAGAATGTAGAAGAGCTTCATGGTCGTGAGGAAGAACTTTAGTTTGTCCTGCCAGCGGGTGAAGTTCGTGCCGTCGAAACAATCAAGTCGCACCATGTCTTGATTCATGAACTTGATGGCGGAAGCGAAAGCCTCTGACTCCAAAATAATCGCTTTAGATTGTTGGAAATTTTGTGGAGTAGAAGGCTTGAATCACGCCAGAAGCGCTTTCCTTAAGCGACTATTTGCACCCTGTTAAAATGCTTTGAGGGTCTACTGCAAATAAGCTAGTAGAATAAAACAAGTCTAGACGAAGTTTGCACTAAAGCGAAGTGAAAACACGTTGTGAACCGAACAAGAGAATGAGATTATGAAGTGCCTCTCAAAATCTGAAGGACGTCTCCTTATATAGAGTTTGAAAGGATGTGAAATGAAGATACGCGACTCTTCAAATGCACCCTCCTGTGAAAAGATGCGAAATGAAGAGACGTGACTCTTCGAATGCATCCTTTCATGAAGAGACACAACTTGTTGTTTGAAAACAACTTCCAACAGCCATTCCTAGCACCATGTCCGTGTGATCTAGAGATAGAGCAGCTCTGTGAGGAACACAAGGGGAGGCTGCGAGTTATCTCTACCTATGATTCTAGATTCTTGAGTAGTATCAAACAATGCTCCTCGTTTGATGCAATAATGAACCGTTCGAATAATTCAAATGCTCAAACCTCCTTTGGACGCTAGGAATCACAGTCTCCCAAAGAATTGTTGTCTCCTTTCAAATTCATAATAAGTTTCAAGTTCTTAAAGAATAGTTTTTTCCCCTAAAAAAAATCAAATTATGAGAAACCACTGTTACCTATTTCTCACCAAATTCAAAACAGTAGTATAGGTTTTCCAAACGACGTTTTTCACTAGATGCTGCTATCCTAACACAACAAAACCTGAGATCTAAACAATCGTCTCTTTTTCCTGTTGTTTTTTTATATACCCCTGTTCACAAAAACAAGTTGTTTTTGAACACGTGCAGTCAAGCTTTGGAAACATTGGTTATTGATATCTTTTTTAAAATATTTAGATTAGATACATTGAAATCATATGTGTAGATTCGTCTTAGAAAATACTTTCATAATATTATAATTTTATTGGGTTTTATAAATATATTACAACGGTAATTCGTGATCAAAATTGAATGTTAGGGACCGTATTGATGTCTTGAGATATAGGACGCTCGTTTCGTACTCCTGGGAGTATGTACTCATATTTCCAACATATCACTTAAATGATTATATTATACTTATTTATCACTTTCAGTATACTTAAATACCAATTATAAGATACTCCAATGTGACTTGATTGAAAAAATTTATTTGAGCACTTTATTTTTGTTATATATCCCCTTTCATATATATAAAAGAAGTAGATACATAAATTTTGCTATAAAAAGTGGACTTCAAATAAATTTTTCATAGAACTCACTTTGGGATATCTTATAATCATTATTAGAGTATACTCAATTTGATAAAGAGGCATCATCATATGATTTAAATAGTATATACGACGTGGGAGTACGTACTCTCAGGAGTACCATACCTTTTTCCTATCTATATATCGTTTGAAAATGGTATGGTACTCCCGAGAGTATGTATTCCTACTTCTAATATACCACTTATATCGTATATTGATACAATTTTATCAATTCGAGCATACTCTAATAATGATTATATGATACCCAAAGTGAGTTTCATGTTTTTTTAAAATAAAGTACACTTTTTGTAGTAAAATCCGTGCATATACTTCTTTTATATATATGAAGAAATGTATATAGAAAAAAAAATGTCCCAATGAATTGTTTTCGATCAAGTCGTATTGAAATATCATATAATTGGTATTTAAGTATACTAAAAATAATTTAAAAATATAGTATTTTTGTTTAAATGGTATATTAAAAGTAGAAACATGTACTCCTCGTGATACCCTCTCTCTCTCTCTCTCTATATATATATATATATATATTCCCCCGTTGATCCGACGGCTAATGCTTCTTCATCCATTATTCCAACTGCTTCTGCTATTCCAGTGACTGACACGCTCACCACTTTAACATAAAGCCCCCTCGACTCCCAAGATAATCTCATCCGAAGTCTGAGCCCAACCAACCTAGGGAAGGCAAGGTACCGAGAGAGGCAGAGGGAGACGATGGCCGCCATGGAGACCGACATCAACGCGCCGCCGCCTCCCGCCCCCGCTGGCGAGGGCTCCTCCGCCGCCGGCCCCTCCTCCTCCCGCAAGCCCAACAAGCGCTTCGAGATCAAGAAGTGGAACGCCGTCGCGCTCTGGGCATGGGGTACGCATTATCCATCCATCCTTCTCTACGCCCTAACCCTAGATGCTTCGAGTCGATCCCATCTGATTATCGATTTGGCTTGTCCTCGCACTCGTGCAGATATCGTCGTCGACAACTGCGCCATCTGCCGCAACCACATCATGGATCTATGTAAGTTTCGCTTCCGGTTCCGTTTTGGATTATCGATCTACGACTAGGGTTTGAGCGAGTCGGTTCGTTGGGTGCAGGCATCGAGTGCCAGGCAAACCAGGCCAGCGCCACCAGCGAGGAGTGCACTGTCGCTTGGGGTACGATTCCAATCACTAATCTCTTAGCCACCCCCTCTGTTTAGTAGTATGTTTCTTTTTCAGTTGATGCGTACTTAATTTATCTATACTTGTCTCTTCGTCTGTTTGAAATCGTTATGAACCATACTACTCTACTCGCACAAGGTTTCCAGGTTTTAGTACTCTAATTGATATGTAGCTCGTGACTACGGGAGGGTTAGTACGTTGTTCTAGTCGGCGAACCAGGATTGTAACTCTTTTAAACTACTGCTGTCTTGCGCTTCTTTTTCTGATGAGCTTATTACATGAAGTTGTGCCTGTGTACTTTTCTATAGTGTTGCTGGAGCAATGTTTGTATCCCCTCGGCCCTCACATAGGTGTGGCTCTTCCGGGATATGACTACAGTGGACTTGTGGTGTTTCTGAACTTGCGTTTTATTTGGCATTCAGAGTTACCTCTTCAGAGTAAACTTATTCTGCAGATAAGCTCTTCATGTAAATCTTAGGTTACTCCAGTCCCTTCAAGCGTACGATACCAGGTAAATAGGACATAGTGGTAAAGTGCATGTTTATCTGTTGAAAGAGAATTCAGCTTAGCAGTAACCAGTAAGTACGCAAGTTTAACCATTTTTATTGGGATAACGTGATAGATATGGCCTAATTTCCCAATATGTACCCGACGTGTGTTGTATAGTATAGTACCAGGCTCGCATCCTAAACTGTTGCATGATCATCAAAATAGACGGAATCTCTCCTAGAAAAATATGGCACTACATATGGTCTTCCTAGAGCAGTATGCCACTTTTAGAGTCATGTTTCTGAAGTAATGTTTTATACATCATTTCCATGTTCGGGTATTCCTCTTTAAATGACTTGCTTGACCTCCCATCTAGTGAACCTTAGTCTCATATCACAGTGTTAATGATAGAAATTTAGTACACCAATGTTTACAGTAGGAAATGATGATCATTATTGTTGGGTGTCGAGGAAAATGAAAAACACAAAGTAATTGTACACTTGTACCTATGGCTCCATAATAGAATTGTCATCATGGGGACTCTAAAGCTGTCATATACTCATATGTTTGCCCTTAACAAATTAATAGACATTGGAAATATCTTGTATCATGTGTTAGTTGATAATTATGATGTACTTGTTAGAATAGGAATTCCTTTGTATTTTCTTATATGACTTTTTTATTTCCTTATATATGTATGGCATATTCTCTTATAATATTCCCTTGTACTCCCTATATATATTGCTAATTGGGCCTCATGAATACACACACAATATTCATAACATGGTATTAGAGTTAAGGTTCAATACCTAGCCTTCATCCTCTTCCGCTGCCCTCGGGAGGAGCAATCTCCACTCCAGGAGTGCCCACATTAGTCGTAGTTTTTCCTTGTAGAAGTAGCAGCAACAACATTTTTCATCCTCGTGCCTCCTCCTCGTTGGATCCGGCGAGATCGAGCTCTTCCTCCCTAGCCTGGATCCACTCCTTCCGCCGACGTCGCCTCGCTTGGATTCGGTTGCTGCCGCGCCACCTCTGCTTGCACATAGCTCGAGCCTACGCCTCCCCCGAGCCCGTGTCGCCTAGATCTGCGTCGGACAGCCTCGGATCCGGCTGCCCGACTCGGATCCTCGTCGCCCCGAGGTTCGTGCGCCTCCTCTGCTCTGTGCGCGCCTGGTGCAGCTGCCGCCTCCGGATCGACGCACTCCCACCGCCGCTCCGGATCTGCTCCGCCACTGGATACCCCGCGCTGGACCGTCGCCCAATGCTCCTCTGAGCCTCCCACGGCCCCAAGCTCGAGCTCCGCCTGGTCGCCCTGACCTCGTGCCACCACCGACTCGGATCCGCCGCCTCCCTGAGCTCCTGCTCGCGTTGGGAGTTAGTGGAGATTGAGAAAATAGAGAGGGGGAGTCGGTGGAGATGGAGATGGAGATAGAGAAAGAGAGAGTGGGGATTAAAAAAAAGGTTGGTGTTGCTAGTATCTGCTGTTTCTTTGAGTCTTTTACCCTTTTGAGTACATCCAAGTCCATAAAACTCTATCTTTGAGTTTTGTCTAAGTCGTGCGAGTCGACAAAGTCTTTGTCAGTCAGCTGATTGCTTCCTGACTCACTCATTCCCTTTCGCATGGCAGCAGCCGCCGCTCTTCTCTCCGAACCATTGCAAATCGTAGAAGTGGTTATGATGCTGCCGCTCTCTCTGAGCCGCCGCCGCGTTTCTTCTGCACTGCGCCTCCGCTGCGTTTCTTATGTATTGTGTTGCCGCCGTCTCGGGCTTCGATCTGCGCTATCATACTTTTATCCATTCCTCTACAGCTTGATTTGACAACTCTCTTTATTCCTGTTGGTTTCATCATCTTCGTCGTGTTGCTGCGGTTGACTTTGCTGCCGCTTGCCTATACTTTTGCAGCCCCTGCACCTTGTGCTTTATGGTCCGTCGCACGACCCCTGATGGGAGGAGTTCTTTTGATACTTGACATATTTCCCAAGCATTGCACGCTACGACGACATTATAGACTCGGACTTTGGATTTTTATATTTTAATGTCAACCCTTTTCAAATGCAATGCTATTACATACACTTTGCATTTAAGGGGGTGTTAGAATGAGAATTCTTTTTTATTTTCTTATATACTTTTTGTATTTCCTTATATATGTATGGCATATTCTCATATAATATTTCCTTATACTCACTATGTATTTTGCCCATTGGGTCTCATGAATACAAACATAATATTCATAGCAATACTATCTCTTTAGCCATTGATGGACTTATGAGATCAGATTTCGTTGAGGCTCTATCTGGGCATGTAATTTTTGCCTCAAGATAATCATGAAGGGAAGTGCAATTAGGAGAGAGTAGGATGTCCGGTCTGGCAGTTAAGTGGGGATGTGGTTGATGGAAATGTTTGATATTTGATGAAGTCATTAATTCTTAGTTTTTTTATCATTGATATTTTGTTCGGACTTGGGAGTAAATTCACCAGCCATATGACATATATCTCACTAGGTTGTGGGATTAAATGATTAAATCTATCTTTCATAAACGAATATGACTGTAATAATCATAAGCAACTTTTGTTCATAAAATGAATATCACTGAGCAAGGAATATCTAACATACGGGTGAAGCTAATTTAGTCTTTAAACGTATTATGTATGTATATGTGATGTGCTTTATTCTTTCAGATGGTGCTTATTTTTTATCCCAATCACAAATGATGTATCGTACTTGGTTTTGCTGTATATGATTTTTGGCTTGGTTGAACAGTTCGAGTCTGTAGCGAACTAACATGATGTGCGTGTACGTACTGCAGGTGTCTGTAATCATGCTTTTCACTTCCATTGCATCAGCAGGTGGCTCAAGACTCGCCAAGTGTGCCCATTAGGTAGCTGCAATTATTGTGTATGGTTTGGTATTGAAGTTCATTTTGTTGGCATTTGCATACTGACCAACAGCTTTCTTTTTCAATCTTACAGATAACAGCGAATGGGAGTTTCAGAAATATGGCCACTAGACAACCCTCCTTGGAGCTTGTTTCTTGCTACTGCTGCACTAGAAACCCAAGTCTTATCATCTGTCGACGGCTCCATCTCTATCTACTTTGAACGTTTGCATCTACGTCCACCGGTTGTCATGGATAGTACTTCCATCCTGGGACTGTTTGGATGATTTGTAGAGAGGATATCATATGATAGTAGGTCGTGCTTATTAATGTTCTGTGGATCTGCACGGATGAGCTTGCTATTGTATTCAGAGATTTCTTCATCCGCCTTGTGTTGTGGTACCATATCTAAAATCTGGTGCTTTTGATGCTTTTTACCTTCTCTTTTTAATCCACTGTCACCTTTTAGTCTTGTGTTATGATATGGAATCGAACTCAGGAATGTCGTGGGTCGGTTACCTTTTTTAGTAGATATGTTCACTATAATATTAGGAAAGGTATCAAATCCTGAATTCAGTTGAACTTTCTCAAGGTAGTAGATATGTTCACTATAATATTAGGGAAGGTATTAGTCGTATGCTCTTGTGTCGGTAATGAACAGCAAAGATTCCATTGGTGGTAGGTGTTCGATTTTCATGACAATAGTGTGAGGATCATAAACGAAATGTTGAATCGTTAAAGTCCATTTTCTCCCAACAATGAAAACCTTAGGTTCATACTGTAGATTGACCATAGTAGCATACAGCTCTATAGCTCTCTGATTACCGAGCAAGATCCAAATCCCAGCGGTTACTGGTCGGTAACTGTAACCGGTTTTACCGGGGGAATACTGGGTGAACAGTATCCAAACAATTTTTTTATATTTGAATTTGAATTTATAATTGTATAATGTATTTCCTAGATTAGTGTAGGTATTTTTTGTGCTATATTACATATTGAAACATGTATGCTTGCTAGTTTCAATATATTTAACATCATTAAAACATAAAGTAGATCTTTCAGTGACATTTCTAAGTTCTGCTCATAGTTCTCCTTTCGATCATTTGTTTGAATGCTATGTGGAAAGTATATGTTTAATGGATCAACTCTTTCTGGATGCTAGTTCCATGAATACTTTTGTTCGATTAGAGTTCTGGTACTTTTGTTCGATCAGAGTTCCATGAGTGCATGAGCTGGTGAGTTGGTGCACCCACCTTAGATGCTTGTATTTGGACTGTTTGACAACACTAGATGCTCCTTGGATACTTGCAATTAGACTGTTTGACAGCACATGGATTGTCCATTCAGCACTTAGAGTAGCAGTAGCCTGCCTCCCCCTCCTCGATTTGCAGCAGTAGTAGCAGCCGCAGGCGCAGCAGGTAAGACCATAGCAATTTGTTTCCTTACTTGTTAATTGGCAGAACTCTTCATCAGCAAACTACATCTTGCTAGGAAACACGGGGATGTTATTCCTTACTGTGGTGTTTGCGGAAGTCTAAAGGCTCATGTTGGCATGTATTGAAGAAGCAAATGCAAGAAAGAAATCTATTAAAGATGAACGACTGCGAATGGACCAAGCTGTTGTAGAGCCAGTAGCTCGTGGTCCATCATCTCAAGATCTCTTCGATGATGATGAGGAAATGCAGATGGTATGGGCTCACCGAGAGTCGTTGGAGGTACACCAGCTCCAACAAAGGGTAAAAGCTAGGAGTGCGACGTTTGAACATGGTGGTGGTAGTGCAGGTGAAAGTGGTACAGGAAGCAATGTCATTTCTAGAATGTTTGGCAGGTCACAGTCTGTGAGAGTTGATTATGATATTTTGCGCAGTCAGACACCCCTTCAACCCCGCATTGATACAACACTTAACACAGAATCAAAGTCAAAACTTGGAAAAATTTTGGTCTAAGTGTTCCATAGTAATGATATTGCTAGGAAAAATGCAAATTGTCCTTATTTTCGTGCTGCGTTTTGTCACCAAGAGGCCATGAAATCGATGTGCCACATCTTGATGCTAATGAACAAGAGATAAAGGAGTATGTACAACAGTTCATAGATGACTAGGGTATATATGGAGTCTCCATCATGTGTTATTCATAGACAGGACCTACACAAATGAATATTATTAACTTCATGTTGTACTGCAATAGAAGAATATTTTTTCATAAGTCAGTGAATGCAATTGGTGACATACAAAATATTGATTTTTTGTATCGTGAGATCTGTAATATTGTGAAAGAAGTTGGAGTTCAACATATTATACAGATTGTGACTGACAATGGTGCGAACTACAAGAAAGCATATCAACTGGTAATTGAAGAGTGTCCAACTTTAGTCTGACAGTCGTGTGCAGTGCATACCGTCAATCTCATGTTGAAGGATATTGACCAGTTCAAGGAGGTTGTTGGAGTCGTCAAGGCGACCAAGAGGATTTATCGATTCCTATACAACCAAAGGCGCCTCCATAATGAAATACGACAACAAATTGGAGGAGAGATAGTTCGTCCAAACGTCATAAGGTTTGGAACGATATTTATTTTCTTAAAAGTTTATAGGATAGAAAAGACAAGTTCATGAAGTGGATGGTATCAAATGTGTGGAGCTCCAACCATTTGAGCATTACCGAAAAAGGAGAATACATGTATTCATGTCTCACAAGTAGACAATGGTGGTCCATTATGGATTGGGTTATTAAATTGATAGAATCGATTTATCGACTACTAAGATTTGTAGACCAACAGAAACCCGTAACAATGACATGAGATTACGATCTTCAATTTAAACTTCAAGACATTGAAAGAAGATCATGCTACCTATGATCGTGTTCTAGAGCTGGTTAATAAAAGAATTGCAATGATGAAGAACCACACCTATATGATTCCAGGCAAGTAGATAGTTTTCTAAATTCAAACATATAAAGTATATTTATTGTATTTTTTAACATTCTAACTGTGTTTGGTTGGACAACATCGTTGCTAAACCCGTAGAACCACAACCTATATGGTTTGGGGGAAGAATCCAACCATCGTCGTTTCCCTGACAAAAATATTTCAAAGAATAGCTGATACACCCGATGATCAACCGTTGAAGCAATGGACAAAGAAAAATATTAGCAGGAGTCATCTTGGAAAAAGAAAATATTGTAGCCAACCAACTGAAAAATTGGTTGTGGACTTTGTCTCACTTACACAAACAAGGAAACTAGTGCCTGATAAGAAGAAGAAAAAGACCATTGAGGAGGATATTGTGAGAAGCAATGAAGAAACAGAAAGTCCTCCATCTGATGAAGTACAATACCAAGAGTCTGGTGATAGTAGCTCTCGTCGTCCGATGATGGTGCTGATGGTGGGACAACTCATGATGCAGTACAAGACCAACCATTGGAATTCAGTTGCGAGAAAATTTTCATGCATGCTACCCAAGATGAACACCATGGTTGTCTTCAAAACAATTTATAAGACTACACGAGGGCTAAGGGTCGCCAACAAGATCATTCTCGGCCACAAGACTCTTCTTCCTATGAATCTCATGCTAGCTCAAGGTCTATTCGGACCTATGAACGTCGAGATACCAACATACTACCTTCTGGTGATAATTCTCATTCGTTAGACATTTCTTCCCATCCTACTTACCATTACGGTCTTATACCCAATGCCAAAATGGCTTACCAGTGGGTGGAACCCGAATATTACCAATAAATTTATAATCATTTGATAGAACATGCCATGAAACATACACTTGGGATCAATACAAAGCCCACCTAGCTCAATACGAAGGACTTGTACTCTTTAATAATAATAAGTACATTGCATAACCTTCGCGTTTCTCGACAATGTATTGGTATGAATTGCTACTCCATTATTGTTTTTAGTATGCTACTCAAGTTATCATTCATTATTATTATCTTATGTTTTTATTATTTTAGATGCTACTGGGTAATTAGAGTGAAGGCTGCCCCAAAGAGTGAAGCTAGTAAGGTTGTATCTGTTTTTTCTCATTACTACTTCATTAAACACTTGGAGGATTGTTACTTCGTTATGCTCTTTCTAATTAATATTTGTATTATTCCAATTGCTAATTACATATAACTGTTTTTTCTATGTTTTCCAATTTTTCCTCGGTTTATCCGTTTTTATACCAATATTTCCAGTTTTTTAGATCGGATTTTTCCAGTAACCAGTTTTGAAACCTCATCAATTCAAATTTTAGTTTTTGACAAATATCTGGTTTTTTTTCCTGGAATTTGCACCAGTGCCTGGTTTTCTATCTTGTTACACACACACACACACACAGAGAGAGAGAGAGAGAGAGAGAGAGAGAGAGAGCTGTGACCTTCGACAGCATTAACCATGCTTAAAACTGTGACGAACTATTGGTGGGCCAAACCGTTTATGAATAACAACCGGTAGACGAGCGGACTAACATTCGAACACGCTGGGAATGAAGGAATGCATTTAATTCCTCCCTAAACTTTCCTTACTTGATTCATCAAAAATTTATATAGAACACACACGATTTATTTATTCATGCAGAGACATGATTTACATTCAGGAAGGCAACCTAGGTGGGCTTTGAATCCTCATCTAGCTTAGCCTCAGAATGACCAATTGATCATGGACCTGGGACTAGTACATGTCGTGTACCTTCCCATACTTCATTTCGTAGAGCTCCCGCTGTACACCATGATCATGGTAGGCAAGCTAGAGACATATGTAGTTTTCATTGTTGCATAAATCTAGTTACGCAGGGACAGGCGATGGTTGTCGGCTGGCCGCGTACTTCCTCGCCCACAGATCATAATGTATGATCTCCTCAAGCGATGGGCTTGTTACCAGTTCATTCTGATGCGCGTCGCATGTAAGCTCCACCACCTTGAAGATGTCCAAGTAGCTGATCCTGCAGAAACAACAGAGGGACAAGTGACTTATTGATATGTCTATGTAAGTTTATATGGCAGCAACAATATCTGTGCTTGGAAAGAAACAGCAGCAGAAACAAAATTTCTCCTGTTTCAACTAATTTAGTAACATTATCTACTTTAGGTCAAGTTCAAATTTGCTATTCTATTAAATTTTGGAGGATTTTACTCCCTGCTTGAACTAATTAAGTGCTGCTAGTCATTCACTATTTTTTGCAGGCAGAGAAAAACCATATGACGCCGCAATTCTTACCCTGAGGACCAATGTGGTACTTCCACCATCTGATGGCTACAGTTTGGCATTTACAACAACAGGTAGCCCCTAGCTAAGCTACAATATTTATATCCGGCATGCTAGTTTAAATCAAGATGCGAGTTATTATAATCCATTATATAGGTTAGGCTCAAAAAGTGCTTGAGAATATTAAAAAGTGCTTGAGAATGTTAGCCTTAAGGACAAACATTCCCCTTTCAACTCACACTTTCCAAAATGCTGTAGAGTTATTATAATCCATGATATAGGTTAGGCTCAAAAAGTGCTTGAGAATATTAAAAAGTGCTTGAGAATATTAGCCTTAAGGACATACATTCTCCTTTCAACTCACACTTTCCAAAGTGCAAGAGACACCCATGGACTTTGGTTGATACCAAAGTATTTTTATCGCATTGCTGCAATTAGCAGAACATAACTCTCCTTAAAAATTGCAGAACATAGTTGCGTAAACCAAATCAGAATATGGAATCAACCATGCAATGCTTTATCTAAAAGAAAAGAGGAAAAAGGGGTGATAATACGCAGAAAGAATCGTACTTTTCATCAATGAACAACTCCACAGCCTTCTCATTAGCAGCACTCAGAACTCCTGTCATGGTGCCCCCAGCTCGACCAGCTGCGTAGGCAAGATCCATCGATGGGTATTTCACATTGTCAGGAGCTTTGAATGTCAATGAACCCAGCCTGCATTATCCAATTGCAATTAAACCTTGGTGCGCTGAAAAAGTTTAATCTGGTACAGTACTTACAATTTGGGAAGACACTATAGGGGTGGCTGTCATACTGTTTGCTGGTTGAAAATTGAAACTAGACTCAGATCCATGCTAAACTCGCACGAATGCTCACACTGACTGCAGAATACGGTTCCCCAGACCCAAACACAGGTATCAAGCTTAACCATAAATCTCAGTGGGTTATGACTTATGACAGAGAATGTGGTACTTTAACAATAAAAATAAGACTCCTTCTTGGAGGTCATTCTTGAACAAAATTATTGGTGGTGGTACTGCAAAAGTAGCATAGCAGTTCAGGGGAAGAGCTTACTTGCAAAGATCTAGCCGGGGCCAGCTGACCTCGGAGCAATAGATTCTGTCTGGCCAAGATAAGGTGTATAGGATTGGTAACCGCATATCTGGCCATCCCAACTGAGCCAAGACCGATGAATCCTGCGGAAATAAAACTTCATGAGTACTGAAATATTAAGCTGTATGTACACTCTTATTGGATAATTTTAGCATATTATAACCTAAAGGACCTGAAAAAAACCATAAATCTGAGATTCTACTCAGATGTTCCGCGTGCACTAATACTAGATAAAGAAAAGAAAAAAAGCACCATATCAGGATTAAGCGTGCATGCGTTACAGTTTAGAAAGCACTATACTTGGGCAGAATCCCTAAACATTTGCTTCCTAATAAAACAGATAACCGTGTTGTATGACTCACCTGGGTTTCAACCATAGAATGTATGATAGACTGTGGGTGAATTACAATCTCAATGTTATCATATTCAGCACCAAATAAATAATGTGCTTCAATAACTTCTAAACCCTGTAAGAATCGAGTTATCACTTTAGTGCTTAATACAACCGAATAAGATTTCAGTAAATTTCAGAATTTTGAGGAAACTCCTAACACCTTGTTGAATAAAGTAGCAGAATCTACTGTGATCTTCTTCCCCATATTCCAGTTTGGATGCTTTAAAGCATCAGCAACTTTTACTTCTTTCAGCCTATCAACTGGCCAGTCCCTGTCATCATCAACTGATATAAGATGGAGTCCAATGCTTCCAGAAGTACTACATGTATAACACATATGACAGTAGACTTACCTGAAAGCACCACCTGATGCAGTCAGAATAATGCGACGAAGTGCTCCTTCGGACAAACCTTGTATACACTAGGATAGGAGAAGCAAACTCTGAATCAGCATATGATAATAACCAAACTAAACCACAATAACCAACATATTTCATACTGCCACATTGTTTCACATTTCACAGATAAAACCACCAGTTTATGAGAGTTTGTTTCAACCATAGTTACCGGATTGTAAAACCCCGTGAATCGCGAACCGGATTCGTCAAACCCAAACCGGTTTAGGTGCGGGTTCGTGTTTGCAGTGGAAATTGGAAGAAAAAGTGGCGAACTACAAACCCGAATCCCGTACCACGACTCGGGCGAACCGCGTTTCTGGTAACTATGGTTTCAACCAGGGAAAAAATTCCCGACCGGCGGTAACTGGGCTTACCGGTGGGCACCGGGAGATCCAATCTTAGACGGTTTCTTTCCTGTTTGCCTAATTCAAATTTCAAATTTTGAAATTCGGCTGGTTTTTAAGCAAATTCATGTGAATTTCATCCGAAATTTTTCCGGTTTAACCGGTAACCGGCCGGTTACCGTTCCCACCCGCCTGCCGGGATTCAGTCCAGTACCGGTTCTTTGATCCTTGGTTTCAACACCCACTACCATGTACATACCTATCCCAACCTTACATCGAACTTGCATCATGATGAAACATATAACTGTAGTAAAAGTAACTATTTTCTGTGATACCTGAAATATTGCAGAGTGCTCAGAATCAGCAGGAAGTATTTTCACTTTGTGTTTGTGTGCAAGTGGAAGCACAAAAGGACCACCTGCAATAAGTGTCTCTTTGTTTGCCAATGCTATATCTTTCCCAGCTTCAATTGCAGCAACTGTAGGCTGACGGAACAAAGAGAATAAAGTAATGGAGTCGGCAAGTAGTGCCAGAGTAACTCACTAACTGGCAATTTAGTTTACATTCATAGAGAACTTCAACCAGCATCCTTTAATTTGGCTACAACTCATTCGCTTACATCCACCCGAAATGAACAAAAGGTAACAATTACAAAATAAGTCAAAATTTCAGGAAATGTATAGGATTAAGCTGTTAAGCAGTCCGCAAGTAGCACTATCAAGGCATGATGGGTCTCCTGATATTGTAGTATAATCCACAAAAGGGGCCATGGACCAAGGTTCTAAAAGATAAGAATAGGATACTGGATAGATATACCACTACCAATTAGGTTGTTGCATATCAAACTTTCTTTCTAAATGCCTCGTAACTATGTAACTATAAGAAGTTAACAACCGGAAATAGTTCAAATTGCTAGGGATTTTTTTAGTAGATAATCATTAACTCTACAAGAAAGTTAATTCAATTCAATCGTACACTTCCCTATAAAAAATTAGTGCATACCCTCATGTAGCCCAATGACATGTTTGGATAATATTCCAAGTGGTACGGTACTACAATCTTTATGATCATGTAATGGATGCTTGGATGACCTAATGTTTTGGTGAGATAACACTAGGAATATATTATTCAAGCACATATCTGTTCATTTCTGTGCTCACTAAATTCTCGAAAATACTTGACAAGCATCAAGGCAACAATAGATTTTTGTAACACTTAACACCTAATATAAAAGAAAGCACAAAGAAAAATATGCAATATAAAAAAGAAATTACCTTCAGTCCTGCACACCCTACTATCCCGGTAACAACTGTGACTGCATCTGGGTGGCGAGCGACCTATAATTGAAGAGTTGAATATTTGTCAAACTTAGAGCAAAGCATCAGTTATTTAAACATATAGGATCATAGGAAATGTCTTACCTCTATGACACCTTGCTCCCCAGGAATAATTTCTGGCTTCTCTTCACAATCAGCTAAGGCCTCCTTTAGCTCATCAACTAATGACTCGTTTCTTACAGCAACCAGCTTCGGTTTGAATGTTTTCACCTGTTAAATTAAATAGTAACATACATCCAATTAATGCTCAAATGAGTGCATAATTGTCTCTTACAATTTCAAAAAAGAAGGGTGAAAAGGAAGAATCTACTCACAAGATCATTGTACCTGGTCAGCTAGAAGAGTCACATTGGAGCCAGCAGCAAGAGCAACAACTCTGAATTTATCAGGATTCTCCGCAACTATGTCCAATGTCTTTTAGTTATGCAAAAAAAATGAAAAGATAACACAATAAGCACTATGTTAATACTGAAGAAAATCAATGTATCTGGTTTCATAACCATCATATTATGAACTTCAACGAATAGCCCAATGCAAGGCATGTTAATTAATTTGAAAATAAACTCTTATCAGCAGATAAATAGGTCAACTAGCCTTGCATATTAAACCCAACAAGATCTTTCAAACAGATGCACCAATTCACCAAAGGTTTGATGTCTCAGCAATCAACATTATTTGCACAACTGACACAACAACAGTATGGGTTAAAAGCTTCCATCCATGAGTTTTAACTTATCCCTTTACCTGTGTTCCTATGGAACCAGTTGAACCAACGATTGAGATAGGCTTCGAACCATCCCATGACCTCCTACCAGGTTCAGCAACAGCTCGACCAGGCCACGCTGGCGGCGGAGCCTGCTGCATTGAACAGCAAGTCCTTCCCAGTGAAATTGCTCTTTTGCCCCTCCTTTGAAATGAGAAGTCCACTACAATGAAGACAAAGCAAATTAAGATCAGAAAGCAACACTAGTTATCTAAGTTCAAGCTAGAATTGAGTCACTACAGTCAAGAAACAAGGCTTCCTTCAACCCACTGCGATACATCTCTAGTCCATGTGCACCAACCATTAGCCTAAAATCACGTCACACGACAGCAGTGCAACTTTGCCTGAATAATATCGTATCACTAGAAAGTAGAAACTGAATTGGAATCTACGCAGAATATATTCTAGGAACATTAGATATTCCAAAGCTTGAAGTAGCAAACGCTAAGACAACTCTCGGATATTTCAGAATGTAATGCACCCAGTTGATTACAAAAGAAGGCGATTCCATACACGTAATACCGACAATTGCATTCTAGACCAAGAAAAAGCTGCATAAAATTCTGGAAAATTCCGCCATTTTATCCGTTTAAGAGAAAATTCTGCCTTTTATCTCAAAGAAAGGAATTTTAACTTTTTGTGAGAACCGGAAAATTTCTACCTTTTAAGATGTCAAAATCAAAACAGTTACGCATCAGAGTTTGCAACTTTAGAGTGACTATATCTATATTCTCCAAAACTCGCAGTTCCCATGCACTATGTAAACGAAGAGGCGACCACAAAAACAATTTGAAGAAAAATTCAAAAAAAAATTGTCAAACCAATCCAATCCAAATTGTGGCATAAAACCTTCGAAACTAACAATAATTCCTAATGGCACAGGCCGCGTGGAACAACAACACGAACGACTTTATCTTTGCAGAGTGACATTAAAGATTTCCAACCTACCAGTGCAATTATCTTAGAACGGATTATTGATTGATTAATGGCTAAACGGATCAAATGAACTCAAAACTGTCAATCAATTAAACAAAAAGGAACCAAGAAAGCACCAAAATAGCAAACCCAAGGGTAACAAACCAGAAAACAACTAGAAAAGATCATACACCGATCCGGGAAAAAAAACCACCGAAAGAGGAAAAGATCCAACCTTTGAGCTGGTTGAAACCCCCCCTGTTGGAATCCAGGAAGGAGACTGCGCCCAGCTCCCCGGGGAAAGAAACCTTGAGTGCCATCTCGGTGCACCCTGTTTCTTGGAGACGCGAAGGCAATGGCCGTGGAGCGAGAGGGGGGGAGATGAGTTATACAAACAGGGCAAAATGTGTGGAGATAAGACGAGATGGGAATCTGAGACTCCTGTGGACGCCAGTGGGGGGGTGGCGATGCCCTCTCTGCTGCAGCTATTTGCTAATCCTAATGATAATGCTGATGGATGCCCCCTCTCTCCCTCTCGCTCTCCCTCTCGGGGGCTTTGTTTTTTTTTTTCTTGTTTGTGTGCACAGTCTGCGGACTGATTGCATAGTGATTGAAGCCATACCTCGTATCGAACCAGCTCTTGCCCAGCCACCTGTGAACTTTTTTTCATGATTTAATCTATTTTTTAAAAAATATTTTAAAAATAACATCATCTTAATTTTTATTTTTAATTCTGACATTTTTAGTTACGTCACGTATCACGACGTGATCAAATCTGACACGACAACTCTCTGAGTCAGCACACATCCATTTTTAAGCTAAGTCCTATCATGCCCCTCATTTGTCACGTCAAGGTCTGTGGCGTGACAACATACTTTTACCACGTGACGCGTTGTGATATGGACAAAAGGGTCAGAATTGAAAATAAAGTTAAAGATATGTTATCTTTAAAATATTTTTTAAAAATAGATTAAATCATATAAAAAAAGTTCGCCACCGGTTCAACGATTTGCAAATACTAGTTCTTTTTTACTTGACTTTTTTTTATGGTCTTTAACGGTTATTTTTTATAACTTTACATTAAAATACACTAATAAAATTATAATAGTATCATAGTATTTTTATCGACAAATCCAATAATATAATTTTTATATAGTCAATTTAGATAATTTTAAATCTATTAGCGGTCAAAGTTTGATAAGCAATCAAGTTTGACAACACAGATTTTAGGACGTGGAGTAAAAAAAGAACAAAGGGTTTTTTTAACACAACACACACACCCACCACCTGCGACTCAATGCTAACGCACACTAAAGTACTAAGTCAATAGGGGTCCCATATGTCCCTCATGTGGATGCACACAAAAGTGATTTGATCAATTGCTCAAGTAATTCAGTCCTTGTTGACTTGGACACAAACCATTCACACCAGACAATCACACCATACATACCATTTGCCTAAGTCCAAATAGTTTTATTTTTATTTCTATTTTCTAAATATAATAGCACAGGGTGTTGGATAGAGCATAATAATAAAATAATTTATGTGATCAAGGTCATATAATCGTAACATAACTTGACAAATAAAGCATGCATACATACAGTTGCAAAACAAGATAATAATTTTTGAATGTAATAGGACCAACATACATCAATTGAATGTATTCTTGCCTTTGCTTGTTGGTACTCTGGACAATCTCACGATCATTTCTGTTGCACTCTCGAATCATCGTCACCTAACGATAAGTACCGACAAAGCGAAAACACCGAATAAACACTAAAATTTCAAAAGTGTCAAAAATTATGAAATTAATACATAAGGTATATTATGATTTAATATGAATTTATAAATAAAAATCATTCGATTTGGAGTTCGTATACGAAAGTTATAGCCTAAACTATTTCTGTCGGAAGAGAAAATCCAACAATTAGGTTTCGGTTACTGCTCACCGGTTCGACTATGTCGAAAGGAGGTTTTGACTACAGGTGATCGAAAGAAGATTTTGACTATAGGTGATTGGAAGGAGATTTTGACTACCTGGTTGGAAGGAGGTTTCGACGACATGGTCGGAAGAAGGTCGGGGAGTAGCAAAATTGGACGAAGAGGTCAGGGCTACCTTTCGGTGTTGGTATCATCGTGCTGCGGTGATCGGAGGCTCGCCGGAGAGGGGCGGAGGTGGAGGAGGCGTGCACTAGTTCCACTAGCGCTCAACGCGGAGACCTTCCCGGGGCAAGCTAGCGTTGGATCGGACCTCCTGGTTTCATGCGACGCGAGGTGGTTGGCGCGGAGACCAAGGGTCTTCTTCTTCAGCAATGGCGAGGTCCAAACGCGGTGGCGGCGCAACATGCACGGTGACGGCGTGCTGTAAGGGTCGTGTTAAAACGTTGATTTCAATTCTTTAGTATTCCGCCCTCGTATTCATTTCGATGATTAGAATTCGGGTCGAATTCTGTTAAGGGGGTAGAATGTAATACTCCGAATTTTGTTTTGAGCAGAACTTGTTCGGGAGAGAGAATTTTTCTGAAAATTTGTGTTTTTTTAAATGTGGACCCTGGACCTCCGGCCCAGGGTGGGGCAAACCCTGGCCGCCCAATGGCCGGCCAAGGAGGGGGGAGGCGCCTAGGCCCAAGGCCCATGCGCCCCACCTCCCCCTCCAACCCTAGCTGGCCCCCCATCTCCCCTCTCCCTCCTCACTTTTCCCCTAAAGCCGCCACCCCCACACCCCAAACCGGCGCCTCCCCTACCCTTGGTGCTGCCTCCTCCCCTTGGTGCTGCCCCCGGTGATCCCCGGCGCTGCCCCTAAGGTCCTCCCCGAAGTCGCCTCCTCCTGCCGTCTCCTCCGCCGATTGTCTTCCCTGTTCTGGCCGGCCATTGAAGGGAGGAAGGAGAAGAAGAGGGGGTAGTTCTTCGGGAGGCTAATCAACATCTCCCTGCGGGTCTTCAAAGGTAACGAAGAGTCTAACTCGTTGTTTGATATTGTTTGGAGGAAGAATTGATGATTTGGATTGAACCGGCATGCTGTAATAGAAATTCCAGAAAGTGTCCAGATTGTTGCGCGTCCTGTTTCAACCTCTTAGATGTCGATTTGAAGGTTTCCCCCTCTTAGAGAATTGTAGCCACGGTTTTTAGCTTTCCATGTCCACCAAGATCACTAAATTCCGATCTGTGGTTCAAAAGTTATGATAGATTCATTATTGCTGTCCTGATAAACCTGATGAGAATTGTCAGTTTAGTAGTTTGGTGAAATATGAATTGTTTAGGTTCATATTCAGACTTGTCACCCTAAATGTTTTCTGTAGATAATTTTATTATCTTTTCATATTGATAAAGAATACTCAAATTGGACTCATAGAGTAAAAGTTATGTTATATTCTTCGCTGCTGCTCTGATTGTCTGGACAGGTGTCTGTCAGGTATTTTCAACTGCTGTTTAGTCAAATATTTTGGTAGAATTAGGAAATCTTGTCAACTAGAGTTTTGTAGGTTTGCTCGTTAAGTTTCATTGGGCACTAGATTCATATCATTCTTGTAGATCATTAATTATGAATTTTTCTATGTCGCTGTCCAGAATTATTTTAGATGGGTGAATTGTATGTTTTCAGTTCGGGTCTATTCGTTTTATTGGGTAATCAAGGGGGTATGGTAGACCACCGGTAGCATCATCATACCATGTATTCTTATTTTTTTAATACACATTCGTGTAGGCGGCGAGTGTAGGAGCACCTTCGTTGCCTCCTAGCACGTCACATCGCGGAAGGCAAGTACACCGTGTTATGACATATTGAGTTCTATTGAATGTTGTTGATGTGCTGTGTTGTTATGATTCATGTTCATACTCCATGATAAATATTTCGCTCTTAAATTGATAATCCATATGGATAAAAGTGGTGACATTCATTGCATGTATTCATTCAATTCTTGCATTGTTCGTGTTCCATCCACGGGAGTGGAATTGTTAAGACCCATCAATTCCAGTATGGGCACGTAAGACCCACCACTCCAATGTGGGCAATTTTGGACACCCGTATGAAACGTTCTTCATACGGTGATTGGATCCCCGGACTTTGTTAAGTACGAGCTTAAGTGAGCACCGACGGATGTGTCACTCGCTATACCGGTATGAGCATGTGTGCAATCCATTCCTTTCAATGCATCCATTCATTCCATTCATACTCATAAGTGTTCAGAGATAAGTTCATACTTTGTATTGAGATTGACTTGTTCATAACCTTGAATGTTCAATTGTTTACTCTACTTGCTGAGTTCCGACTCACTCTTGTTTTCTTTATTTATTTAGGTGATCGTTGATGATGGCTTTGTTGGGAGGGTGTAGACAAGCATATTTCACCCAGTTTACCATAGTTTTCCTTCATTAATAAGTTCGATTATGTCTCTCATTGGTTAACTGAGGAACTGTAATAAATAAATTTAAGACTGCAAGTTATTTCTCTCCATATTTTGTTTCTGTTAAATGCTGCTAGTGGTTGTTTTAATATTCCCTGATTATATTTTGATGATGCCATACTACTATTAAAGTTGGTCTCTTTATGTACTTGGAGGAGTTACCGTTTGAATTCTTACACAATTTGGTTGTATATTAGTTCTTTAGGTAACATCTTAGCTTCGAATAGCCAAAGTGTTACAATAGTAAGTAGATTGTAAAACACATTTTGAAAGATTAGTACATAAGTAATCAAGTTCTTTGAAACCACTAGTGAACAACCCATTCACTTCCCAACCAACGACCAGTGAACAACTCGTTCACTTCCCAACCAATCCAATATTTTTATGAAAATCTACCCCTCGTGTAAAATCACCAGGTATTGTCCATAACCGGAGACGGCTATTCGAATAGTTTTAACACTCTATAGAGGTTGTACAACATGACTCACAAGAGATAATCATCTTGATAAGATACACATTTTCTTAGACATGTGAATGAAGAAGAGACCATCACAAGTCTTTTGCAAAGTTCCATTTTGACTCGGTTCTGTTCGCTAAGGTTTCGCCATTCTAGATCTCATCTTGCGTCGTTTCATCAACCAAAACAAACCGACCCAAAACCTTACTAATTAGTTGGCCAGGTTTATCCCATCCTGGACATGTGGTTGTATAGTATGGCCCGGATCAATGGCGCACAAAGTTAAGTCCTTACTGGTTGCTCAGGCGAGACTACCTTAACCCATATGCTTCGCGCATTCCTCCTTTACTACCCGACTACTCGCACGATCATAAATCATTTTATCTAAACCCGGCAAAATGGTAACCCTTGCCATGGCACAATAAATTTTAATAACAGTGGCTTCCGCCACAATTCCATATATCATTAAGTCAAATTTATCATCATTGAATCATGTGATCGAACGACCATCGCATGACTAACCATAATACGCACCCAGGTTGGTATTACAATAATGTACAACTAAGATTACCCAACCTATGATGTCCAAAGGTACATGTCAACATATCATTCACAATCATCCAAGAACGCTTAATGGCAATTAGGCATTTAACTATTCCTAAAACCAATTATTATAAAACTAGCAATGCTTGTTGATATAAATAAATATAATTTTATAAACTGGGTACGACATGATCAAAGGTCTACGACTTACCTTCGTTGAAGAGTTAAGACGCTTCGGGTGCAAGAATTCTTCAGAAACGCATGAATCTATACGTGCAGAAAGAGCCAAATAAAAAAATAATTCCAAAAAATACCATACTAGAACCAAAAGAAAGGTATTGAATTTAGATGAAGTTAGAAATTTGAATCACTCAAATCAGAGCTCGAACGAAGGAGAACGGGCTTTCGAAAGAGTTACAACTACTTGGTGGAAGAGGGTTCGACTACAGGTGGGAAGGAGGTTCGACTACCTGATCGGAAGAAGTTTTGATGACACAAGTGGTCGGAAGGAGTTCGACTATTCAACGTGGTCGGAAGAATGATTCGACTGCTTGATGCGGTAGAAAGAAGGATTCGACTACTCGACTCGGTCGAAAGGACAAGAGAGAACAGGGCACGGGGATCTTACCAAGACCGAGAGAGAGAGGTCGGAGGAGGTCGGTGGACGGCGAACGACGGTAGGGAAGCTCGTGGTCGAATGCGAAGGAGGACGACGATGAAGGGGTCGGACGGGACTGAAGGAGAAGAGGAAATGCGGCGGCTTTGGCTGCCACACGGGTGCTGACGCAGGCGGGCAAGCAAGGAGGTGCGCACTAGGTAGGCCACGATCTTACGAAGCTAACGACAAAGACCCCGTCGGCGGAGAAGCTTTGACAGTGGCGGTATAGGTGATGGCGCGAGCTCCAGCCGACGACGGCGAAACGAGGGCGAGAGAGAGAGAGTTGAGGGGAAAACAGGAGATGGCAAAAGGGCTCCCTGTGGCTCCATTTAAAGAGGAAGGAGGGGGAGAAAACCGGGTGACAAGGTGGAGCGGGGGGATTCGCGGTGGCGCGGCAGAGACGATGGCATTTAATACGCATGTTACTAAGGGGACGATGATATTTAGTGCACATGCCGCTAAGGAAGCGACGGCATGTAATGCACACAACTCGGCGGAGACAACGACATTTAATGCGTATGTCACCGAGGGGCGACGACATTTAATGTGCACGGCGCTGAGGAAAAAGAGGGAGAAAGAACGTGCTGAGTTGAGGGTGGTCGAAACCGAAGGGGTAGTCAAACCAAAAGGGTGGTCGAAACCGAAAGGGTGGTGTGGTGATAGGAACGGACCAACGGGAATTAGGAATAGTCAGAAAAAATAAGACTTTAAATACAAGAGAACTCAATAAACTCAAAATAAATTAAATCTGAATTAATTAAAGTTTGATTAATTTATATTAAATTATTTTTGTTGTCTAAAATTCTAAGTTAAATAAGAATCAAATGGTTATTTTCATTTTTCAAAAAAAAAAAATCCTAAAAAATTAGGATATTACAGGTTACGACTCAAACATCACACGCCTCGTCAGTCGTGCTGACCGAACCAATAGCCCCATACTTCATACCGGCCCAACTGGTATGGTCTATTTGACCACCTCTAGAGATGAGTTTTAATGCACCCATGTTTGTCACCCATGGCCCGCGGGTTCCCGCAACCCAGGTGCCCGGTTGATTATCAGCCCAAAACTCATATCAAAACCAAAATATATCACAGTAAAATCTAATCACCAAAGAAAAGAATGTGCAAATGTTCCTTTTTTTTTCTCCGCCATTCACTATCGTGGCTATATAATGCTAGAAGTACGTGACGGCGGTGCTGGTGATGGACACCCAAAACATAATTTCTTATTATATATGGCTTGTTCCATCTATGGTCACTAACTACGAGAGAATAATGGCAGAGCATACACAATACAAGGTTATATCATGTATTTTCCGAAAATCCTAATATACTTTTCTCTTCGAAATATGGTGCAAATAGTCATAAATTTTTTTGATTAGATAAGTTATGATATAGTCAAGTATCCTACAAAAAAATTCAACAAAAAACGCAACATACATTAGAAGAAAAAAAACAAATAGTGGTGAATAGTGATTTTATCTCTTTTTCCGTTTTGTTTCTGATATCCTTTTCAGCGGATTTTTTTTTTGTTTCTCAAGGTGTAAATCAAATTTATATTTGAAAATTCATGGCACAATAGATTGATTTTGTGTCAATACTATCGATTTAATTTTGTATTTTTATAACTATTTGCAGCATGATTGGAAGAGGGAAGCACAAAAAGAAGTGTGAAAAGTACCGGGACTGTATTCGATGACAGTAGGTTCTGGATTGGTCCATAAAATTCTAAAGCGAAGTTATGATACCTTGGACCAACACAAATTGGGTGAAGTTTTCTCGGTGGCCAAATTGGGTGGTGGATAGCTAGTGCGGTTGTTCACGGTGGATCACCAGAGAAGTGGAGATGCTCTAACGTAGCATTAGCTATTTTGTTTTATTTTATCTATTTTTTAATGTGGACTAATTTGTAGTTTTTTATATATCGGTGGTAAAATTTAGGGTTCTTTTACTGTATCTTTAAATCGATATGAGCCATCCAATGCTTTCGATCCTATAGATCATATTAGTTAGTATTAAGTTATGGACTTGTTTGATTCCATGACCAAAATTGCACACCAAGCCAAAATTTAGTGTTGTCAGGATGGCCAAATCGGCCGCCCGAATTTTGACAAAGTTTGGCAAAAAAATGAACTAGAGAACCAATATGAATAGAATCTTACCAAAAAATTAGCATCAAACCAAACAGAGGCCCTATCCTATGTTACCAAAATTTGTACTTTGGTTCCCCTGGGCATCAAACCAGACATCCCCAATATCCCCTGAGATACTACCTACACAAATTCTACAATATCCCCTGAGATATGCCCCGTTGAGTTTGAAATAAACACACATGGCGGACTAGTAATAGGTTAGTAAAAAGTCTATAATACTCTCACGAAAAAAATAGGTCGATTATACCCAAAATAAATCAATAGCTAGATTTAATTCCTACCACCACCCTTTTACTTGCCGGTAGAATGTATCGTAAATATTCCCAAAATTGAATGTGATGGGTGCATACAGACAATTATGAGTCGTATAAGAGAAAGGGGGAAATATTAGAATATCTACAATAGTTTGTTTATTAGCTTGTTACTAAGAGGAAAGAGAGTACTCAATCTAATAAAAAAAACAAGAAACAAGTCTTCCAATGAATTATTTTTTGAGTTTGTGTTTAAGACTTTAATTGTTACAAGTATGCATAATTCTTGATGATCAATAATGAAGTACAACTTTGTGGTCTATATGTTTTGTCTCATTTATCATATCAATAATGAAGTCAGACTGCACAAATTATCTGGTGGATATTTTGCTTGGAGACATAAAGACCCACAAAACACGTTTTTAGGTAACAAGTAAGTCTCAAATAGAGTATTTATTTTTTTCTTGTGTCTTGGTATTAACTATTTGTTGATTTTTTTATCTAGAAATAACCTCACATTTTCTCCTTCATATTACTTAAATACTGATATGGTAATCGCTTAGTAACAAATAACGTGGACTGTTGTAGATGCTCTTAGGATGCAGGAGAGGAGAGAGATATTAGCCGGGTCCGGTGACGTGGCACACTAGATAATAAATGGGGCAGCACTTGACACATGGCTGAATATTTCATTCATTTAGTCTTGGCAGGCGAAAGGCGTGGTCGGCCGGTCGGCCTCATGGGATTGGGATGGCCGATGGCCTAACCTAACCCAATCCAACTCCTCTTCCTTCCTTCCTGGTGCATCTGACGGAGATGCATGTCCGTGGACACGTGTGGAGATGCGTGTCGACCGAATGGATCGTGCTCGCATCCTCTCGACTGTGATGGCTCAACTCAGCATGATTTAGATTCAGTGGAACGCATAGGCAATTAGGCATTGCATGAGATTGAGATATATATAGAGATAGAGATAGAGACCGACCACTATCTATCCCTAGCTGCTAGCTTGCTTTCTGACTCGCCAAAATGCGTTTGATCTGAGAAGAAAAGGCGCCAAAGGATAGAGATGGGAAAGAAGGATCAATTATATACATGCGTTGAAATATAAGTAAATTATTCATCTTTACTTTACTTCTAGAAATGATCCTTTGGTTTATAGAGGGTTAGAGTATGTAAATACCAAACTTTTACATTCTAGACACCGAGAGAACAATTTGTTATCACCGAGTCCGTGAGTCCATAAACGCCACTGCTATAACGTGAGCACTTCGCGTGCCTTCAAAAAGTCCAGGGCTTTCTTTTGGGCCGGTCACCTAGTCAGTCTAGGCCGATTTTTGGAGCCTAGCACACACAGAGAATACTCGTAATTCATGTTTTGATCCACAGAATTAAGTGAAACACACAGAGAATACTCGTAATTCCCTTTTGCGTACACGTATAGAGTCCATTACTGGCACTGGCAGTGTACAATGTACACGGTTGCGAATTCATATCGCTGCTCAAAAGCAGAGGTGCTCCAAAATTTCACTGAAAAGAAGCTTCCGGCCGTTCTTCAGTCACACTGCTGCCTGCGTTGGCCATGGAGCCGCCACCGCTCGGCAGCTCAGATGCTCCGGAGGCACCGCCGTCCATCTGCTCATTCACAGACTCCGACGATCCCAGAACATCGCCTGACCGTGGCTGCGGCCTTGGAAGGGACCTTGGCTGCCGTATGGCGGCCGCAGCCTCTGGCATGATGGCACCCGGTGGTTGCGGGGGAACCCAGCGACGCTGGAATGGGCTTTCCTCTGCAACCGCTGCTGGAGCATCAATGGCATTGCCACCGTGATGATATGGAGAACCGTAGTAGCTGTCCCGGCTACCAGGGTTCGATCTGTCATTGCTCATATGGGGCTGGAATCCGTACCCAGGCCTCTGCACCCGCTGCTGCAAAGTACACACAACATCAAATGTAAGCGTAATTTTCACTTGTGCTCGGCTTGCAGAACTTAGTGCTCATCTAATTGAACAGACAGAACTCCTGCCTTTACCTTCAAAAAATAATTAAGCATGATTCTAGCACCACTAAACTGTTTTACCTGTGTTGGACGGGTTGATACATGCCCCTCAACAACAATATGCTATAAGGACGCTATCTAATAGCCTACCTCAACATAAGATCTTGAAAATGATCCAGATGTAGGTTCTGCAGGTAATGGTGTGAACGAATGCCTCCCTGTTCAAAGATAACACAGGAGTGAAGGAGTAAAAAGTACACAGAAAATATTGAGTTGAGGAGGTAAAAGAACATAACAGGTTTGTCTTCTTTGGTGGTGGTGGCGGTGGTGGTGGAGTTGGTGGCTCAACCCAGTTCCTTACCTGAGTCAAAATCACTATTTGGCGATGTGGTGTACACATTAGCTTGCTACAGTTAGAAACACTGAGTAAGATATAGGAAAATAATGTAATGTTTAAAAATATTGCCATCAAGGATGAATAACTACAAGTCATACCTGGGAAGCTCTCCACGAATTGTTACTCGGCCCTATTCAGACAAGATAACAACAATGTGGTGAGATTTATTGCTAAGGTGAAACCTACAATCTAGTACTTTATATGCAGATGGTTCAGAACAGCAGGGGCTTGGGTGAGAATTATTACATCATAATTTACGGAATGATGTGCCCTAAGTAACAACTTAAGGAAACCGATATGATGCATAAATTTTGATTCTAACCATTCCATGGTGCAGGTTGAACATGCTCTTCGAATCGATTGTATTGCGAAAACCGATTCTCCCTTAAATGGTTTAAGGACTCGCTCAAGGATTTAAAAACCTCTGTTTGTGAATCAAATGCTTGTGTCAACTTCATAAGTATCTTCTTATCTGTTAACAAGAGAGAATCACTAAGATAACCAAATTCGAATGCTATTGTACTACTAAACTATCAAGAAACATTCTGAAACCTTCATCCTTTGAAGCAAGCAATTCTTGGTTTGTTTTAGCAATAGCAGAAAAGGCCGATGTGGAAGCTTTCATAGCTTCTCTAATTTCTTCATGAAGCTTGGATCTAAGTTTATTGCCCGCACTTTCATCTCCTTCAGCAACAACTCTACAGGTCCAAGATTTGAGCCTAGGAAAGAACAATTTCTGTGCAAAATATACAGGCAAACAAAGTTAATCTCTCAAGTACTCCACTAAAATTATGACAATTTGCAGAATACACCAGATATACCTTGAGGATGACAGCAGCACTAGCCCCAAATCCAAGAAAAACACCTACACCAAGGAGCGTATGGAACCAGCTAAATTGTGGCTGTTGATGTGGGGCAATGTGTCCAGCGGTAACAGAGCCAGTTACTGCTTGCAGTGATTGAACTGCTGTGTAAGGTTGCAACCCAGCAGATTGATTTGGGTTGCTTGCTGGAAGCAAAGAAAACAAGATAGCTTTTCAGTATTCAAGCTAATGAACACAATACATTTCTCAGCCTGTGGTAAGATTTTCAGTACATACTTTGAAGCATAGGTATGAACTGTCATTGAAGCAAAATATTTTTACAGTTCAATCTAGAGATACAATAGCATAGTATTATCCTTTATTTGGAATTAGTAGCAACAGATGTATGGGAAATAAGATCTATTCAAAATTTCCAATCAAGGAAATGAATGAACAGTATAAATGTCTTCATCAAACAGAAATTGCTTATGATTATTCGCTCATGTTATTTTTTTCTCAAGCTATCCAACCAATGTTTGAAAAACAAAACCTGTGTCTGAACTTGATAAATATCGCCATTTAGATGCTTTACCAAAAGCTTGTTTGCATCAGATGATAAAAAGACAATGAGCAAGTTCAATCAAATTAAAGTACCTTGTTGTGAACCAACAGCTACAGCATCTGTACTGTTTGGCTGTGGATCCTACAAAACATGAAACTGCTTCAGTAACACTTAATTCTGTTATCATTGGGGTAAACATCCATGTAGAGGTAGCTGAAAATGAAATCTTACAGGAACCCGACGAAAAGCCTCATCGATTTCTTCCTTCGTGAGGCCTTTCTTTTCCAGGAAAGAGCGCCTGTAAAACACTGGAGAACCCTTCACTTTTGGATGTGCAAGAAACTTAACAGCATTCTGTATGTAATCCTCACGTATTGGCTGTGGAGCTTGAAGTACCAGATTGTCTGAGGATCCGCTTCCGCTAGAACCATCTGGAGCATTGGGAAACAAGAATATAGAGTTTCATTTTTAGAACAGTGGAAGTGTGACCAAAATGAATACTGACAAGAGAACAATTCAAACTTTCAGAACTGCTAATGTCTCTACAGAGGTTCCATTTTCACAAAGTTGCTTAGAAACTTCAAAGGGGAACTGAGTTGGGATCGATCACCTACACATCTTGATTAAAAAAAGGAAAAAAAAAAGAGCATGCCTTAGACCTCTAAATTATCAGTCTTTCCAGCAAAAACTGAAGCCATTCGGCAGCTGCCTGCTGGCCACAAAAAGGCATGCCTTGCCTTGCCTCAAACGCCCCTTTTTTGCACCCTTGCAAAAGGTGGACCATCAGTTTATAGCTTTATCTCAAAATCTGCCTCAAAACTGTTCCTTGCCAACGGAGGCCAGAAACTCATGCGCCAAATGTGGGGCACCAGTCCACTCACGAATAAAATAGCCAGCACTGATCACTACAGTTTCGCAGTACCAAGAAAATATCCCCCCAAGAGGTCAGAAATCCACCTGTGCGCGCATCAATTTGACGAATTTGAGGCTCTTTCCAGCGGGCAGCCGCAGTACCAAATTGCCTGGTTCTGTTAACGCCATACACAACAAACCCTCGCCTCTAATTCCCAAAGAATAACCACAAAAGTAAACCCACACCGAAGTGTTACTTAATCAGCGCCAGGCCAAGAATTAAAAGCGTCAGGTTGGTCTAGGAATTGGAGGGGAAGCCACCAAGATTTCGACTCGACGGGTTAAGAGAGAGACCTGAGAGGTATGGTATCCCAACAAATCATGAGGGAAAGGGGAAATCTGACCTTGCGGCGAGGAACTGGGAGATTGCGCGGCCATCGCAGAACTTCACGGCCGCATGGATTAAGATTTAATCGACGACGGCAAGAATTATATAGTGTTCTCTTCAGTCTTCAGTCCTCCCTCTCGAGGAACCGAACGATTACACACATGTCATCGACGTTATATTCACATGTGCTCCGGTATTTTACATCGGAGGAATATTTACATTCGGAATGGGTTCCAAGAATATTTACAATCTGTTGCCTCTAAAGTGGGATCTATAAATAAATAAGTTAAAAGCAAAAATAACAAAAAAAAATCTCTTTCTCTCTCTATTCTCTAATCTCTATAGCTGGTCAGACCATGGTACCTCTAGCACTCTCATCGCTTTGGGGTTGAAGAATAACAAGGAAATGATTTGGACTGAAATCCCCTTGTATAGGTTGTGCTAAGCTAAGTATCGGTCGTCGCTGTCCTAGACCAACTGGTTAAGCCCACCAAACCCATTTATCGTTGATTCTCACTCCAAATCCTAACCAGTTCCCAATCCACATCATGACGAATCCTAACGACTAGCGCCGCCGCCGACGTGCAGGCATGGGTGTGCTAGGTGGCTCACATAGGCATGAGGCGATAGCAATCAGGTAAGCACTACGTGGCATAAGTTTATGTGCAGCCGGCATTATAGATAAATAGTACACGGACAAACAGGCAGACGACAACATCTCATTAACACCTTTAAATTTTAGTCTTGAGTATGGCTCTCGGCGACAGGTAAGCCCAAGGAGCTTAGGTGCAATCTCTAAACTTGGAGACGTCCTCTAGCTTAGAGGCTGTTGCCACTTCCCATGCAATGTTTGCAGGCAGTCTCCAAGACTCTCCCTCCTCTTTTAAGGTAAAAATCAAAAGGAAAAAAAGAAAGAAGAAGAGCAAAATGTGGATGCTCTGGCCTGCCTCTAGCAAGCCCAACAGGCTAGAGTCTATTTGATTGGCGCCCAACACCAACGACAAGCTACTCTCAAAAAAGCAATACGCTCGAGATTTGCTCTTGTACACTCCGTCTCTGGCCATGCTGTGCTGTGCATGCACGTCTCCCGAATCTCGACCGATCGATTGATCTTCCCAAACACGGACACAAACGGAGATGGAATCCATGTTCGGTTTATTTTTTCTTCCGAAATGACAAATATTCATCTCGTATAAGCAAGAGTAACCATTTACCGTACGACCACACCGTGCGACAGCCCTACTGCACTGCCACCTACCCCAGCGTTGCCGCACGACTATGTGGTGGATCTTCTGGAGTAGCCACCGCACGGTGGCCTACTGAGGCGTCAGTTGCCGCACTGCGGCCGCACGATGATACTGTAGTAATATTTTTTAAAAAAAATTATTTATGTGTATTTTTGTATGAATTTTTTTAATATAGTAAATGAGATTTAAACATTATAAATTTTTTTTTGTAAAGCCTCTTGAGATAGTGTAGTTGTTTGTGTATTTTTTCAAAAATATATCCATTTTTCTCAAAAAAATCATTTAAGTATACTTTTATATGAATTTTTGATATAGAAAATGAGATGCAAACGTTATGATTTTTTTAACGGCTCCTTACACAATGGATTTGATTGTATAATATTTTTTAGAATTTTATATGTTCTAAAATGTCTCGAACATTAAGAGTTTAGGTCTCTAAAATTAGAGTTTTAAGTTTCTAAAATTAGGATTTCATGATTTCATGTGACTTAGAATGTGTGAAGTTTAGTACCATATCATGTCGTTCTCCCGTCGCAGATCCGTCGGGATGCATCACTTCCACTGACACAAACTAGCGCTCCCCGTCGGTCATCTGCACTGCACATCCGGGAGGTATGAGATTCTCAGTTCACATCCAGAGTGTTTATTTGCGCTACATCGTTCTGTCTTGCAACCTTCAGTTCACCGTGGGGGTGACAGCCAGTTCACGTCGACTGGTGATGACGATACGGGGCTCCCAGGTCCTAACAGGAAGCAGTACACTTTAGGATCAGGGTCTGGACCATGGTAGACAAGGTTTGGAGCGTACGCAGGGTAGAGCTCCTCTGGTTTCGCTGCCCCACCGTACATCCAAGGCCAGAGCTACTCGGGTGGGCTGCCACACCGTACATCCAAGGTCAAAGCTCATCCGCCCAACCGAAGTTGCAAGCATTGTACCCTGGGAGTGATTTTTTTTAGTCCGTCACTCATGGCTTCTTAGGTCCAACACATGGCGCCTACTGGAAAAAACGTACGCGCTCCAACCTTCAGAAATACCGAGCTGTGGTAGTTTCGCTCAATCAATGCTAGTACTACCACATTTCAAAGAGAGCAAAACAAACTCGAAAAAGCGTCTCTGGAAAAAACATGCCGTAACAAATTCGGCACAACCGACATGCGGTAGTTCCGCTCTCATAACGTCGGTACTACCACACAGCGGTAGTTCCGCCTTCTTAACTTCAGAACTACCAATCTTCCTGAGAAAAATAGCAATAGCTTTCACAACAATCTCAATTGCAAAATACATTTGTCAATTTATGAGCCATGCCAACAAGAATCACAGACAAGATTCCTAACAAGTTGTAAAACACATTTGCCAACTTTAGAATCATACCACAAGGAATAAGGTACATGAACTTAAACCATTTGCAAAACACATTTGCAAACTCAAGTAACATGCTACAAAAATCAAGCATGAGCATCAACTATTTACAAAACACATTCGCAAATAATAGCATCATGCCACAAAGCTAAGATGCATGGACTTCAACCATTTGCAAATTATACTGACATGCTACAGGATTAAATGTGTGAGCATCGGCTATTTGCAAAACACATTCGCAAATAATAGCATCATGCATAGATAAGTTAGAGCAAGCACAATGAACTATCAACACATGACTAACTCATGCTACTAGTCAAGACCCCTCTTAATAGTACGACAACTTATACTAACAATCCGATCTTCCAACTAAACACCAAGACCGGTAAAAGACTAGGAACACATCTTTAACCCTAGCTAGTCATACATTTGCTTTGCATCTTCTTGAAGCTTGATGACACACATCATCACTTCAAGTCCGGTCATTGGCTTGATAATCATCAACACATGATGATCTCCTTTTCTTCAAGTTCTTGATTTGAATATGCATCAACTCATGATGCATTCTTCACTTGACCTCCATCAACACATGATGGATCTTCTCTTGACTTGATGATCCACTCATGATCATCTCCTCTTACAACCAGGGATAGTCGTAGTGAAACTTATGACCACTCGATTAAGCTTTTCTCTTATGTACAGTAAGAGACTTACTAGTAGTATAAAGATATTACTATCTATAATTAGAATTACAGATAAATAATTAATTAAGAATTATTAGATCCTCGGCAATGGTAATCATAAACAAAAAAAACTAAATCGTAGCAAGCCTTAATGCCGCATAATAGAGGGCCGGCGCGTAGAGAGAGAGAAGAAACTCAAAATAAAGTGCATATCATACACGGCGAAGATGAACAAGGGCCATCCACCGCCATCAGACTTTCAGAGATGCAGATCGTCGGATGGTTATGCAGCGAGGAAAGCACCCGAGAAGGCTATGTTGGTGCGGCTGATGGTGGTGGTGCAGCGGAGGCGGTATGTATGACAAGAAGAACGATGGGTCCTCGTCGAGAGCTTCTTTGTAGCTCTCAAGGATCGCAACGATGTCGTCGAACTGAGGCCTTTTGTCTGGGTTGGTCGCCCAGCACTGAGTTATCAGATGGCTTATTGCCACAGGACACGAAGGAGGCATTGGCGGCCTAGCACTCTACAAAAAGGTAATTAATTAGTTACCAAAAAAAAACTTTTTTTATTAATTAACCATTTTTAAAATTTTATTTTCAAGTTAACCCTCGAGAACTTTATTTCCAATTCTGATCAAAACAATATTATCACGCTATAGGATAAGTAAGCTAAAATAGTACTTTTTATCACGCTACTGGTGGTGGCGTGACCAAACAACACTGTCATGACACGGGTGATAGGCGTGATAAGAGTTTGCCCAGATATGGATTAGCGTGATATTGTTATTTTGTCACGCCACGGGTGGTGATGTGATTGTCAAAATTGGAAATAAAGTTCGCAGGGTAACTTTAAAATTAAATTAAAAAGGGTTAATTAATTAAAAAAATTCACGAAAAAACAATAAATGAACGGCAGCAGCAAAATAGAACTAGAAAAGCTAAGGACAATATGTTCCCAGACTTGTGAGGTATGTCTATGGTACTTGACATACAATATATTCCCTGTACAATACAATGAGTGGAAAAGTACCATATTTTCAGCACATGAAATGGCATTGATATCTGAGTAGCAAAATGCTTCCGTTATCAAAGTGGAGCTAACGTGCTTTATGCTTTCTTCAAGCAGAAAATCATGTCAGATGATGGACAAGCAATTCTACTCTTGTATGGCAAGAAACCAATTTATTCTCTCAAGTCTAGGAGTGAGAAACTAGCATCAACTTCTCACAATTTAAGTTATAAACCCTTAATTATACCGAAAAATCCATGTTAATATCCCCCCTATTTTCTTTAACTATTGTCCATCTATTTGAAGCTTTTCCATGCATACATCAACGCATATGCACATAAAGATATGTTGGATGTCAAGAACCATACCTTCAGGGCAACAGCTACAGCAGCCTGCTCAGGAGTCATCTCGTTGAATGGAACCAAAGCAGTCAAAATCTCCCACAAGACAATTCCGAAGCTGTAAACATCAACTTTTCTAGTATGATTTTTCTCTTTGATCATTTCTGGAGCCATCCACCTATATGTTCCTGTAAACCCCTTACCGCTTCCACACTGCGATTCTAAGCACGAAATCCCGAAATCAGCCACTTTGACTGACATATCTTCCCCGAGAAGTATATTTTCTGACTTCAGGTCTCTATGAAGTATACCCTGAGAGTGTAGGTAGCTCATTCCACGAGCAATATCTAAAGCTAATTTCAGCACTAACTCAATGGGAACTGAATAAGGCTCTTGCTGATGTAGATATTTCCTAAGGGAACCCCCTGCCATGTACTCAGTGATGATACAGAATACTGGTGGTTTCTTACATGCTGCAACGAACTGCAAAAGTAAGAGGTTAGATAATATTCCATATCGAATAGACTTAATAAAATGAGTTGACATGATTAACTAGTTATAATCATTTCTTTCTTTTTAAATCCAACATGGAACACGAATAACATTGTAAAGGACCATTTTTACTGACAGATGTTTACAACACACCACACAAATTTGGTTCACAAGAGGGCATAATATGAGAATGTTCAGAGTTGTCCATGTGTAAATGTGCATAGTAAAAAACAGTCTCAGTTATGGTCATAACTCTCCAACCTTCTCATATTGAAGCACTACATAGCATTGCCAATTACACACATCAGATAACTGGACCAAATTATATTTTACACAGGACAATATTACAAAACAAACAAATAATGTTCCTGAGATAGTGAGATCACATGCGGGCACAAAAACTAATGTAACAATGTATTTTTGTGATAGATTCACTAAGAGAAGTTTCTTGTAGAGCTTTGCCAGCCATTGCAAAACATGGACGTGCAGCTTGCATAATAACACTTCTTTTTTCTAGCTTACTCAACTTCAGTTGATTCAGTGAAGTAACCTTTTTCCATGTGACTTGTGAAAAATCAGATCGATGTTTATCTGTACATGGAACTATCACTCTCTGAGTCGATTATCCTTCTTTAATTTTTATAAGATGCACTTTTCCCTGCATATGAAGGCAGTTAAGATTGGATGTCATACACGATCCACCACCCCTTTTTAATTAGGAATAGCATCTTTTCCGTAACTTCTCAACCAAATATCTAATGTACATGACATGAACTCATCAAGCATAGTGTAACAACCCAAATACAACCATTGGCTTATTGCTCTCTTTACCCAACTTCACAATGAAGCCAATTCATATCCTTTCGAAACAAAAGTGCTCTGGACAGTGACTGAAGTAATAAAATAATCTGAAGACTTACTATCCTTTTGCAACACTCTTGTCCAAAATATTCATATTTGCCACCATCACCTCCCATCAAAGAAACATAGAGATTGTTTTTTTTCCTTTCTAAAACTATGTTTAGTGAACAGCTAAAAATCGTAAGTCACACTGTACACACAGGAAGCTCTACGAACTAATACAGGATCAAACTGATGGTACACAAAAAGCAATCAGTATCTAATAACATCACTTTACAAAAGTACACAGTGCTATTAGCAACTAAAAGCGCTCCACTTGATGGATGGAAAGGTTGATAACAAGCGCTCCACTTGATGGATGGAAAGGTTGATAATATAAATGAAGGAGGATAATAAAGCAAGGACAAAACAGTCCTGTCTAAACATTTGTTCCATCAGAATTTATAAATATCTAAGATTTCGCTATCTCGAACATCAATTACATACTATTCACAGGAGAAGTTTCTCTGCCATGTTCACTCCCTCTTCCTCAGGTTATAGTGCAAAGAAGCATGAATCATCTCACTCCAGACTTATCTTCTCTTTGGAGTTTGGTCCCATTCTTTCCTTCAAATCCAAACAAACTAACAAAGCATAAAGTTTCACCTTTAATGTGAAGATCGGTTAGCCTAACAAATCCTAGAGCCTACCGCACGCATGGGCACCAATAAAGGAACTAAGATGTGAAGCAACTAATTTAGATTAAAAGGCCAATTCAAGCAAATAATAATCCAACAACTCATCTGATACAGACAAAACCAAGAACCCAACAGAATACATATACTAAACTTTTTTTTGTTGTTGCAGAATTCACTTTCTAAAGCACGGTTAACATAAATTTATTTCGGCTGGACTGGATGAACTGCACAAACATTTGTTCCGTGCCTTAGATACAGAGTCCCACCAGATTCACAAGTGTGATCAATTATTCATCGCACTAGGTAGCACAGAGATATGATCCAGAAATGCTAAGATGGTTATCTCGTATTTTTCGCACAGCAGCACCGGAGCAAATTTATCTAATCCATAACAAGGACAATTGCGCGGTAAAAGTAAAAGAAGAAAAAACGGGGTAAAAAAAGGTTTGTACCGAGATGATGTTGGGGTGGCGGAGGCGGAGGAGGAGGGCGACCTCGGAGGCGAACTGGCGCTCGAGCTCGGCGGCGAGGGCGGCGTCCTCCTCGGGCTGGCTGACCATCTTGATGGCCACCTCGCGGCCGCCGTACCTGCCGGAGTAGACGCGGCTGTGCCTGCCCGACGCGAACTTGCTCCGGATCTCCAGCTTGGACAGGTCGGCGCTCCACAACTCCTCGCCGCCGCCCCGGATCTTGGCGCCCGGCGGAGCCACCAGGTACTTGGACCAAGACACGGCCTTCTTGTACTCCCCCAGCGACAGCCGCCGCTCCAGCCTCTTCACCTGTCCACCATTACCGCCGCCCTGCTTGAAGCATTGCAGGCTCTTCATCTCCTACCTGCTGTTTCTTCGGTTGGCTCCCAAGACCGAACTTTTTCACTGCTTATGAGTTATGACGCGGAAAGTTTGGATCTTTCAAGCAATACGAAACGAAACATCTCTGGAGACGAATCGGTTCGGGGATTGAACGTGGCCGAGGATTTGGCTGAAATCGCGGAGGATTTTCGTACGTTAAAAAGGCTTCCAAAATCTAAACTTTATGGCAGGAAAAGGCGGATTTGGGATGAAAAGATTGGATTTTTTATATTGGGGGATTTCTGCTGCCTTTTCGATCTTGGCCCTACATTACTGTGTCTTGCTGAGCTGAGGGCAGCGAGAGATTCATTCACATCCGAAGAATCAAGAAACGATGCGTTGGAGACTGGAGAGGGAGAGGGAGAGGCGAGAAGCACACAGCAGAGAGAGAAACATGCGAGGCTGGGAGTTTTGTTTCGGCAAATTGGCAGAGGGAAAATGGAGACCATGGAAGACAGTGACTTTCACTTAGCTTGGGCCTCAAATTGCCGTTCTGTCATTCTCGCCTAGCTCAAGTGGGGATCATGATAATTTCATCCTATTTCAATTTTTTAGAGGACTTAAACATTGATGAAACTGGGCCAGAAAAATCAACTGGAGTACTACACACTTGACTTGTGTACGGATATAGTTAGTTGTACACAAGTTCTGAAAAACAACCTACTGAAACTGCCCCTGGGCCATCTCCTTAGAGCTAATTCAGCAGAAGGGAAAGTACCACCTACAGACTACCATCAGTCCTCTGCAGAGGTTACACCAAAAAACTTGAGTTAGCCACAGCAACAGAGTTATCTGAAGACTACTCTAAAAAAAAGAGTTATCTGAAGACTTACAGAATCTCTATTTTAACAACCACTAAGCCTATTAAACCATCTCCCCCATCTCTGCCAGGTCTGCATGTAGCATCCATTCTTTCCCCAGCATTCCACAGTAATACTACTACTACTCACTTTTGGCGTGAACGTGCATGAAAACAAAATTACAACTCATTTTCTACTCTCCTTTGCTTCCTTTCTCAATTAGGAGATGAGATTAGTATAACTGCTTAATATGGTCAATTAATCGCATTACTCGTGGAAATTGCTCTATAGTTTGCTAGCGCCGGGTTGTTAGCGTACTGTGGATCAAAAGAAAGAGTCTGTTTATTCAGGTAATCGGAAATCATGCTATCAAAGAAGAAAGTAACTAAGTAAGCGACCTCTCTCTCACCAAAAAAACTGGAGTCCATTTTTTCACCTCGTCTTCCCTTAAAACCTAATATCTCTACTATTAAAAGGAGGAATTGGTGGCTCATCCCTCATGCGATGTGAGCCGTTAGATCTATCTTTCTTCGTGAGATGTGAGCCGTTCGATCTCGTTCTTACTCGGTTCCTTCCGTGCGTATGATTGGTCATCCATAACCTCCTCTCCACTACCCCACACCACAACTGCCCAAACTGTTACGCAAGAGACCCAAAGATTCCATCAATCTTTTTAAGAATGGGTTGCCGGTGAATCACTTGCATTTTAGGCTAAACACGATAACGATTGATGAGATAATTTTTTTAAATCCATAGCAAAGTATAGTGGACTAGTCATTTAAATATACCAAGGTATTGTCAAACCCGAGCAAATATTTCTCTACATCTACATCTACCTCTTTCTTTTTTATTTTTTTGACAACATATTTTTGCTAGGGTCAAGCTGCTACGGTATTCACTTTGGAGTCTTGCGGTACTAAAGCAACATGGTAGACCCAAACGCCTGGTTGATTGATTCCTCTGGGTTCTGAAATCATTGATAACCTTCGTTTGTAAGTCCAAGAGTCACGATCAGGTTGAGTGTTTTTCTTGCTGTGGATTAGTGACCCATTGCCACTGGGTATTGGTATCCAATCAGGCAGCTCTTATTTAGTGAGGGTGAGGCAATCTTGGTTTCACAGTCCAAAAGCTATCATAAAAAGAGTTACTCCATTTCGTTTCCTCTCGTCGTTTCTACATCACTCAAAACGTGGGCGAGAAAATGATCCCAAAGGAATCCATTTAATCTTTTGAAGGAATTCCTAATCGAGGGATCGAGGGAAAATTTTGTTCATACCATTCAAAATGTGTGCAATACCATAAAAGTTCAGGAATATTAAAATGGCTCCCTTAGTGTAAAAATGGTCAAAAATTATCCTTCAATTTTTCTATATTATTTTGTGATTTTCTGGTATTTTTTCCTATTGTTTTCCCGGTTAAACATGTCTAGTTGGCGAAAAATTGGACAGAGTAGCAAAAACAAAATATGCACGAACGGAAGGATAGTAAAAATGAAATAAGTAAATTTATGATGTCAGAAACGATATTGCACTTAAAAATTTTAAGTGCCAAAAATAAACTTTTTCCATCTTTAAAACCCATGGAATCATATAGTCACGTAGCTTTGCACATGGACTTCTCCTAAAATGGGGTGCTACATGCTCGGATGGATAATGAAAATTCGGTTACTGAAGGGAAGGGCAAAGCTGTTCAGTGGTGTGGTCATGGTTAAAAAAAACCCGGCTGGTAACCGCCGTTCAGTGGTGTGGTCATGGTTAAAAAACCCGGCCGGTAACCGGTTTACCTGTTTGAATCGGCAAAAAAAAACTGGCCGATTTTTTCCCTCTCCCCTCTATTGGAATCTCCTCCCCTGTTGCTGCAGCCTGCATGTGCTTCTCCCCCATCCAGTACATCATCTCCATTATGAGCACGCCCACTTGTCTCCCTCCCTTCCCCTTTCTTGCTTAATAATTCAGCCTGAGTGCCTCCCTCTCTCCCTCCCTCTCTTCCTCCATTTGCAGCAGCCCTCTCCCCTCCATTTGTAGCTGTAGGACCGTAAAGGCGACTAGGGGGGGTGAATAGGCGCTTTCTAAACTTTCTCGCCTAAATCAAATACAACACAAACTTTACTCCTTTAGCTATGAAAGCTAAGAAGATCGATGAGCGCCGTGGAAGCCTTGTGTTGGATTTGATAAACCCTCAACCACACGACACAAATGGATAAAAGAACTCACTGCTCAATCGGGCTGATCTGGCGGTCGACCAAGCTACCACAAAGTGGTCGGACCGACGGTCAACCAATGCGACCAACAACTAATCTGGCGGTCGGACGGTGGGCGGTTTGACCCGGCGATCTGATGATGCGAATACATCGGTCGGACGGACCGTTGCAACACCGGTCGGCGGTTCGATCGAATCAAAAACTCAACCCAAATCCAAAACGAAATTTTATCCAACTTTTGATTCAACCAATGAAACTTGACCAAATTTCGAGCACACCTCCCTAATGATATTAGAGACCTATTTCTAGCGACGATCCTTCAGATCCACTTCGCAGACTCGATCTCTCAAGAATTTAACAAAGGAGTGCACAAACCCTAGAAATATGAAAATCTTGATTCAAGACTTGCTCGTGGGGGGTTGATGATCTAGATGACTCTAGGAGTATCCCCACACATCCAAGCAAGATAAAATAGTCCAACAGACCAAGCATAAACCTTTGAATCAAGGAAGCACCAAAATCATCCAAAAAGGGAGAAGAACACAAAGGGAGCACATGATCTTTCAATTAAGCATCACAAGATTGTTCGATCACACTAGATGCTTACAAAGCCTCTCCAACAAGGAGGGCAAGAGCTCACACAAGGAGCACACTCCAAACCCTAGCTTCTCCTCTCCTCTCCTCCAAACCCTAGAAAAAGGAAGAAGGGGCCTAATGAATGCTTAAGAGGGTTTTCCATCTCCCCCCTTTCTATTTATACTAGAGGGCTAGGGTTTCACTTTTGGGGTCACTTACACATGGGACCCACACACATAACTATTGAAGCAATCGCTCGCTTCACCGTGTAGGTTGATCGGCGGTTCTCATCGCGTCGCCAAGCCTCTCTTGTCCGAATCCCATCGAACCTCCTGAGACTCGCACCGATATCCGCACCGCCTGATCCAACCAACTGTTCCGAACCACCCGTTCGATCCATCTTGCCCATCCTGCACCATGCTTGAGTCACACGACCTCACCCGATATCCATGACCGTTCGGACCTCGGCTCTCCAAGCGTAGTCGATCCATTCACCGTTGACGTCGTTGACTCGCAAGCCACCGCACAAAGAATAGACAAACAAACCGTTTCCGGAACAAGTTCTTCACAACTTGACCCACGTTAGCTCCGCAATGCAATATACAACAATAAAGCATTGAACACCATACTTAAAACACATTCAAATCACATCAATGCACACTTGGCTAACCACCAAGTCAATGCCGGTCGATCAGCCCACAAGACCGGTCCGACTTTTGGTCGGTCGGACCGCCCGCTAACGGCCGGCTCGGACGGTCAAAAGGACTTAGCTAAATTTTCAGTGAAAATCCGAAACCTTCGGAATTTTCAACTCAATAGAACTTTGATGGAGCTCCAAAAATGATGGGACCACAACCGAGACTCCTCACTTGCCTACACAACCTATTTTGGCTCGGCTCAAAAACCCATTTTAAAATGGCGGTCGGACCGCCACCATGGCGGTCGGACTCCTCCACGGGCGATCGACCGCTCGACACAACCGGTCGATCACTTTGTGATGCAGCGTTTTGAAGCAAACCCAAACGCGAGATTTTGCAAACCAACAATGCCATTGCCAATTGACTCATCATCCGAGATCGTGCATATCCTCACGATATCCACAAGACAAGCCACTTCTCTACGATCACGGGTCGCCTGATCTTCTCGACGTAGGATGGATACTCACGGAGTCTTGATGAATTGTAATGATCCTCCAATGCGGTGCAAGGGACGAACACTCTTTAATCGCCAAAACACACTCGTGTTGATTTCACGACCACCTGCGAAGATCTATCGTGCACCCAATTCCCAACGGAAAGGCTGAACGATCTTGATTGAAGAAGACACTCCAAATTCCCTATGAAATTTCGGTAGCAAAGCTAAACTCAAAAACTTTAGTAGATTGATTTTTCTCAAACGTGGTCTGAGGATACAATGGGGGTCTACCCCTCAATATATAGTGCCCCTTCTCCACCTAATGGCTGGCCAAGAGGCCCTACACCTACTCTAATTCGGATTAGGAGTCCTACTCCAATTCCGACACATTCCAAAACAGAAAAGGAAACTCTGATTTTACAACCGTCACATTGATTCGATCATATCTTTTGATCCAGGACGAATTTACGAGTGAGGAGGATCCGTTGGATCGGGCTTGAAGTTAGCTTTCCAACAAGCCCAAGAACACTCGAATCGGACTCCGTTTGTGAAAGTTATGACCATTTTAATCCTGACTGTCCTGCTGATTCCGAATCCGAATTTGATGCTGATTCCGAATCCGAATTTGATTATGAGTTGATCCCGAATTTGATTTCGATTGGGGTTGTGGGAGATCTGAATTAGGCTTAAAAATCTTATCCAAAACTTGAGATTTAAGTTCTTGGACTTCTTCCCCTTTTGCTCTCCCATCACACGGCTTCCTTCCTCCTTAATCAGCCGCATGGGCTGCTTGACTTTCTCCTTCCCAACCGCTTTGACCTTCGTGTTCTTCATCACTAGGCAACAAGTACGGTTACCCTCCTCCTTGTGCTCCTCTATTGCTTTGGCTCCGGCCTCCCTCTCGGTTCCAAAGACTTTAAGCTTGTCAAACCTGAGAATGCACAAAGTATTACTTTTACGTAGTATCCAATTCTCACGAAAAACACAAAGAAACTTGTTAAGAAACAATTGCGCCTGTTGTTCATAAGTTGTCCTCGGCTTTTGATAGACTGAAAATGTGCTACACAAAGAAAACAACGTATATGCATGGTATATGTATTTATCATCCAAACAAGTTCTGTGTAGCGCGTGATGATTTGTCGAACATGTATTAAACAAAGAGAACAACGTATATACGTGATATATGTATGAATCAATTGTTGTGTTATTCGCGTTGTTTTGCACAATCGATAGCTCGAAATCACATTTTAAATTGCACAACTGACTCATATGATAAAATTTCACCTTCCCAATATCAAAGTCAAGTAAAGTAGGTGAAAACCAATTGATACCATTCCATGCTTCAACTGCGCTACTCTGATTAGTTATACATTTAAGAGATAAACAAGTATGCATCATATTGCATTCTAAACAATAGACACTTGTATTTAAACCCATCTTAAAGATATCATGACATTGCTCAATAGATGGTTTGCACAAAACATGTAATTTTAGATTAGCAAGATTATCACAAGTAATGCATATTCGATAAACTTGAAACATATTATCAAAACCAACATCTCCAATCAAATTTAATTTATATGTGTCTATGTAGCTATTTTCTAGTGATCTTAAGTATGAAATTTCAAGGACCTTCTTAATCACACTTGATAGTTGTTTAGGACTATCGAATATGATATAACACAAAGAATCATTAAGGGATATTCTAGTAATAACCTCTACATGAGTAATCAATTCCATATTATGAAAATTAAGCATACCAAATTTAGAACTTGGAATCATCAAAGGAATAATTGAGTTCTCAGTGTTACACACCATATCTTGATGAACTATCGATTCAATACCAATAGTGTTACCTTGATCGTCCTCCTTATGTGATGTAGGTACCGCGGGTATCGCAATGTCATCTTGTAACCATGGGGTAGCAAGCATTCCCTCTCCAACCATGGTTATCTCTTCATCTTTCTCCTTATTTGCTAGGTCCACCTGCACAATGTGAGATACAACACTAGAAATAGATGGTAAGTTGTCAGGTTCAAAAGTAATCTTACTTGTCCTATAATCTAGCTCTGTCTTTTCTTTTTGTATATCTCTCACACTCTCAATTGTGATGCTCTCAACCTCGCATATGGTGGAATCACACAGCTCACTCTTTTTATCACTCTCACTCAATTTGGCTATGTGGCTCTCATTCTCACATGGGATTTGATACATCTCATCCTTGTAAGATCGTGGGCCAGTAATGGCACAACTACCACCAACCACAACCTCCTCACGTGTTGCTGGTTGTGACGGGGCAGCACTACTCATCACCTCGGTCGAAGAAAAATTCTCATGTTTGATCTTCTTCTCAAGTGACACACCACTGGATGAATAGGAACTAAAGAGCCAGAGCAGATTTAATTTATGTGCTTGCATGTCTTTAAGTCTCTTTTCCACCTTCATAGCATATTTCACCAGATCTTGCAGACTACGAAAATATTCATCTTGAAGTGCAGCAACGATCTGCTAATTCAAGCCTGCTTTGAAGTATGTCTTTTCTTGATATGCACTGGTGATATTGGCAGGACGCATTGCATGATTCAACTCAATATAGTAATCTTGGACAACTTTGCATCCTTGTGTAATGCTCTCCACGTTGCGTAGTAGTTCCCGCTTATAATAGGATGGAACAAATTCTCTTCTCATGACCCTTTTTAAATAGACCAAAGATGTAATGAATCGTTTTTCACTTAGTTGTTGCCACCAACTAGAGGCATAGTCCATAAAAAAACATAGTGGCCACTCTCACTTCCTTGGCTTCTGATTCGAACTTCTGAGATTCAAGCTCGAACTCCATGTTTTGTACCCACTCAAGATACTCCTCTGGATCATTACTACCATAGAAGGGAAGATACGTATACTCTCGATCTGCCATTGTTAGTAGCAAAGCAAAGAATATGTATGTAGCTGTATGTGTATCTCTCAAACTCACTTTTCTTACCAAATTACATTCTTACCTTTCCGAAGTGAATTGAGGCCAAAAGAAACTTACACTTGGTGGTGGCTACAATGACGAGTGATGATCAAGCGGATTTAAAAGTGACTCACCATTGTACGGCAAAGGATATTTTGTGGAGCTTGGTTAGGAGGTATTTATCCTACACAATCTGAATTTCACGATGTTGTAAAATTAAGTAATAATCCAAGTTAGAAAAATATTGCCTATGTGCTGATCCAATAGATGTAAGTGAAGTGTCTGAATGCACACGCAATGATCAATGTGACTCAATGCAACAAAGGAATGAGCTAAATAGAAACAATCAGGAACAATAGCTCGTTTGCATCAAGTACTAGGAGAGACGCTAGCCAATTGCAATGAAAATAAGGGCACGAAATTACTCAAAAAAATTAAATACTCTAACTGAATATCTGGTGTAGAGTACTCACCCGAGTTCGGCCCCTTTTTTTACCTCTTTTTTTGCCTCCTTTTTTTTCTTTTTTTTACTACCCCGTAAGTGACTCTGAAAGATTCAAAATCTTATTCTGAATCTAATTAGGTATATGAGTCACAATTTTTTTTTTGAAAAAACACAGGGGTAAAATTCTCTCTCTCTCTCTAAACTTTGATTTTTTTTCGGCCGAGGGTGATGCACTATCAAATGATGATATTCAGTCGAGATATATAATTTAAGAGTAGCCCACAATGCAATTATCAAAGACTAGTCTCAAGTATCAAAGGATTTAAGTGATGCCCTCAACAGATGCGCAACCCTTTGGATGGTCCGAATGTGTCCGACTAGGATTCTTCGGGGCGATTAGGACTCCTTGCAGCCGGCCGAATCAAACACGAAGAAGAATCCCCAATATTGAAGCGAGAACACAAACTCCGAGAAGTAAATTGAATCTACTTTTTTTTATGCTAATTGAAGGATCAACTAGCGGATTTTCAACGATATAATATGCAAAGATTGAGCTACGCAAAGGACACTAAGATCAGCACGTAAACAAATTTTCTAATGGATCAAGACTTAATAAAACTCACAAAAATAACAGATGTGAAACTAGGGTTTGGATATTTTTTTGTTTTCGGTTTATGGACATAGGACAATAAGTAATAAACTAAAATTTAAAGGGATAAGATCCTACCGAATAAACCGCGCTCTGATACCAAGATGATACGGGGTCGCCCGATCTTCTCGGCGTAGGATGGATACTCACGGGAGTCTTGATGAATTGTAATGATCCTCCAATGCCAGTGCAAGGGGCGAACACTCTTTAATCCGCCAAAACACACTCGTGTTGATTTCGCCGACCACCAAGCGAAGATCTATCGTGCACCCAATTCCCAACGGAAAGGCTGAAGGATCTTGATTGAAGAAGACACTCCAAATTCCCTATGAAATTTCGGTAGCAAAGCTAAACTCAAAAACTTTAGTAGATTGATTTTTCTCAAACGTGGTCTGAGGATACAATGGGGGTCTACACCTCAATATATAGTGCCCCTTCTCCACCTCATGGCTGGCCAAGAGGCCCTACACCTACTCTAATTCGGATTAGGAGTCCTACTCCAATTCCGACACATTCCAAAACAGAAAAGGAAACTCTGATTTTATAACCGTCACATTGATTCGATCATATCTTTTGATCCAGGACGAATTTACGAGTGAGGGAGGATCCGTTGGATCGGCCTTGAAGTGAGCTTTCCAACAAGCCAAAGAACACTCGAATCGGACTCCGTTTGTGAAAGTTATGACCGTTTTAATCCGGACTATCCTGCTGATTACGAATCCGAATTTGATGCTGATTCCAAATCCGAATTTGATTATGAGTTGATCCCGAATTTGATTTCGGTTAGGGTTGTGGGAGATCTGAATTAGGCTTAAAATTTTTATCCAAAACTTGAGATTTAAGTTCTTGGGCTTCCTCCCCTTTTGCTCTCCCATCACACGGCTTCCTTCCTCCTTAATCAGCCGCATGGGCTGCTAGACTTTCTCCTTCCTAACCGCTTTGACCTTCGTGTTCTTCATCACTAGGCAACAAGTACGGTTACCCTCCTCCTTGTGCTCCTCTATTGCTTTGGCTCCGGCCTCCCTCTCGGTTCCAAAGACTTTAAACTTGTCAAACCTGAGAATGCACAAAGTATTACTTTTACGTAGTATCCAATTCTCACGAAAAACACAAAGAAACTTGTTAAGAAACAATTGCGCCTGTTGTTCATAAGTAGTCAGGATATCCTCATCACTCTCCCTCCATTTGCAGCAGCACAATCAGCCCTCTCTCCCTCCATTTGCAGCAGCACAAGCCTCCCTCTCTCCCTCCATTTGCAAAGACACACACCACACCTTGCAGACACAAGCACAAGCATGACAACACAAGCGTGATGAGGTATAGAACTTTCATTCTCTGTTTTTTTCCTTGTCATTTGTCATCTTTCCATCTATTATTTGGCTGGCTGAAAGGCGTATAGCAGCTCTCATCCTGTCTAGGTTATTGTAGGTGATCGCTTCTAAATCCATCAATGTTTGGGAACATAGAGAGAGACTAGGAGGTGCTGGTTGGAAGTGCAAATATTGTAATCTAACAAAATCAGGTGGAGGTGTCACCCTCCTAAAACAACATCTTGCTGGGAGACACGGAGATGTTGTTGCTTGTAATGGGGTTTCGACGGAAGTCCGAAAGCTCATGCTGGCAAGTCTTGAAGAAGCAAAGGTAAGAAAGAAATCTCTTAAAGATAAACGACTGCGAATGGAGGAAGCCGCAAGAGAGCCTGTAGCTCGTGGTCCATCATATGAAGATGCCTTCGATAATAACGAGGAAATGCAAATAGAATGGGCTCGTCGGGAGTCGTTGGAGGTACATCAGCTGCAACAAAGGGCTAGAGCCAGGGGTGCGACGTTTGAACATGGTGGTGGTAGTGGAAGTGGTACGGGAAGTGGAAGGGGAAGTGGAAGTGACAGAGGTAGTGGTAGTGGTACATGAAGCAATGCTTTTTCGAGGATGTTTGGCAGGTCACAGTCCATGAGAGTTGATCTTGATATTTTGCGCAGTCGAGCACCCGTCCAACCCCGCATTGATACAATACTTCGCGGAGAAGCAAAGTCAAAACTTAGAAAAAATTGGTCTAAGTGGTTCCATAGTAATGACATTGCTGGAGTTAAGGCAAAGTGTCCTTATTTTCGTGCCGCCATCAAAGAGACACAAGAACTTGGCTATCATAGCCATACTGACCGTAGTAACCCAAGCTTGGTTGTCTTTAGGATATTTTAGAAAATATTATTTTCAAAGTATCAAATGATTTATGAAAGCTTAAGGAATTCTCAGATTTTATTCCTTACCTATCTTAGCTTGCTCCTCTCATCTTACTCTAATTTGAGTTTTAGAAATTGTTTCCCTCTCCTCCCTTCAAAAATAGTGTTATCGTTTAATTGGGTTTTGGGAACTAATGAGCTTGGCAAATTGAAGTGGTGGTTGCCCTCTACAAGGTTTTGAAGTTTCTGGAATGGATAAATTGCGACTAGAAGCTTGGATGCAAAACCTGGACAGCGATCTTTCAATTTCCGGACAGCAAGCTCAAATGTTCTAAATGGGGTAGAAAATGAGAGGATAATCAACTAAACCTTGTGGGAATAGGAGGGTAAGATGTGATACTAGTTAGCTATGTATCTAACGCTAATTTCGCTGATTTAACCTTGCTCTGTAGTGGTATTAGATCTTACGTTATATTCTGATTTTTATCTTCTCAATCGATTACTCGTCCATTCAATACGGGTTAGTTGCATTGGGAAGTTGAGCTTTGGTTTGGTGATTCGTTACTGTTTTTGAGTCTTTTTATAAGCATGTTTAAGTTTATACACTTGCTGTTTTTGGCTTTCGATTAGGGGATTTTCCATTTCCCTAGTCATTAGCTTTTTGCTTCATTTCGGCTTTATTTTCGGGTCTAGTTTTAACCCAAGTTTCTTGTAACAGGATGGCCGGACGCACTCGTAGTGTCCAAGGCCAGTCAGCTGGTCCGGACGAGGATCTTCCTCCTCCTCCGACCATGGCCGAGGTCCTTCTTCAGATTGAGCGCAACCGGGCAGAAGACAGGAGGGTTCTTCTGGACGTCATTGCGCGCAACACTTCCGCCCTTACCGGTGCTTCAGGATCCGGGCAAGGGAGTGGACATCAGCCGCGTGGGGGACTCGCGGAGTTTCTTCGCACCCACCCCCCACGTTCTCCGTGTCGAGGACCGCTGCCGCAGCACGATCGCCGTCTGGTTGGCGAAGCCAGATAGCGCAGCGGGGAGCACGAGAAGGCGCTGTTCGCATCGCACCAGCTAGAGGGTGCAGCTTTGTCTTGGTGGGAGAGCTTTCTCGCCATGCAGCCTGACGGTCACACCGTCACCTAGGAGGAGTTCCGCACTGCCTTCCGTCGGAGTCACATTCCTTCCAGCCTGATGAGGCTGAAAAAGAAGGAGTTCTTGTCGCTCAGACAAGGACGTTTCTCAGTTACGGAGTACCTGTATGAGTTCAACCATTGAGCTCGTTATGCTCCGGAAGAGGTGGCCACTGATGAGGCCAAGCAAGAGAAGTTCAAGGATGGTTTGTCTGAGGAGCTTCAGGACAAGCTATCGATCATAGACTTCCCTGATTTCCAGACCTTGGTGGATAAGGCCATCGTCGCTGAGCACTCCGAGAGAGCGCTTGTGGATTCCCGCAAGCGTAAGTGGGAGGCCCACAAGTCCTCTAGGGCCAGCTATCCCGCTTGATCGGTCCTCGGGGTCGCGTCGTGACCCGACCCGAGGCCGTCAGCACATGTTCTTCGTCCTTCGCAGGCTGTGTCCCAATCACGTACACCTGTGAGTCAGCAGGGTGGTCCCCGCAACCCAGCCGCCGGAGTCACTTGCTTCGCATGCAACCAGAAGGGGCATTATGCGAACCAATACCCTAAGAAGACAGGAGCAGCCCCTCGTCCTAATGGAGGACGCGGGCAAGGAGGTGGTTCTTTCAGGACCTGAAGATAGTCCCTGCTACCCAAGGCATGGGTAGTGGTCACGTCAACCTCATCTCAGCGGAGGAGGCACAGGAGGCACCTGACGTCGTGTTGGGTACACTTTCTGTTAACTCTCATTTTGCTACTGTTTTGTTTGATTCAGGAGCATCTCATTCTTTTATTTCTGAGTCGTTTGCTGCTATTAGTGAGCTCCTCTTTACTCCATTGTTGGTCCCGTTGCTCATCCGCTCTCCTGGTTTGGAGTTGAGAGCTGAATCTGAGTGTAGGGATATTCCAATTGAGATCGAGGGAGTGAGATTCTTCGCGAATCTTATCCTCCTCCATTCAGCAAGTTTAGATGTAATTCTTAGTATGGATTGGTTGTCTCAGCATAAGGGACAAATCGATTGTGCCAAGAAGCGGGTATATCTATCTAGTCCTTCGGGCGAGCAGGTTCGCTTTTCGCCGAAGCTGCTAGGTCCGCATCTCTTCGCGCTTGAAGCGAAACCCGCTCTAGATATTAGTGAAGTCCCAACAGTTTGTGACTTCATTGATGTCTTTCCTGAAGATCTTCCAGGGATGCCACCGGTTCGAGACCTCGAGTTTGTCATTGAGTTGGTTCCCGGTACCGCCCCGATTTCAAAGAGGCATTATCGGATGCCACCGAACGAGTTGGTGGAATTGAAGAAGCAACTGAGTGAGCTGCAAGAAAAAGGTTTCATCCGCCCTAGCTCATCTCCGTGGGGTTGTCCTGCAATCTTCGTAAAGAAGAAGGACAATACCTTGCGCATGTGCGTTGATTATCGTCCGCTTAATGAGGTAACGGTAAAGAACAAGTATCCATTGCCCCGCATTGATGATCTCTTTGATCAATTAACTGGAGCTCGAGTATTCTCCAAGATTGATTTGAGAGTGGGGTATCATCAAGTTCGGATACGACCTGAAGATATTCCAAAGACGGCTTTCTCTACTGCTACGGCTTGTATGTCATTTGTACAATGCCGTTCTCTACTCGCTACGGCTTGTATGAGTACACCGTCATGTCATTTGGCTTGACCAATGCTCCCGCCTTGTTCATGAACCTCATGAATTCGGTATTCATGGAGTATTTGGATAAGTTTGTCGTGGTTTTCATCGATGATATTCTTATCTATTCCAAGGACGATGAGGAACATGATAAGCATCTGAGGCTTGTGTTAGGCAAGCTTCGTGAGCACCACCAGATACTGAAGTTCGACAAGTCGCGTTACAGTTGAAGGAAGTGGCCTTCTTGGGTCATGTTCTTTCAGCAGGAGGCGTAGCCGTTGATCCTAGCAAGGTCAGCGCCGTTCTTTCATGGGTTCAGCCTACTTCGGTAACCGAAGTGCGGAGTTTTCTTGGTTTAGCGGGATATTATCGCCGTTTCATCGAGAATTTCTCCAAGATCGCGAAGTCGATGACGGAGTTGCACAAGAAGGACAAGAAGTTCTTGTGGTCCGATGCTTGTGAGGAAAGCTTTCAAGTACTTAAGAAGCGTTTGACCACCGCTCCGTCCTCGTTCTTCCCGATATCCATCAAAGTTTCGATATCTTTTGCGATGCTTCTCGTCGAGGACTCGGTTGTGTTCTTATGCAAGAAGACAAGGTAGTGGCCTATGCATCAAGGCAATTGAGACCTCATGAACTCAACTATCCTACCCATGACTTGAAATTGGCTGCTGTGATTCATGCACTTAAGATTTGGCGACATTACCTAATCGGTAATCGTTGCGAAGTGTATTTGGATCACAAAAGCTTAAAGTATTTGTGCACCCAACCAGATCTAAACCTCAGGCAAAAGAGATGGTTGGAGTTGATCAAGGACAATGACATAGGTATTCACTATCATCCGGGCAAGGCTAATGTCGTTGCCGATGCGCTCAGTCGCAAAGCGCGTTGCAATGCCTTGTTGCTCCAGGAGCGTCAACCCACTCTTTTGGAGGAATTTCAGCGTCTCAACTTGGAATTGGTTGAGCAGGGTTCCCTCGCTGCCTTGGTTGTACAACCAACCTTGGTGGATCGGATTAAGATCGCTCAGCAATCGGATGCTGGGGTGAGCCGCATCAAGGAAAATATCAAGAACGGAACAGCCAAGTGCTTCTCTGAGGATGAGCATGGTGTTGTAAGATTCGGGCAACACCTTGTGGTTCCAAAGGACATGGAATTGCGGGATTTGATTCTCCGCGAAGCCCATGATCCGCCCTTGTCTATTCATCCCGGGGCCACAAAGATGTATCAAGATCTCCGTCGGGGATTTTGGTGGACCCGAATGAAGAGGGAGATTGCGAAGTTCATTGCCGAGTGCGACGTGTGTCGTCGTGTCAAGGCCGAGCATCAGCGTCCAGCAGATCGCTTGACCTTTGCCTATTCCTGAATGGAAGTGGGATTCGATCGGGATGGATTTTATCACCGGTCTGCCTCGAACATCCAAGGGCAAGGATTCCATCTGGGTTGTCATCGATCGATTGACAAAAGTAGCCCATTTTCTGCCAGTACGGACAAACCTTAGTGTGAGTCTACTCGCGGACCTCTATATTTCCCGTATCGTCTGCTTGCATGGTGTACCAAGGCGATCGTTTGGATCATGGTGCACTTTTCACCGCCGAGTTTTGGAAGTATTTGCAAGAGGCTATGGGAACCGTCTCACCTTTAGCACAACATATCACCCCCAAGCGATGGTCGGGCCAGAGAGGTCAACCAAGTGTTGGAAGACATGCTTCGTGCTTGTGTTCTCTCATATGGAAAGAAGCGGAGAAGTGCTTGCCATTTGCCGAAGTTTTCCTACAACAATGCTTTTCGGGCCGGTCTCGGCATGTCACCTTTCGAGGCCTTGTACGGGAGAAAGTGCAGAATCCCGTTGAATTGGTTTGAGACCGGCGAAAGACCTTTCTTTGGCCTGGACTCGATCAATGAGGCCGAGAGTCAAGTCCAACTTATTCGTGATCGTTTACGCACAGCTCAATCCAGGCAAAAGAGCTATGACGGATCGCCGTCGTCGTGAATTGAGCTTTGAGCCTGATGACTTTGTTTATCTCAAAGTCTCTTCTTTCAAGGGTCATCAGCGTTTCGGCATCAAGGGCATGTTAGCTCCTCGATATGTTGGTCCTTACCGCATTATCGAGAAGAAGGGAGCTGTTGCCTATAAGTTGGAATTGCCAGCTGCACTTGAGGGAGTACATGACGTTTTCCATGTGTCCCAACTAAAGAAGTGCCTCCGTGTTCCAACTGAGGAAGCTCCGTTGGAAACCCTCGATGTACAAGAGGATTTGACCTATCGCGAGCACCCTGTTCGCATACTCGATGAGGCTGAACGAAGAACAAGGAATAAAACCATCAGATTCTTCAAAGTTCAGTGGTCGAACCATTCTGAGGATGAGGCTACTTGGGAAAGGGAAGATCGTCTCCGTGCAGACTATCCATCTTTCTTTACCGAGTGAGCCAAATCTCGGGACGAGATTTTTCTAAGGGGGGAGGTTTTGTAGCATCCCAAATATGGATTTGAGTTTCAAATTTAAGAAAATAAGAAGAAATTAAAACTTTTCTTGCGTCTTGGAGCCCTTGGTCATTTTTGTAATTCTTTTAAAAGAATTATGGAAAACCAAAATTAAATCCTCATTTGACTCTAATCGAAAACCTCCTTATCATAAATCTTGTGCCAAACCCTGGGAAGTCTTTTCCCTGAGTTCCAGGGAGGCTTGGCAACACCTTTGAATTATCTCATGATTTTTAGAAATTATTTGATAATTTTTGGAGGCAAGTCAAAATTGGTCAAACCCTATTTCCCCTCTTATGGAATTTCTGGAGGAAAATTCAGTTCCTGAAAATCTCTAAAATTTTATGAGAGGTTCCTCCTGCAGTCAGCAAGCTCCAGTTAAAATTTCATAAATTTTGGAGTTTGTTTGCTACCTCAAATAATTCCACAAAAAAATCAGATGTTTAGGATTCAAATTCTAACTGGTTTGCATTGTTCCTTGGGTTCGAGTCGGACTCGGGCTCAAGCCACTGGACTCGGTCCAGTCAACTAATCGCACCGGCGCGGTCGATCGGGTGTGCAGGTCGTGAGCCGTTGGATCGGCATCGAACGGTCCTCGACCAGCCAAACGATGGAATCGTGTTAATCCACCCGATCTAACTCTGTCGTTGGATTTCCATCCGACGATCGACGAGTCGTCTCCTTCCTCCGTCAGCGCGCGCGTGAGCAGCAGCTATGGCGTGCGCAGAGCAGAAAAGCCGCGGCGTCCTGTCCACTCCACGGTCGCCTTTAAACGGCTAGCTCTGCGCGCATTAAATGCATGTCGCGCTCCTCCCTCAGAAGGCCATGATTCGACTGCTCCCATCGCTCTCAAGTGCTCTCATGGCAGTGTTGACCCGACTGTAAAACCCGGTCGTTGCTCTCTGCCATTGCTCTATTTAAACTCCATTGCTTCACCCTTAGCTTCCTTTAGCACCTCCGCAACTCCAGCTAGCGCTCACCAGCTTGCTTGAGCTGCAGTTCCTCGCAATCCCCTCGACCGCCATTGTTGAGTGTGGAGCTTCGGTGGAGGCGGTGCAGCGGGGGTTTTCTTCTTCAAGTCTTTGCCCCCTCTGCTCCCCCTTTACTATCTGGAACTTAACCCTCACTCGGTTTGGTTCTCTCTTTGCTGAGGTCGCTGTGACCTAGTAAGGACCTTACCGCCGCCGTTCGGTCACTCATCGCCAGAGCCACTCCGTGGGTCTCCGGTCGTTCTTCAGCTCAGGTAGTTTCGCATTGACCCCTAAGAGCTTAGGTGTGTTTTCGTTGTTCTTTTGGTATTGTCCGTTCGGGAGTTCTCCCGAGCCATACCTGCTCAGCCGCACTCCGTGGTCGTCATGCCGTTTGACCATACTCAGGCCGATATTGGCGCGGTTGGACCGTTAAACTTTAGACCCTTATCCTCGCCTTTGGTGGCGCCATTGTGGTCGGAGACCGTACGCCACTGGCAAAGAGTGCGGGAGGCGCTGCCTTGTGGTCGGATTTCCGACCAGTCACCGTAGCGTAGTCGTAAGTTCTACTACGACTTGTAACTAGTCGTAAATCTTACTACGACTATGTCATGAGCATAAGTTCTTCTACGACCACTACCTAGTCGTAAGTCCTTCTACGACTATTACCTAGTCGTAAGTTCTTCTACGACTTGTACCTAGTCGTAAGACTTACTACGACTATGTCATGGTCGTAAGTTCTTCTACGACCACTAGCTGGTCGTAAGTCCTTGTTTTGGTCATATCTTTGACATTAAGAATCCAAATCAATTGGTTCTTGTTGCTAAAATCTTTATAAATTATGATCTTGCTACTGTAAAATTTTCAGAATTTTTGAAGAAAGTTTGCTGTTCAGTCTTTATGTTTTCTTCGTTCTTATCGATTCTTTTTCGCCTTCTCGTTAGGATCCGAAGAGCACATTGACAACATAATTGATCCCCAGCAACATCTTGACCCACAGCAAGCAGGCAAGCAGTTTGATCATGTTAATCCTATTATTTTTCAAGTCTACTATATTGATTTCAACTTGTATGTATGTATTGCTATTTTGTTGTTAAATTATGGTTAGTATCATATAGTTGCATAATCTGTAGGACTTGTTTATCCTCTACTACCATGAGCTTAGGTTATTTGCTGTGGTCGGAGTTCGATGGGTGGACTCTTGTCACTTAGTAGCTTTCGATTTGAAATTGCTTAGAAATGCTTAGTTTCGGTAGCAATGGGCGATCATCGATTTTAGTCGATGATCTGGATCACACATCTAAATATTACTCCATTATGTCTAGCACTTGTGCTTTGTTATTTTGTAAAGTCAAAACCTGAAAATGGAAAATTGATTTGGACTTGGGCAAGTGGTCGGATGGTGGGTTATTGGGTTTGTGGCTGTCTTGCCTGAATCAACAAGGACCGAACATCTTGTGTCACACTCTCCAAGCATTTTTGCGTGCTAACCACACGAGAGGGATATGTGACCTCTCTTGACTTAGTACTTTGGCGTGTGTTATCTCCGAGTCGCAGGAGGGGGTTGTGTGTGTTGTGTGAAACATGATATGTGTTCTTGTGTTGGGTGTGCGGTGGTGGGGATTCCGGGTAGGCCCTCCACCTCGAGGAGCGTCGTAGTTGTCCAAGGCTTTACCCAGGAAGGGTAGTTGACCGAGGCTTTACGATGACTCCGACACAACGTATGGGTTTCTATCCATACGGGCGGCTCGCGGTTAATACACAATATTGGAAATGTCTCGTAGGACTTAGCCGTGCAGCATACCTAAGGAAGTGTGCTTAATAGCTTGGCAAAAGGCGATGCAGCGTGTGGGTACATTGGTACACCCCTGCAGGGATAAAACTATTCGAATAGCCTCGTACTAGGTTATGGACACGCTTGGTTAGGTTTTGCAAGAGTTAGACTTCAACCTTTTAAATTAAAACTTGACATGGGTGGTATGAATGGGTAATTCATGCTATTGTTGTGGTGGCTAATGGGTTAGTCACTTCCAGGATTGTTGTTGTCATCTATCTACTGTTATATTGTTGTCGTTCTCGGTTATTTGAACATTAAAATCAGATTTGTTAACTTACTTTTAAATGTACTACATTATTGCAAATAAAGATTGCTTTGTGCTGAAAATGAAACATACAGCCTCCACTTAAATAAACTTGCATGTAGCATATGTATAGGTCTGTTACTCTACACGTAAGTCTTGCGAGTACATTCCATGTACTCACCCGGCTTTGCTGGGCTCTTTGTTGCAGGGAACGAAGGTGAGCCCCAAGGGCCTCACTTTTGTGAAATATGATGTGGATTCGACGACTAGCTTGGCGGTCCGGTCGGTTGCCTTGTGGGTTAAAGGCACACTGATCGGCTCTTTTGGTTTATGGCCATCTTATGACACTTTTGCTTCCGCTGTTCTATTTCTTTATGTATATGTCCTTTGGCCGGTCGGCCTCTCGTTTGTAATAACTATCCTTTATTTATGTTATCTTCTGATTTGTTGCTTTGCTTCGGTTCTATGTGAATGAATGGAATTGATGCATGAATTTTGTAAAGAGGTGTGTATACTGCATTTCTGGGAAGTATACATGTCTCGAGTCTCGGGTTATCTGATTTGTGATGCTAGGACCAATGGATGGCTAAGCATTACAAGCCCGATAAACCGGGGTCTCACATTGGCCAAGGGGTTCCGTCACCAAGAGGGCATGAAATCGATGTGATATATCTTGATACCAACGAACAAGATGTAAAGGAGTACGCAGCACAGTTTAAAGAAGACTAGGGTATATATGGAGTCTCTATTATATGTGATTCATGGATTGTGCCTACACAAATGAGTATCATTAACTTCATGTTGTACTGCAATGGAAGAATGTTTTTCCATAAGTCAGTGAATGCAACTGGTGACATACAAAATGCTGATTTTTTGTATCGTGAGATTCGTAGAGTTGTGAAAAAAGTTGAAGTTAAACATGCCATGCAGATTGTGACTGACAATGGTGCGAACTATAAGAAAGCATGCCAACTGGTAATTGAAGAGTATCCAACTTTAGTCGGCAGCCATGTGCAGCGCACACCGTCAATCTCATGTTGAAGGATATTGGTCAGTTCGAGGAGGTTGATGCAGTTGTCAAAGCGGCTAAGAGAATTTGTCGGTTCCTATACAACCACAGTCGCCTCCATAATGAAATACGCCAACAAATTGGAGGGGAGATGGTTCGTCCAAACGCCACAGAGTTTGGAACCACATTCATTTTCTTGAAAAGTTTTTGGGATAGAAAAGCAAAGTTCACGAAGTGGATGGTATCAAATGTATGGGGCTCCAACCATTTGAGCACGACCGAGGAAGGAGAATACATGTATTCCTGTCTCACAAGTAGACAATGGTGGTCAAGTATGGATTAGGTCATAAAATTGGTAGAATCAATTTACCAACTACTCAGATATGTAGACCAACAGAAACCCGCAACAGTGGCAGGAATGGTTGGAAAGACGTATGAACTCAATTTCAAACTTCAAGACGTACTGAAACAAGATAAGACCACTTATGATCGTGCCATAAAGATTATTAATAGAAGAGTTGCAATGATGAAGGACCGCACATATATAGTTCCAGGCAAGTTCACAGTTTCCTAAATCCAAATAAATATCATATATTTGTTGTATTTTTTTTTCTAACATTTTAAGTGTGTTTGTTTGCACAGCATCGTTGCTAAACGTGCAGAGCCACAACTTATATAGTTTGGGGAAGAATTCAACCCTCGTCGTTTCCCTGACAATAGCAATTCAAAGAATAGCCGATACACCCGACGACGCAGTGCAGTCTCTAGGCGAGCTAGAACTATATCGTAATCGACGAGGTTTATTTGCTTCAAATGAGGCTTACATGAGTGCTACTCGTCATTCTGCAGGTATGTTGTTATGAACTTACATATACATGGAAAATGACACATCACTATGAGTTTAACATAAATTTTATGTTACTTGCAGCTACATGGTGGATGACGTTTGGAGCGCAGACACCAACATTAACAAAATATGCCTTGCGGATTGTCTCACAATGTGTTTCGTCCAGTGGATGTGAACGTAATTGGAGCACACTTGCATTGGTACATACACAATTGAGGAACCGTCTTGGGTACAAGAAACTACATAAACTCGTGTATGTCCACTACAATCTGAGGTTACGATTGCAAGAGCATGAGACTAGAAATAAAGATATGGATGTAGATCCTTTTGGCGATCTAATAAATGCCACTATGTACAACAGAGAGAACCCAATCCATGAATGGCTGGATAGCTCTATGATACAATCAGAGCCCCTACTAGACGAGGAAGGTGAGCCCCCCATGCCATCTACAGTTGTAGTTGATGCCATCCCTCAAAAGGAATTGGATAAAGCACTAGATGATGAGACATTTGTGCAATAGACAAATAAAAATATTGGTAAGAGTCATCTTGGAAAAATGAAATATTGTAGCCAACCAACTGAAAAATTAGCTGCAGACTTTGCCTCACTTACTTAAACAAGGAAATAAGTGCCTGATAAGAAGAAGAAAAAGGCCATTGAGGAGGATATTGTGGGAAGCGACGAAGAAACAGAAAGTCCGCCATCCGATGAAGTCCGGTACCAAGAGTCTTGTGATAGTAGCTCTCCGTCATCCGATGATGGTGCTGATGGTGGGACAGCTCATGATGCAGGGCAAGACCAACCATTGGAATTCACCTGTGAGCAAAACTTCACGCATACTACTCAGAATGAAGACCATGATTGCCATGCTTCAAAACCAATTCATCAGACCTACACAAGAGCTGAGGGTCACCAAAAAGATAAATCTCAGCCACATAACTCTTCTTCCTATGAATCTCATGCTAGCTCAATGTCCGCTCGGACTTATGATCGTCGAGATGCCAATCTATTGCCTTCTGGTGATGATTCTCATTGGTCAGACATCTCTTCTGATCTAGTTCCCATTACGGCTTTGTGTCCTTCAATACCAATGCCAGAATGGTTTACCAGTGGGTCGAACCGAATATTACCAACAACTTTACAATCATTTGCTACAATATGCCCGAAACACACTTGGGATCAATACAAAGCTCACATATCTCAATATGAAGGATTTGTACTATATGACAACAATGACTACACTGCACAACATTCGTGTTTCTCGATAATGTATTGTTATGAATTACTACTCCATTGCTGTTTTTAGTATACTAGTCAAGTTATCATTCATTACCATTAACTTATGTTTTCTATTACTTTACATGTTTTAGAAAATTCAGATTTAAAATTCAAAATTCAAATTCAATCTGATTTTTTTTAAATTTCTCGGTAACCAAGATTTCGATCCATGGGTGTGGTGCGCGTTTGAGAGCACGCTCAGTCTCAGCGTGACGGGAATCATTCTAGTGGCGGTAGTAGAGAATTCACATGGTATTAGGTAAAGGGTGACTGAACTTGAGCAAATCGGTGTCAAATTGTCAGTATTGATTTATGGGCTGGCCGAATTGCTCGACCTCACTAACTACTCTCTCTCCTATTTTCAAGGTATTTAGACAAGGGCAGCCGGTCATTTCCTCTTATATTTTCGAAACGTAAATCAATTTGGCTGTAGGGGTCCATGTGGGCTATGAAACGGGCAGTTTGGTGTACTAGTTCGTACTTGTTGGGTACACGTTACGTAGTACATACAGGAATCAGAATCCAGGTTAGTTAAACATCATGATAAGGATATCTCATAATGCATATGCTACAACTGGTTCTGCTGATCCCATTCATCATTCATCCATCCATCCTGAATTCCTGATTATATGCATGACACGAGGATCAGACACTAGCTAGTGTTAATTAAAAGATGGGATGCTCCACTGATTGTTGTTGTTTCTGCACTAAGTAGCAGCAAAGGTGTCATGATTAATGACACAACAAATTCATCACATCAAACGTGGTGCGGGATGCAAGAAAGGTAGTGAAGCTCCGCTAGTTCAACACGGAGGAGAGATAGACGGAATATCAGATCCGATCGGCCATCTTGCAGGTATATTTTTTTTGAAACTTTGTACATTATGTCAAAATATTATCGGTTAGCAAACAAAAATAGCGACATATAATTTAGTAGATTAGATAAATGTAGTCCAATTATGTAGTACATCTTTTGAGCTGTGTACGAGGTAGGTAGAGGGTAATGTAAATAATACCAGTTTTATTTAGCTCTCCATTTGTGCGCAGTAATTATATTGTTAATACCAGAAATTATTTTGTAAGCAGGAAAGTAACATGACACGTTTTAAAATTGAAAGGAAAATCTGTATCAGCTAATTAGGGTAGGTAGAGTATAATCGAATTAATCACAGCTTTATTTAGCTCTCTATTTTTGTGCGGTAATTATATTGTTAATATCAGAAATTAATTTATACCCAGGAAAATAGCATGACACGTTTTAAAATTACAAAGAAAATCTGGAGCAGCTAATTAGGGTAGGTAGAGCCTAATCGAAAAAATCCCAGCTTTATTTAGTTCTGTAGGTTAGGTAGAGCGTAATTGCAGCTGTATGATTTGTCACATAAATTTGGTTTCTATTTGTGGTTGGTAATTAGTTTGCTAATGTCGCTTTGTATTATCTTACATATTTTGTAGTCTTTACAATGTATGCACTGAATTTTCAGGTATGACGGATACAGACTACACTGCCGAGTGGCCGTACGAGTTGCTTGACCCAATGATTGACCTACATCACCGTAACCGCCTCAGTACCATCCTCCTCCAGGAGGGCGAGGCCGATTAAGCTTGGCGCGTTGCGGCTGCGCACGCCTATCAGGGCCTGGAGGTTGCACCCCAACTGGGTATCGAGGTATGTGCCTTTGCGATCTTCATGTACTCATTTGTGGCCTAACTACTACTTGTGGACTAACGTTCGTTCGTAACCTGATCGGACACATGTTGAGAGCGGCAAGCCTTATTCCGCTGGCATGGATGGTGGAGGCGACGTGGGAGGACGACCAGGCGTTTTCCATACGACTGGGCCTTACTGACGGCGTTGCCGAAATGCATTGATTCATGGACCAAATGCGAAGAATGCTCACTGCAGTACCATCTTATCGGCCCACTTCGAATGTGCGGCATCTTGAATGTCGACATGAATGCTCGGATTCCTGTCTTGTATGACTCGGAGTAGCCTGTAGAGGTTGTTGTAGGAATCTTCGAACATTCCGAACCTTGATTCCACTGCCTTCTATTTTGCCCTCCAAGCCTTGGCAAAGCTGATTGTGTACTGGAACATTGCCTTAATCACACAAATGATGGATCGTGGCTCGAAATCAAGATTATTCACGATCTCACCGTACATGAGGTTGACGATGAAGCCTGATGATAGGTTCCTGTGGACTGCACTGACTCAGCGATGATGCATGTGTATGAGACTACTATAGAGCACTTCCAGTAGGTGTCCCACTTAGGCTTAAATGTGTGCGCTCGCCAAGGGCATCCTTCTATTTCGTACTTCATATCGTAGCATCTTGGGTTAGACCTGATGACTGTGAATGTGCACAGCACCGATAAGGTCCAGAATTTGACCGCCACCTGGACAGCCTCCTTGCATTTATACGGCTCCTTGCGACCGACGCGCCTCGTCGTAGTCCCACAAAGACACGGAGCCTTCGTTGACGACGAGGTTGTCAAACTGGTATGTGTTCCACTCGGATGGAACCGCCAGCTGGTCCACATCATCCTCGTCGTCGGATCCTTCATCTTCTAACAATACATTGTAGTCCCGAGATTCCTGGTCCATCCTTTGCACTATATCTTCCAGCTCCCCACCCTCGTTAGCAAGCCCACTAGCTTGCCTAACTGAAGGAGCTACTTCTTCAGGATCTTCGTCGACAAAGACAAGAACTCCGGAGCTTGGGCCTTTGTATGCGTCGCTACCGTGGCGGAGTCATCGACTTCTTATTCGGCATCACCACCCCCTTCTTGTTCAGCCGCGGTTGCAAGAATGAGCTTGACATATGCCTGGGCGAGAAGGACCAAATCTCACCCTCCCTCCCTCGCCACGCATAGATATGACTACCATGACTTTGTTCCCTTCAGTTGCACTAACTCTAAATATGTGGGTTGTGTTGCTCGAGGGGTAAGGTAACTCAATCTGAGATCATACACATCACGTTCCACTTGGAATGTGTAAAAATACCACCGCATCACAACGCCCCATGTACGCCCCTCTACTCTTGGCAGGGGCACGGTCGCTGGTTGGAAATAACGTAGGTCAATCCCCCCAGGACCCTCCAGAATAGTCCCCGGACCGTAGTAAATTTTAAAATTGGTGACGTCCGACATAATTGATGCACTATATCATGAAGAATATTTACACGATTGACCACATATCTAAAACAAAACTACCCACCGAAAAGAATTATGTACAATATACTGCACCACACAACCGTACATCCAAAACTATGGAATTCATTCGGTTCAAAAAATTACCTCGCAGGTGGGCAACCAGACGGGCAGCGCTTCGCTAGCTTCTCTCCTCTCCTCTACTCTTCTCCCTTCCCTCCTCTTGTTTTTTCTGAATACAAATGAATCATGTGCCGAATTTTAGGGTTTCATCGAGCTTTTATAGGGTGCAAGTTCCTGTCGCCAATTCAACTGGCGGCAGAAAGTTGGACTAGCGATAGGAGGGGGCAGGGTACCTGTCGCCAGTTCAACTAACGACAGGAACCTGTCGTCAGTTGAACTGGTGACAAAAACCCATTTTTGTTATTTTTTAGGCCGACAATTTATTTTTGTAATTTCCTTTTAAAAAACATTATTTTAAAAAAATTCACGGGATGGCTTCCTAGTCCTACCTAGAGCGAGGAACCAGGACAAGGTGCATCGTGATTCGCGCATGCCTGCATCTACGTGCTACTTATTGGAGAGAAGTGGTCCCACTCCCGCTGCATGACGGACCTGGCTGTTTTTTTGTTGTATCACCCACCATATACCTGACCGACGGCGTGCCCCATGTCCGTGGGACCTCTTCTCTCCATCTGATCTGGCCCTTTTTCGTTGTTTATATGTTTCAGCCGATGTCGGATACTGTAAAATTCATTCGTATAAATTGTCACGCTAAACTACTCCTATATTCGCTGCAACACATTCTTATCATGGTTACATCGTATACAGGTGCTCACATTGGTCGTATCTGCCGGGTTGGCCCACGGCACGGCTTGTCACTGTAGTTGGATCGGACCGGCACGACCAAATTAGGCGTGTCGTGTTTGGGCCGGCACTCCGGCCCGGCATGATTAGCCTTTTCAGCGCATTGGACCCGTGTAGGCATGACCCATCGGCACGATTAGGCATAGTAACGGTCGATACTTTTAAATTTTTAGCCGTAGGAAAACTTTTAAAATAGGATTTTTTTTCTCAAAAAAAATGATTTTTAAAAACAATAGCAGCATCCCCCCTCTCCCCATTTAGTATCGATCTATTTTTCAAATATCTTCTATGAATTCTGTTGTGCAAATTTAGATTTCTTTTGTGATAATTTAGCAATTTTTGGTAAATTTGTACCAAATATTTGAAATTTTGAAATCCATCTACAATTAGAAAAGGAGGAACAATATTGATTTTTGTATATTTCTATTGTTCTTATTTGTTATACTAAGATGAAATAAATAATAATGTAATTTTTTATTTGCGGTTTTCATGATGGAAAATTACGATAGTTTTGCTACTGGTGATTCTAGAATTTCATTGGAGGGTCTTGCATCCTTTGAGAATGATGTGGCCCCAACTCAACCGCAAGAGCAAGTAGTATTGCCATCATCAAGCTCTACAAGTGCATCTGCGTTTGCAAGCACTTGAGTAATGAGATCCAGGTCGAGCACATCGGGAGTCCAAAAAGATTTCGATAAGACAACCAAGCCGACGAGCAAGGAGTTCACGTAAGATATGTTGTTTATAACATTTTATAAACACGATTTGTCTACAAAGTCTCTAGGTGGAACATAACACTTGCTTAGACATGCTGCTAGATGTAAAGCAAGACAAGGATTGACCATAAGGCAGGCGTAGATGCAATACAACCTCAACAGTACAGTACGTAGCTGGGACTAAGTCTTGAGGTAGTTCGTCAATATCTTTGTCGTTTAATTACTTTAGATGATCTATCTTTAAACTTTAATGAGTCTAAATCGTTTGAAAATTACATTAGGACTGTGCATAATCCTATATTTTCTATCGTCTCTAGACAGACAACGACCAGAGATCTAGTTAAATACTATAATGAATATTGTGATAAATTAAAAGAATTATTTAGTACCTATACATTTTCTTTGGCTTTTACCTCGAACATATGGAGTGGTCTGTCTAGGGAGGATTATCTTAGTGTGTTTGCTCATTATGTTAACGACAATTGGGAAATTTAACAAAAATTATAAGGTTCAAACTAGTTGATGTTGCACACACAAGTGAGAATATTGCGGACTGTATTATCAAAGTCGTGGAAGATTTTGGTCTTATAAATAATTTTTTTCAACAACTTTAGACAATGTCGTCGCAAATCCTAAGGCAATGGATATTCTCACTCCACTATTTAGTACATACGCTAAATCTTTTTTTCTACATCAGTGATGCACCTGTCGTATTATTAATATTATAGTTAAATATGGTTTGAAGTGGTTTGATGCGTATGTTAAAGCTTTTCGCGACACAATATCTTTCTTAAATCATTTTAACCAACAAATAGGAGCATATAAGAACTTTTGCAAGGCAATGAATATATGTCCAAGAAAATTTGGTTTGAACATGTCTGTAAGATGAAATTCTACTTACTTGATGCTTAAGAACCTTTTACCATATACGAACACATTTTCTATTTTTATCCACACGCACTATCATAGCCAGGAGTGGGGAACTATTCACCTATTTGGGCAGTGATACGATGGATTACTAGGAAGATAGCTTTGAAATTTTGCAATAGTGGTATGACCATAAGGTAACATATCCAGTGCTATCCATATTAGCACATGATATGTTAACTGTTTCTGTCTCTATGGTTTCCTCCGAGTCTGATTTCAGTCTTTCTAGAAGAGTATTGGAAGAGAGAAGAACAAGTATGACGAGTGAGATGATGGAGATACTTCTAATTGTGAAATACTGGGAACAAGCTGATGCACGAGAACGACACTATGAAGAGAATCCAGTGTCGGTGGACATGTTCAAAAATATTTACTTGGACAATGACACTTAGGACATGGATGCATGCAGAGCTAGAGGTTTACTTTTTCCCCCTTTGCCGAAGTTTTTCTCATGTTGAGTTTCACTTGGCAAAGTTTTTAACGAGGCAACCATATAAACATTAATAAACTATTTAGTACATACGTTGAATCCTTTTTACTACATCAGCGATGTGTATGTCATATTATTAATCTTATAGTTAAATATGGTTTGAAGTGGTATGATGAGTATATTAAAGCTTTTCGATACAATATCTTTTTCAAATCATTCTAACCAACAAATAGCAGCATATAAGAACTCTTGCAGGGCAATGAATGTGCGTCCAAGAAAATTTAGTTTGAACATGTCGGTAAGATGGAATTATACTTACTTGATGCTTAAGAGCCTTTTACCATATAAGAACACATTTTCTATTTTTATCCACACACACTATCATAACCAGGAGCGGGGAACTATCCACTCGCGATACAACATTTTACTTGGCAGAGTTTTTTAACGAGACGACCATATAAAAATTAATAAACTCATTGCTAAACATTAATAAACTCATTATTATATTTTCAACATATCTGGCTCTTTTATAGGTATAAAACATATTTTTTTATCATTATAATTTATATTTTTGAATTTTATACATTTTTTTTTGGTTTTTTTTTATTGTTTTCCAGGGTGAGATGGGCTACACGGGCCAACCCCGACCCGTTGGACTTGTCGTGCCTGGGCCAACCCCGGCACGACCCATGAGCTCGGGTGCTATTCCTGAGTCGGCAGCTGATCCCACTGGCCGACACGACCTGCTTAGTTAGCCGGGCCGGCTGGGCTGTACCTAAACGGGTCCGTGTCGAAAATATTTACCTAGACAACAACACTTAGGACATGGATGTATGCAGAGTTATAGGTTATACTCCCCCACTTTGCCAAAGTTTTTCTCATATTGAGTTTTACTTGGCAAAGTTTTTAACGAGATAGTCATATAATTGTTTTATTTTTTTCTAGGGTGAGATAGACTACACGGGCCAACCCTGGCCCGTCGGACTTATCATGCCCGGGCCAACCTTGGCACGGCCCATGAGCTCGAGATGCTGTTCCTGAGTCGACAGGCGATCCCACTGGCCGGCATGACCAGTCTAGTTAGCCGGACTGGCCGGGCCATGCCTAAACGGGTCCGTGACGGGCCGGATGGCCCAATTGCCACCTCATTAGCGTACATTGGCATATCGCATGTTACGGTTCCAGTAGGAAGTCCTTGTCGGACCCGGATTTCGTAACCCGAATCCTCTGTGAATCCATGTACTACTCCCTGGATCAGTAGGTAGTACTCACAGGTACATTACTGTATCATCTCATACAAGCGTGTAATAAGACCAACACATATATTACAGACAGTCAAGGTAACATAGACCGCGTCGGTCAAGTTTTTACTGTAAGGGCCAAAGCCAAATATGTTACATCACAAAAGATCGTGTCTACAGCGGAAGCAAAAGGGGATGGGGCACATCTCACCACAGGCAGCGACCGGGGTGTTTTGAGTATGACTAATATTGTCCGGGAGCCCAGATAATATTAGTTATACGCAAGTACCAACAAGTCTACTCGACTGAGGCGAGATCTAAACTACAGAACTAGACTACTCTTCATCGCATCCTTGTCCATCGGCTTCTGGATCCTCATAATATGCATAGTCTCCTTGGTCCAGATCATCTGAAGGGTTTTGGGGAGAGCGAGGGTGAGCACAACTACCGTGCTCGCGAGCCGACACAACAGATGCAATAATATTCATGCACAGTTTAACAAGGAAGGCTCGGTTTCTTTTATTTGCGCAAAGCAACAGTTATAAATATGAATATTAGAAAGTCCTATCTTTTAGCATTTTAACCAAAATTTCATTTTTAAAGAGATTAATTGTGCAATAATTGATAACAGCAGAGGTTCCCTCCATCGGAAACTCTGTCTCATGCTTCTTTTTCTTTGGTGGTCATACCCACCTATTACCAACACCGGGTAAGAATACCCAGGAAAAACCAATCAAGGGCTAGGTGAGCCCCGCACATTTTCATCCCACCCACAACAGTTTTTGAAATAGAACTATATCTAGCAAGTTCCTTTGCAGCGCCTTGACCGTAGGCACTACTGCTCGAATGCTTTTATTCTCTGCAGAGATTGTACATCTTTACCCACAAGAGATAATCGACTTGATATGTACACACGCTTAGTGAGACATGTGAATCAAGGGAGATTATCACAAGGCCTTTACAAGGCATCCTCATTGCTCATTGCACCCGCTAAGGTTTCATCCGAGAGTGGTTACGCCTCCTCTGCGTCAACCATGCCCCCAAACCCCTCTTGCGCCACGGCGGCTTTGCGCCAACACACGACCAGATCCACGACGGCTTAAGCCAAATGACACGACTGTGGGTCACTCCAGTGGTCCAACTCACAATGGTGGATACAAATTAGTCGGCCAGGTCGACACCATTATAGACTTGTGGTTGTACTGTCTTACAATAGGAGGTCATCACATGATTAGGTCCTTAAGATCATCTGGGCGGTTCTTACCACATACCGTCCACAAAAATATCCTGGGCTACATTAGCACCCAACCATTTACCCGCCAGCTTACCGTCCGCCCAGATGGGTATTAGCAAATTTTAGAGTTTTGGAGAGGTATAAACAAAGTATCCAACCAATTCAGTCATTCTCCCCAATGACTGCCCAAAACAATTGTTATGATAAAATGGATGGTGATTTGGGGTAGATAATACCCCGGTACTTAAACAAGTCTAGCATGGCGTTTAAGTACGACCTATAACTAGTAAGTTACCAGATATTTACTAGGGTGACAAAGGTATTGGGAGTTCAACTTTCAAGGGATTGGAATAATAATTTATTAAATTAACAAGTAGGTATTTAACTACCTTAGAGTGTTTGACATATGTTTGCATAAAAATTTAAGCATGCAATTTGATACTTTAACAGAATATAATTTGCATAAAGTGTGGGATCAATATGATCAAAGTGTTGACTCGCCTTGGTTGTAGGTAGAGGGGTCTAGGTCTTCTTGTGCTGGTCCGAGGTGGGGGTCTTCCGCTTCTTCGAACCCTACTCGAACGATGTACCGGAAAGACACAAAAAGAAAAGAGAGCAAATAAATACATAACACCAAGCAAATGAACTCCAATTTAAACAAGACCAGTGCCATTAGCAAGATCTTGATTTTAGAAAATTTTAGGAAAAAGATTCATAATTTTGGAGTTATAATGAGAGAGTTATGGATTTTGAAGTTTTAAACAGGTTTTACAATAGAAAAGAAAACCAGAAATGGCTGGTTTAATCTGGAGGCGACACGTGTCGGGCGTACACAGGGGCGCCGGTGCACGCGCACTGTTACGTGAGCCGAAGGCCATCACGCGTGCGCCGAGTCCACGGGTGCACGGGTTTATGAACAGCGCCTCGCCCACTTGTCGACCACGTGGTTTAAAATGTGGTTAAACCGAGTGCTTAATCGCAGATGGGCCCACACGGTCGTCGATACAAGAGATACTTAGGATTAAATTAAACCGGTTTAACCCTTAAAGACAAGAACTCCCGCAATAACCGGCCATAGCAGCTCTGATGTCGGCGTCCGGCAACACGCTACCAAGGAGAAGTCTGGGGTGGCGCGCTCGTCGCCGGCGGAGGAGGGCGGCGGCGCCGGGTTACCTAAAATGGGTTCCCTCGGTGGCGGTCCCGGTGGTGGTGGCGACGGCGCGGAGTTCGGCCGGGCCGGCGCGGCCGTAGGAGGCGGCGCGCAGAGCTCGGCCAGAGGCGGGAAGGAGGTGGGGCCGACTTGACGAGATCGGGGAGGCACGGGGTCGGCGAGGTCCTCCTCAGCTTACCTGGCCAACAATGGCGGCCGGAGCTGGTCGGTGCGGAGAGATCGGCGGTGGAGTGGGAGGCGGCCGGGAGTGGAGAAGATGGAGCCGATCCGGAGCTACGGGGGTCCGGAGGCTTCAGGCTTGGGGGGGAGTACTCCTGGGTGGTGGTGGCGCACGGTGACGGGGGTGGCGGCGCCGGGAGCTCGCCGGAGGAGGGGGACCGGTGGTGGAGTGGCTTGGCCGAAAAGGGGGAAACTCGGCGAATGCACTGGAGCTTACCTGGGAGCAAGGGAGCGGAGCGGGGAGGTAGAAGGGGGGCTTGGGGTTCTTGTAGGCGACCGAAAAAGGGCGGGGTCCGCAGGGAGAGAATCCCGGCGACGCCGAGTTCCGAGGAGCTCGGTATGGCTTCGGTGTGCCTGCTGGAGCAGTTGGAGCGGCGGCATGGGCGTGGGATGGCCGTCGCAGGGGAAGTGACAGCCAGAGGAGGGTGACGGTGTGGGCGGAATTGATGGCGACAGGAGTTGGCGTTGACGCCGCACGGGGAGAGAAACGGGGGCGGCGCTGGGAGAGAGAGGGAGAGAATGGCTCGGGGGAGAGGCTGGGCCGAGCCAAGGCTGGGGAGGAGGTCGGGCCGAACCCAGAGAGGAGCAGGCGGCCTGAGCGCAGGCCGACCGGGAGAAGGGGTTGGCTACTGGGCTAGAAATGGCTGAGCCCAGGGGGGGAAAAAGAGGGTCAGCTGGATTGGGTGAAGGCCCCCAAAACCGAAAAGAGGAGATGCAAATAGAATTTGAAATTTTGAAAATGTCAACACAATTGAAACACAAACTCGAGTTTGAAAATGGGGGTGTTACAAACCTACCCACCTTAAACGGAATCTCGACCCCGAGATTCGAGCTACTCCGGGAAGAGGTACGGGAAGTCCTGCTTCAACTGGTCTTCGCGCTCCCAGGTGGCTTCTCTTGCAGTGTGGTTGCTCCATTGGACTTTACACAGTCGGATAGTTCGGCGTCTCGTTTGCTTCTCGATGATGTCTAGGATCTTAACTGGATGCTCTGAGTAGGTCAGATCTTTCTGGAGGGCGATGGCTTCAACTGGGGTTTGCTCTTCAGGTACCCTTAGGCATTTCTTAAGTTGAGAGACGTGAAACACATTGTGCACGTCGGACAAATTCTCCGGTAGCTCCAACTGATAGGCAACTTCTCCTCGCTTGGCAGTAATCGGGAACGGGCCTATGTATCTTGGCGCGAGCTTCCCTTTTACTTTAAACCTTCGAGTTCCACGGAGTGGGGAAACCTTGAGATATACATTATCTCCAACTTCAAAGTTCAATTTCCTTCGTCGGTTGTCAGCATAACTCTTCTGTCGAGCCTGAGCTGCTTGAAGACGGTCTCTGATCAGTCGAACTTTCTCTTCTGCCTGCTTGAGGGTATCTGGGCCGAAGATGTACCCTTCACCTGATTCTGACCAATGCAGAGGGGTTCTGCATTTTCTTCCATAAAGTGCCTCAAACGGGGACGTTTTCAGACTAGACTGATAGCTGTTGTTATATGCAAACTCGGCATATGGTAGACATTTTTCCCAGTCTACGGTAAACTCTAAGGCACAAGCTCGAAGCATGTCTTCAAGAATTTGGTTTGTCCTTTCCGTCTGACCATCGGTCTGAGGGTGGTAAGCTGTACTGAATGCAAGGTGCGTTCCAAGGGCATCATGCAAACTAGCCCAGAAATGTGAGGTAAACTGAGAACCTCGATCTGAGACTATCCTCTTGGGTACTCCATGCAGGCATACAATGCGAGCCATATATAACTCGGCTAATTTGTCCCCTTTGAAAGTTGTCTTTACCGGGATAAAATGAGCCACTTTAGTCAGTCTATCCACTATGACCCACACTGAGTCATACCCAGATTTGGTTCGAGGCAAACCTGTAATGAAATCCATTCCGATTTCTTCCCACTTCCATTGGGGTATTTGCAGTGGTTGAAGCAATCCTGCGGGCCTTTGATGTTCGGCTTTGACTCGCTGGCATACATCACAACAAGCTACATACTCTGCTATGTCTCTTTTCATTCGCGGCCACCAATACAAAGTTTTCAAGTCTTGATACATCTTGGTGCTGCCTGGGTGCAGAGTATAACCTGAGCTGTGGGCTTCTTTCAGAATCAGGTCCTTGAGTTCCTTCTGGTGGGGAACAAGGAGACGTCTTTCAAACCATAGGATTCCTTGCGAATCTTCAATCAACTTCGGGGCCTTTCCTTCTGCCATGAGTTGCTTGAATCTCTGGACTCCAGAATGTCCTAGTTGGGCGGTCTTGATCTGATCTTCTAGAGTTGGACGTGCTTCCACGGCATCCGTGGCACCTTGTTCTATCAACCAAAGGTTGAGCCTTTCAAAATCCTTGTGGAGCTCCGACTGCTGTTCTTGAGCCAAGACATTATTGCAGTAGGACTTGCGGCTCAATGCGTCAGCGACCACATTAGCCTTTCCAGGATGGTAATGAACATCCAAATTGTAGTCCTTTATCAGCTCTAGCCATCTTCTTTGCCGAAGGTTGAGATCTGATTGAGTGAAGATGTACTTGAGACTCTTATGGTCAGTGTAAATGTTACAATGATTTCCGATTAAGTAATGCCGCCAAATTTTTAGGGCATGCACTACTGCTGCTAACTCCAAATCATGAGTTGGGTAGTTGTCTTCATGAGGGCGGAGTTGTCTGGAGGCATAGGCTACCACTTTTCCTCCTTGCATGAGGACACATCCAAGCCCTTGGCGCGAGGCGTCACAATAGACTTCGAAGTCCTGATGTATGTCTGGTAGAACAAGCACAGGTGCAGAAGTCAATCTCTTCTTTAATTCTTGGAAACTCTGCTCACAAGCTTTGGTCCAATCATACTTCTTTTCCTTTTTCAGCAGTTGGGTCATCGGCTTGGAGATCTTTGAGAACCCTTCTATGAAGCGTCTGTAATATCCGGCCAAGCCGAGAAAACTACGCACTTCTGAAACGGATGCGGGCTGCTTCCATTCAGTTACAGCTTCGACCTTGGATGGGTCTACAGCAATCCCTCCGGCGGATACAACATGTCCAAGGAAACTTATCTTCTGAAGCCAAAATTCACATTTGCTGAACTTAGCAAAAAGCTGGTGATTCTCAAAGATTTCTAGGACCAATATGGATGATGGGCATGCTCTTCTTGAGTCCTAGAGTAGATCAAGATGTCGTCTATGAATACGACCACAAACTTGTCCAGGTAGTCCATGAATACCTTATTCATGAGGTTCATGAAGTAAGCCGGTGCATTGGTTAATCCAAACGGCATTACCGTGAACTCAAACAGGCCATACCGGGTGGTAAAAGCCGTCTTAGGAATATCCTCAATTCTGATCTTGAGTTGATGGTACCCAGACCTTAGGTCTACCTTGGAGAAAACTGCGGCTCCTGATAACTGATCAAACAGGTCGTCAATGCGGGGCAGGGGGTACTTGTTTTTAATTGTAACATCATTAAGTCCCCTCAGAATCCACACACAACAAGCGGAGCCATCCTTCTTCCTTACAAAGAGCACCGTGAACCCTGTGGGAAGAACTAGGCCTGATAAATCCTTTTTCCTGCAGATCTTCGAGCTGGGTCTTGAGTTCCTCCAGTTCGTCGACGGTCATCCGATAAGGTCTCTTGGCAATTGGAGCTGTTCCTGGCTTCAAGTTGATTACAAACTCAACATCTCTATCTGGCGGCATGCCTGGCAATTCTTCTGGAAAGACATCGGGATAAGCTTGGACTACGGACGTTGTCTCTAGGGACAACTCCTCCAGTTGGTGGACCAAGAAAACAGAAGGGGAGGAACGATCCACACTAACTTCTATTACGATCCCAGGGATCTTAGTGAGCACCACCTTCCTGTTGGCACAGTCTATTAATCCATGGTATCTGGCCAACCAATCCATCCCTAGGATGATATCCAGAGTTTGGGATTCTAGCACAATGAGGGTTGCTAGAAATCCAGAGTTTTCCAAGGAAATCTCTACTTTGGGGCTGACTGAGGTAGCAAAGAGAGATCCCCCGGGTGAACTTAGCACCACAGGTTTCTTTAACTTAAAGGTTGGCAACTTAAGTTTTTCAACAAACTTCCTTGAAACAAAAGAGTGCGAAGCTCCAGAATCAAACAAAACTTGTGCAGGCACTGAATTAACAGAGAACGTACCCAATAGCACTCCTGAGGCTTCCTGGGCCTCCTCTGCTGTGACATGGTTCACCCGGCCATGGCTTGGCGTTGGAGTAGTCCTTGAGGCTTGAGATGACTGGAGACTCTTGCTTTGGCCAGATCCTTGGCCTGACGCTGGGGCGGCTACAGGTTTGACCTTTGCAGCATTGTAGCGACGGCTAGGGCACCTATTGGCGTAGTGCCCTTTCTCTCCACAACTATAGCAACGGAGATCACCGCAGGTTGATCATGGCAGTGGCCCAGATGGGCGGGTTGTGAAACCGCTCTTGAGTACGCTGGGTAGAAATCTGCGGTTTTCATGCGACAATGCAGGGGGTCCAAGGAAGAGCTGCCTTGAAAAGGGGTCCTCTGAGGATAGCTGCTCTGTGGCCTCTGAAAAACTAGCTTGCGCTTGCGGCTAGCTTCTGCGGTCCTCTTCTCATTCTCCAGTACCAGGGCCTTGTTGATGAGGTGGTGGAAGCTGGAGTAGTCGTGAAGAATGAGTTGGCCTCTCATCTCCTCACGCATACCTTCAATAAAGCGGTCAATCTTTTCCTCTTCATTTGCTATGTCACCGGGGGCATAGCGAGCGAGCTGATTGAACTTAGTGAGGTACTCATTCACTGATAGGTTGCCTTGCTTAAGAGCCCTGAATTCATTTTTCTTTAACCTCATCGTGCCAGCTGGCACAAAGTTTGCTCTGAAAGCCGACTTGAATTCAGCCCACGGAATTGGTTGCCAATCAGCTTCAGCTCCCTCTTGGGGGATTTCAGTTACCTCTTCTGTGGTAGCAGGGTTTGGCTGATTCCCTGCTGAAGATGATGCTATGTCCGGCTCAGCTTCCTCTTCTTCTTCTTCTGTGGCTGTGCTGTCAGAGTGCCTGGTGGCAAGGTAATTGTCCCACCATGCAGCTGCGGCTCCTTTGAGCTGGTGGGTGGCAAAGTCCACCCTGTCTTCTTCTGAGCAACGGGCCAACCGAAGCTTCTTCTCTGTATCACGGAGCCAGTCCTCTGCTTCAAGAGGCTCACTTGCCGCTGCAAAGGTAAGTGGCCTAGTGCGAAGAAAGTCTGCGAGTTTTGAAGTGCGGCCGGCGGGTCCGGCCTGCTGACTGCTCAACAAGGCTTGCAGAATCTGAGTTTGCTGCAGCATTACTTGGGCCATTGTCGGGTTTGCTGGTGGTGGCGGTGGCAGATCCTGTTCTTGACCACGACCTTGGCCATTTCCACGGCCTCTTCCACGTCCTCTTGCGAAGGCTCATGGGCGGGAGCAAGCAATTTTTCGGGAGGCATCCAAGAAAAAGCGAGGTGAGAGACCTTGTGGTCGTGTTCCATGAGAGTGATGAGTATTTGACAAGGGTTTCGGCCAATGAGTTTGGTTTGTGTGGTCTGACCATGTCGCTGCGCGGTTCACGCGCTGCTGAAGTCTTTCAATTGTCGTCGATAATCGGATCGTCCGGCAGAAGTTATGGGCGATGACGATCGCAGTGGCGGTTGTACCGATTGGTAAATGGCGTTGAAGAATTCCGAGAAGTTGTTTTTTCGAGTTCGTTTTCATTGGAAATCGAACAACCGCAGTATTGAGCCAGACGACCGAGCGCGTTGATCCATTGGTAACATGGCGGTTGTACCGATTATATTGTGAGGTTCGCCATTTTGGTGATTTGAGTTTTGGGATAGGTCATATCCATGTGTTCATGCATATGTGTTGCATATTGCATGTTTGAGCTAACGCTAGGTCAAGTTGTGAAGAACTTGTTCCCGGCTTTGTGTTTCTTTGTCCGTGTGGTCGCAGGACGCCGAGTGGAGTCGTGGCGAGACACGGTGGACCGGACTAGGTGCAGTGGCACCGAGGTCGAACGGTCGATGTGTCAAGACGACGTGGACTCGAGGTGGTTGCGAGGCGTGCGAGACGAGGAGCGCGAAGCTTCCTGTAAGGTGCGGAGGGGCGAAACGGGAATTTCGCAAGGTCGCATGCGGAGCGGGCTCGCTTGGTTTTAGCGGGCGAACGGGTGGAGACCCGCTAGCCATGGGCTATAAATAGGATGGATGGGCTGCTGCCCAAAGTGAGCACTTGGGTGGAATTAGGGTTTTAGAGTCAAAAGAGGCTTTGTGAGGTTGTTTCTCTTTGCTCTTTAGTGGTTGAGAGTGGAGGAAGGCAGCAGAGTGTGCTCCTCGCGTGTCCCCTCTTGATGAGTTCTTGAGTGGTTCTCCTCCTCTCAGAGCATGTAGTGTGAGTGTGTTCTTGTGTTGGGAGAGTGAGGAGATGGATTGAGAATCTTGTAATCATCCCTCTGGTTCTAATGTCCATGCGTATGGGGATGTATTTATTTGTATTTCGCTCTTGATTCAAGAAATGAAAATCAAGTTTGCATTCCTGTTCTTATTTTTCCTTCGATTCTCTCTCGTGATGGACTTGTGAGTTTTTCTTTTCTTGTTGGTTCTTGCTAGTGAGCTGCAAAATGGATTGCTCTATGTTGGGATAGTGCCCCAAGATCATTTGATCGATTTTTCCAAGAGCTAATCTTGTTAAATCTCGATTTCACTTTTTGGCATCCTCTGCTCTTCATTTCCTCTTCTAGGGTTTTTGATGAAATTCTTGATTTCCTTGAGGATTTGGCCTAAGACTCATGCTAGCATGTCCTGAGGTTATTACTAACCTTCTTGCAAAATCTCATGAGCCAAGGTTGAGAGATTGTGGAGCATTTCGGTTTTGCCCTGCTTTGCATCCTTCTTCGCTCAAATGCAAGAAGATAGGAACTTTGGAATGGATCTCTGAAATATTTGTTTGGAATAGGTTCCTAGTGTCTTTAGGGAGGTGTGGTTCAAATCTCGTAGAGTTTGGCCAAGCGGTTCAAAAGTTACGCCGATTTTCGCTTTGAAACCCGAGAGGTTTTTGCTCGCTCCAGACAATCGGATGAACCGGCTTAACACCGTGGTTGTACGGATCGCGTACAACCGCCATTTGCTCATGGGTTGTAGCCGATCAGGTACAACCGCCGCTTGCCCGTGGTTGTACCGATTGTCCCGATTTCTTCTGGTTCTTCCTCGCTTTTGTTTGTTTGAGCTTTGGGGTGAGGAGTGGATTCAACATAAGACTTCCTCTGTGCTTAATCATTGATCTTCATAGCTCTCATAGCTATTGGAGTAATTTACAAGTTGAATCCATTCTTTGCGAAAAGATTAGGTGCTCCTATTCACCCCCTCTAGTCGCCTTCCGGTCCTTCAATTGGTATCGAGCGAGTTAGCTCTTTTCAATAGATCTTAACCGGTCTCAAGAGCCGTGGCGATGGACAAGTACTCGACCAAGCCGCCTGCTGATGGCATCGACACCCTTCCGAAGAGCCGAATGGAGACATACATCCAGCCTGTGGGTATGCCATCCGCGAAAGGTCAAGGTTCGATTCATTGTTCTCGCCGATGAGAACATCAATGCCGGAACATGGCTGATGTTGAGGCAAATGCAAAGGCTAGGAACATCATCATCCGTGGTTTGAGTCGAGTGAGTTTGATCAAGATATCTCACCCGCCGTCCGCTTATGATATCCGGGTGACCTCGACGATACCATGAGGGCACCACCTGATCAAGACGGTTCGACAGACCAGCTCAAACGAGAATACAACAAATTTGAGATGCTTGTCGGTGAATCCCTAGATGAGTGCTTCGACGCTTTCACAAGATCTTGAGCAACCTCCGAGCGGTCGGTCTCACATACCCCGACTCGGACAACGCCGCCGATACTTACGGCACTCGATCCAAGGTGTGTGGGAGATGAAAGTGACCACCATCAAAGACACGACAGACCTCTCGACCTTGACTCTTGATGCGCCAGACTCACGCCTCAAGACTCACGAGATTGACGTTGTCTCGAGGTCGAAGTCACGATCGATGGCCCCGTCACCGATCCCGCTTCAACTTCTCGTCTCTCTTCCGAGTCCTCTTGCAATTTCTCCTTGTCGCTCTCTCGTGACATAACCGATGATCGCTAGAGCACTTATGGATGAGCGCTTGCCCTCCTTGCTCGTGAGATTCTCCCACGCTACAAAGGAGGAGGGACAAAGAGAGGAGGACCCGTGATTTGCTTTGAGTGTGGTGGCCCCAACCACATCCGAGCGAACCGCCCCAAGCCGAGAAGGGCAAGAACGACTACGGCGGTTCGGCAAGAACGACTACACCGACAAGAACTGCAACAAGAAGCCTCCACTCGACGCCAAAGAAGAAGAAGTTCGCAACTTTGGCAAAGCCAAGAAGCTCTTCCACCGCGTCCTCACCGCTTTCGACGACCTCGACCTCGGCGAGGTGGAGGGATGGAGCGACGATGACGGACGGGTGACCAAGAGCCCAAGGATGGCAAATGACGACTTCTCCCAAGATGTGCTTCATGGCCCTCAAGGGCGAACTCAATGACATGAGTGTATCCGACACGGACGAGGTAGATCCCACCTACGAACAAATCAATCATGCTTTTCTCAAGCTAGGAGGTTTTCATGCTAAAGCTAAGGCTAGGTGTGCTGAGTTAGAGAAGGAAATAGATAGACTGTCACTAGAGATTATTGCTCTTACATCTGCTCCTTCTAGTGATGATTGTGATACATGCTCGCTTTGGCTGGTTGATATGGAGAAGTTAAGGACCTCACATGATAGTGTGTCCTCCAAACTTGATAGTGTTAAGGTGGAGAATGTTAGTCCGCTTGCCGAGTTAGAGTTGAGTAGAATGGTCATACCCTACTTATTATCGATAAGACTACTTCTCCCACCTCATGTGAGGGTAAGGACATTGTTTGCTAGAGGATCTTATGCCATGCTCCTTGATCTGCCCGAGTCTTGTGAAAATTGCAATAACTTGAAGATGAACTTAAAACGGGCAGATCATAAAATTGCTGAACTACAAGCTTTTTTACTTGAGCCGATTGTTTCATGCTTAAACTGCCCTAAGTTAATCACGAACTTGAAGTCGCTCCAAACAGCTTTCAAGATATGATTGATCATGAAAGGAAGTTGGCTAAGTTTGCTTCTAAGGACCTCGTTAGCTCACCATGCATTAAGTGTAACAAACTAAAATCGACTTGATTGCTTTGGATGAGAAATGTGAAGCTAACTAAGGACCTTCTAGAGAAGCCACATTGTGTTTGCAATATGATTGTGGAGAAGGGGAGAAGCCCTGTGGTAAGGATGAGACGCTTAGCAACGTGAACCAACCGGCTAGCGAAGAGGACTGCTCCTCAGAGTCTACCGTGCTCGCACAAGCCATTCTTTCCTCTCGCCGCCGTTCTTCTTTGCTCCCTTACCTTCTCGCTGCCTCTTCTTCCCCTCGCTTCTTCTTGCACCTCTCTCTTTCGGGAGTGTCGCACCTTATGAACACTCTCGAGAGATTTGTAGGAGGCAAGAAGAAGCTCAATCTTATTCTAGACCAATCTAAGATCCGCAGATTTAATCGTGGTCTAGGATATGACTTCTTTGAGGGCATGAGGAAGCATCCACCGCCGTGCTCGCACTCCATAGCACTGTGTGATCGAGATTGAGCCTGTGACCGAGAAAGTCCATTTCAAGTCGGCGGGCTATGTCCAGGGGATTTCGACAAGAAGGTAATTTCACATGTCGCTTCTACCTCTCGTAAGGTGAAGTATCACCGCACCTTCCGCCGTAAGGATGGACACACAATGATCGATGCTTCAGCGCGCCAAGATCGTGCGTAGAGACCATGTTGAGTCTCTTAGGCGCATTCGTGGTCGCCCCTGCACTTGAGTGCACCTAAGACCAACACGAGGTCTAGGCTTGTTTCTTCCGATGGGTTTGTGCAAGATCGAGGACTTGGTTTTTCCGAAGTTTTCGGTTTTCGCCCTCATGTCGCTTTCGATCCGTGACTTCCGCCGTCCCGAGGGTAGATCTCGCTTTCCCATCGAGATAGCTACTGCATGGCGTGTTCAAGATGTTGCAGTGTGCTCGACTCGCTCCTTCAGAGCACCGGACCCAAAGAACACCTTCTGGTCTACTCTAGACCTTCCGCTTGAGTTACAGAGAGCGAGGGTAGATAGACGCCGACCGTGCTTGACTACTTCATCCGCCGACGTGTTATTCAAGATTGGGTGCCAAAATCATTGTTGATTTATCCCAAGATCGAGACTTTACTCACTGCTTGACTCGTGTTCGCGGTAGGGAAGGAGAAGGTTTGGCTTGTAGACTCGGTTGTTCTCGCCATATGACCGAGACTCCGCTGGTTCTCCTCCCTGCCCGTGCTCCGTGTGATGAGACGATCACCTTCGAGATGCTTCATCCGGGCGCGCCATCGCCAAAGGTATCGTGGCGATTAATGATTCTTTCATTTTGAAAGACGTTGCCTTGGTTAGTAAGTCGCAGACAATTTGCTTTCGCTTCTCCTTATCGATGACAGCTTCGAGGTGAGCTTCAAGAAAATGCTTGTAAAATTCTTGATTCTTCTGTAGTTTGGTTTATGGATTTCGTTATGGGAGGATCTTTCGTGCTGATTTTTCCGAGTCTTCCGCGATCCTCTCGTGTGTTTAGTTGCTTCGAGTCCCGCGACTGCCCTTCTCGCATAGGAGACTTGGTCATATTGATTTGACCATTTGACCCGAGTTAGCGCCACGATCTCATTCGTGGTTTGCCAAACTCAAGATGGTCAAAGATCTTGTTTGCTCTCCATGCCGACGGCAAGATGGTTGCCGCTTCTCATCCTCCCACACAAGCATTATGACCGATGCACTGACACCGCTCCACATGGATACAAAGGGGACCAAATCGAGTGCAATCAAGCAGGAGGGAAGTGGTATGTGCTTGTCGTGGTCGATGACTTCTCGAGGTACTCTTGGTGTTTTTCTTAGCCTCAAGGATGAGACGCTGCGCATTTCCGAGGCCTTTTCGTAGGCTTTCTGTAGAGCTCCTGTGTGCCTTACGAGCAATCCGCAGTGACAATGGCACGGAGTTCAAGAATTCCTACTTTGAGAGTTTCGTGGTGAGACAGTGTAGAGCACCGCCTCTCTTCTCCATACGCCCTCGCCAGAATGGCGTTGTGGAGAGGAAGAACCGCACCTTGGTCGAGATGGCTGTGACGATGCTTGATGAGTACTCTACACCGCGAAGTTTTGGGTCAAGCTATAGCCACCGCGCCATGTCTCAAATCGAAGTTTTTCTTCTGCACACTTGCATCGCACTTCTTATGAGTGAGATATGGGCGAAAGCCTAGCGCCTCTCATTTTCGTGTGTTTGGTTGCAAGTGTTTTGTTTTGAAGTCCGGGAACCTAGATAAGTTCGAGTCACGCTTCTTGTGACGGATCTTTCGGGTTACTCGCCTTCTTCGCGCTTATAGGGTCCGGAATCGCGAGTCTAGCAAAATGGTAGAGTCTCGTGAGGTGACCTTCGATGAGGCCACCGGGACTAGGCCTCGATATCTCGTGTTCGTTAGAGCACCCGAGACCATCTTCGTGGATGACGAGGACGAAGGAGACGATGGTTGTCTACCCGATCCCGCCCTCACCCACTCCTTGAGGTACCATCTTCCACCGCACTCGAGGTGATCACCCTTGCCTTCTCGCTTCTTCCGAGTTAGTGGCCTGCTCCTACCTCGTCACCATGAGGTAGAGGCCACTTCTTCATCTCTCCCAGACCTCCTAGACACATCCGTAAAGCTCATCCTTCAGAGCGCATCATTGAGACCTCTTCGAGCGTGTTACCCGCTCAAAATCGCTTATCTCAATTCTGCTCCATTCTCGCCTTCATTGCCTCCTTTGAGCCCAAAGATGTTTCTCATGCCTTATCTGATGAGTCATGGGTCAATGCCATGCATGAGGAGCTAGAAAATTTCGAGAGGAACAAGGTCCGGTCGCTTGTCGAGCCCCGCGAGGTCACAATATTATTGGGACTAAGTGGGTGTTCAAGAACAAGCAGAGCGAGGATGGAGTGGTTATCCAAACAAGGCTAGATTGGTTGCTCAAGGGGTTTTCCCAGGTTGAGGGTCTAGATTTCGAGGAAACTTTGCCCCTGTAGCTAGACTTGAAGCCATTAGAATCCTGCTTGCCTTTGCAGCTTCTAGAGGATTCAAGCTTTACCAGATGGACGTCAAGAGTGCCTTTCTCAATGGCCTTATTGAGGAAGAGGTCTACGTCCGGCAGCCTCCTGGTTTCGAGAACCCCAAATACCCAAACCATGTCTTCAAGCTTTTCAAAGCATTGTATGGATTCTAAGCAGCCCCTGTGGCTTGGTATGAGAGGCTTAAGTCCTACTTGTTAAGTCATGGTTTTGAGATGGGTAAAGTTGACAAGACCTTGTTCATCCGCCGGCATGGCACTGCCCTTCTGCTCGTCCAGATCTATGTCGATGACATTATCTTTGGCGCTCTTCCCATACTGTTTCCCAGCCTCGGATGTCATGAGCACCGAGTTTGAGATGAGTATGATGGGTGAGTTGACCTTCTTCCTTGGCTTCCAAATTAAGCGCCTCTCGGAGGGTACATTTCTTCATCGTGAAAGTACACTCGTGACCTCCTGGCGCTCGACATGAGTGATGGTAAGCCCGTGTCGACTCCCATGGCTTCTACACCTATCTTGACCTGATGAGGATGGCGAGCCGCTTGATCAAAAGGAGTTTCGCAGATGATTGGCTCCTCTTGTACCTCAACGCCTCGAGACCGTATATACATTTCTCTGTGTGTTTGTGCGCTGCTGTGCTTCTCCTCGCTTTCACCGCCAGCGGTGAAGCGCATCTTCGGCACCGCGAGCTACCATTGACTATGGTATCCGGTACTCTTCTTCATCCCGCCTTTCCTTGAGAGCCTTCTGATGCGCACTTCACCGGTCAGAGGATAGATAGGAAGAGCACTTCGCACCGCCAATTTCTTGGCACTTCTCTTGTTTCTCGGTCTTCGAGGAAGCAATCCTGTTGCATGACCCACCGCAGAGGCCGAGTATGTTGTCGCAGCCGATTCTGTCAGAGCCAAGTGCTCGATGGCTTCGACCTGCGGGACTTTGGGTTAGTTATCGATAGTGTTCCACTCTTTGTGATAACACTTCGCGATTAACATTGCCAAGAACCCAAAGCAAGATTCCCACCAAGCACATCGATATCCGGCTCCACTTCCTTAGAGACCATGTAGAGAAGGGCGATATAGTGCTTCAGCCAGGAGAGTGACCACCAGCTATCGACATTTTACCAAGCCTTTGGATAGTTCGAGGTTTTCACTCTGGGAGAGCTTGGGGTGGTTTGTCCTTATGGACTGTAGTGAGGGGAGCTTTGTGCTTTATCGCTTACTATTTTGATTATGCTTCTGCCTCATTTCTCGTGCATTGCATTTTGGGTGCATTGGGGTTTAGTCCTTCTAGCATAAATTAGAGTGATCTTCTCGACTAGTTGCTTAGACTCCTTGCTCTTTTCTTGTGACCTAGGGTTCTCGCTCATTAGTCGCTTCTCTCTCTCACTAGGTTGAGCCCACTCACCGCTTGTGTTCTAGCAAGGGCCGGGCCGCCTTGGGTAGACATGGTACGTGTTTGCTCCCTAGTAAGGTAGATTACCTGGCCTAATAGTCCTAGTGTCATATGGGGTAGATGAGAGTCGCCTAAGCCATAGTTGCCTCTATATCTTATCTATGCTTTAAGGACCGCCTACTTGCCGCTTTCTTTCCAACTTCTCGATCTTATTGCTTTGGTTCTGGGGAGTTCTTTTGGGAGCTTCGAGCTTAATATTGACTTAACTCAACTTGAACTAAAAGTTGCATCTCATGTTGAGGGGAGCTGGATTCTCTTGCATTCTAGCATTCTCGCATTGTAATATAACAACATTGAGCCTTGACTATTATCCTATTATGACATGCTACAATGTTTTTACACCTTGCCATGACTTGTGCTTAGCTTGCTAAATTTATCATGACTTCATATGTGTAGACTAGCTCTTGCCATGATAAGTTAATTAAACTTGCTCAACTTAAACTAAAACTTGTCGTGTTAGCACTCGAGATTAGTCTTTCTCGAGCTATCCTTTTATGATTCATGCCATGTCAAATAGGTCGGGTAGAGTGATGAATCTATATTGAGCCTTAGAAAGAGCTGTTTTAGTCTCTTGATGATGCATGAGTTAGTACAACTTGTTAAAAAAATCTCTTTTGTGCGAAAAACCGATCTCACCAATTCTTTCTCATGAGACGGCTTGCCATTGCACTTGGCATGAACTCGGGGAGTTTTGGATGACCTAGACCACTCTTTTAAGCTTTTGTTGCTTGGGATGGTCGAGTGAGGCTTGAGATCTAGCACATGGCTAAAAATGCCATTTGTCAAAATTGGTTGAAGCTTAGGAAGAGGTTGTGGATGGCTCCTAGTCCAGACCTTCTTTACTAAGATAGACCTTTATCAACTTGAATATTCATTGCAAATGAAAAATAGTTGAAATTTGGGCTTTGACAAAAGTTGAGCCAAATGATTCATTCTTGAGATTATAGCACTCTATTCGGACTCAATGTTAGCTTCCTTGTTACGCTTAGCTTATTGACATGGCCTGCATCATCCTTGGATATCTCTAGTTAGGCTTTGCTCATTGATGACTTGACTTGCTCTCTAAATGCATTACATTTCAGATTGTCATCTATGTGCTCTAGCTGGCTTATATGTATGTTGTTATGATCTAGATAGCGTTTTATTGAGTTATGGCTTGGTGTATTACATGTTGGTCATTATGGATAATTCTCATGGCTCAAAATGTTTAAATAAACAAACTTCAGCCATTTTCATTCATTAACATGTCATATTCTCTCTATTGCATTCTTGATGTGTTTATTGCCAAAAGGGGGAGAATAGAGAAGAAAAAGCTAGTTGGGAATGGCTTTAGAGCTTTGAGATCAATTTGCTCTTTCGCTTGTTGCTCTAGCTGCCTTTCCGTCGACATGGTCATTAGCTTCATTTCATTCCTTGGACCATGTTGGATTTTTCAAACTCAAACTCTTCTTAAAGCTTTTTCGAGTTTGTCAATATTCTCATCAAGGGGAGATTGAGAGACCTTGTGGTCGTGGTTCCATGAGAGTGATGAGTATTTGACAAGGGTTTCGGCCAATGAGTTTGGTTTGTGTGGTCTGACCATGTCGCTGCGCGGTTCACGCGCTGTGAAGTCTTTCAATTGTTTGCCGTGATAATCGGATCGTCCGTGTTATGGGCGGTGACGATCGCAGGCGGTTGTACCGATTGGTAAATGGCGTTGAAGAATTCGCAGAAGTTGTTTTTTCGAGTTCGTTTTCATTGGAAATCGGAACAACCGCAGTATTGGAGCCAGACGACCGAGTGCGTTGATCCATTGGTAACATGGCGGTTGTACCGATTATATTGTGAGGTTCGCCATTTTGGTGATTTGAGTTTTGGGATAGGTCATATCCAAGTGTGTTCATGCATATGTGTTGCATATTGCATGTTTGAGCTAACGCTAGGTCAAGTTGTGAAGAACTTGTTCCCGGTTTTGTGTTTCTTTGTCTGTGTGGCTGCAGGACGTCGAGTGGAGTCGTGGCGAGACACGGTGGACCGGACTAGGTGCAGTGCACCGAGGTCGAACGGTCGGGATGTGTCAAGACGACGTGGACTCGAGGTGGTTGCGAGGCGTGCGAGACGAGGAGCGCGAAGCTTCCCGTAGGTGCGGAGGCGCGAAACGGAATTTCGCAAGGTCGCAAGCGGAGCGGCTCGCTTGGTTTTAGCGCGAACGGGTGGAGACCCGTTAGCCATGGGCTATAAATAGGATGGATGGGCTGCTGCCCAAAGTGAGCACTTGGGTGGAATTAGGGTTTTAGAGTCAAAAGAGGCTTTGTGAGGTTGTTTCTCTTTGCTCTTTAGTGGTTGAGAGTGGAGGAAGGCAGCAGAGTGTGCTCCTGCGTGTCCCCTCTTGATGAGTTCTTGAGTGGTTCTCCTCCTCTCAGAGCATGTAGTGTGAGTGTGTTCTTGTGTTGGGAGAGTGAGGAGATGGATTGAGAATCTTGTAATCATCCCTCCGGTTCTAATGTCCATGCGTATGGGGATGTATTTATTTGTATTTCGCTCTTGATTCAAGAAATGAAAATCAAGTTTGCATTCCTGTTCTTATTTTTCCTTCGATTCTCTCTGTGATGGACTTGTGAGTTTTTCTTTTCTTGTTGGTTCTTGCTAGTGAGCTGCAAAATGGATTGCTCTATGTTGGGATAGTGCCCCAAGATCATTTGATCGATTTTTCCAAGAGCTAATCTTGTTAAATCTCGATTTCACTTTTTGGCATCCTCTGCTCTTCATTTCCTCTTCTAGGGTTTTTGATGAAATTCTTGATTTCCTTGAGGATTTGGCCTAAGACTCATGCTAGCATGTCCTGAGGTTATTACTAACCTTCTTGCAAAATCTCATGAGCCAAGGTTGAGAGATTGTGGAGCATTTCGGTTTATGCCCTGCTTTGCATCCTTCTTCGCTCAAATGCAAGAAGATAGGAACTTTGGAATGGATCTCTGAAATATTTGTTTGGAATAGGTTCCTAGTGTCTTTAGGGAGGTGTGATTCAAATCTCGTAGAGTTTGGCCAAGCGGTTCAAAAGTTACGCCGATTTTCGCTTTGAAACCCGAGAGGTTTTTGCTCGCTTCCAGACAATCGGATGAACCGGCTTAACATCGTGGTTGTACGGATCGCGGTACAACCGCCATTTGCTCATGGTTGTAGCCGATCAGGTACAACCGGCCGCTTGCCCGTGGTTGTACCGATTGTCCCGATTTCTTCGGTTCTTCCTCGTTTTTGTTTGCTGAGCTTTGGGGGTGAGGAGTGGATTCAACATAAGACTTCCTCTGTGCTTAATCATTGATCTTCATAGCTCTCATAGCTATTGGAGTAATTTACAAGTTGAATCCATTCTTTGCGAAAAAGATTAGGTGCTCCTATTCACCCCCCCCCTTCTAGTCGCCTTTCCGGTCCTTCATGAGGCTTAGAGCTAAAGAGGGGTTATACGAGGGTTGGCTAGTCCTCTAGAATAGCATAAAGAAACTCAACTGAAACAAGAGCGAATAAGTACAACACAAAGTCCATAACGACTGCATTACAATAAGGGAGTTAAACATTACATGACTTTAGAACACAGCATATAGGCCATGCCAAGCCATGATGCCAGTTACAAACATTCGTCTACAAAAGAAAAGAGCAAAAGAGTGCTTGCAACCAAAAGATCGCCTAGCAAGCATCGCCACTAACCTATTCTAAGCCGGACTACTCCACCTACAGTGCCGATCGCCGCAAGTCGTGCGCTTGCCCGAGAACGGAACGGAGCGGCTCTGGCAAGGATGGCGGCAGAGCGGAGCGGTCGCTACCGGCGCTTTGGCGACGGGGCGGAGCGGCCGAGGCCCACTGGCCGACTCTCCGGCGACGATGCGCGGCGCGGCGATCGAGGCGCCGCACACTCATGCGTCTTTGTCCTCCTCGTGAGAGCCGGGAGGGCCGACCGAGTGTCCCGGCCGGGGCGGCGGCCGAGCTGGGACGGTGGTGGTGGCGGTGAGACGCGCCAACTCGCGAGAGCGCGTCCCTCTCTGGACGGCAGCGTGCGTGGGCCTCGTCGGTCCTGATCAGGTTGTTGCGGAGGGTGTCTGAGTGGGCATAACTGCCAGTGAGCAACATCCTGAGCTGGGCCACCTCCTCCATGGCGGCGTTAATAGTCGCCGTCATGGCCTGAGTAAGCTGGACCTGCTGGGTCAAGCGAGGGTCGTTGTCCCTGGCGTCGAAGACCTCCGGGGTCTGCTCTCCGTCGGGGAGATACGGAAGAAGCGTAGGGGACCTCAACAAGAGATCCTCGTATAACCAGCACAGGCGGGTGCTGGCGACACGAGCAGCGTCCTGGATCGCGTCGTGGCAGCTGTGGCGAGGTGCGTCGCCCTGGAAGGTGTGGGGGTTGAACTCGCCGGTCCTGGCGTAGAGGAAAACCTCCACGATCCAAGACTCGCGGTCCAAGACCTCGTCGTCCGCCTCAGAGAGTGGAGGACGGGTGAACCCAAGGTATCTTGCATCGGTTGACGAAGGAGCTCCATATTGCCCTTCGTCCCTGCGTGAGAGTAGTAGTCCTGTGGTCCATCCGACGCGAAGGGCGACCATCTACAATTTTGAAACAAGAGACAAGTCAAGAAACAAATGAAAATATGGGTAAGTCTGTAACTAAGAGTGATGAGTAAAGCAATAATACTTGATATTTTTGCAAAAGTTTTCTTAGGTTTCAAAATAGAACTCAAGTCCTTAGGCTCGTCGGTCTAACTAAGACTCCTACGGTCGTATGCTCGATACCCTGCTCTGTCGGACCGGATTTCAGAACTAATCCTCTGTGAATCCATGTACTACTCCTGGATCAAGAGGTAGTACTCACAGTACATTCTTCAGATCATCTCATACAAGCGTGTAATAAGACCAACACATATATTACAGACAAATCAAGGTAACATAGACCGCGTCGGTCAAGTTTTTACGAAGGGCCACAAAGCAAATATGTTACATCACAAAAGATCGTGTCTACAGGAAGCAAAGGGGATGGGGCACATCTCACCACAGCAATGATCGGGTGTTTTGAGTATGACTAATATTGTCCGGGAGCCCAGATAATATTAGTTATACGCAAGTACCAACAAGTCTACTCGACTGAGGCGAGATCTAAACTACAGAACTAGACTACTCTTCATCGCATCCTTGTCCATCGGCTCGGATCCTCATAATATGCATAGTCTCCTTGGTCCAGATCATCCAAGGGTTTTGGGAGAGCGAGGTGAGCACAACTACCGTGCTCATGAGCCGACACAATGATGCAATAATATTCATGCACGCTTTAACAAGGAAGGCTCGGTTTCTTTTATTTGCGCAAAGCAACAGTTATAAATATGAATATTAGAAAGTCCTATCTTTTAGCATTTTAACCAAAATTTCATTTTTAAAGAGATTAATTGTGCAATAATTGATAACAAAGAGAGGTTCCTCCATCTAAACTCGTCTCATGCTTCTTTTCTTTGGTGGTCATACCCACCTATTACCAACACCGGGTAAGAATACCCAGGAAAAACCAATCAAGGGCTAGGTGAGCCCCGCACATTTTCATCCCACCCACAACAGTTTTTGAAATAGAACTATATCTAGCAAGTTCCTTTGCCCGCCCTTGACCGTGGGCACTACTGTCAATGACGCTTTTATTCTCTGCAGAGATTGTACATCTTTACCCACAAGAGATAATCACGATATGTACACACGCTTCAGTAGACATGTGAATCAAGGGAGATTATCACAAGGCCTTTACAAGGCATCCTCATTGCTCATTGCACCCGCTAAGGTTTCATCCGAGAGTGGTTACGCTCTCCTCTCACAACCATGCCCCCAAACCCCCTCTTGCGCCACACGGCGGCTTGCGCCAGCGTCACGACCCGTGTCCACGACGGCTTAAGCCAGCGACACGACTCGTGGGTCACTCCAGTGGTCCAACTCACAATGGTGGATACAAATTAGTCGGCCAGGTCGACACCATTATAGACTTGTGGTTGTACTGTCTTACAATAGGAGGTCATCACATGATTAGGTCCTTAAGATCATCTGGGCGGTTCTTACCACATACCGTCCACAAAAATATCCTGGGCTACATTAGCACCCAACCATTTACCCGCCAGCTTACCGTCCGCCCAGATGGGTATTAGCAAATTTTAGAGTTTTGGAGAGGTATAAACAAAGTATCCAACCAATTCAGTCATTCTCCCCAATGACTGCCCAAAACAATTGTTATGATAAAATGGATGGTGATTTGGGGTAGATAATACCCCGGTACTTAAACAAGTCTAGCATGGCGTTTAAGTACGACCTATAACTAGTAAGTTACCAGATATTTACTAGGGTGACAAAGGTATTGGGAGTTCAACTTTCAAGGGATTGGAATAATAATTTATTAAATTAACAAGTAGGTATTTAACTACCTTAGAGTGTTTGACATATGTTTGTATAAAAATTTAAGCATGCAATTTGATACTTTAACAGAATATAATTTGCATAAAGTGTGGGATCAATATGATCAAAGTGTTGACTCGCCTTGGTTGTAGGTAGAGGGGTCTAGGTCTTCTTGTGCTGGTCCGAGGTGGGGGTCTTCCGCTTCTTCGAACCCTACTCGAACGATGTACCGGAAAGACACAAAAAGAAAAGAGAGCAAATAAATACATAACACCAAGCAAATGAACTCCAATTTAAACAAGACCAGTGCCATAAGCAAGATCTTGATTTTAGAAAATTTTAGGAAAAAGATTCATAATTTTTGGAGTTATAATGAGAGAGTTATGGATTTTTGAAGTTTTAAACAGGTTTTACAATAGAAAAGAAAACAAAATGGTGGTTTAACTGGAGGCGACACGTGTCGGGCGTATTGTGGGCGCCCGGTGCACGCCAAGATCGTTACGTGAGCCGGAAGGCCATCACGCGTCTTGCCGAGTCCACGTGCACGGGTTTATGAAAGCGATGCCTCGCCCACTTGTCGACCACGTGGTTTAAAATGTGGTTAAACCGAGTGCTTAACTGCAGATGGGCCCACACGTCAGCGATACAAGAGATACTTAGGATTAAATTAAACCGGGTTTAACCCTTAAAGATAAGAATCCGGCAATAACCTCATATGTCGCGTCCCGACAACACGCTACCAAGGAGAAGTTGGGTGGCGCGCTCGTCGCCGCGGAGGGAGGCGGCGGCGCGGGGTTACCTAAAATGGGTTCCCTGGAGGCGGTCCCGGTGGTGGTGGCGACGGCGCCGAGTTCGGCCGGAGGCGGCGCGCGGCCGAGGCGCGGCGAGAGCTCACGGAGGCGGGAAGGAGGTCAAAGACTTGACGAGATCGGGAGGCACGGGTCGGCGAGGTCCTCTCGGCTTACTCCGCCAACAATGGCGGCCGAGCTGGTCGGTCGCGAGAGATCGGGTGGAGTGGGAGGCGGCCGGAGTGAGAAGATGGAGCCGATCCGAGCTACGGGGTCCGGAGGCTTGAGCTTGGGGAGTACTCTGGTGGTGGTGGCGCCGACGGTGACGGGGTGGCGGCGCCGGAGCTCGCCGAGGAGGGGACGGTGGTGGAGTGGCTTGGCCGAAAGGGAAACTTCGGCGAATGCACTGGAGCTTACATGGGAGCAAGGGAGCGGAGCGGGGAGGTAGAAGGGGGCTTGGGGTTCTTGTAGGCGACCGAAAAAGGGCGGGGTCCGCAGGGAGAGAATCCCGGCGACGCCGAGTTCCGAGGAGCTCGGTATGGCTTCGGTGTGCCTGCTGGAGCAGTTGGAGCGGCGGCATGGGCGTGGGATGGCCGTCGCAGGGGAAGTGACAGCCAGAGGAGGGTGACGGTGTGGGCGGAATTGATGGCGACAGAGTTGGCGTTGACGCGCACGGAGAGAAACAGGGCGGCTGGGAGAGAGAGGGAGAGAATGGCTCGGGGGAGAGGCTGGGCCGAGCCAAGGCTGGGGGAGAGGAGGTCGGGCCGAACCCAGAGAGGAGCAGGGTGGGCCGGAGCGCAGGGCCATGACTGGGAGAAGGGGTTGGCATTTGGGCTAGAAATGGCTGAGCCCAGGGGGGGGAAAAAGAGGGTCAGCTGGATTGGGTGAAGGCCCCCAAAACCGAAAAGAGGAGATGCAAATAGAATTTGAAATTTTGAAAATGTCAACACAATTGAAACACAAACTCGAGTTTGAAAATGGGGGTGTTACAGTCCTCTTGTGTTTATTTATGCCCTGTTTAGAACACAGCAATTTCTCCCATTTCCCGTAGAAAATAAATTGTTTCACATGAAATTCCCGTAAGATTCATGTGTTCCAAGCGGCCATTGAACTTGTAAAACGAACTATTTCCTAGGCGCAGAAAAATCAGCTGAAACATCTTTTTTTTCTTCTCTCCCTCCCCCGCCCTGCGCATCCCCGTCATCACGTGCCTCTTGAAACCTCCAACCAATCACATGCAGCATACTATTGTTGTCTTTGCTAACAAAGAATAATATCTTATTGTTAATCATTAAAAAAAAGAAACACACGGAGATTTCATTAAGCAGGGTCGAGCCGTATGCTTTTGGACCTGAGTGTGAAGCAAAAAATGGCAACTTTACCATCGCCTTTGCCTTTGCCTCTTTCTTGCCTTCTTATCCTTTGGGACCCATCCAAGAGCTCACGCGACGTGTATGTCATATTATTAATCTTATAGTTAAATATGGTTTGAAGTGGTATGATGAGTATATTAAAGCTTTTCACGATACAATATCTTTTTCAAATCATTCTAACCAACAAATAGCAGCATATAAGAACTCTTGCAGGGCAATGAATGTGCGTCCAAGAAAATTTAGTTTGAACATGTCGGTAAGATGGAATTATACTTACTTGATGCTTAAGAGCATTTTACCATATAAGAACACATTTTCTATTTTTATCCACACACACTATCATAACCAGGAGCGGGGAACTATCCACTCGCGATACAACATTTTACTTGGCAGAGTTTTTTAACGAGATGACCATATAAAAATTAATAAACTCATTGCTAAACATTAATAAACTCATTATTATATTTTCAACATATCTGGCTCTTTTATAGGTATAAAACATATTTTTTTTATCATTATAATTTATATTTTTGAATTTTATACATTTTTTTTGGTTTTTTATTGTTTTCCAGGGTGAGATGGGCTACACGGGCCAACCCCGACCCGTTGGACTTGTCGTGCCTGGGCCAACCCCGGCACGACCCATGAGCTTGGGGTGCTATTCCTGAGTCGGCAGCTGATCCCACTGGCCGACACGACCTGTTTAGTTAGCCGGGCCAGCTGGGATGTACCTAAACGGGTCCGTGTCGAAAATATTTACCTAGACAACAACACTTAGGACATGGATGTATGCAGAGTTATAGGTTATACTCCCCCCCTTTGCCAAAGTTTTTCTCATATTGAGTTTTACTTGGCAAATTTTTTAACGAGATAGTCATATAATTATTTTATTTTTTTCTAGGGTGAGATGGACTACACGGGCCAACCCTGGCCGTCGAACTTATCATGCCCGGGCCAACCTTGGCACGGCCCATGAGCTCGAGATGCTGTTCCTGAGTCGACGGCCGATCCCACTGGCCGGCATGACCAGTCTAGTTAGCCGGACTGGCCGGGCCATGCCTAAACGGGTCCGTGACGGGCCGGATGGCCCAATTGCCACCTCATTAGCGTACATTGGCATATCGCATGTTACGGTTCCAGTAGGAAGTCCTCTTGTGTTTATTTATGCCCTGTTTAGAACACAGCAATTTCTCCCATTTCCCGTAGAAAATAAATTGTTTCACATGAAATTCCCGTAAGATTCATGTGTTCCAAGCGGCCATTGAACTTGTAAAACGAACTATTTCCTAGGCGCAGAAAAATCCCTCCCCCGCCCTGCGCATCCCCGTCATCACGTGCCTCTTGAAACCTCCAACCAATCACATGCAGCATACTATTGTTGTCTTTGCTAACAAAGAATAATATCTTATTGTTAATCATTAAAAAAAAAAGAAACACACGGAGATTTCATTAAGCAGGGTCGAGCCGTATGCTTTTGGACCTGAGTGTGAAGCAAAAAATGGCAACTTTACCATCGCCTTTGCCTTTGCCTCTTTCTTGCCTTCTTATCCTTTGGGACCCATCCAAGAGCTCACGCGACGCGCTTACAATTACAAATTAACCACCACCACCACCACCACCCCCAACCCAACATTGGCTTTCATTTATTGATTGATGATCGATCGTGACAGATACATGTGGTACTACTCCAGTCCAGTGTTGGTTCATTTGTATCAATCAGTTCATTCTTCCCTCTCTGGATGGATGTGTCGCTACTCTCGTCGCCTCTAGTCTACCTCGCTTGCTAGGCAACTAATTAATAGCTCCGTCAGTCCGTGTGCCTGCAATAGCTTCTTCTTCTTCTTCTTCTTCTTCTTCTTCTTCTTGACCCTGTTTATGTGTGTGTGTGTGTGTGTGTGTGTGTGCTGCACTCAATCGGCTTCTTGGGGTGCATCTAGTTCCAAAATGGAGACTTACTTATTCAGGTGGTGAAGAGGGGAGAATCAAGATTCAAGAGACAGCCTCTCTCTAGTGGCATCATATATTCGTATGATTCGTGCCCTTTCTTCCTTTCTTTATTGCATCAGATCAGATCAGATCAGATCAGATCAAGCAGGGCAGGGCAGGGAGAAGTGCAGTGTAGTTGCAGAAACCCAAATAATTGGGCCGGCTCAATCCAAATTAATTGAGCTAGCTAGTACAGCCGATCGAGGCAACGGCAGGAGATGGGAACCAAAACCATATCCAAATGCTTCCCTTCCTTGGTTTATCAGAACCATATCTCTAGGAGCTGGAAACCCCCAGACACAATCGATCCAGCGGCACTAGTTGAATTCGTCTTCTTCAATACTGTACCCACTTGTAATCACGTAAGGTACGATTCGACAAGCTCTCTCTTGTTCACGGGCTGACAACTGGCAAGGCTAACGATAATATACTGGCAGCATGTTCCCTGTCCCTGCTGCCTCTGCTCTCTCTGCCAACTTGTGCATTTGTCCTACACTCCTATCCCTTCATTTCTCCCTCTCGCCATCCATCCCATCCCATCCTTTCTTTCTTCCTTTCAGATCTCTTACATTAGTTTTGCAGTTTAAAAAATGGTTATATCTATCTGGTCCTAATTATCTCCCCAAGGTATATATATATATATGGCAGCCCTGAATTCCTCATGAAGCCCAATGAAGAGTACCGGATTATATCTACACCGTGGCTGCGTCAATCATCATCACTTCCGAATCAAACGGAAAAAGGAGAATAAACTGCATGATATGTCATCATATACACAAGCCCATCAGTCAAGGGATGCTCAAGGATCCATCCATCTCCTTTGGCTTTTCTCCGTCATGCATCTATCTAGTTAGCATGACATATGCCATGTTGTTTGGTTTGATCGATCAGTATACCAAACTGAAGATGCATGGACGACAGACGACTCCTTGCATTTCTAATGCATTTATTTTATTTGCAGCATGATTGCATCTCAAGTCTCTTCATCAGGCCCTTAATTATCTACTACTACTAGGAATGGACATTTTTAATGATATTGCCACTCATCATTTTTCACCTGTGTCATTCTTGAGAGCTGTCGGACCTGGATTTCTTAACCTAGAATCTTCTGTGATTATCCTGCGCTACTTTCTGGATCAGTAGGTAGCGCTCACAGTATACATCGCTGAATCATTTCATATATAACGTTGACCGACTCAACATAATATTACATTCATCAGAGTTTAAATAGACCACGTCGGGTCGAGTTTACAGCAGGGGCCGAACAGGCCAAATAAGTTCATTACATAAAATTCAGAGACAAGCGCGGAAGCAAAAGGGGCAACACGACTCCCCACAGGCAAGCGATTGTGGTACTTTGGGTACAACCGATATTAGCCAAGGAGTTAGATAATATTGGTCGCACGCAAGTACTGGCGAAGCTAGCTAAACTGTGGCGAACCCTAGCCTTCGGAACTAACTACTCCTCGCCTTGGTCTTGACCGTCGAATCCTTGATCCTCGTAGTAGGTGTAGTCGTCCTGGCCAGCGGAATCTGGGGGTTTGGGGAAAGAGCAAGGATGAGCATAACAACCGTGCTCAAGAGCCAACACAACAGGTGCAATAATATACATGCAAGGCTAAATAAGGATGGCTCGAGTTGTTTTATTTGCGCAAAGTAACGTTTGTAAATACACATAATAGAAAGCCCTATGATTTAGCATTTTGACTAAATCATGATTTCTTAAAAGAGAAATGATTGTGCATCATTAGTATCAGGGGAGGTTACCTCCACCTCATGCTTATTTTTATTGATGGTCACTTACCTATTATCAGCACTGAGTATGACTACCCAGGAAAAATCCAACACTCGGGCTAGATGAGCCCATCACAACTTTCAACCCACCCACAAAAATTTTATAAATAGAACTAACTCTTGCAAGTTCCCATGTCCGCCCGTGACCGTGGGCACGACTGTTCGAACAGTTTATTTCTCTGCAGAGATTGTACACTTTACCTACAAGAGATAATCAGCTTGATATAATCACACGTTTCCTTAGACATGTGAATCAAGGGGAGATTACCACAAGGCCTTTACAATGCATCCCTTAGTACTTGTTACACCCGCTGAGGTTTCACCTAAGGTGGGTTACGCTCTCACACCCGCGTCAACCCTTGCCCCAGATCCCCCTTGTGCCATCAAACGGCCTTCGTCGTGCACTCCGACCCTTTGCCATGAAGGCTTACAGCATCACGAGTCATCTACCTAGTGCAACTCGTATTCACGGATACAAATTATTTAGCCAGGTCGACACCATTATAGACTTGTAGTTGTACTATTTTACAATAGAAGGTCATCACAGGATCAAGTTCTTAAACTTATCTGGGTGGTTCATACCACATACCAAACACATACCAACATATTCTGGGCTACATTAGTACCCAACCACATACCATCCAACATACCATCAACCATTTACCCCAATGACTGCCCAAAATAATCTTTAAGTTTAAATGATGATGATTGGAGTGGTTAATACCCTGGTACTCAAGTAAGACTAGCATGACACTTAAGTACAGACTATAACTAATAGGTTACCATATAATTACTAGGGTGACAAGGATCAGGGAATTCAATTATCAAGGATATGGTATAATATTTATTTAATGATCAAGTTGGCATTTAGCTACCTTAGGACCATTTAACATACCTTTGTATAAAAACTAAAGCATGCAGTTTGCTATTTTAAAAGAACATAAATTGCATAAAAGGTAGGTTCAACATGGACAAAGTGTTGACTCGCCTGGGTCAAAGGCTAGGGAGTCTTGGAAGTCTTGAGCTTGGTCGAAGTGGGAACCTTCGGCTTCTTAGAACTCTACTCGGACGATCACACCGGAAACAAAAAGACAAGCCAACAAAATAAATAAATACAAAATCTATAATAAATGAACCCCAAAATTAATCAAACCATTACCAAAATATAGGTTTTAAAATTATAAATTTTTTGGCACAAGTTTCATAATTTTAGGAGTTATAATGAAAAAGATATGTATTTTTGAAACTTTATAAAGAATTTTCAGTTAAACAGAAAGTCAAAAAAGAAGATTAATCTCCTGTTAACACGTGGCCCTTGGCACAGAGCTGCGCTCGGTCTCGGGGACGAGTGGTAGTACAGGAGAATGTGGCCGGTAGTTCCGGCGTGTACCGAGCGGTAGTTCCGACGTGTAAAACACGGTAGTACCGGGGTTCGGTACTTCCAGGGAGAAAGTGGGTGGAAGCACCGGGAAAAATGGAGCGGTAGTACCGGCGCGTATAGAGCGGTAGTACCAGAGGGCGAAAGTACGGAGAAAAATGGGAGCGGTAGTACCGGCGGCGAATGAGCGGTAGTACCGGAGCTCGGATTCTTCAATGGCAGAGGGAGGGAATTGCGAGTGGAGGAGGGAGGGGCGAGGCAGAGGGCTCTCAGCTTGGCTTTATAGCCAGGGGTGAGTGAGGGAGAGAGCGAGCGAGGATGGAGTGGCCTCGGGAAGGAGGGAGGACCGGGCGGCAGGCGGCTCTGGCGCGACAATGGAGACCAGCGAGGGCGCGCAGACCGCAGGAGAGACCGGGAGGCGGCGTCGCGGGAAGCTTGGTGGCGGCGGCCGGGAAGCCGGGCAAGGCGCAGTCGAGAGATGACGGGGGAGAGAGAAAGAGAGAGAGAGAGAGAGAATAGGGAGGAAGAAAGAGAGAAGAAGGCGCGTGGCAGGCTGATGGGTGGGGAAAGAGGGAGGGAAAAGAGCGGGAGGAGAGGTGGGCCGGGGCTGGGCCGAGAGAGGAGGAAGGAAATGGGCCGGCCGGGAGGAGGGAGAGAAAAGAGAGAGATAGAGAAAAGAGAAAATGTTTTGGTAACAAAAAATTTCCAAAATTTTATTTTTGAAACCCAACAAAATTTTAAAATTTTGAAACTTGAAGTTTGATTTTTTCGGGAGTTTTGAAATTAAAAATTATTTTTCTTGAATTTTGAATATGGGTGTTACAAGAGCTCACAGTTTCAGGCAGACTTACCTTGAGAGCTTTTTACGGTACACTCAGTTTAATACGGACCGTTCATTCCTTTTAATTCAATAGTTCAGATTAGTTAGAATTTAGTTATACTACACCTGGTAGTATGATTAGTACAATCCTAAGAGGGGTAGAATTGTAATTGCCTATGTGGGGATCACATGACAGAAGAGTAATATTTTGAACCCTAGTTAGAAAAGTCCATAATACCATCACAAAAAAATTATAAATACAAAGAAAAGTCTATTATACCCTTAACAAATCAATAATCAGATTTGATTTATCCTATCAACATATACTATCTGTTGAATGTACCATAAAATTTGAGCTCTTTTACGGTACACTCAATTTAATACGGGCCGTTATCGGGACCAAAGATTTCCAAATCTGGAACCCTCTGTATTTTTTACACTAGTCCCTGGATCAGTAGCTAGCACGTACATTCACATCATTGATAACAAGATCGAAACACGATTATCATAAAAGTAATAACAAGGTACCGGCATTAAGGCCACTTATTACAAAAGAGGTCAACATATCTTGAGTTTTACAGCAGCGAAAATAGCAAAAGTTAAACAAGCGCAACCTAGTACTCTGGATGTCCTTCGTCGTACCGCAGTGTACTAGTCGTAGTCGTCCTTAGCATCATTGAAGGCTTTTGATATTTGTTTTGAGTGTAGTATGTGAGTAGATAAAGTACTCCGCGAGTCTTGGGAAACATGCATATGCATAGCTTTAACAATTGGACTTATAGGGTTCTTTTGCACAAAGCAATATTTTATATTTCAAACATTTTACATAAAGCATATTTGACAAATGCAGTTTCAATAATTAAATTAGTTATATTACTAGTGGAGGTTCTAACTACCAACCACTAATATCAAGGCTATAGCCGCTAATGTTTAAAGGATTGGGCTCTAGCGCAGAAAACTATCCGAGAGTCCCAATCGCTCACAGTTTCCCAAAGTTTACTCTTTTAAAATCAAAACCAAAATCTACTACGTCCCTATCCTGGAGCTGGTGCACAGGCTGGTGTAGTTCCCAAGTTGAAGCGTACTGGAGTCAAGTTCTGACGCTTTTGAGGGCAATTGCTGGCAAAATGCCCCATCTCATGACAATGAAAGCACTAGACTCCTGTTGTTGAAGTGTTGTTCTGCTGCGATTGAACGCCAGTATTGTTGCGGAATTCCTGTATGATCGGACGAGGTCCTGGCATTGGAGCCCTGGGTGCATTAGCCACCAAATGCTTGTTGAAGTGCGGCTGGTTCATGCGAGGCCTGAAACTATTGGCTCCATGCTGTGCCTGAATAGCCATCTTTCTTTTATGAGACTCAAACAACAGATGTTGAGCATCCTCTTGCACGAGATCCTTGTTAACCACCTGCTGAAAGTTGGGGTAGTCATTTGACACCAAATGTACTTTGATGTTGGCATCAAGTCTTTTCACGAAGCGCCATATCTTGGCTTCCCTATTGGTCATGTACTTCGGTGCATATCTTGACAGTTACGTGAATCTATTGAGATATTTTGACACACTGAGGTTGCCTTAATGCAGCTTGTGGAACTCTCGCTTTTTCGCCTCCACCATTCCCAAAGGAATATGAGCTGTGCGAAAAGTAGCAGAAAACTCCATGCATACTGGCATTGCACTTCATGCATACTCCTTGTTATGCTTCTTTCTTCATTCTGCATTTGTTATCTATGGATGAGAGGAAGGCGTGATTCTTTGATTACTCCATTGTCAAAGGGGGAGAAGATTTTTAAATGTTGGGGAAGAAGATATATCATTATTGTACAAAGGTGGAGAATATATATAAAAATGATAAAAAGGGGAGTAATTGGAGAATTTGAAATTTTCTGAAATCTGATGATCATAATGAGAGGGAGTTTTTGAATTGCATTCTTTTTGTCTTATTGACTTTTCTGAACTTGATTTGCATTTATTTATCCTCACAATGATCATAGGTCAATTGAACAATTGTTCTTTGATATGGACCTTAAGTGAGATTTTTGACTCTTTTCTTGAAATTAAAGTTTTTATGCTTTCTTTTGCCTTATCTCACTTGCCTATGCTATTCTGATGCCAGCTTGGTCATTTCCATTGCGTTCTCTTGCTTATGAACCAAGTCGTGCCTTTGTGCGAAAATGAAAGTATTTTACTTTTCAAACCTCCAAATTACATTTTTTGGATTATTGCCAATGTGTTCATCAAGGGAGAGATTGTGGATATCATGGGGATATGCTCCAGATCTTAGGATGATGTGACAATTGGCACTGGTGTTTACGGTTTATCGTTTCACATGTTTTCGGCTAAGGTTCAGTTCTGTCAGGTCTGAACCGGTCTGACCGGCCAATAGCCGACGGTCAGACTAGTCCCAAATCGTCCGACCAGCCATAAGCGGCGGTCGGACCGGCCAACGTCAGAAAGTGTTGGATTAAGCTGGGCCAAAAATAGAGGTAGCAAGCAACAGAGGGGATTCTATTACACTTGGTCTCATAATTTTTGGAGTCTCCGGTCAAAAGTTCTATTGGTTTGAAATTTCCAGTAGGTTTCGGTTTTCAGAAATTGAAAATCGGCTAAGTCATTACTGGCGGTCTGACCGGCCAGGGTGGGTGGTCAGACCGGCCCTGGGGCGGTCTGACCGGTTGTCACTTGGGTCATCGTCCGTCGTGGCAGCGATATTCGGTTGTTAGGTCAAAGTCATGAGTTTCAGGGCATATATGTTGCATGATGCATGTTTTGACTAACATGGGTCAAGTTGTGAAGAACTTATCCCAAATTTGGTTTACTTGTCTATTGTTGTGCGGGTTGCTTGGTGGTCAACGACGGTCAACGGCGAGGATGATCGAGACTAGGCTTGGAGAGCTGAGGTCCAGATCGATCGACGATGCCGGGTGAGGTCAATGTACTCAAGCGTGGTGCAAGATGGACAAGGGTGACCTATTGGCTAATCCGAGACGCAAGATGGCGCTAGGTGTAGCTAGTTACATCAAGAGGTGTTAAAGACGGCGCATTAAAATACGTGCATATGTGTCCCGTTTGTTTTGGGCCTTAATGGGAGCCCAATAGAGTCAAACTTCTAGAAGGTCTAAGCCTCCACTATAAATAGGAGAGAGAGGTGGCTGCACCTCTGCTTCGTCTTTTTTGCAATTCTTGTAAACCCTAATTTTCTTAGGGAGAGCTTTTGTGGAGGCTAAGGTTCTTGATAGTTTGATGTGATTTTCGCGCTCTTGGATTGAGCACTGTTCTCCATTGATGGAGAGGCTGTAAGCCCATATCATATCAATCAATCAAAGGAAAGTTTGGTCAATATTTTGTCTCATTGCGTTCTTTCTCTCTATTTGATGATTTTGGGTCTTTCCTTGATCCGTGAGTTTTTGTTTGGTTTCTTCACGTGATCTAGCTTGCTGTGACGTGTGGGAATCTATCTAGGATCATCTTGATCATCAATCACCCACGAGCAAGAGTTTTGACCTAGTTTTCGTTTTGACCTGGTTTTGCACTCTCTTCAATCAAATCGAAAAGGATCACTATTCTTTCAAGAATTATCATAATCTTCGATTGGAATAGGTTCCTGATATCTTAGAGAAGGTGTGCTCCAAGTTTCATCAAGTTTGGATTAGTAGATCAAAAGTTTCATCTATTTGCAACTTCATCATCGGGCTGTTTTTCTGTTCTGGAGCCCGACGGTCAGACCGCCGTGTCCCACCGGTCAGATCGGCAGGAAATCGGTCCGACCGCCAGTTGGACAGCGGTCCGACCGGCCAGTAGATTGATTCGCTTTAATCTTTGTTGTTTTTCTCTTATTGCTTAGGGGTTTAAATTAGATTCAATATTAGTCTTCCGCTGTACTGATATACTGATCTTCATAGCTTCTATAGCTACTGGAGTAAAGTTTTATTGAATCCATTATTTGTGAAAAAGTGAGCGTGCTCCTATTCACCCCCCTCTAATCGCCTTTTTGGTCCAACAAGACTATATGGCTTGTTAACTACATTCTTGTGGTCTTGATCGTAATGGTAAAAATTGTGTTGACCAACTATAGAAATTACAGGGGAAAGGGGATCCATTTAACACTGTAAAACAGTGAATAAAGAACTAGATAAAAAAGAATTCAACGAAGAAGGTAAGGATAGAAAGATGAGAAAAGATAAGGATAGCACAATATTATTTTCCCTTTTTATAAAGTAGATTTTACATGTGAAAGATAAGGATAGCATAGTATTATTTTCCCTTTTATAAAGTAGATTTTAAGTTTTCCTATTTGTGGCATTCTAACTAGGTCACGTCCTATAGTCGACTCGGCTATGATACCAACTCTGTCGGGACCCCAGAGTTCTAAATCCAGAACTCTCTGTATTTTCTGCACTAGTCCCTCGATTAGTAGCTAGTGCATATAGTCACATCGTTGATAACAAGTTCGAATCACGATTACCGTAAAAAACAATAGGATACCGACCTTAAGGTCACTTATTACAATAAAGGTTAGCAGACCTTGAGTTTTACAGTAGTAGAAACAACAAAAGTTAAACTCCAAGTGATGGCCCATTAAACTGCCCACCGGCATTCGACTAGAGAGCGCAGCCTAGTGCTCCGGAAGTCTTTCGTCGTACCCGCAGTGTAGTAGTCATAGTCGTCCTCAGCATCATTGAAGGCTTCTGAAATTTGTTTTGACTGTGGTATGTAAGTACATAAAGTACCCCGCGAGTCTTAGGAAATATGCATATGCATAGCTTTAACAATTAGGCTTATATAGTTCTTTTGCACAAAGCAATATTTTATATTTCAAACATTTTACATAAAACATATTTGACAAATGCAGTTTAATAATTAAATTAGTTATATCACTAGTGGAGGTTCTAGCTACCAACCACTAGTATCAAAGCTCTAGCCGCCAAGGTTTAAAGGATTGGGCTCTACCTGCCCAACTGGCTCTAGCTGGTTGAAAACTACCCGAGAGTCCCAACCGTTCTTGGTTTCCCAAAGTTTACTCTTTTGAAATCAAAACCAAAATCTACCATGTGAAAACGCATCTTACCCGCCCTTGACCGTGGGCATGACTATTTGAATAGTTTTACTCTCTACAGAGTTTGTACAGCTTGACCCGCACGAGATAATCGACTTATAATGTCCGTCTAACACACTTTCGAAGGTGTGCGACTAAGTGATTATCACAAGGGTTTTACAATACTTTATCCTTACATTAGCCCGCACGGTGATCTTAACCCCAGGTCATGGACGTTCATTTACTATCGACCCAGAGCTCACTGTTATGGGAGAATACATGCCCGGACATGGACGTTCGATTACCATCGCCCGGTGCAAGCCCCGACAAACATGGACGTTCATTTACCATTGTCTGCACGACCCAAAGTATGGGAGTACATTTACCATACATATCAAGATATGGAGGTGCAATTATCATAATCAAGAGGATACCTATCAGCTACAGTCTGCGGCCTTAATGCTTGGATTCGGTAAATTATTCAGCCAGGTCAGTTCCCGTATTGGACGTGTGGTTGTACGGTAGTACTCAGTTTGGAAAGTCACAAGCGTCGGTCCTTAATATGACTTGGGCGGAACTTACCACATTCTAAGTTCTCATGCTCTAGCTGCACCCACCTGATCTTACCACCCGCCAAAGTATAAAACAAGTTTTCATCATTTTATTTTATTTTCCAAATATAGAGATTACCTAATGCCATACACTTTCAAAGTAAAGCATGAGGGTAATAATAGTTTTTCCTCCCAATGGGTGACCAAGACCAAAAAGCATGTCTAAGCAGTTCTACCGCGTTTAACTATTCCACAATATTGTAGAATTACTACTCAGGGTTACAAAGGTATATGATAACAATTATCAAAGGAAGGCATTAACAATTTTTTGTTTTAACTATGAACCTACAAATTGAACTCATCATTTTATGTGAAGTAGCAATGCATAATATTTTTAAAACTGAAAACAGTATTTGAAAATCATAGGTACAAAATGATCAAAGGAGACTCGCCTTGCTTAAGGTACTGCTGATCTTTTTCTTGATTGAATTGAGGGTCTTCGGGGGCTTCAACTTCTATATACACAAAATTTAACCAAAATTGAATAAACAACAAAAGAATTCAAATTGCATTAAAAAAAAATTCAAATGAACTCCAAAATGAGTGTTTTTTGTTTGGTTGAGTAGAGTTTGAATTTAGATAAATTTAGAAACAAAAACCAGTCGATTCGGAGTTGAAACGAGTGAGGACGGGTCTTCTGAAGTTTAAACCGAAATTAAATCCTGGAAAATAAAAAGGGAGAGAGGTTCCACCGGCTGATAAATGGGGCCTATGGCTATTTTATTTTCTTTCCGATTTGTTTTCCATCCGAAAATTGCGTAGAGAATGACAGGTGGATCCTTATGCATGTACGTGTTGGTCCACTGTTCCATGGACCCGAGTTTACTGCACACTCAGTGCTCGTGGCCCACATGGTAGTGACTTGACGTGAAAGCTTAGGTTTTAATTCGTGTTGATTTTTGTGTGCGGGTCCACATGGCAGCGAAACCAGGTGCTGATTAACACCCGGACCCGCACAGTAATTAACGCATTAAGATAGAGATTTGGAGGTTAAATATGATGCTACAGTATGTGTCCGCTTTGGACACAACAGAGTGCTCCTGAGCGCGATTTTCTCCAGCTCAACGCCAGCGATCCAGCCCACGGCGGCGCTAGCTAATGCCCAAAATGGAACCCCACTAACCTTGCGATCCCACTGGCACCGGCGGTGATGCTCCAACGGCCTATGGCAACGGCGCGGGGAGGTGTTGGCAGCAGTGCTTATGAAGCCAAGATGGCATTTTGAGGACCAGATGGGCATTTGACTAGATAACGCACACATAAGCTTCTATGAAGTAATAGGAGCATACCAGCGTAGAAGACGGCTACTACGGCAGTCGGAGATGATCTGGCGACAACGGACAGCGGTGGCGGCGGCGTTCTTTGCAAAATGGTGAACGCTCAACCCCCGGGGAAACTCAAAGGTGGTAAGGGGATGGTCAAGGAGGAATGAATTGACGTATGACTCACCAGAGGGATTGCAGCGGATGATTTGGCACTAACGGCCAGAGACAAGGAAGAACGAGTGGGCGACGGGTGCCTATGATTGAAACCCAAAATTAGTTTAGGGGAAATGATTTGTAGCCCCTGGAACACGTGATGGTGCTTGTAGCGAGAACATGGCTTCATTGGTTGACGATGACGACAATGATGGAGCCGCAGTCGTACCGGAGTTCACGCTACACCTTGCGCTCGGGCTCGGTCAGAGGATGGAGAAAGTGGTACAATATCCAGGGTGACGAGGAAAGGAAATGGTGCAGCCTTGGGTGGCTATTTATAGCCGAGGGGGCAAAGATCGCAATGAGGCCGGCAACATCCTCGGCGCGAGCTTTGCGCTGAATCGATGGGAGAGTAGGAGAGGGTGTGACACGTTGGTCAGCACAGCTGTTTGGGGGGCAACGTCGAGTGACAGCGTGAGCGACGATGAGTGACGGCCTAGCGGTGTGCCTTCCTGCATGGCTACGACGTGGTGGCATGCTCCTGGAAGTGCTGACGCTGGGAGAGAGCGCAAGAGAACAGGGTCAGGAGTGCGTCGCTTGGGAAGAAAATTATCACATTGCCAGACATGGTTTGATTTCAACGAGGTGGTCAGCCAGAGGAACAGTAGAAGGAAAAGAGAAGATTAGGGAAAAACTTGGGAAAGGAAAAGAAAACGAGCAGAATTTTAGGCTTGCTAAAATTCTGATATTGGCTTTAAGGAATTCTCGCGCGGTGATAGATATAGATTGATATTTTCTAAAGAATTATAATTGGGCTTTTTGAGTATTCGGAGAATTAGGTTTCGAATCGGTCTTTGGTTTTAGGGTTTAGATTTTTAGTGTTTTCTGAATTACACAACTTGTACTGGCAAAAGAGAAAATGCAACTCAAATAATTCTCCAAAAATGCAGGCAAAAATGATAGCAATAGATATCACATAAAAAGTTTTAAAATCCCAATTTTTTGTATTTAGGAATTTTTGGGATGTTATAGCCGTCCATTCTTTTTTATCCAATAATTCATATTTGTTAAGATTTAATTATACCACACCTGATAGTATGAGTATTAGAATCACAAGGAGATAGAATTATAATTGTTTATGTGGGATCACATGACACAATAGTAATATTTACAACCCTAGTTTGAAAAGTCCATAATACATTCACGAAAAAAAATTATAAATAAAAAGAAAAGTCTATTATGCCTTTAACAAATCAATGGTTAAATTTGGTTTATACTACCACTATATACTACTATATACTACTGGTAAAATATATTGTAAAATTTCCTTAAAATCTCTTTACTTTGAAGCAAACATGCTAACCCGCTAGCAGCTTCCAAAGGGATTGAATATGTCAGGTTGCCATCGGAAATATCTTTGCTTTCTGAATCTATTCCGCATGATCGAGCATCATCACCAGTCACATTAATTCTCGAATCTAGATGGACATGCACAGCCACCCTTTGGATCGATCTTGATCCGATGGAACCATATATGCTTTTGCCTTTGCCGACACGCTCACAACCTCCCAAAGCACAAGACGGTATGTTCGCAGCATATCCGATGCCATAACATGTGGATCGATCACCTCTGCCTCCCTCTGCGCCAAAAGATCGAGCCAATGATTTGTCACGGCAGCTATCGATCTGGGCATTTTTCACCTTTTTTTTTGGACCAAAAAGTGAAGATTTTGGATGGGAATTGCATCTGAATATTTACATCGGTTTGTCTTGCTTTTTCAAACCATTCCTTTTGACCGGGGTATCTAATCTCCCTCTCTCTTTTTCTACATAAAGCATGTGATGTATGCTCCATGCCTTCCCAGAATCCTCACAGAATTATTACATAATATACTATATTGTGTCGTATTGTATTTGTATCTTCAGGGTATTCTGGCTTCTGCATCTTCAGGGTATTCTGGCTTCTGCATTCTTGTCTGAGCAATAAGCAGAGTGCTGGTAATTTGCACCTAATTGCCGGTGATATATACACTGGTATATGCAAATTCCTATTCCAGTAGATGTATTAGCTGTACTCTTCAATCTTAATAAGAAAGAATTTATCTCTGCTATACGAAGTTAATTTCATGATCACTCACTAGCTACTTTGTAGTCAGCAACTTGAGAAAAGAAAAGGTGTGGTGATAACTGACAAGATGCAATAGGAACTTTCTTGACCGTACTTCAGAGAAAGCAGTTGCACCAAGCAGACAAGTACTTCGCACATTCTGCACGAATTACGGTTGTGGTTCTATATATGTTCGTCACTGCTCACTACTTTTTACTACTCAGGAACTTAAGAAAAGAAGTGGTGAACTAGTGATATAGAGCTTTCTTGACAATACTTCAGAGCAAGCACTTGCAACAAGCAAACTACTAGTGTATTTTGCACATTGCACTTGCAGATGAATTAAGATTGTGGTGCTGTGCTATATAGGAACTCCTACGTACAGAGCAACTGTGGTTTTACTCTACGCTTTGCAAGTTTATCAGAGATTTTATCTTTGCAAGGTGAATATCAGTCACTGCTTTGTAGACAGCAACTGAAGCAAAAAAGAAAATAAGTGTACTGATAACTGAAAACTGATAAGATGCGTTCAGAACTTCTTTGACAACAGTACCGGTATTCTTTCTTGTTGTATCTCCTGAAAATGAATATGCTGCCCACCTAGTTGCATATATCAGCATGATAATATATATCGTAATAATGTTTACCAAACACACATACTAGAAGAAGAAAAAAAAGGTTGAGCCGAAAACTACAGTAAAGCAGCAGTGGTTGTCACTACCGGCAAAGGCACGTCGCGATTGCCAACACTGTCAAGAATCGAATTCCATCCGTTTGCGTATAAATAGGCATCCATGTGCAGAGTTTTCTTACAGATCGACCACTCCTGTTGGCCGTTGCTGTGTAGGTGACGATGGATAGCTCTTCAGATGCCCACAGGTTGGCTAGTGATATTCTGTCGCCCCCTCTCCGCTGTGCTTTTCTTCTTTTTTATTTTTTGAAGGAACTCTACCTATGCTCAGTTGCCACACCTTTTGGCTTTTGCACATTTTGTCTCTGAATGAGTATTCGACAAAGTGCGTCAGTGCTCATTCAAAGAGATGGAAACTTTTGTAGATTTTAAGATTGTTATTGTTATAAAATGCGTGTAAATTGTAGAGATAGGAGACACGGATTTTACGTTAAAAAATCTTTACGGGAAAAATCATGGATATACGAATACGAAAATCACTATATAGGAAGAGACCGTAGGCACGAGGCTATTCGGCGCATCCAACCATGCTATATGTATATACACGTTAGGAAATAAGAGTCCTTACGGAGAAAGAAATCGAGTCAAAATGGGTTGGGCGCCACTTCCATATGGAGTGCCACGTCTGGCACCGGTCGACGCCGTGTTCGGCATGGATACAATACAAATTTGGATCACATTTTAACAGTTATTAGGAGATCGAGAACTATTCTGCTAATGACTAATGAGTGCAAGCAAAACAGTTTGTTTTCTCCTTTGAGTCACTGCATGCATTGCTTGCTTGATCACATCTGTGCATGCTTGCAGCCGGAACAAGTGCGCGGCGTGCTACCGGCAGTTCAACAAGAAGGAGCACCTGGTGGAGCACATGCGGGTGTCGCACCACTCGGCGCACGAGCCCAGCTGCGGCGTCTGCGGCAAGCGCTGCCGCTCCCTGGAGGCGCTCCGGGACCACCTCGGAGGCTCGCTGCCCAAGGTGGACTGCGCCAGGGTGTTCGCCGCGCAGGGCTGCACTCTCTGCCTCGGCGTCTTCCCCAGCGTCGGCGCCCTCGGAGCCCACCGCGCGGCATGCCAGCTCTCGCGCGTGCCGGTGAGTACAACATCGACATGCACGCACATGCATCGATGATCGATCGATGCTCTCCTCCTGCATCCATCTATGCATGCTGATACATATATATCATCATTTTGGCATGCATACCATTGCAGAACATCACAAGCCGTATGTCAAGAATGAGCATACAGCAGCAGCAGCAGCAGCATGGAGGAGGCGGCGTGGTGGCTCTGGGATGCAAAATGGTCGGCAGCGGGAGCGACGGGACGCTGGACGTGTGCGCGAGGGTGTGCGTGATCGACGAGCAGGAGAGGATCCTCTTCGAGACCTTCGTGAAGCCGCAGATCCCGGTGACGCACTACAGGTACGAGACGACGGGGATACGGCCGGAGCACCTGAGGGACGGCAGCGTGATGACGGTGAAACGGGCGCAGGAGCGGGTGCAGGAGCTGCTGCTTAACGGCGAGCAGCCGTGGAAGGTGCGGAGCAGCAAGGGCAGGGCCCAGGTGCTGGTCGGCCATGGCCTCGACCACGACCTCGACGCCCTCGGGGTGGACTACCCGGCCTACCTCAAGAGGGACACCGCCAGGTACCCGCCGCTGATGAAGACGAGCAAGCTCAGCAATTCGCTCAGGTTCCTCACGCAAACCTACCTCGGGTACGACATCCAGACCGGCCACCAGCATCCCTACGACGACTGCGTCGCCGCGCTGCGCCTCTACCTCAGGATGCGCGGCCTGACGCACCCTAAGGACGCGCCCGGCGCCTCCCATGGACCACCGGCGAGCGCGCCCGAGGCGTTCCCGTCGTGGAGGCAGCGGGAGCTGGAGCGCATGTCGCCGGAGGAGCTCCTGCAACTTTCCACGCCGGACTACTACTGTTGGTGCCTCGACAACTAGCAGGCTAGCTACTACTAGCTAGCAGCTTCGACAAAACTGCGAACGCATCGCATATTCGCGTGACTATGACATGGGTAGATGCTGCGCTAGCCGCCTGCTTAATTCGTTTGTTGGATCCATCCTCATCCTTAACCATTATGTACTACGTGCGTCAGCTATATATGACCACAAATAATCATCTACCTTTATGTTATTAAAGCAGAACTTTTTTAAAGACTATAAATTCTCACGTTAATTGATGAAAAAAAGAGAAAAATCTACACCGTCGATCGCGGTGGGTCCAGATTATAACGGTCTAAATAGAAACAAAGAGTTCATGTTAAATACAATAAAAATTAAACTATGAATAAAAAAATAAAATTAGTAATTTGATTTTCATATAAATTACTAAGTAAAAGAGTCCATGTCAAGTATAATAAAAATAAATTTCAAAATAAAATTAGAACAAACAAACAAATAATGGCAATTAGATTTGTATAGAAAATCCAACAAAAAAATGAAATAAATATAAAATAAAATTAGCAATTTGATTTTGATACGAATTCCAATAATCATAATTCAGAATAAAAACTAAACGATTGGCAATTAGACCCGTATAAGAAATTCAACCAAAAAAACCGAAATTAGGAATAAAATAAAATAAAATTAGCAATTTGATTTCAATACGAATTCTAAAGTAAAATTCCTAAATAATTGTAATCCGAATAAAAATTAAAGAAAAATCAGCAATTGGATTTGGACATAAATTCCAAGAAAATAATAATTGAAATTCGAAATAAAAAATAAAATAAAATTTTAAATTTGATTTCCATACGAATTCCAAAATAAACCCCCAAAATAACTAAAATTTTGAATAAATTAAATAAATTTATCAATTTGATTTGTATACAAACTCCAATAAAAATAACTGAAATGTTGAATAAAATAAAAGTTATAACGAGGATGACACAAATGGTGTTGGAGAAGGCACAAAAGAAACTACTATGTTCACTCTCAAGGTCATGTGTTTATATTATTGCTTCCTATAGAATAAAAATAACTAAAATTTTGAATAACAAATAAATGTTATAACGAAGATGACACAAATGGTATCAGGGGAGACCACGAAAGAATGCAATAACATCGATCTGTTCTGTCAGACGATATTGACACACTGGGAAGCGAAGAGTCGAGGCGGTGACGACACAGATGAGGACAATATTGTGCTGCTCACCTTAGCCATTCAACGAGAACAATGTCGTGTTGCTCGCCGAAGCCATTGAAGAGAAAGTCCAGTGTTGAAGGAGCCAAGGGCCGCTATCAAACCCCAAATTTGTTGTTTGGAATCTATTGTGTCAATCTGTTCCCTTCCCTAGATCAGTAAATGGCACACACAGATGCATTCTTGGATCATTCACATGCATCGCATGCACAGAAAAAATATATTACATAACAGGTCGAACGACCCACTATTTTACAAAAAGGGCACGAAGGCTACAATATCACATAGTTCAGAGTATAGAGTAAGGGATAAGTGCGGAAGCAAAAGAAGTAATAGTAGATCCATTCACTTTGCCCACAGGCAAGCGATTTGGGGTCCCGGCCTAAGCTTCACCACCGTTTGGTCCAACGGCCACGAAGTAGTCGTATGGGTCTTGATCAAGTGGCTCTGAAAGATTATATTGGACGAGCCTAAGTACATAACTGTACTCGTGAACTAACACACAATGCAGCTTATTATAGATGCAAGGCTAATCAAGGGAAGTTCAGAGTTCTTTTATTTGCACAAAGCTAAGATTGAACTAGATTTAGTAGTAGAAAATCTTGAGACTTAGCATTTTTACCAACATGTTTTATAAACTGAATTTTTATTTGTAAAGTACTAGTGGAGATCCCATCTCCTGTACCACTGAGTGGCTCCGTCCACCCAATGCTCAGGCTATCCTGTATTTACCACTGGTCCCCGACTAGGCTTTCTCAAATCCCTTGGTCCCACCCCATCTTTCCATGCCACACCCACACACAAATAGTTTTATAAAAATAAAAGCTAGTTCAAGCGAGTTCCCAGCACCGCTCTTGACCGTGAGCACAGCTATCTAGATAGTTTTCTTACTCTGCAGAGTCCGTACACTTTACCCACAAGAGATATTTAACTTATAATATCTCATACACACTTCCGTAGGTGTGCGACTAAGTTTATTATCACAAAGTCTTTACAATGCCCTCCCCAATGCAACCCCACACCGCTAGGCATCGCCCCCTTGAGTCGTGCCCCCGGGAGGTCTCCATTTGCATCTTGTAGCTTTCCTGTGACTACTACCCATACACACACTACACATCCACCAATGGCGAGGTTGTAGTGAGGCGTAAAAATTAGTTAGTCAGGTCGTACCTATTATAGACTTGTGGTCGTACTGTTTTTACACGAGAGGTCAGCACAAGAACTCGATCCTTTATTGACTTAGGCGGTACATCCATAAACCCCACCGTCGTGCATCACCAGCACCAGCCACTCAAGTCGAAATCTATTTTTTCAGGTTTTCCTTTGTTTTAAAATAACCTTTAGTCCAACATACTAGCCAGGCTTCGGCCTCGACTTCCCAAATCCGGTTATCATGTTTTGAATGATTGTTGTCGGTAATTTAATGCATGTATGACAATGTATCTAAGCAAGGCTAAGCATGACACTTAGATACAGACTTATTAACTAGTATGTAAACCACTAATTCTAGGGTGACAAATGATAGTGTCCAAGTTCAAGGATTGAAAGTTTATACACAACTATTATTAAGGTGTTAACTATGAGCTAGACTAATATAGTTATATAAATCATAGCAATGCAATTTCATAATTTAAAGCAACATAATTTACAAAGATTAGGTACAATATGATCAAAGTGTTGACTCATCTTGGCCGAGGTACTGCTACTCTTGCTCTTGGTCTGGTAGAGGGTCTTCGGGAGCTTCAGACTCTATATACGAAAATTTAACCAAAACTTCAAATAAGCACATATGAATTCAGATTGAATTCAAAAATCCAAATGAACTCCAAATTGGGGTGTCTTCAGTTTAGTTTAGCAGATTTAGTTAGTTTAGAGTTCAGTGTTGGACATAAAATTCGAGTAGATAACGTAAGTTTTTTCTGAGATAGCCGTATATGAGCTCTTGGTTTCGAGTACTGTTCATTCTTTCGACTACCTGGTCGGAAAGGGTTTCGACTACATGATCGAAAGGGGTTTTCGAGTACTGTTCATTGTTTCATGTACTATTCATCATTTCGACTACCTGGTCGAAAGGGGTTTCAACTACCTGATCGAAAGGGGTTTTCGAGTATTGTTCCTTGTTTCGAGTACTGTTCATCATTTTGACTACCTGGTCGAAAGGGTTTTTCGAGTAATGTTCACTGTTTTGACTACCTGGTCGGAATGAGTTTCGACTAACTGGTCGAAATAGTTTCGACTAATAGGCCGAAGGAGTTTCGACTAACTTGTCAGAAGGAGTTTCGACCAACTAGTCAAGGGAGTTTCGAGATGGTTGGAAGGGGTTTCGACCATCAGGTCGGAAGGGGTTTCGTCCATCTGGTCAGAAGGAGTTTCGACCATCTGGTCGGAAGGAAGTTCGACCACATTCTAGGCAGAAGAAGGTTCAACTACTTGGATGTTCGAGTACATTCCAGGCGGAAGGGTGTGCGACTACCTGGTCGGAAGGAGGTCCAACTACATTCCATGCAGAAGGAGGTTCGACCACCTAGAGGTTCGACTACATTCCAGGCAGAAGGATGTGCGACTATCTGGCCGAAAGAAGGTCCGACTACATTCCAAGCGGAAGTAGGTTCGACCACCTCGGGGTTTGACTACAATTTAGGTCTACAATGCATTCATCATTCCGGCAATGCTTCCGCGCAACTAGAGTGAATATGAGCATCTAGTAGCCACTAGGAACATACCGATATGACGCAGAGGAAACAAGCTAGCGGAGATGGTCTGGCGACGACGGGAGAAGCTCCAAGTGGTGGTGATGGCTGACGAGGTCGATTCGACTGCTTGGGCTACTCTGGTTGGAGGGGAGGAAGAAAGTGGTCGGTGGCAGCTCCTATGAATAAAGAGTGGAATCAACTGAGGGAAACGTCTCTTGGGTCATGGAATATGAGCTGACGCATTTAAGGAGGGAAGAGCTTCACTGATGGGCGTTAATATTGAAGCGAGCATTCAAGTCTTACTTGGAGCTCAAGCTCGTATGAGGGATGGAGGAGGGGGGGACTAGCACTTGTGGTAAGGAAAGGCAATGAGGGGGCTTGGGGTTGCTATTTATAGCTGCTTGGGCAGACGTCGCGCGAGAACATGTGTTGTATTCGGCGTAGTTCAGTACCGAGGAGTGGTTGGCGATTTTGTCAGGGTCGGCACACAGTGCAGCCGGTGTGACGGGTTGAACGATGGCGAGCAATGGCCGAGCGATGGTAGTTGCCAGCGTTCATGCCTTATCGCATCGTGGCATCTGAACTCGGCAGGTTTCGACATCGAGCGGGGAAGAGAGACGCACCGACTCTTGTTCGCTCGGGAGACCACGACCGAGGAGTGGTCCCGGCTGCACCGGGTTCGGCTAGTCACTGGTCGGAGCAACAGTAACCAGGGAAGAGTAGAAGGGTGATATGGCGATGCACTCGGGGAGGGAAGGAAGCTACTAAGGCTGAACCGAGGTGGTTCAGTGGCAACCCAGACGGGTTAAGGTGATTCAAGCTGGTTGTCAGAGGAATAGTAGATGGAGAAGAAAAGATCAGGAAAAAGCCTGAGATAATGAAAAGGAAATTTGCTTTAAGAAATTCTCATGTGATAATAGTTCATAATATGATATTTGTGAAATAATTCTAGTCGGCTCTTGAACATTACTCTTATTCTAGGGTTTATATTTCATGTAATTTTTCAAAGGGCAATGCTCTTGAGTCTTTCCTACTTCTGATATTAGGGTTTATGTTTTAGTGTTTTCTTGTGTCGACAAAGGGGAAAATGCAGCTCAAATAATTCTCAATAATACTGGCAAAAAGGATGATAATAGATAACACATGAAAAGTTTTAAAAATCTCATATTTTTGCATTCAGGCATTTTTGGGGTGTTACAGCCGCAATGACAAGTGGTGAGCATCGGTATTGTTGAAGAAGTTAGTGGCCAAAGAAACTCAATGATGGGGAAGCCCTGACAGAGAGAATATGAAGCTTTGCATTGAACACGATCTATGGACAATATCGGGCCATTGGGTATCTGAGAGCATGCTATCACTGGTGAGGGGCATGTCATCACCGATGATGATGAAAATATTCTTCATATCGTTAGACAACAACTAAAGCAGACATGTTAGCATCAGTGAAGATGAGAGGTTGTCGCGGTTAGTGAGGAAGCCACAACGTTGAGTTAGCCAATGTCGAGTTGGCCAATGTCGAAGAAGATGAACGACTGACACGAGAGAAGAGGACATCAAACATTTATAACATCATGCATGCGTATGTACATGCATCCATACATATGAATAGAAGTGCGGGTGTACAGAGGTAGAGGGGAAAAAAAAGCTTGGAGTAGAGATGGCGCAGCTGTAGGGAATATATATGCTCGGGGTCTCCGGATAGAGCGTGACACGTGTACCCAACTAGGATTCAGCGAAAGTTTCATGTGTATGCGTGTTGATGTCGCAATGGTTAGCATTAAGCAATAATTAGGGAGAGAAGTAGAAGGTAACTACGTGATAAAGTATTACTTTAAAAATGGTAGCAACTGATAGGGATCGAGCAAGATTTGGGCTTACTGTAGGAGGTTGAATCAAAAAAACTATGACGATGAAAAGAGATAGAAAACACACGGTTCGGTGGGGCAGCTTGCGTGTAAGGGAAGAAAAGTTCAAGGTAGGTCGCCAACGGTACATCAGTGTATGTTTCTAAGAACCCCAATAACTTATTATGCTCAATGATTTTTTTTTCCATCAAAACACATACTTCAATTATGTTCCTTATGTTGTAATTTCCTTCAACCTTCTATTGCCATTTCTAATGTTTAGGATAACACAAAAGAAGCCACAATGTTCACTCTCAATGTCACATATTTTTATTGTTGCTTCCTATGGAATAGAAATAAAAATAACTAAAATTTGGATTAAAAAGTACAAGTGTAACGAGGATAGCACAAATGGTGTTGAAGGAGACCACGAAAGAGTGCAACGATATCGATATATCCTACAGGAAGACATTGACCCATGGATAAGCGAAGAGTTGGGACGGCGACGACGGAGATGAGGACAATGTCGTGCTGCTCGCATTGAAGAGAAAGTTCAGTATTGAAGGATCCAAGAGTCGCAATGACAACTAGTGAGCGTTGGCGTAGTTGAAGAAGTTAGTGGCCAAAGAAGCTCAATAATGGAGAAGCTCTAACAGAGAGGAGATGAAGCTTTGTATTAAAGACAAGTTATGGACGATATGAAGCTATCGGGTAGTTAGGAGTGTGCCATCACTGGTGAGGTGCACATTGTTGCTGGCGATGGTGATAAGATTCTCCATATTGTAAGACAACAACTAAAACATACATGTTGATATTAGTGAAGATTGGAGGTCGCCACGGTTGGTGAGAAAACCACAACATTGAGTTGGTCAACGCCGAAGGAGATGAGCGACCTTGGGGTCACCGGAGAGAGTGTGACACGTGTCCCTAACTGGTATCGGTGAGAGTTATATATGTATGTGCATTGATGTCGCAAAAGTTAGCATTAAGCAATAATTGGGGATAAGTAGAAGATAACTCTTCGGTAAAGTATTGTATTGGAATGGGCAGTAACTGAGAGAGATCAATCAATATTTGAGATTACTATTGGTAGTTGAAGCAAAAAAAATGTGACGACGAAAAGAGATAAAAGCCTCAAGGTTTGGTGGGGCAGCTGGTGTGTGAGGGTAGATAAGTTTAAGGTAGATAGCCCATGGTGCATTGGTGTATGCGTGAGAAATGTACTCTAATACATTATACCATGTAAACTAATACGATGATTTTCCGCACACATCGTCAATGTATTGCTTGAGATTAAATAGAAGTACATGTGTATGCATACAATTTGGGAAAAAATAACTAATAGAGTAAGACTAGGGGCATGCAGCTACATGATCTATGCATAACGAAGAGTGGTTAGTTTCTAAGAACCCCTAACAACTTATTATGCCCATTGATTTTTTTTCCCCATCAAAGCACATACTTCAATTACGTTAATGAAGGAAATTTTGTTCAAGCTTCTATTGTCATTTCCAATGTTTAGGATATCTTAAAAGTCTAAATAGCATACAAGATACATAAATATATTCTCAAGCATTTATACAAACTTGAAAACAAATCTAGCCGCGCAAATATGTGGGCCACCATGCTAGTTATCTTAGTAAAGTAGAGTCAAAAGAACTCACCATATTCACTCTCAAGGTCTAGAAATTCTTACGTTAATTGGTTGAAAAATAGGAAGATCTACACCGTTGATTATAGTGAATCCAGATTATAACAGTTTAGATTGAAGAGAAAATCCACTGTTGAAAGAGCCATTGAAGAGAAAGTTCAGTGTTGAAGGTGTGGGATCGAGGAGGCCGACTAGAGGGGGTGAATATGCGGTTTTAAAAAGCTTTTGGCTAAAAACAGAGTTTTATGTGGAATTGTAAATCAATTTGGTTTTACTCAATTAAAACCTAAAACAACTGGTCTTGACTAGGTGCGCCAGCAAGCTAAGATTAAGACAAAGATCTCAAACTGAAGGAAAAAAAGCAAGCAATTTAATTCTATAAATGTAAATTACAAGAAGGTAAAGATCAAGAAAGCAAAGGAATACTTGAACTTTTTCCCGTGGTAATTGGAAACTTGATGGTTTCCCTTAGTCCACATTGAGGTGAGCCCAAACGAATTAGAAAGGCTCCGCAAACTAAGCTTACGTCTCGAATCCACTCGAGGTTGCCCTTCCTCCGCTCCGGCGATGGCGAGAACCAAACCACCTACAACAGCTCGAGTCTTCTCACAACTTTCTTTGAAAAAATCACTGGCATAATTTCTCCAAACCATCTAGGTATCGGCAAACATCAAGAGTAACAAGTCGGAGACCCTCACTTGAACTAATCAAGTGTCTAAGCTCAAGGGATACACAATCCACCGCCTAATGCAGCACATATACTAGTATTTTACTCTCTAAGCTCACTAAGTGCAACACATGCACACACAAAAAGAGAAGAGGGCTTGCTCTTTATTCTAGGGAAAAGAATATATCACCAGCATAATCTCTCACAACTGGCCACAAGAGGTATTTATACACCCACAAACAAAAACTAACCGTTAGAGGAGAAACTGTGAAAAAACCAAGAAGGCCAGTCAGACCGCATGCATAGGGTCGATCAGTCCGGACCACTGTGTAATGGTAACTTATACAATAATCAAAGCTAAATAATCTAATTGTTATGCCAGGTCCGGTCAGACCGCCCACTCAAGGTCCGGTCACACCGGGTTCAAAGATTTTCTAAACAAGGAAAACCAGCTACTTGAAAAAGCTGACCGTGCCGGTCAGTCTGGGGTTCCGGTCTGACCAGTGAACACATTGCGGTTAGTCCAGTAAAGAGAATTCAGTAGCAAGTCACAAAAATGACCATTTCTAGAAAAAGCTGACCGCACCAATGACCCGGAGGTTCAGTCAGTCAGCCCATCCAACTACGGTCAGTCCGAATGGCCAACAGCGAGAAAATGAGCTCTCTGAAAAAAAATGACTGCACGACTCAGGCTGGGGTTCCGGTCAGTCCGGGATAACGACTGCGGTTAGTCCGGACAAGATGACAAAGGCTTACTTTGCAAAACACTTCAACTAAAATTTACAAAACACATTTGTAAATTCCTACGTAATGCAATCAAGGGATGTAGGCAAGATCCTCAACAAGTTTCAAAATATATTTGCCGACATCTAGAATCATGCCACAAGGAATATAGAACATGGACGTAAACCATTTGCAAAACACATTTGAAAACTAAAGTCGCGTACTACAAGGATTATGCATGAGCCTCAACTATTTGCAAAACACATTTGTAAACACTAGCTTCATGCCTAGAAGAGCAAGAGTAAGAATTAAGAGCTGTCAACACATGACACACTCAAGCTACTAGTCAAGACCCCTCTTAATAGAACGGTAATCTATACTAGCAATCCGGTCTCCACACCAAACACCGAGACCAATAAAAGACTAGAAATATATCCTTAGTCTATGCTAGCTATATCTTTGCCTTGAGCATTCATCTTAGAGAGATTACTTGATGATGAACATCTTTTCTCCAAGTCCAGGTTCTTGACTAGTCAATCATCAACACATGATGATCTTCTTTTCTACAAGATTTTGTCTTAATGCACATTGTCACGTGATGATATCCTTTATTACGAGTCTAATTTGATCATAATTAATTCTTGATGCAACCCAAAGTCTTCATTTTCATGGGACTCAACCTGTTTTACCAACTCGTAAAAAATATTAGTCCACATGACGATTGTCATTAATTACCAAAATATTGTATTAACTCATAATGGCGGGTCTATATTCTTCAATCTCCCTCTTTTTGGTAATTGATGATAATCCTGAACACATAAGGAATTTAGAGATGATTTTCAAGTATACATTTAGTACAACACAAATTAACTCATTTGTGATGAACCAAAGTAGATTTTGAATCAATTGCTAGCAAAACTACATCATATAGAATAGCCAACTCTAGAATTTTTCTTTTGGGAAGGTTTTCAAATTTCTTTTAGAATATATTTTACACAAAAATCTAGTTTATGTCAAAAACAAGATACTACGATCTAGAATTTTGGCTAGAAACTCATTTTTGCTTAAAAATAGGTTTTTTATTGAGCCAGAGCCTTTGGAAAACCTTTGAATATCATTTGTATACATTTTTCCACTAGTCTTTTCACAAGATTACTAGTAATTATGAAGTTTTTGCTTTTGGCTAAAAAGACTCAATTTTGAAAAACATTACTAGCACTTAATTTATTTTAGCACACTTAGGGATGTGATATACATGTATATGGCTTAGCACTCCCCCTTGATGTGCCACTTTCCATCTTTCTTAATATTGCAATAATGAAGATTTTGAATAAGAGCAAGAGCACCTCTTTTGAAAACAAGTTTCATGAATACATCCTACACCAGGCTAGAGGCTAGATACCTCAATGTGAGTACTTGTTACTGATATAGCATTGGTTCTTGATATAACATGATCGCCCTCAAACTTAGATCCAGATTGACATATGGTGGTACCACCTCTTATTTGAATGAACCAAGCCTCCAATGCCTTTCTAAGTACATATTTAATATGTTAGTACCTTTTAGTACCCAAACTCGATTGGGTCCTTGAATGTTAGTCACAAGATATTTGGGCACCCAAATGACCCTAGCAATAATTTTTTGTGAACTAACAATTCTAGCTATCACCCTACCATTTTTATCTTTCTTAAGCAAATAATGATCATTATAAAGGATAGGCTTAAGAGTGTTACCTATGTGACATTGTTTACCAATATGTCCCTTTTTTCTGACAATTGTAGCAAGTTGAGCTTTTGCTCCCCCTTGATGTCTTCTTTTCTTGCTCCTTGCCAATTTTCATTTTCTTTGAATGTCTTGACTTGACATCCACTTGATTTGGGAACATCGAGATATTTTGGCCCTTCTCATTGCAACCAAAGCACTTGATGGTTTTTGCATGTCTTGCATTGTGCTTTGTTTTGTTATTTTCCTTTTTCTTGGGAGTGAAGCCAATTTCGTTCTTGTCTTGCAAGTTTCTTTGCTTGCTTAATATGTCATCAAGAGTGGCCTTCCCTTTGAGGCTTATTTCCAAGTCAATTTTCAATTTCTTGACTTGGGCCTCGAGTTCTTCATTTTCCTCCATAAGATTAGTCTCAACAAGCATAGAGGTAGAACAAGCATCTAACTTTGAACTACATAGAGCATCTAACAAATCATCACATGAAGCGGATATGCTAACCTTAGATGTGACATAAGAATTGGTAACTACACAATGCATATCTTTTAATAGATCACATGTTATGCCTATGTTCATCTTGGAGCAAGACCCATCTTTGAGGAGGAGAGACTCGTGCTCTTCTTTTAGCATATTATAAATATTTTGGAGAGAGATGAACTCTTTTTTCAAAACTTTGAATTTCATCTTCTCTTTTCTAAGATACTCATTTAGTTCTTCTAACATATTCATTAGATCATCATATGAAAGCTCATCATCATTATTTACCTCATTCATACCTTTTGCCATGAAGCATGAAGTTATGTTAAATAGTGATGGAACCTTATTTGCATTTGAGTTATTTGATAGACTTTCATTCGTGACAAGTCCAGCAAAGTGTCTTCTTTTGCTATCATCCTTCTTTGATGATGATGTAGGCTCTTTTTTGTCTTCATAAAAATACTTTGAGGCAATGCGTCTCTTTTCTTGACAATTGTAGCACCTTAGCATCTTGAAGTGCTTTGTTTTAGAAGATGGGCTTGAATTTGTGTATGAGTCATGTTTCTTCATGAGATCTTCTATTTTGTTTATGAGAGAGACCATTTCCTCTTTGGTGTCATCATTTTCCTCAGTGTGATCCTCATCTTCATTTAAATCACATTTGGTTTTGAAAGCACGAATTTTCTTGCTTGAAGTTAAGGCCATCTCCTTAAGCTCATCTTTGTGCTTCTTGTATATCTCATTTGTGATGAGATTGCCCAAAAGAGCGGTAGGAGTCATCCTTGGCAATTCGAATGAATTGAGGAATAGTGTCACCAAGGTTTCATATTTATCTAGAAGAGCTCTAGGCATCTTGCACACGATATCAAGATTGGTTAAATCACAAGATAGGACTTCGAGCTCATTTAATATGTAGTTCAATCGATAATACATTTTATTTATGCTCTCATCTGGCAACATGGCAAATAACCCATATTTGAGTTTTAACCTATGCAATTTTGCTTCCTTGACTGTGGAAGTTCTCTCATGAATTTCCATGAGAGTTATCTAAATATTATGAGCATTCTCAAGATTGCTCACTTGGTTAAACTCTTCCACACTCAAAGCGCTATATAAAGCATTTAGAGCTTGAGCATTGAGTTGTAGGTTTTGCTCTTCCCGCTGAGAGGGGTTCTATGGATCAATTCGGTAGCAAAACCTGCATCAACAATTCTCCAAAGGTTTAAGCCCATGGCCTTAATATAGATGGTCATTCTAACTTTCCAATAAGCATAATTTGAACCATTGAAGTATGGTGCCCTACCGGGGTGCGTATCATCCATAGTTGTCATCCTTTAGTCTCTACACAATTAAGTCTAATGAATGAGAGACCAAGCTCTGATACCACTTGTAAGATCGAGGAGGTCGACTAGAGGGGGTAAATAGGCGGTTTAAAAAACTTTTGGCTAAAACCCGAGTTTTATGTAGAATTATAAATCAATTCGGTTTTGCTCAATTAAAACCTAAACCTACTGGTCTTGACTAGGTGCGCCAGCAAGCTAAGACTAAGACAAAGATCTCAGACTTAAGGAGGCAAGCAAGCAATTTAGTTCTATAAATTTAAATTGCAAAAAGGTAAAGCTCAAGAAAGCAAACCACGGGAACACTTGAACTTTTTCCTGTGGTGATCAAAAACTTGCCGGTTTTCCCTAGTCAACATTGAGGTGAGCCCAAACAAATTGGACCGGCTCCACAAATTAAGCCCACGCCTCGAATCCACTCGGGTTTGCTCTTCCTCCACTCCGGAAATGGCGAGCACCAACTACTCGCAACAGCTCAGGTCTTCTCACAACCTTCTTTGATAAGATCACCCACACATTTTCTCTAAACTATCTAGGTATCGGTAAACACCACGAGTACCAAGTCGGAGACCCTCACTTGAACTAATCAAGTGTCTAAGCTCAATAGATACACAGTCCACCACATAATGCAACACATGCACTAGGATTTTGCTCTCTAAGCTCACTAAGTGCAACACATGCACAAAAGAGAGAAGAAGACTTGCTCTTTGCTCAAGGAAAAAAGAATATATCACCAACATAATCTCACACAACCGGCCACAAGGGGTATTTATACACTCACATACAAAAACTAGCCGTTAGAAGAGAAACTGTGCAAAAACCAGGAAGGCTGGTCAGACCAGACTACAGTGTAATGGTGACTTCTGCAATAATCAAAGCTGCATAATCTAACCGCTATGCCTGGTCCAGTCAGACCGCCCACTCAAGGTCCGGTCAGACCGGGTTCAAAGATTTTTCAAAGAGGGAAAACCAGTTACTGGAAAAAGCTAACCGCGCTGGTCAGTCTGGGGTTCCAGTCTGACCGGTGAACACACTGCGGTTAGTCTGGTAAAGAGAATTCAGTAGCAAGTCACAAAAACGACCCTTTCTGAAAAAATCTGACTGCACCAATGACCCAGATGTCTGGTCGGTCCGCCCATCCAACAAAGGTCAGTCCGTATGGCCAATAGTGAGAAAAAGAGCTCTCTGGAAAAACCTGACCACCCGACTCTGACAGGGGTTCTGGTCAGTCCGTGACAGCGACTGCGTGTGAGGGGAGATAAGTTCAAGATAGGTCGCGCATTGTGCATTAGTGTATGAGTGAGCAAGATACTCTAATATATTATAGCATGTAAACTAATAAGATATTTTTTGTCACACATAATCAATGTATTGCTTGAGATTAAATAAAGTTACATGTGCATGCATACAATTTGGAAAATAAACTAATAGAGGCATGCAGCTACATGATCTATGCAAGATGGAGAGTTGTTAGTTTTTAAGAACTACAATAACTTATTATGTTTAATTTTTTTTTCTATCAAAACACATACTTCAATTATGCTACTTATGTTGCAATTTCGTTCAACTTCTATTGTCATTTTTAATATTTAAAATATATTAAAAGTCTAACTAACCTACAAAATACGTAATATATTACCAAATATTTATACAACATTCGAAATAAATATAGCCGCACAAATATACAGTCCACTCTGTAGTTATCCTCCGTTACAGACGGTGAGAGAGATTGAATCGACACACGCAAACACGTGCAATTAGTTTGTGTTATATATATATATATATATATAACACACGGTTCAGTGTGTACGTACGTCGTACGAATGATTCTCATATATATTACGCGCTCCGCGTGCAAATATCTGTTTCATCTCTAACGCTAGTTCTTATGGAGATACAAATGGACAATTAATTACCGAGAATGGGCATTCGGTTCTTTCTGTTCAGTTTATTCGGCAAAAAAAGAATATTTTGGTTTTTAAGAGTTAGCAATCCAATTAACCTAAACAAAATAAAAAATTAAACCTAATTAACCGAATTAAATCGGTTCGGCTAATTCGGTTTTTCGGTAAACCGAAATACACATAGCCAAATACTTGGTTACTGCAATGCATTGGTATACATGTCATGTAAGAATGAAGTACAACACATTCAGACAGACTACATTAAGAAATTCATGTGGGGAATCACATCTCCAGTTAAATGTACAGGCCTGGTCCAACTCTTGTACTGCTGCCTCTCTTTACTTTTGATCATGTTATGTTAGTGCAGTACTGAACAATGATCTAATTTTCATGAACTTCCATCAAGAGTCCAAGACACAAAGCAAACAAGTAACCAACATACATTATTGCAAGATAGTTTGGTTGCCGGTGCCGTTGTAAAAATTGAGATCCCAGTGGGGGCGGTGGGGAACAGACAACTAGTGGAGAACGGGCGGCGGCCTTTAAAGTTCAGAGAGGAGAACAGGCAGCGGTGGTCGGCGGAAAACAGACAGTTATCTCAAGTATAGAGGGGAGGCTCGGGCGCTCGGCGGTTCTCTGGAGGGGATTAGGGGACTGGCTACTGGTGGTGGGGGAACAAGAGGCAGTGGGGCGGTGGGGTACGGGCAGGGGGGGGGGTGGTCTTTAGTTCATAGTGGATAGTTAGTGGGGAACGAGCGGGTAGCGGTGGCGGAGGTGGCCGGAGGTGGGCGGTGGCCAACGGCTAGGGATTGGGGAACGGACAGAGGCGTGTGAATGGAAGAATGATTAGGGTTAGGGAGAGTACTTCCACCCGTCACGACTCTAGGGACCAGGGAGGCTCGACTGGGTGGCGATTTGGCGAATGGGTCTTGTGCCCTTTACGACTTAGGCCTTGGATCCGGAGAGTTCTCGGAGGCCACGTGTAGTTTGGTATTTCGGTTTTCTATAGTTCAAAACCGAACCTAATACCGAATACCGAATAGAGCCATGAAAAAGCCAAACCGATCACCGAAAACCAAATAAACCTATAATTTTGGCTAATTCAGCTCGGTTCAGTTTCTGGTTTTGGTATTTAAAAAATGCCCACCCCTACCAAGAAGTTTCATCGCAAAGAAAAATGAGAGGGTAACCAACAACAATCATTACAAATTTACAAATTTCTCTAAAAACACCTTTAAACACATGGATGATAGGATTTGACCTCCGAAGCACCGGAGTAGCCCAGATGTTTTACTAGTTGGACTTTGGATTTCAATTTTATGCTCTGCTAACGTCTCCATGGTAATACTATGCACCTAGTGACCTAGATAGATTTTTTTTTTGATTAATTCATCCATATGTTCTGTTTTTATTTTGGAAGAAAAAGACCTTTCAATACGATTTATTTAGAACAAACAGGAAAGAAACCACAAGATCCACACAAGGATTGACTAGCTGGAATCTTGGAAGATGAAGAAACTGACCATGCATGTGGCACCGAGGCCAAAACCGTGAATTCCACGGCTGTTCTGTGAAGTCTTAGTCGCACAGAATCTGATTTTTTTTTTGTTAAAATGATAATATTTTTGTGATGAAATAGTAAAAATAGTTTTCTTACGCATAAATCGGCAAACTTAACACTAGTACTACAGTAATTTTTTAACGTGACACCGGTACTATTTTTAATAATTCGCTATTTTTTCTATTTCACCAGCCGAGAGACTGCAATTTCAGAAAAGAAAAGAAAAAAAAAAACTCAACAAAACCCCCCTCCTCGCCGCCCTCTACTCCACCTGTGCCTCCGAAATGCCGCACCCCACCTCCTCGCACCCTCCTCTTCCGCGCAAGCTCCTCACCCGGCACCGCGTGGTGGCCGCCTGCGCCGCCGTCGCGGTGCTCGCGGCGGCCGCGCTCCTCCTGGCTGCTCCGATCACCGAGGACCCCAGCTGCGCCTACCTCGTGGGTTCTCTCCTCGCGAGGTCCCGCGAGGAGCCGCAGGCGACAGCGGCGGGGCGCTTCGCGGACGCGTCCTCGCCGTCGCCCGATGAAACGGCGCTTCCTTCCCTCCTCGAGGTGCGTGTTCGGTTTTTGTTGTAAAGATTTGAGCTTTCTGCGTTCATTCGGCGGCTCGGGAAGAAACCTGGCACCTTACATATGCAACTGGTGGTTTTTGCTGCTCATAGTATCGTTTCAAATGCGATCAAATTTGGTCTGCTTGGACTCTTGGAGAAATTTGGTCAACTCTGAGAAAATTCGAGCAGTGCAAATGTGGCACCTTGCTCTACTTGTCTTAAATATTTTGCAAGTTTGAGTACAATATGCCTGAATCCTGCTCTAATATTAATTGTACTAACTTTTAAGAAATTTTTGGGTAATTTGGACGAATCTAGTACTTGGAGTCAAAATAATGGTAAAATATTTGTGTTGGTTTGTCAATTTAGCAAGCACCACTTTGGTCAACAGCAGCTGATGAAGAGCTTACATATGCAAAGAAAGAGATTGCTAATGCACCATTGGTGCCCGATGGCCCTGATCTGTATGCACCTCTGTTCCGGAGTGTGTCTGTCTTTAAGAGGTAAGGCTCTGGTTTGGGCGTCATATTCTCTAGCTAACAATTGGCGTGCAGCAGATTTCCTAGCCATGAGCCATTGAATTACATGTCCAAGTTACTATATGGTAAACGACACTCTTTCTGTCCTTTTGTTCACAAAAAGAATATAGTGTTTAATTTTATAGACACGATGATCACTTAATTCTAATGTTTCATTTATCGAGTTACACGATATCTCATATTATATTATCTGGTTAGCATATTACTATTCCTACACCTTGTTTATAGTATTCTTCAATTATAGTACTTGTGTTTTTCTTATTACTTCATTGTTTGACCTTGCCTTTTGTAACATGAAAAAAAATTAGTGCAATTTTGCCACTTACCATCCCTTTTCAGTATTATGTCACTGAAAATACTAAATAAAGGAAAATATAAAGGAAACCGTAATGGTAACCTAAGTTTCTAATATGACGCCTTTGTTTTATCGTGCCACTGCTTCTTTGTTGGATTGTTCCGTGGCTGTTTCAATGCAGAAGATGGCTTATTTAACTCGTGCTTCCAGGAGTTATGTACTGATGGTGGGACTTCTTAAGGTATTTATATACCAATGATGGAGCAAAACCTATTTTCCATTCTCCGGAGTTGAAAGGCATTTATGCGTCTGAGGGGTGGTTTATGAAATTGATCCAAACATAGCTCATTTATTATATCTCCCGTATAGCTCTCGTCAGCTGGAGCATAATCTTTATTGTTATGGGCAAATAGACAGGTGAGTACTGTAGCAGCACGAATATTAGACCGGTTTTGTTATCTAAGAATCTATCTATTAGATGTTCGGTATTATCTATTAGTTAGGTATGTTATTATTAGATTGAATTATTAGAGATAAGTTTTCTTATAGATTATTTTTTAGGGGTCAAGTCGGATCGTCCCTTAAAAAATAGCATGTATTCATTATCAAGGAAACAAAGAAATAAATAAAGTTAGTACCTAACCGGTTGGCTAAAGATCAGAGCCTCCTTATTTGTCGGGAAGAGTCCCGAACGAGTTTGGAGGGCGATCCCTCGGCTCCCTGGCTAATCAGGCCTTAGAGCCTCGCTACCTCGACAGAAAAGAGCTCTACCGGCGGTTAGATGAGGGCGAGCGCCCTACCCTCGATCCTTAGACCCGTATCCAACCAACGACCACAACAATCGGAGAGCATTCTCCGTGGTCATACCAGAGAAAGATATACCAAAGCTGAAGGAGATCCCGTTGGAAATTTCTGAGAATCAATACAAAACCATGCAGTCAAATGTGAAAAAGGGTGCAGAAGCATTTTCTATTGCATGCAAAGCCCGTCAAGTATGACATCTTCCACATGATACTACACTCAGTTTGGTTTAGCAGGGCAAATCAGGTCCAAGTAGTGTAGCATCTGTCATCCACATGCCTGAATTATATGCTGGCTGCTGAGCTGGTCCTTTTCTGGTAAGGTTTTGGTCCGGTGGCGTTGTGGCACGGGTTGGTTGGGTACGGGTCCGAGGATCGAAGGTGGGGCACTTGCCCTTGAACGGTTGGCTATGTCAACGCTAAGGCTCTGAGGTTTAGTTGAAGAGGAAGCAAATAACTTTGTTTATTCATTGCTTGATTAATAATGGATACGCATTATCTCTTTTATAGGGATAACCCGACTTAACCTCTAAGAAATAATCTCTAAAGAAACATGTCGGATCAATCTTATCTTTCCAACTGTTAAAAATAACATTTCTAATAGATAATATCATATCCCTGACAATAACTTCATTGATAAAGATTCACAAAATAACCTACCTAACCAACTATTCTTCATCCTAGGAAACTTGTCAACTATCTATGGATGTGCTACAGAACCAACATGTAATGTTCATGCGTTACTACAGTACCACGGTGCTGCTCACGCGCCTGCTAAACCCTCACTAGGATCTTAGTCCATAACAGTACACCCCTCGCGGCGAGGCAACTCGTCCTCGAGCTGCAGTGGTAGTCACTGTTGAAGTCCTTGATTGCTCTATGTTGATGAGAAGGTACGATGACGACGTCATGTCGCGTAAAAGAGGATCAACGAAGCACCGGTGAACAACATCGGGGACAACAACCCTTCAGTGTCGGTTGATGTCGTAGGAGTCGCCGGCGGGAAAGGCAATCGGCGCGGGGCAGCAGCAGCATCCTTCTTGCCCCGAGATGCAACAATTGTAGGAGAGAAGCGGCGACGTCACTGACCCTTTGAAGGCACAGCCTCGGCCGACCGTGTAGAGAGGACCGCTGCTGGACGGTGATAATATTCTTCCTCGACAAAGGCACCAATGGTGCGATAGCTCACTGGGCGGTCGGGCCGTGTAATAACGAACGCAAAGTCATTAGTTTCATGGCATATGATTTGCATGATGCATGTTTTGACTAACATGGGTCAAGCTGGTCAACGACGGTCAGCGGCGAGGAGGATCGGGAGAGAAGTTGTCGATGGTGAGGGTAGTGACAATGCGACTGGGTGGATCTTTAGGGCTTATGTGTAATTAAATAAAAGATTTCGTGGAAAAATAGATTATTTAGGGCCACAACACAACTTGCCTCCTTTGCCTTGTCCCATTGTGCCAAACCAGTATTTGGTGCATCTCTGCCATTGGTTTTCTTTTCTGCATTGATGAATGAGAATGTGAATAGAAGTGCATGTGATGATAATGAAGTTATTGAATGCTGTTGATTTATTATTATCGTTGTATATCAATGTGTTTGCTGAGTCGTGGACTCACCCTTGCTCTACTGTTGTTTTTAGGTGATCTTCGAGGATGCCGTAATTGAGAGCGAGTAGAGCACATGGACATCACATGATCATTCGCCATGATAATCTTTCATTCAATATTGGTTTACACTTGGACATGTTAGATATTGAATAATGACTAGGACATCATTTGGACTAGACTATTTGCTTTATTAGTTTGGATTCATTGGTTGATGCTGCTTTGGATTATTTGCCTGGTTATTATTTCCCAGTGCTTATTTATTGTCGCTTGATCTATAATTATACATGTTAGTTTATGATCCATTGTTATGATTATCATTGTTTTCTTGCTATAATTTTATAGTGTGTCGATAATTATTAGTTTAAAGTGTAGTGTGGTGGCATTCTAGGCTCGGTGTTGGTATTGGGGTGTTACTGATTGGTATCGAGCGGGCTTTAGGTCCGTGGTGAATAGATTAACAACTTAGGCAAACTAAAATTGTTAAAAATTTGTTTTAGTTTTAGTAAATCAACTAAAATTTGCTAATGGTTAACTAACCTAAAATTTGACACACTAGTGCATGATAGGTTAGAGAGAGTGCAGTATAGTTTTTACGCTTAGTTATGTTGTTTATTGTTGGATAAGTTTATTTTGAGCTTTGAACTCATTGTGTATTGTTGATTGTGGTTGATAGCTATGTCGAGGATAGATGGCGTGGTCGTGGTGGCCACAGTCGTGGAGAGTCGGGGCATGGCGTGGTTACGTGGGGCCCCCTCTGAGGCGATTGAGATCGTGGTTGTGGCCAGGTTTTACCAGTTACACCACCACTCGTGGTATGGGAATAGAGAGTTAGCTACTTTGATTACAGTAGTTATAGGTATTGTGTGTGAGTTTCTTTATAAAAGTTGTTCTCTTCCTTGAGCTTGAATTTTGGGCAGTTCAGTTATAGTTGCGGTTGATGAATTTTCCTTGAGATAGTGTTTACAATCAATGGGTGATATTTCATTGGTCTCCTTTGGTTCCATAAAGCCGTTACTTGTTCTCATGTTTGTTGATCTATTGTTGCTTTGTGTGAACATCGGTTAACAATGAGATTGATCTTTCGTGGGAGTTCAGCCCTTCCTATTGGAAAATATGACTTATTTATTCACTTGGTATTCGGATCTTGAAAGTTTTCATTGCAAGTTCTTTAACATGTGAAAACTTTGGCTTTATGTATTTCTTTTGGATTATTTAGTCTTTGAAGTTTAATGCCTATTTTTTTTCGAAAGAGTTAAAATCCTTTTGTGTTGACTTGTTATGTTTAAGCTAGAGGTGGTAAACATAGAAGTTCATTGATAAGGTATGAGTATCAGGTCGGATCTGTAGCGTGATGCATGATTGGTCTTAACCCAAATCCTTAGAATTGAACTTGATTAATTTGATATTGTCATAGAGTAATTACGAGTTGAGTAGTGACTAAGAGTATGTCCATACCTAATTGGAGTCATAAGAGTTATTAAGAAGTATGGAACGTTGATGAACTGGCTTGGACATTAAAAGTGATTAGTTTGTTGAAGTTATTGGATTTGGTACCAATGGATTAATCTAATTGTGTGTAAAGGGAAACTTGAGGAGATGCTAGGTTATTGCCTTAATAGATATTATTTGTGGTGTTATCTTTACTGTAGACACTTGGTGATCATATTTGGTTGATAGCCTTACATATACCTTAGTATGATTAATTATTGGAATTGTGTACAAAAGGTTGAAGGATTGAATACGGTGGATCTAGAATTTACTGGGAGGAGTTACGGATAGTTCTTCTTTATAGAATGACACGATGAATTTGATTATAGTGTTGTTGAGACTTTTGATCGAGAGAAGATTTTGACCTTTGAAGATTTAGGGTGATTTTGTTGAAAACTAAATGTGAGGAGGAACAACTGGATATGTGTTGGTAAATATTCAAGTGATTCGCAAATGAAAATAGGTAGCGACTAGACATCATAAGGAAGCTAGTTGATAATAACAATGGTTGGAGTGCAATTCTTTGAGTGTTAAAGTTTGGTGTTGAGCATCACTAAGAGTTGAGTGGTGTGATTTAATAGGTGGCTTATACCTGACAATTGTGGAATAGTCGGACAATAGCATACCGTGATGAAAGGGTTTTGATAAAACCTTTTAATTTGTGTAGTGGATTCCTTCTAATATAAAGTAGTTGTTGTAGTGAGGTTGTATGGTTTTGGAATAATCTCATTTTGAAGATGTGATGGTAAAGTAGTGCGGAACAATTTGGTGAACTTTTAGGGCTTATTAATGGAAGAGTTGACGATGATGAATCATGTTAGGAGTGTATTATTCTTAATGTTAGTAAGGTTATGCATAAGGGATTGTGGCTTCGTGTGGTGATGGTTCTTTTAGAAAAAATGTAATTTGATCGTCGTTAAGTAATATCGTTTAAATGAAAGGTTTGGAGTTTTGAATTCATGAACTTTTGGAGTTCATGATTTATTTGGTAGATGAAATTGGTTTGAGCAAGTGACGAGTCGGAAAGCTTTATTGGTTCTTAAGTGATTAATGTGATTTGGTCTTTTAAAAAAAAAACAAAAAAAAAATCTTTTTATTTGTCTCTTCTTTTGAGAAAGGAATAGTCGATTTGTTTTACAAAACCTTAAAGAGTGTATATTGGGAACTGGTTAATAGTGGTCAAGTATATGATGTTGTGAGACCCTGGGTTGCAAGTTAATTGAGGAACATTAGAGGATGAATTCATTTCATGATATAAATCTCATAGAGAATTGGATCTAAAAGGAATTATGGTCGTTGGGACAAAACTGATTATATTGTTACAATTAGTAGAACCTATAGTGAATAGCGATCCAAGAATATTTGTTCATGATGGTGAAGTATTGGATTTATCGAATAGTTGGGATATTGTGATGGTATAACTTGCAAGGTTATGTAGGTGAAATTGAATGGTGTGGTTTATTGAGGGTCCAAGATTAGTAAGGTAAATCGTTTTGGGCAGTCAATTGATTAGTGATGATGGTTGATATTAATGATTGAGGATATTGTTTGGATTGTGGAATTCTAGGCAGTGAATATGCAGTTTCTATCAAGTATACGAAGTCACTTTAGGAGTCTGGTGTTGAAATTGAGCATGTGTTTATGCTAGAACCTTGGTTGCCCAATGATCATGTGTAGAAGTAGTAGAACAAAAGTGGATTCCAAATAGTATGATGATCATTGATAGAATCCTTTGGTTTTAAATCAGTGTGTGTGGGTAGAGAATTTCAAGTTGATTATCCTTAAAAGATTGAGGTGATGTGATTGTGGGTGTAGATTTTATTTGAGGTGTTGGGAATCATTTGTCAAAATAGTTTCTTTGGTAGAGGAGGGGACTATAGTATCTTTTTATGGGTTAGTAGAGTCTCTCTAAATGGGCGCGGTTGTTGCTCTCAGGTTGAGCATCGCTTTGAGATTACCAGTTAAGAGGAATGAGTTAGTGTTATGATTTGAAATCCTATGATTTGAGAGAGTTTATTCCTAAAAGAAAAATTGAAAAAAAAAAAATTGATTCCTCGGATAGTGAAATGCCCTCGTGATTCTTGTTTGAGCCGTGTGTTTATGACAGAGGTCATTTACAATTTGAGTTGGCTTTACATTGGCATGTGATTCTTTCTAATTTAGGGAGAAAAAGTGATTGACTTTGGCATTGAATGTTTTCTCTTTTGGCTTACGTGGTGTTTATTTGCAAACGACCTATTTGGAAAATGGAAAGGTTTTGTGATGAATCCTTGATTAGGATTTGACTATTACGATGGGAGTTGGTAGCGTGATTGCGATGAGAATCCTTTGTTTTCAGTTGGGTTCTATTTATAAATGAGTTTGTTTGAAACTAGTTTGGTTGTGCGTTCTGGTTAAAGGAGGTACTCCTTGCAAATGTGAAGTGGTTGGTAGGAGGCAGGACGGGAGTTGGTGTGTTATGTACAAATTGTGTGGTTTGGTTCCAAAGCGAGTTTGGCCCAAGTTACATTAGTTTGTTTGGAAGTTGTGGAGATTTTTGGAAGAAAGTGTATCGTTAGGACCGTCTCGTGTCCATGCGCGAGGCACACAACATTTTGTATAACCCGATGTCAAGGTAGTATTTGAGAGATCGAGGATTACAAGGTTTTCTTAGAGCCGTTGACCACCAAGTAAGACCGTACCTCGACTTACATCGGTTGAGTGTACAGAAAAGCAGCGAGATGAGTGTTGAGGCACAAGGCGTTGGTATCGTCAAGGTCTTTGTGGGCGCTTCGATCCAGAGAAGCGACTTGGAAGTTTGAGTCTCGCATGCGCGAGTAATACCCAGAGTTGTTCACGTCGGGTACGTGTTGTTTTGTTGTTTAATTTCAGCTGTGCAGTTTTATTTGAGTAGAATGGCGAGTAGAATTCGGGGTCGAATTCTGTTAAGGGGGGTAGAATGTAATACTCCGAAAAATATTTTTAATAAAAGCGACTTAAGGGTCGGAGAGTAATTAATTAAATAGTATCAATAGTAATTAATTAAAAACGTCTTTAGGGCTTATGTGTAATTAAATAAAAAGATTTCGTGGAAAAATAGATTATTTCAGGTTTTTATTGAGCTATAAATAGAATTGTGGGAGTTTTGGAAAAACCCTAGCCACCTTTTTCCCTTGTAGCCATGATCGTTTTGTTTCCCCAGCGTAATTTTTCTTGACATTGGAAGGCTGCATTCTTTGTCTTCCTGTGTGCGCTGAAGCCTCTGACCGTCTGTTGCTTCCTATGGCGTCTCTGCAGCGTGGCGCCTTTTGCCATTCTTTGTTGGTAGATAGCAATGGCTCATGAAAGTCTAATTGTCCAATGGTTCTGTAGGATCTGAGAACGCGCATTTTGGTTGAATTGATATTTGAGATTGATGAATGAGAATGTGAATAGAAGTGCATGTGATGATAATGAAGTTATTGAATCTTGTTGATTTATTATTATCGTTGTATATCCATGGTTGTTTTAAACCAAGGGTAACTTCGCCATGATAATCTTTCATTCAATATTGGTTTACACTTGGACATGTTAGATATTGAATAATGACTAGGACATCATTTGGACTAGACTATTTGCTTTATTAGTTTGGATTCATTGGTTGATCTTTGCTTTGGATTATTTGCACAGTTATTATTTCCCGATGCTTATTTATTGTCGCTTGATCTATAATTATACATGTTAGTTTATGATCCATTGTTATGATTATCATTGTTTTCTTGCTATAATTTTATAGTGTGTCGATAATTATTAGTTTAAAGTGTAGTGTGGTGGCCTCGGTGTTGGGTGGGGTGTTACAGTGTGTGACCGTTTGTTAGTTGGTGAGTGGTTCTGATACCAAATATTGTGGCACAGATTGGTTAGATACGGATCCGGAGACCGAGGGTAGGGCATTCGCCCTTGAACGGTTGATCATGCCACCGCGAAGGCTCTGAGGCTTAGTTGAAGAGGAAAGAAAGAGGCTAAGAAATTTATTTATTCATTACTTGATTAATAATGGATACATATTATCCTTTCTATAGGGACGACTCGACTTGACCTTTAAGAAATAATATCTAATGAAACATATTAATTTAATATCATCTTTCTAACAATTAAAAATAACATCTCTAATAAATAAAATCGTATCCATAACAATATCTCGATATATAAAGAATCACAAAATAGCTTACCTAACTAACTTTTCTTTGTGCTAGAAACTCGTCAACTATCTGTGCACATGTCGCGCGCCTGCTACAGCCTTGCTGGGATCGTAGTCCATAACAGACGGAAGGAGCTGTTGTAGTCTGATTTGGATAGTAGTCCGAGTGCTGCAGCTTTGTTCTTCCGAGAAGGCGCTGAATCGAGATCGTGACATTGTTGATCTGACAATAGAACCCTGACATAAACAAATCACTAATACCCATTTCTGAGCCAGTTGCGAATTTGTCACTTTCACATTGTTGATGATTTCCTGATCCAACTGGTTGTATCAGTTTGGTGAAGTGTTGAGGGAACAGCTGAAGATAGGCCTCTTGCAGGTAGTCCTGTGAATCCTTTTTTTTTTTTTTTGGTTAAGGAAGATTGTAAATTTCGTTCATCCTTTTTTGTAAGATGAAATGTTGAGAACTGGAAACATTGAAACAATGAGGGGAGAGATGAATTTTTTTTAGAGAATGCCGGTAATTTGTTGATCATAAAATATCGTTATAAAAAGTCTCCCAGGTACACTCTGGTATATCATTGCGAATAAAAGAGCTAACAGTATTTTATAAGATCTAGTTAGAGTATGTGCCGTCATATTCACCACACGACTAACATGACGAAAAATAATAGAAGAAAAACCCTCTGTTGTAGACTTGATATCATAGATAACCGCACCAATAGAGGATCGATCCCGCATCGATAAATTCAACCATTGCACCACAGACAAGCAGTCAAAAGCAAGGATGACATTCTGATATCTTTCATCACGGGCAAGGGCTGTTGTACGACGAAACGCCAATGCTTCTGCTAACCCTAGCGTAGTGATCTCATCAAGGTGCTCACTGCAGGTAGTCAAGCATTTACCAATATGGTTTCGGACTACCACGCCAATCCCTATCCAACGAGAATAAGCAAATTGTACTGCATCGATATTAATAAGGACCGTACATGCCGTTCAGAGTCTATTTAGGGATTGAATGCAAGGACTCACGCCTATGACCTGGATCTGGATTGAAGATATGCAACACTATCAAGTCAATATAAGCTTTAACTTTCACAGCCACCATTCAAGATTGCAACAAATCTTCATCATTTCGTGCACCATTACGAGCCTCCCAAATATGCTACAGAGTAACAGCAAGAACCGGTGCCTCCCGAGTCAAGGAATGTCCTAGGAAATTTAACAACCACTTCTTAGCACAATTCAACATCTTGCGGCAGAAATGGAAGCCATACTTCCATTTCACTTCACACCAAACTTCACAGGCAAACTGGCAAAAGAGGAAGGAATGGTCGATACGCTCCTCCCTCCCACATAAGACACATGTATCATTCGCTGGGATATGCATCTGTTTCAGCTGAAAACCACACGAGAGGTAGTCATGTGCGAAACGCCACAACAGAATTTTCATCTTGTTCAGTGTCTTTACAGCCCTAGAGTGACTTCCAATGTTTTTTATCCGCGTCGTATGCCGAGGAGAGACCACACCCAGAGTTGCTTTGAGAGGAATAAAAGCCCTCTATCGAGTTAAAAAAAATATGCAGAACGTGTCGTGTAAGACCTATGTCTTGTATGTGGCCATGAAGCAAAATCCTCACTGCCTTATCTATTGATGGGCACATGGATAATCTGATCAGCCACCACCTCACAGAAGATAGAACGAACCAGGTCAACATCCCAAGAACCATGCTTCTCCTGTATAAAAAAAATTAAATGTTTGATCCGTAGGTAGGGCACCTGCGGCTGAACCGGATTGGGTGCACTGCCAGGTATCCAGTTATCAGATAAGATTTTAATATTTTTGCCATTGCCGACTCCCCATCGTACAACATTCCTGCAGTAATTCCTTCCCAAAGCAGATACTCCTCCAAATATATGAAGAAGATCTTGGACAAGGGGCATCCCAAAAATCACAGTTATGAAAGTAACGACCCTTCAACACCTTCGCACAAAGCGACCCCAGCTCTGTCATTAGCCGCCAGCCCTGGGGACCTATTATGGCTTAATTGAAGAGCATAAGATCACGAAACCCCATACTGTCCAAATCTTTAGGTGTAGACAGTCAGTCCCAAGAGTGCTAATGCATTTTCTTCTTACCGTTCTCAACACCCCACCAGTGATTAGCGATGAAGGTTTTTATTTTCTCACATGTCGAGGTTGGCAGCTAGAAGCAGCTCATAACATAAGTTGGAAAAGCCTGGATCACCGATTGTAACATGACTACTTTCCCCGCCCATGACAACAGCTAGTCAGTCCATCCATTGATCCGCTTCCACACTATCAGGTAAGAAATGAAAAGAACTCGTCGGTGATCGACTCACCTCAATCGACATCCCAAGGTAGGAATCTTGGAGGGCTTCATTTTGAACATTCAGCTGAGCCATGACTCCTTGTTTGGCACCATCGTTGCAATGCAAGTCAAAGAAAATAGTGGATTTCTCTAAATTAATTTTCTGCCTAGAATCTTCACAATACAAATGAAGCATGGCTTTCAATACATCAACACTTTTTGCATCACTCCGTGCAAAGAAAATACAGTCGTCTGCAAATAAAAGATGTGATATAGGGGGTCGAGCCGACCGTTTTGAATACCGTGTAGCTCACCACAGAAAACAAATAGGGACTAATAGGGTCCCCCTGCCTAATACTGCTGGATGGGACCACAGGCATAGTCAACTCACCATTAACCCGGACAACATAGCGAACAGACGTAACACACCGCATGACAGAATTGATCCAAGTAGGAGCAAAACCCAGCTTAATAAGTTAGCCATGTAGATAATTCCACTTAACACTATCATACGCCTTCATCATATCAATATTCAATGAAAAATACAACATCTTCAATTGTTGTCTTCATATGGTGTGTAAACACTCGTAAGAGATAAGAGCATTGTCAGTAACAAACCCTCCAGGGACAAAAGAGCTTTGATACTCGGACACAATCACAGGCAGAAAAACTTTCAATCTATTAGCCAAAACCTTTGAAGCAATCTTATAGAGCACGTTGCACAAACTGATGGGGCGGAAATATTTTATATGTTAAGGCCTTGAAACCTTCGGAATAAGCACAATAACTGAATCGCAGAGACCCTCTGGTATATCCACGCCCTCCAGAAAGCTTCTAACAGCATGGCAAATTTTATCATAAAAAATCCCAATAGGTCTGATAGAAAAGTGTCGGGAAGCCATCCGGACCCGGTGCTTTCGTAGGCCCCATCTGGAATAGAACAGTATTGATCTCATCATCTGTATAAGGTTTACACAACTCGACATTTACCTCATCATCCACTTTACGATTGATAGCCTCAAGAACTTCATCCACCGAATCACACGATTAAGAGGAAAAATATCTTCATAAAAACTCTGAACCATACCTTTAATGACATCTCGATTTTTCACATCTAGAGCCATCATCCCGAACAAGGGCCTTAATATTATTTGTGCGCTACTCGCCGAGGCCCTCGCATGGAAAAAGGCAGTATTCCAGTCTCCCTCCCTGAGACAGTCCATTCGAGATCGTTGTTGTGCCATAATCTCCTCCCTTTCAAAGAGCTCACAGAGGCAGCGTTCAACCGCACACTCCTCCTGGATCACGGCATCAGTCACATGCGCCAAGTGCAAAGATTTGATACGGCGCTCAAGATTTTGTATCTCCTTACGCACCGAACCAAAGGACACTTTGCTCCATCGGCCAAGAGAACCGACTAGCTGGTGCAGATTTGTCCAAGTAGATTGTAGCGAATGGGTGCCATCGCTGCCCTCTACCCAAGCTTGCTCCATCACCTCCTTATAATCCGATGCACGCAACCACATAGCCTCAAAACGGAACCCCTGCTGCACCAGAGGGTGCTCCACCGCCCCACTTTGAGAGGACAAGGAGATGGAGATAGCATAATGATCGGAGTTGTCGTTATAACATTCTCAACATGACAATCCTCAAACAAGGGAGAAAACTCACCATTTGCCACTACCCGATCAAGCCGAACATTGACATTAGAATCAACATCCTGCTTATTCGTCCATGTGAATTTTGGTCCCGAAAAACCTAGATCGATAAGTCCACAATCATCTAAGCAATCACAAAACAAGGCCATCTAAGAAACCCATGTGTTCATCATGGCAAAGGGCCTTATTGAAATCGCCACAACAGATCAATGGACCATTCCATTGGACATGCATGAACCTGAGAAAATTCCAAAATTCGCGCCTATGTTCTCTTCGAGGTTCACCATAAACAAAGGTAGCACGCCATGTTGCACTGGACTCCGTTGACACAAGCACATCGATACAATGGGAATTAAAATCTTTCAAGCACTAAGGCCTACACAGCTGACTGCAAAACAACTCGAGTAACCCAAAGACCACAAGAAGTTTTGAACTTTATTATCCCTCATCTTAGTTTTAGACAAGAAGAAGAGGGCAGGACGGTAAGTCTTCACTAACCAGTGAAACTCGCCAACTGTCGAGTCCATCCCCAAACCTCGACAGTTCCAACACAAGAGACTCATTGCGTGTGGCGGGACTATACCACAGCCGCCGCCACATCCGCCAATCAAGATGAAGCATTTGTTAAGTCCTTTTTTAGTTTCTTGTTGGAATCACAGCTTTCCTCTGCACCATCTGAACCAGGCTGCTTCGTGACTCAATGTCGAGGTTGTACCTTTCTACACCACTGTAAGAGCCAAAGATATTCCCCCTCAACAGTAGGAGCGGGAGTAGAAGAGTCCTTGTGCCTATACTCCTTGTGTTGTTTGCGTTTAAACCCTCACAATGTTCTTCTTGTACATCTGAACTTGGGAGATATCCTTCCCAGTAACAGAACTTGTGCGGTTCATCACATCAACAGTTTTTAAAATCGGGCTAATAGGAGCGCCTCGGTCATAAGTCTTGATCGGTGACAAGTCCTTGTCTAGGTCAACATGCACACCATGGTTAGAACTAGAGTTTCCATCCCCCGGTGATTTCAAGTGATTAAAAGTACCACTTGATGGCTCCTTTTGATCATGAGCAGCAAAGCCACAGTCCGTCGAAAATGGATTATTGTCGGACCGTACGCTTGACGAGACCTTACACGTAAACGGCACACAAAGACGGTCACTAGAGTACGACAGCTTCCCATCAACATCCTGTTCCCTAGCGTTGGACATTCCAAGGAGGAATGACCCAAACGGCCGCACAAGAAGCAGTAGAGTGGGAGACGCTCATACAAGACATCGTACCATTCCATCGTCTTCCTGCGATTTGAGTAAACAGTGATGCCCCTCAAGAGTGGTTTGTCAACATCTACTTCCACACGCATGCGCATGAAAATACCCCAGCAGTGCCCTTACGCATCCACATCTATCTTCTTCACATCGCCGACCTACTCAGCAAGCATCTTACCCCAGTGCACGGTCATCCAGCCAAGCGGAAGGCTCATGATTCTTATCCAGATAGACATCTTGTTGAAGATCAACTAGGAGGGCTTAATATTCAAATCATAGTTCTGAAGCAGTACTGTGTGCCTGCCCACCATCCAGGGAGATACCTCCAACACACGAGTTCTATCCGCCTGCGATGCGAACTCCGCCACGAAAGTGTTATCGCCGACGGAGCTCATCACCAAGCCCTTCGGGTTGCCCCATGCCGGCCTCAATGCCAACTTGATGGTCTGAATATGGAGAACATTAGGCGCGAGGACTTTACCGACAACAACCCAATCCAGATGGGCAAGATCCTCGTCGCTTTCATCGTCTAAGACGACCACCTTGGCCTCCTTCGAAGTAAGGTGAAGGCGCTCCATCATCTCCGCAACATGCCCTTCAGATCCGGTCACCTCCATATCAACCGCCGCACTCACTTTCCCCTAACAGATCGAATCGGCTCCGTGGGGAAGCCGCCCGATCCTGCTCTTGGGCTACCGCCGGCCTTGTCTCCAACTGCCCCACCGTCCCTCGATCCATCCATCACCAAAACACAATGGTCTCACACACGCACAAGGCCAAGGGTGGACGGCAGTTCAGGGAGCGCCCCTTAATCACCCTGAACCAAGACGAGGAGAGGACCAACAGGTAGCGATGAGACTGGGGAGATGAGGGAAGGGATCGGGGTATAGGAAAAAGAGAACGTGCTCAGAAACACAATCACGAAGAGGTTCAAATCCTAGACCCGCCGATGCGAACCAATTTCAATGTGCTGTCGAGGAAACATACTCCATGGCGCGGTTGCATGCCTGCACCACGCAGCCAAACTCCGAGGCCGCCCACATGCCGACAAAGCCGCCACTGCCATAACGCGCCGCTCCTCCGCCAGATCACCCCCAAGAATCGGACCAACGACTCCTCCCGCCCCACGCCAACAATGCCACGGGTTCTGGTGGTGAAACAAAGCTGCCCACGATCAGAGCCTCCAAAGCCGCCGCCGCTGGACTTGACTATCTCCTCCCACCCCACGCCAACGGAGCCACGGGATCAGGAGGTGAGTCGAGACTACCCACGGCCAGAGCCTCTGAAGAAGCCGCCGCCGCTCCTCCGCTGAAACGCCCCCAAGACCCCCGGTTCTACCGCCCCCGAAACAGATCGACTCTCCTCCTATCCCACGCCAAACCGTGTGTTCTGGAGGTGAACCGAGGCTACACACGATGGATTCCGGCAAGAATTAGCGTCGGATTTGGGAGGTGAGAGAGGAGCGGAGGAGACGATGGGAGTGGAGGCGGCGCATCATGGGAGCGTTTCGGCCGGCCGTGTACCACTCGAGAGATATGAATACTGTGACAACCGATGCTTTATTCAGTGAAGTATACATCCCGTGATCTCTGTCGCTGATTGGTTCACGTTGTGTTGTAACTATTATTAAAGCATCGCTCCCGTACACGGGAAATAAACAAGCACGATCTTAACGGTGTGATGGTTCGTTCTTCTCGGGTCGGACGATTTGGATCTACCGAATGTTCTTCTCGAATCGAACGATTTGGATCTTCCAAATGTTAACAGTACTGCACTCCTCTACCATTACCAATGACAGAGCATGCCAATCCCTCCTAGCAAGGTAGCAGTCATTTGGTCAAGTACCAAGGCGGAAGACCGGCATCTCTTGCCTTCCCAGAACTGCAGATCAAAGTTTTGAGACAACACGGTGCCCTAACTGGAAACACACAGGCCATGGTGAATCACAGTACAGTATAGACTTTATTTATCTGTAGCATCAAGACAATACCAAAAATGGTCTCCATCGTTATTTATTTGAAAGCAACAATGAAGAAACTCGCGAAAGGGTCACTCACACCAAATATATCTATACCGCGTCGCTTACAAGACTAACATTGTATCCCATGACAGCTCAATACCCCATTTAGACCAAACAGGTCAGCTTTCTCTGTAACCTCAAAAATGTCAAATTGATCAGCTCCTATCAAGTAGGAGCCAGGCATCTCGGGAAGCTCACAAGACGATGGTAAAGCCGCAGGTAACCTATTTGACCACTTGAACTTGGGTCAGCCTCTCTCTATCTTCATGCAATTTGTATGTGAGAATCAGCTCATTTCGATGTAATCTCATCACTCTGGAAGTTTAAGCCGATCAAAGAGAACCAAGAAGCTCTGCTCAGGCACGCTGTACAGGAAACCAAGCTCCGCACCTCCAAGGTGTGGTATTGTACTCTGCAAACGAATCAAAATAAAACATCAAGGGTGATATTGCTAAAGGAACTACAGCAAAATCATTGTTATGGACAGAATCGGATAGGTGAGTTGGTGGTATTGGTTTAAAAAAACAAAGTGAATTTCACTGACAGAATGTAGTTTTTCTGCTATATAAACACCCTCCGTGCAATTTATAATTTGCACAAAACAGACCTAACAGTGTTAAGACTTTAAAATACCTGGTACCAACCTGGGTACATGGAGCACTAAAAATTTTAAACCATGCCAAGCAGCCTAAGCATAAATCCAGTGAAATTGACTCATTTGTTCCATAAATAATACGACAAGACAAACAATGCCTGCGTAAACAAAAAAGATGAACTATTCTTTTTAAAACTATAACTTTTCTCATGACTTGTGATTAATTTCCTCCAGTGAAATACAAAACTGTGGATCCAGAGCCCAACATATTTCAAGACAGTTCATAGCATGAATGGTGCATTTGAAACCAAAATATTCTTCACTCGGCCAGCAAGCCTGTTTCGTGGTGATATAGCTCATATTCTAAAAGTTTCCAAAAATCAGTACAGATATTTCAGTGCATACCAAATTATATGCTATGGCATGCTAATTTGCATGTTATGTTCATACTTATTTATTTATTTCAGGAGCACTGCAGCTGTGGATACAAAAAAGCAGTGTTGGATATTTTATTTTACCTTGCCATTGAGCACCAATAGCTCACCATCCACCCACCGGGGGTTTTTGAATCCAGGTTGTGCTATTCTCCCCTGACCTTTATAACTGGCAATCTGCAAATTGGAAAATAGATTTAGAACAAAAAAATCATGCATGTAACACATATGGCTCAGGAGAACTATGCTAATGTGCTTGGGAACATAACTTGCATGTGAAATCTAACCTAAAGCAGGCGACTTTCACTTGTCATAATACTAACTGAATCATCACAGAATACTGTTATATAGACTAACACCCAAACAGAAACATTAATAAAATTATCAGGACTGTAGGCAGAAATTACCACACCAAATTCCTCCGGGTAAGCGCCACGATTCTCAAGGCGCTTGCCCTTCCCAATCTTAGCGCGGAATGTTATCTGCGACAAACTTTGATCAGTAGAAATACAATGCGAGCCTGTTTATAAAAATATAACCAAAAAGTAAAGTATGCAAACCTGTCCAGCAGGGACACTCAGATCACCAGTCAACTTCACTGCTTCAACATACTCGAAAAACTCCACTTCGTCGGTACTGTTCCAGTGGCCGAACTTTCGACGGAGCTGCACAACTTCGGGTCCATATGGACTAAATGCTCCCACATAGAGACCTACATGTACACCAGGAATCCACCTGTCAGACTAAAAAAGGAACAGGTCATCAACTTAACTGAGCAAACTTTACCATTAAATGGATCTGAGCCGTTAGAGTCTGTAACAATCCGATTGAAAATGGTATTCTCAGTCAGCTTCACTCGGGTCTTGCTTAATGTAAGCTTTAAAAGCTCCTGGACTTCTTTATTTATCTGCAGTGAATCAATCATTTGTCGGTTAACTTGATTACATGAATGAACGCATGGCTTACAGAACTGGTGGCAATGGACAGTTACCACCACAGAAGAATCAAACAAGCTGAAATTGGGATAGATGAAATGGGTCAAACTGGACAGTTTTCTAAGTATTGGTCCATTATCAACAGCAAATAGCATCCCACATCTTCAGATAGTATCATAGTGTACCCACTATCCAAGGAGGAAACAAAAGGTTGAGCACTAAATGGTGCAACCAGCAATTACTAGGCTCCCCCCCCCCCAAAAAAAAAACGCCAAATCCAAAGACCACCAGGTTGGTGGAACCAGTGTCCAGCCAGTTCCTGGGGATTCCCAGCTTTATCTGACCTTTTAGCATACAAGATACTATGGACTTCATAGTTCCTAAACAAGCACATCTGGTAGCTACAAAGTATAAACAAATAACTTTAGAATGACTGGAGTACCTTAATGCTTAGAAAAGGATTTTGTTAAAGAGATGGTAATATTTCACCTAACTGTGAACAAACTTTGATATACTCAAAACATATATCATATTCATTAAATGCTGTAAGCTCCAGACATGTGTAACTAAACCAATGTCACTCTTACCTTTGAAGAACTCTTGGTTGTACCCCATAACGCCTTTGCGACATCAGAGGGCATGAGCTCCGATGCTAATTTAGCAGCCATATCTGCAACTTTCTGTTTTGCAGCCTTTGTTTCAGCCAGATCTCGATCAGAACTTTTTCCAGGAATGTACAATTCGAAGGAGTCCTTTTCCAAGTTATTAATTTCAGCGGGAACTCGAACATAAGATTTTGCTCCAGCATCCTCTTTATTGTGAACCACTCCACTAATGAAAAGCTTCACTTCTGGACTTTTACTTTCTTCATTTGAGTCCGAATCTCCATCTGAAACATCTTCCTGCTTGAATTCCTCGTTGGTAAGCTCTTCCAACGAGTTCTCTGATGTGCTCTTCACATCATCTTGTACTAATTCTTCTGACGAATCTGTAGCTAATTCAGTTTCCTCAGACACATCTACATTTATTACTTGAACATTGAATTCAGGGATCCGAGACTTGAAAAAATTCAAAACGCTTTTCAACCCTTCAACACTACTATCCTTGGTGCTTCCAACACCTTGTTCTTTCTCCTCAACATCTTCATTTCCTTTGAACGTAGTATCTGTATTTGCTTCCTCTGTGGTGCCTTCAGACATAGCACTACTTTCCGATGAGCTTTCATTCTCTACCATAACTGGGTCTTCTGTAGTTGTTGATGATACGGACGATGCACTTGAAGTTCCTTTTGTTGCTCGCAAGTGTACCACCTGTCTAAATTTTTCGTAAATACAAATATCACATCTGGACATAACGGAGATTTTTTTTTGGCTTAACTGCATAAAGATTGCAATGCATCAGCGCACCTTCATCGTGTATGTCTCGTCTTCGTCTCTGACAAGGAAAATTTCAAACAATGGAGTCCCTGAGGATGCAGTGACCAATTGCCTAAAAGAAAGAAGTATTTAGTAAGTATTAATTATAGGACATCTAGACACTTGCCTGGTTTTAAGATAAGTTACAAATTGCGAGAAACGCACCTTGGGCTGTAGCTCTTAGCCACATATCTCCCAACGCCAGGACTTATTCGTACAATTCTCTCAATCGAATCATCAGTGTCCTTACCGTATCCCACCCACCAACCTACCTGAAAAGGAAATGGTTAGAGAATCGATCCCAACCACACTCTCTGTGGGATCGCATCGAAACTCGAAAGTGCCTTTACCTACCTCTTAATGATCATTGATAGTTTTGGCCAATTTCGGTACAGCCATGGCAGTACTTTTTTGGGGGGGTTATACAGGAAGGGAAGGACAAGGGGAATTATCGTCAGCCAAGTTTTGTTATTAGGCCAATTACAATGTTAATAGGAGATTGGTGATTTGCCATATAAGTTAGTCTGATGAGCACGACAGGTGCTCCAAATGACTCCAGAAGGCCCAAAATTCTGCTGCTAAATACATCTGGGGATTGAAAGGTACCTCAATAGTAGTCTGCGATAGGAGACTTACCAAGCTGGTTCCGGCAAGCCTCGTCAACATGGATGCGTCCTGATACCGCTGTTCCTCTATAGCACTCTACGAGGATTGAGACGAGTGAGATAAAATCAAAGAGAAGAAACCCTAGGCAGAAATAGAATAGAAGATCGGAGCCGATACATCCGAATCCAAAATCGGCGAGGGTGATAACTTAAGCTAAAGTGGATGCGAACAACAAACCTTGAGCTCGGACATGACGTGGGCGACGGCGTCGCTGCCGGTGGCCTCGAGGACGGCCCTCTTGAGCTTGGCGGCCTCTGCGAAGTCCTCGTTGTCGACGGCCTCCTCGAGCTGGAACTTGAGGAGGGAGGCGTAGCTCTCGGCCTGATCGACCTCGGCGAAGTGGCGACTCCATCGGCTCCAGTCCCAGGTGGAGGGCGACGCGGAGGCGGTGCAGCGGCAGGCGGAGGAGGAGACGCGGCGGGCGGTCAGGTGCGCGGAGGATGGCGGCGAGCGGCGGGGGATTGTGAAAGGCCGGCGCGCCGCCGCCGGCGTGCCGCACGCGGTGGCCGCGGACATGGTGTGGGTGGGGGCTACGGCGCGAGAGAGAGAAGATAAGGGTCGGCGCCGTGTGGTGTCGTGTGTGTGATTGATTGGCATTTGGGAAGTGGCGAGCGAGACAGCGTGTTCTGCTCGCGTCGCGTCGCGTGGAGTGGAGACGAGTTGCGGCTCAGGACCGGTACTACTGGCCCGGCCCGGCCCGGCCTGATGAAATGGTAAGACCGCGGCTCAGGACCGGTACTACTGGCCCGGCCCGGCCCGGCCTGATGAAATGGTAAGACCGCGTGCGTGCGTGCGTGCGTGCTCGCGTGGTAATGAAGAGAGAGAAAAAACGGAAGAAGAAGAACATCATGTTGGAGGACTGCATATTATTGTTTAAAAATTAAATAGCGCCCCTATTAGTTTCCAATTCACCATTTTTCTTTACTCAGAAAAACCATAAATAAGACCAACTCCAAACCAAAGACTATAAGCATTTTTTATGTGAATGTAGATTAATGTAAATATGTACATTCCAAATAAATACACCGAATTACATCGAGAGGACGCTTTAAATTAGAAGAAAAATTGCAATTGCATCGAGTGAACGAAGCTCCAATGCTTTCTGAATTCCAGTAAGAAATGGTGAACTTTAATCCATGGTAAATGAGTTAAGTTGCATAGCAATTTAGAACAAAATGTTTTTTGTCTGAAATTTGATCTACAAACATTAACAAATTATTATTTTTAGCTAGCATATATCGACCAACGAAATTTGATACCCAGGGGTAGTCATGGTCAAACTACTTACCCCAGCAAGCACATGCAGAGCAACGTTTTCAAACAGACATGTAGAATGACAGGAATCATTCTACATGTCAATTACCAGAGATATAACTCAGGATTGTTTAACTCCATCTTCAACAATGGTTCTTAAAGGCACAAATGCACACAATTAAAATTGAATTTGTATTATGGTTTGATCTTTGAGGTTCGGCCATGCAACAATATAAAAGCACCAAAATCCAACCACAAAATAAAAGTACTTGCAGAATACTACATTTGTACTGCTGAAGTGATAAACTTTCAAACTAACATCGTCCCTTTGATGTTGTGAACCCCTTATATTCATGTTGATTTAGCTACGATATTTTCTACAGAAAACAAAGGCATATATTTACGTAGAACAAAATTCCTACATATATTTACATGGTAAAAAAACAAGTGTGTGTCTATATATATAGCTTTTTTCTACTCTCGGGAGTAGTTACTCCCTATTCCGTATTGAAGGGATACGGGTAGACTACGATAGCAACAATTCAAAAAATCTACCACGTAAACCAAGAAGCCAAGCAAGAAGATGATCACAAATCGTTACCACCAGACGCGTAGAGCAGCGGAAGAAGAGTTAAAGCAGCCTGGTCCAACGTAGAGCGCATCGATGTAGTGGTCGTAGTCGATTGGCTAGCGTTCTCGCGAGTCGATCTTCTCCTCCAGCAACCTCTGCGGTTCCTTATGAAGATCGCGGATCGTTATCAAGCGCAACAGCAACTGCAGTAGCGCCTCTACGGTATCCACACGTCCAGGGAAGGAACAACCGATGCGCGTCGTGCTAGCACCAAGTCGCACGGCAAAGCTCTCAGGAAGATGGCGGCTAGGGTTTTGGTGGAGCAACTCACGTCAACTCGTATATCCTCTATCTCCCAATAGCCTAAAGCATCTTCTTATAAAGTGTCCATAACAGATCCTATCCGAACACGTTTTGTTCCAACACGTTAAGTGTATGACCCGTTAAGTTTATGCGTAGTCGATTGTGACTTGGAAACCCTTTCCGACCACGAGTCGTTAGCGGTTTCTGGCAGGACATAACGATTCCTGAACACACACAAATTATATCGGATGAACCTTAATGCAATACGATCTACGACCACGTCCTCATCACTTACGACTAGGCCCTATCTCTATACGACTAGTTCATATTTGGTCACGATCAGTTTGTAATTCCTTACGATCAGGTTATGACCACTCTGTGATTACATTCGACCAGTCTACGACCAGCTCGTATCTACATATGACCAGTCTGTAAATGATCGAACTAAGCGACCTACTTGTGTATTCTCCCTTTACCTCACGATATCTAGTTGAACTCCAAGTGAGATATTATGTCATCTATGGATTGTTCAATACTTTCTCGATCAAGTGTCGGATAACCTTATGTGGTCGAACTCTTCGACCACCAGTGGCATGGTCATGCACTTTCTTTATCTGACCATATCGAGGGGCCTATAGATATCTCTCATGTTATGTTAGGAGGGGCAAATCTCATATCCGACCAGTCACATTCCTCCGCATGTTTTATAGCATACCTGAAAGCTACCTTTATAACTACCCATTTACGAGTAGCGTTTGGCAACCCCTAAGAGTGCTATTACACATGTAGGGAACCATGATGATCTCAGGTCTAAGGATTATACATCAACATTGCTTGAGACCAACTAATGACACATAGAATCATAACAAACTCAATAGCGTCTCGAGGTGGATCTATCCAACCCCATGTTCTCTAACATGTGTTTCACATTATTGATTCGATATCCCTATATCTGCAGCGGCTATGAGCAGTACTGCGTCACTGTCGGTCACCTTCTTGGTGTCCCGGTCCACCGAGGTGATCCACCGTCGGAAATTCTTCCGTGGACACGCTTTTACGTGTGAGAAAGACGAATTTACGGGGAGAAAAAACACACAAAAGTTTTTAAGCAGCAATGCAATTGTTTAGCACTACTTTTCTTCTCTCTCAACTGAAAACAAATATTACAAAAGACTAAATATCTAGTGAACATGTCAATGCATGCGTGAGTTAATGCATGGTTCATTAGTGTTTTGCATTAGTCTTGTGTTTGTGGGTAATAATCATAGTGCATGTTTGCATGTAGCTACCTGCATGCACTAGCTATTTAGCCTCCTGTAACAGTTGTCTTCAACTGTGAGAGAATAACAGAGAGAAGAAAAGTAGCGCTAGGCAATTGCAGTGCTACGCAAAACTTCTGTTTGTTCTTCCTCACAGCTGAAGACAACAATTACAGGAGGCTAAATAGCTAGTGCATGCAGGTAGCTACATGCAAACATGCACCATGATTATTACCCACTAACACAGGACTAATGCAAAACACTAACGCAAAATGCACAACACTAATGCACCACGCACTAACCATCTTGATTATTCCTAACAATTTTCCCGAAGATGCTGGGTAATCAGGCGGCGGCTGCAGGGAATCATGTTGAGGGAGAGTGCTAATCGTGGTGGGAGATTAAGGGACAGGAGGAGTTGAAGGAGTGGTCAGAACCGAAGGAAACGTCTGGAGCGGCAGCAAACCTGCAACACGAAGGTGAATCTCCTCAGCATGAACAGCTGTAAGGGCCTCACACGAGGTAGCCGTGCCAGCAACTGAGCACGAGTCTGCTCATACTCATCCCGAAGACGTGTCAAGAAGTCGTAGATACGATGAAGCTCCAGGTGAGACTGCTGACGCTAATAGAATTAACAAGTATGGCAAACATCCGGTCCCAAAGAGTCAATCTAACGTCATACCGCAGACAACTGGGTATAGAACTCATCCACAGTGGTATCTCCTTGCTTACGCACAACAGAAAGATACAAGGAATCACCAAACGGCTCATAGTGGTGGCGCATATACTCCCACATCAACTGTGCTGAGGCCAAGTCAACCACATCCCCAGTGAGATGCACTTATATGCTAGCAACCAGAATAGCAGAGGCACGGTCATCCTCATCAATCTATTCCTTGTAGGCAGCATACTGAGTCCGAAAGATATCTATGACATCCTCAAAAGCAGCATATATCCTTTTACGAGTGTCTTCGGAAGCATCCTTCGGGAGTACGGGCTCAACAGGTGGAACGTGGCGAGGCGAACAAGGCAACTCGCCGGTGAGAAAATCCCAAAGACGCTGACCACGCATATGGAGACACGTGTGCCGAAACTAATCCCGATAATTGAGACCATCGAAGATCACTGGACAACGAGGAACGAAAACCGTGCCCATTGGTAGGTGGCGCTGGACGGCGCGACGACCAAGTCAAGGAAGTCTAACAGGTGGCGCTGGACGACGCGACGGTTAGAACGGTATTCTGTTTTTCTCTCTCTTTATTTTTGTTCTAGGCCGCTCACTTAAAATCGAGAGCCAAACGGCCCGTTTGTGTACACACACAAATAACCCTTTGTATAATACGCATCTCACAGTTGCAAGTGGCAAGTGGCAGGCCAGTAGAAATAGAATCAACTTTTAACTAATATAGAAGATGGGCAAACAGTAGGACAGCTTCCGTAGGATACTGGTTCTGGTTCAAGTCCAAATCTGAGGTGGTCCAGGAAGTGCAGTGTTGTTTTCGTCTCATATTTGTGCTCCCATCACACAGCGAAAAACTAAGCTAGTATTAATTATACTTGGTTGGCTTGTGTCAGTTGCTAGTTTCGCACCCGTCCCTGGACAAGAATTGAAGATGCGCGTAGGAATTTGGTATTTGCTTCACATTTGCATTAATTAAATCCTGAAAGATTATAATTAGCTGTTTTGTTCGGAATTGCTAGCTCTAATTCTCGAGTTTGAATTTTGGTAGTCAAAATTTAGGTTCCAAGTTGAGTTGTAATGGTATATATGTATGTTCCTTGTTGTCCATCCTCCTTTGTTAGAACCGCGCGTACCATGTATTATATGCAATGACGATGTAGCCATCTAGGAGTACCAGATCAGATATGGCTCTCTCATATAGTCAGTCCGACGCGACACGGCACGGCAGCAGCAGATGCATGCAGTATGAAATGATGGATGGAATGGATGCAGAGAGAGACGCAAATCCATCGCCGGCCCAAAGCAATTAAAGCGAGTAGTACCACTCGTACGTCACCCTTGCCTACGTCAGCAGCGGTACGCAAGCCGTGCATGGGCACGTGGGTCAGTAATTGGCGTGTTTTTAATATTCCTCCTCACAGGTTCCCTAGCCTGCTGACTCGGTAGGTCTCCTCTCCTCTCCTCAGCGGCACCGCGGTAGTCAACAACCTAGCCGGAAAATTCGTTCTTATACCCTCGCCCTTCTTTTTTTTTAATGTAACGGTTTTGACTTTTCATGTGTTTTGACCGTTTTTTAATAACTTTGTATTAAATTGTACTAGTAAAATTATAACACTATGAAAGTACTTTTAACACTAAATGTAACGATATAATTTTTATATAATCAATCTACGCAATTTTAAACCTATCGACGATCAAACTTTAGAAAGAACAAAATGAAGCAGCGGCGGTGTCGGGGGAGAAAGAGGGCAACAACGGTAGAAGGAGGAAGTTGTTGTTGTCCCTGTATTTACTGCAGTGTCGCACTGCCGGCAGGGCGCGACACCTGTTGGTGTGTAAGTACCGGCAGAATTACTATAGCAGCAGCAAGTGAGTAATGAACAGCACAGCAGATTGTTACTAATATATGTACTGTGCTAGGAGTAAGCTAGCATAGTAAATTGACGCGCGCGGCCCTATGATCAAGAGTTATATAATAATAGGTGATGATCGAGTTGAACTACATTCCTCCTCCTCCAAGGTACGTTACGTTACGTTACGTAGCTAGTATTAGTTAGCTAGACTACTACTAGCTCCACTTGTGTATTAATTCCATCTTGCTTTAGTTCTAGTTTGTATACGAAATATTTGTTCTTACCTGGAGTACATTTCGCTGTGTTTAGACCAGCCAGAAATAATAAAAGAAAACTATGAGGTCATATTTGAAACATGGAAATTTTGTAAGAATTAAATATATTGTTTTTTTTTGGCAAGATATATTAATTCCTGCCTTCCAACCAGGCTCTAAGATTGAGGGAACCGTTTCATTAAGTGATTTGGAAATATCCATGAGAAAAGATGGTTACTTTACGTGGTTGCTCTAAAAAAAACAAAAACAAAAAACTTAGCAGAAAGCGAAATAATAAGAGTAAAAGAGAGAAGCTAACATTTAAATATTCCACGTGCATGCACGGCCGCTTATTTATTTCTTTTTGGACGCCACGGTTAGTTGAAATCCTTTATATATATATAAATCAGTGAAGATTAGTTGATTGCACGGCAGGGCACGGCACAACAATATAAAAGGCATTACTGATGGATCGGAGTACATCGCTGCAGGGTCGATATATCTAGCGAGAGAGGCCGTAGTAAAGGAATATGTAGCCTAGCTTGCTAAACTTTACTATTTAAAAATTAGAGTTGATGATCATTTATTCTCTCAACACTTTGTGACTATTAGAATTAAGCGTATAGAGTCGTAATTGCATGGCTGAATAGGGTAAAAGTAGCGCTTTTTCTTTCCCCACCAGACTTGGAAATTGGAATGAAGTGCAGTTGTCGCCAACTCTGTTTTTGTTTCACTACTCTCTTGGATCGTGTTTGTGTGTGTGTGTGTGTCGATCGGTATATATTTCTTAATTTGAACATGTGTTTTTCCAATTACTTTCTAGTCTAATTAACAAGGAAACTATATATATAAATGGTGCATAAGGAATAGGCAAAAAAATTAAAAAAAGATGAGAGTGGCGCATGCATGTACACACGAACTTGAGATCACGGTAGATCGATATTATTCCTCGCTATATAGAAAGGGACAAAAGAAAAGGGAATAAGCTAGGTCGCCATCATCAGAGACAGCTGGCTACATGTTTTCTCTTTTAGACGTGATTACAATTTATTTTTCTCAAATAATTTCTGTTGTATTTTCTCTGCGAAAAATTTGGAACCACCCATTCTCGATGCCATTTCTCTCCCTCTTTCTAGAGTTTGTCCCTTCCACATAGCAGGGAAATATAAATTAAGGACTAGAGATTTGGTACATGTACATTGGATATGACTCGATCTAATACATAGAATCACTGCTTTTCCTTCACAAAGAAAAATATACATATCTAGTTTGCATGAAAACTCATATCATCATAAGAGTGCTTCGTGCTGATTAATTACGTACTAATCTGATGGCATATATTTTTTTCTCTGATTTTTGGTAAGAAATTCATTCAGTTATATAGTACGTACCGTGTGTGTGTGTGCATGCAATTGCACTAATTTCCTCCCTCTTAACTGCAGGCCTTTAGCTCAAGAATTGGCATAGAGGCTTCAAAGGGTTTCCTCCCTCTTAACTGCAGGCCTTTATATATATAACCATGTGTGTTTGACTGATGGCATGTGTCTGAGTAAATGTAATATTGTGTTCTTTTTTTAATGATATTATTGACTTTTCACGGTTTTCAGCGACTTTGTCCATTAATTTTAATAACTTCATATTAGTATAAGTTAGTACAATTGTAATATTATGAAAGTACTTTTAGCAACAAATCCAATATTGTTTTCTTACGGCCAATCAATCTAGATACTAATTGTCAAATTCATGGAAATTTGATAACACGGATCCTAAAACATCATTTAGGAAAGAAAAAAAAATAGGGGATATGCGATCACGCTGTTTGAAGAAAATGTAATGCTCTGTCTGTCTCTCTCCATAGAGAGAGAGAGAGACAGAAAACTTGTTTAAAAAAACATGTTGGATGAGCGGTAGATGTTATATACTGCATGTAAACATCCATCCACCATACTTTAATTTGGCGGAAGTGATTGTAGAGTGCAGCTTTACCGAATGTCAAACTGTTTCGCTCGCATGCTTTAGGCCCTTTTTGGCACGATTGCACTGCAGGGGTTTGATATCTGGTTGTTTGTCTTTTAAGTAGATTGGTCGTAGCTTTTGAGATGAGAAATGTTTTAAATGCTTCAGAGGCAAGTAATGACTTGTTTGATGACGTTTAACAATAATTAACGTAATTGACGATAATTAACGACAACTAACACTCCAATTAACACACTTTATGGTATTTAACGAGAACTAACGATAATTACCTCCAGCACGGTATTGACAAGTATGGGCAATAGTCTACTAGCATCTTTTCACATGTCATCACTATAGTAATAAATTTAGAAAATGACTTACACAATAATCTGAACGTGAGAAAAAAATAAAAGTTGTTGCATGTACTGATTTAGTATTGCAACTGCATTTCGCTATTAAATCATAATTTACAACTGAATTATAAAGTCTATTTCAATTCGCAACTGCGTTGTAAAGACGACTTCAAATCTCGTTCTCTTCTTGCATTCAATTCTTGCCATAGCAAAGAAGGGCACAACATAAAAATAAAGGTCCAAAAGGTGTGTTCCGAAAAAAGTATGCACTAAATGATCTTCGACCCCTAAGTGACGACAAGAATCACCTATTGTTGCAATAGGATGGGATGTGCCTGCCTATTCATCCATCTCTTCATTCCTAAGAACATCACAGGTTCGATAAAAGATCTACTGCCTAGGATTGTATATTCAGTCAGTACCGTTCAATTCTTGCTATCTCAAATCAGGTTTAATTTTTTTTGGAATAGATGTCTGCGCAAAATCAAATGCTAAGAACGATGTACATGGCCACATAAAACAATGAATTTTTGCATTAAAATTTCATTTTTCTTGCCAAATGGTCCACGTAAGATTTCTTCATCTGAGAACACCTTCAAAAAATACACGGCACTGCCACGTCAACTCGCATGGCGCGACAAGACATGCTTGTCTAGTCATGAGTGCAGGCGTGACAACGGCGAGGCAAACCCTTCACGCTGACACGACTTGCAAACGAAGACTTATGTGACAGGTTTGGTCACGCCGAGGACAGTGACGCGATGGAATGTTTTGGCCACGCCACCATGACGCGTGACCAAAGAGGTCATGATAATTAAAAATAAAGTTAGCGAACATGATTAACTCTAAAATATTATTTAAAAAAGGAACAAATAAAGAAAAATCTTGTAGAGTACGGACTTACCAAGTGTCAAACTGTTTCGCTCGCATGCTTTACAACTGCCTCGTTACTTCCCTTGCAACTACGTACTGCGTTAAGCGATCCGCAGTCTGAACGGTATGTGGAGTAGTTACATGGGCAGTTAATTGGATCTTGGCTTGATGCACTGACTTCCCTTTTCTTTCTTTGCGCTCATTAATTTGTTTCAGATAGATTAGTATATTGGCGACATATCACATGCAATTCATCGCTCTTAAGAGTAATCATATATGCAGCCCTACTTCAGTTGGGGCATTAAATAAACATGGAAAATTCCGAGGGAAAAAAAATACGACGACGATGTAGCCTATGGAATGTTGTAACACCGTTAATCTCTAACATTCCAACTTCAAACTCAAATTAAGTGTTTTAGAAGAAACAAAAAAAAAAAGGAATGTTGTAACACCGTTAATTGTTCTAAAATTTCAACTTCAAACTCAAATTAAGTGTTTTAGAAGAAACAAAAAACATAAATATATGGAATGCTGTAGCAGCATTTTAAAGTGTGAATAGAATGGAAGCAGCAGCAGCAGCACGCGTATTTAATTTGGAGCTTGGGCGACATGAGTGGTGCTACGGACGAACATGATACCACGTAACTTGTTTTTTTGTTATGATGCGCCCCTGCCAGCCAAAAAGTCAAAAGCGGCGTGCAGTATTGGATTCTAAAATGTGACATTAATTAGAGGAGGATACGTGCAGCGGTTGGTTGGACGTACCACGCGCCATCTCATCATCCCATTCTGTCAGAATCACGCATCAAGCAACCACGCATCCTCCGTCCTTTCCATCATACATACCGACGTACTATTTTAACTTGATCACGCAGAAATTAATTAAAAATATGAGGAGCCAATTAATTAATTTGACCATGCACACACACATGGGCAAGCAGATATATATATATCAATATGATTCCAACAGCATGGATGAGTATATTATATATACATGGATTCAAATTCTCAACACATTGCAAATGAAATGATGGTAGAGTACTACATCCACGTATACGTAGCCTAGATGTCAACGCCCACTGATTGAGCACGAGACAATATTTTTTTGAAACCAGACCACGTGTTAATTACGATCCATGGAAGAAACATAAAAAAAAAGATGTTAGGAAGGCCACGTGGGTGGATACGGACTCTACGTTTTGCTTTCTCATTCTAATTTCCCCCTTAATTAATCTCCTTGCCAATCGATCGTCCTAATTAATTAGGGAGCTGCTACACAACGCTATACCATTAAGAGACTCACCCAACGGTACAACTCTCTAGTTTCATCTTCTTTTTCTTTTTCTAAAACATGTTTTCAACAGTGACATCGTGGCTCATCAAGTTTCATATAGTTTCATTCAGTTATTTCGGGACATGTTTCATTAAGTTTCATCAAATACCATTGTTTCTCCATATTTTGTAGAGCAAGCTTCACCTGGTTCCATACAATTTCATTAAGTTTCATCCCAAGTCTCGTAGAGTTTCATAAAGTTTTATCTTTTTTTTGTCTAGGATAAGTTTTCGACAGTGATATCGTGTCTCATCAAGTTTCATATAGTTTCATTTAGTTATTTTGTGATATATTTCATTAAGTTTCATCAAGTATCATTGTTTCTCCATATTTTGTAGAGCAAATTTCACCCAGTTTCATACAATTTTATTAAGTTTCATCCCAAGTCTCATAGAGTTTCGTAAAGTTTCATCTTTTTGTATAGGACAAGTTTTCAATAGTGACATCGTGGCTCATCAAGTTTCATATAGTTTCATGAAGTTATTTCGGGACATGTTTAATTAAGTTTCATCAAATACCATTGTTTCTCCATATTTTGTAGAGCAAGTTTCACCCGGTTCCATACAATTTCATTAAATTTCATGAAGTTTCATCTCAAGCCCCATGGAGTTTCATAAAGTTTCATCTTTTTGTCTAGGATAAGTTTTCAATAGTGACATCATGTCTCATCAAGTTTCATATAGTTTCATGAAGTAATTTTGGGACATATTTCATTAAGTTTCATCAAGTATAATTGTTTCTCCATATTGTGTAGAGCAAGTGTCAACAAGTTTAATGTCGTTTCATTAAGTTTCACGAAGTTTCATCCTAAAGTCCTATGGAGTTTCATAAAGTTTTATCTTTTTGTCTAGGATAAGTTTTCAACAGTGACATCGTGTCTCATCCAGTTTCATTTAGTTATTTTGTGATATATTTCATTAAGTTTTATCAAGTGTCATTGTTTTTTCATATTTTGTAGAGCAAGGTTCACCCAGTTTCATACAATTTCATTAAGTTTCATCTCAAGTCTCATGTAGTTTCATAAAGTTTCATCTTTTTGTATAGGATAAGTTTTCAACAGTGACATCGTGTTTCATCAAGTTTCATATAGTTTCATGAAGTTATTTCGGGACATGTTTCATTAAGTTTCATCAAATACCATTGTTTCTCCATATTTTGTAGAGCAAGTTTCAACCAGTTCCATACAATTTCATTAAGTTTCATGAAGTTTCATCTCAAGCCCCATGGAGTTTCATAAAGTTTCATCTTTTTGTCTAGGATAAGTTTTCAATAGTGACATCATGTCTCATCAAGTTTCATATAGTTTCATGAAGTAATTTTGTGACATATTTCATTAAGTTTCATCAAGTATAATTGTTTCTCCATATTGTGTAGAGCAAGTTTCAACAAGTTTAATGTCGTTTCATTAAGTTTCACGAAGTTTCATCCTAAAGTCCTATGGAGTTTCATAAAGTTTTATCTTTTTGTCTAGGATAAGTTTTCAACAGTGACATCGTGTCTCATCCAGTTTCATTTAGTTGTTTTGGAACATGTTTCATTAAGTTTTATCAAGTGTCATTGTTTTTTCATATTTTGTAGAGCAAGGTTCACCCAGTTTCATACAATTTCATTAAGTTTCATCTCAAGTCTCATGTAGTTTCATAAAGTTTCATCTTTTTGTATATGATAAGTTTTCAACAGTGACATCGTGTCTCATCAAGTTTCATATAGTTTCATGAAGTTATTTCGGGACATGTTTCATTAAGTTTCATCAAATACCATTGTTTCTCCATATTTTGTAGAGCAAGCTTCACCCGGTTCCATACAATTTCATTAAGTTTCATCCCAAGTCTCGTAGAGTTTCATAAAGTTTTATCTTTTTTTTGTCTAGGATAAGTTTTCGACAGTGATATCGTGTCTCATCAAGTTTCATATAGTTTCATTTAGTTATTTTGTGATATATTTCATTAAGTTTCATCAAGTATCATTGTTTCTCCATATTTTGTAGAGCAAATTTCACCCAGTTTCATACAATTTTATTAAGTTTCATCCCAAGTCTCATAGAGTTTCGTAAAGTTTCATCTTTTTGTATAGGACAAGTTTTCAATAGTGACATCGTGGCTCATCAAGTTTCATATAGTTTCATGAAGTTATTTCGGGACATGTTTAATTAAGTTTCATCAAATACCATTGTTTCTCCATATTTTGTAGAGCAAGTTTCACCCGGTTCCATACAATTTCATTAAATTTCATGAAGTTTCATCTCAAGCCCCATGGAGTTTCATAAAGTTTCATCTTTTTGTCTAGGATAAGTTTTCAATAGTGACATCATGTCTCATCAAGTTTCATATAGTTTCATGAAGTAATTTTGGGACATATTTCATTAAGTTTCATCAAGTATAATTGTTTCTCCATATTGTGTAGAGCAAGTGTCAACAAGTTTAATGTCGTTTCATTAAGTTTCACGAGTTTCATCCTAAAGTCCTATGGAGTTTCATAAAGTTTTATCTTTTGTCTAGGATAAGTTTTCAACAGTGACATCGTGTCTCATCCAGTTTCATTTAGTTATTTTGTGATATATTTCATTAAGTTTTATCAAGTGTCATTGTTTTTTCATATTTTGTAGAGCAAGGTTCACCCAGCTCATACAATTTCATTAAGTTTCATCTCAAGTCTCATGTAGTTTCATAAAGTTTCATCTTTTTGTATAGGATAAGTTTTCAACAGTGACATCGTGTTTCATCAAGTTTCATATAGTTTCATGAAGTTATTTCGGGACATGTTTCATTAAGTTTCATCAAATACCATTGTTTCTCCATATTTTGTAGAGCAAGTTTCAACCAGTTCCATACAATTTCATTAAGTTTCATGAAGTTTCATCTCAAGCCCCATGGAGTTTCATAAAGTTTCATCTTTTTGTCTAGGATAAGTTTTCAATAGTGACATCATGTCTCATCAAGTTTCATATAGTTTCATGAAGTAATTTTGTGACATATTTCATTAAGTTTCATCAAGTATAATTGTTTCTCCATATTGTGTAGAGCAAGTTTCAACAAGTTTAATGTCGTTTCATTAAGTTTCACGAAGTTTCATCCTAAAGTCCTATGGAGTTTCATAAAGTTTTATCTTTTTGTCTAGGATAAGTTTTCAACAGTGACATCGTGTCTCATCCAGTTTCATTTAGTTGTTTTGGAACATGTTTCATTAAGTTTTATCAAGTGTCATTGTTTTTTCATATTTTGTAGAGCAAGGTTCACCCAGTTTCATACAATTTCATTAAGTTTCATCTCAAGTCTCATGTAGTTTCATAAAGTTTCATCTTTTTGTATATGATAAGTTTTCAACAGTGACATCGTGTCTCATCAAGTTTCATATAGTTTCATGAAGTTATTTCGGGACATGTTTCATTAAGTTTCATCAAATACCATTGTTTCTCCATATTTTGTAGAGCAAGTTTCAACCAGTTCCATACAATTTCATTAAGTTTCATGAAGTTTCATCTCAAGCCCCATGGAGTTTCATAAAGTTTCATCTTTTTGTCTAGGATAAGTTTTCAATAGTGACATCATGTCTCATCAAGTTTCATATAGTTTCATGAAGTAATTTTGTGACATATTTCATTAAGTTTCATCAAGTATAATTGTTTCTCCATATTGTGTAGAGCAAGTTTCAACAAGTTTAATGTCGTTTCATTAAGTTTCACGAAGTTTCATCCTAAAGTCCTATGGAGTTTCATAGAGTTTTATCTTTTTGTCTAGGATAAGTTTTCAACAGTGACATCGTGTCTCATCCAGTTTCATTTAGTTGTTTTGGAACATGTTTCATTAAGTTTTATCAAGTGTCATTGTTTTTTCATATTTTGTAGAGCAAGGTTCACCCAGTTTCATACAATTTCATGAAGTTTCATCTCAAGTCTCATGTAGTTTCATAAAGTTTCATCTTTTTGTATAGGATAAGTTTTCAACAGTGACATCGTGTCTCATCAAGTTTCATATAGTTTCATGAAGTTATTTCGGGACATGTTTCATTAAGTTTCATCAAATACCATTGTTTCTCCATATTTTGTAGAGCAAGTTTCAACCAGTTCCATACAATTTCATTAAGTTTCATGAAGTTTCATCTCAAGCCCCATGGAGTTTCATAAAGTTTCATCTTTTTGTCTAGGATAAGTTTTCAATAGTGACATCATGTCTCATCAAGTTTCATATAGTTTCATGAAGTAATTTTGTGACATATTTCATTAAGTTTCATCAAGTATAATTGTTTCTCCATATTGTGTAGAGCAAGTTTCAACAAGTTTAATGTCGTTTCATTAAGTTTCACGAAGTTTCATCCTAAAGTCCTATGGAGTTTCATAGAGTTTTATCTTTTTGTCTAGGATAAGTTTTCAACAGTGACATCGTGTCTCATCCAGTTTCATTTAGTTATTTTGTGATATATTTCATTAAGTTTTATCAAGTGTCATTGTTTTTTCATATTTTGTAGAGCAAGGTTCACCCAGTTTCATACAATTTCATGAAGTTTCATCTCAAGTCTCATGTAGTTTCATAAAGTTTCATCTTTTTGTATAGGATAAGTTTTCAACAGTGACATCGTGTCTCATCAAGTTTCATATAGTTTCATGAAGTTATTTCGGGACATGTTTCATTAAGTTTCATCAAATACCATTGTTTCTCCATATTTTGTAGAGCAAGTTTCAACCAGTTCCATACAATTTCATTAAGTTTCATGAAGTTTCATCTCAAGCCCCATGGAGTTTCATAAAGTTTCATCTTTTTGTCTAGGATAAGTTTTCAATAGTGACATCATGTCTCATCAAGTTTCATATAGTTTCTTGAAGTAATTTTGGGACATATTTCATTAAGTTTCATCAAGTATAATTGTTTCTCCATATTGTGTAGAGCAAGTTTCAACAAGTTTAATGTCGTTTCATTAATTTTCACGAAGTTTCATCCTAAAGTCCTATGGAGTTTCATAAAGTTTTATCTTTTTGTCTAGGATAAGTTTTCAACAGTGACATCGTGTCTCATCCAGTTTCATTGAGTTGTTTTGGAATATGTTTCATTAAGTTTTATCAAGTGTCATTGTTTTTTCATATTTTGTAGAGCAAGGTTCACCCAGTTTCATACAATTTCATTAAGTTTCATCTCAAGTCTCATGTAGTTTCATAAAGTTTCATCTTTTTGTATAGGATAAGTTTTCAACAGTGACATCGTGTCTCATCAAGTTTCATAAAGTTATTTTGGGACCTATTTCATTAAGTTTCATCAAGTATCATTGTTTCTCTATATTTTGTAGAGCAAGTTTCACCCAGCTTCATACATTTTCATTACGCTTTATGAAGTTTACCTTCTTGCCCCCCCTTCAACTTTCTTTTTTCAAGTCTTTTGGGTTGTCCAATTTCCTGATCTCGACCCTCATTGCTCCATCAAAACCATATGCGATCAGTCAATACTCTTTTCAGGATTTGAAAACACATTGTGTGGTAATGTTAAACATTTAGCTATCATTTTATGTAACCTAAACATATCAATGTAAATATGGCCTACAAAGAATAGGCGAGTTTGTATGTCGGGTAATAGGATTTATTTACTCATCATGGCATTCAAAAGTATTATTTCAATAATAAAGTAATAGACCTAAATATGGTAATGAAAGTAATAATATAATTACGTGAAATATAGGCTCAAAATGATAAAAGGAATGCGACTTGCCTCCTTGCTCAAAGTCTTCTATTAACTCGTCTTGTCCGGTGTTTTTCGGAGCTTGGTCGTCGAAGTCGAACCTAACGCAAAATAAAACAAAACAAATAAAAATATCCAGGCTCAACAAGGAACGAGTTGGGAACAACATGCAAGTAAGAGAAAACAATTAGGAGAAGAATTAAAAGAGAAAGGTGGTGGAGTGGTTGGGATTTATTTGGTGCTTGATTAGGTCAAACAGAGTTAAAAATGGGCTTCACGGGCTCGAAATGGATGTATATATGTGTAATGGGTTTTTGGGTGAATAGTAGTGGGCATGTTGAATACTATTTGGTTGGTACTGTTGCTAACGGATCGGGCTAAATGAGTAGTATCAGATTTTGGGTTGTGGCTAATGGGTTCAGTGAATAGTGTTGGCTTGGGCCAAAATGGATTTTTGCACAGTGCTGGGCTAGGTCAAGAACGGTATTGGGTCAAGCCCAATACCTAGTTGGGCTTGAAAGCAAATCGGGCTGGCTTTGCCTGCCCGTTTTAACGGCCCAACAGAACACGCAGCCCAGCCCGCGCGTGCTCAAGCCAGCTGAAGCTTGCTCTCCATAGGAAAAATGATGGCGACGGCGATTGCGGCGGTGCCGGGTGGTGTGGGTGTGAGGCATGGGCAACTCATTTTGAGGTTTTGCCCGGCCGGAGGAGGCCCGGTGATGTGTCGGTGGCAGTGGAGGCGCATGGCTAAGGAAGGGGAATGGCGCGGCGGAGTTCCGGCGCACTCCGACCAAATTGGACGGCTGGGGAGCACCAGTGGAGCGATGGGAATCCGACGGTGGCGATGGCGAGTCTTGTGGTGGCTCGTGGCTGCGTGGATCGTGGGTGGCAGAGCTTTGGTGCACGGCGGTAGCGGGCTTGGAGCTCGGGGATTGGTTCGCGATGGCGAGGGGATGCTAGGGGGTGGGCTTAATTGAGAGGTGGAAGGAGGGAGAAGGGGAAATTGAGTGGCGGCTCATTGAGGGGAAAAACAAGGCGGCGGAAATTGGGGTAGGTGTGATCGGTGTTGGAGAGGGGAGGGGTTGTTGAGGGGTTGAGGGATGGTTTGGGGTGAGCATGGTGCGGCGGTTCCGGTTTTTATAGCCGGCAAGAGGAGGTTGCGGTCGAAGCTGAGCGGAGTGCGCGCGTGTTGCATGGCGATGATGTGTGCGGATGCACGCGTTCAGCGCTAAGGAAGGCGAGGTGGCGGTATGGCGCGTCACGGGAGTGGTGGCGAGCACTGGCGCGGTTTTGCGAGGTGGCGTGGGCAGTAGCGGCGATCGCGGGGTGTTGAACGGGCGGCGGGGTGGTGCGGGAGCGTGGCCCGGGCGAAGGCCCGTGATCGAGCAGCGTTGGCGCGGGCAGTCGATGCCATATCGATAGTGGTCGATGAGGTGGTGCGGCTTAGCGCAGATGAAGGCGGCACAATTTGGCGCAGAGCGGGGGCAGTGCGAAGGTGGCGCGGTGTTGGCAAGGCTTACAGGAAGAAGGCGCTTGAGAGAAAAAAGAAACACTTTCGGGTAAGGATGCGAAAAGCTAAAAAGGAAAAGCGAAAAGGGGACACAAAAAAAAGACTTTTTGAATTGGGAAGGGTAATCAAAAGCAAGCCAAAATTCATAGACTTTATGAATTGGGATCTGCTGCTGCCTGAAGCCGCGGTTTCTCGTGCCAACTTAGTCGCTAGTCACTGGCTAGTGGGAATGCGTGGACCGACGACAAGAAGCTCACGTGGGAGCTGTGCTCTGCTCGGACACACGTGCGGTATTAGTAGTAGAAAATAGCAGTGGGCTCCACACGCCTCTGGTGGTGGTGGTGGTGGAGGAGGAGTGGACTCGACGAGTTGACCCGGCCCCCACTATTCGACACCCCTCTCAAGTCTCCTCCTCCTCCCTGCTTTCTTTACTCGCTCGCTCTGCCCACTCCAGATCCGGTCTTCCTCCTCCTCAACCCCGGGCTCACCTCACCTCACCTGTATAAATGAGTAGGCAGCCACCTTGCCCTTGTTGTCAAGAACAGAACAGAACCGAACCGAACCGAACCGAGCGTTCGTTTCTTCAGCTTCTCTTCTACATAACTCCCTCCCTCCCTAACTCCATCTCTCTCGATCGTTTCGATTCTTAATTCCCTGCGTTTCTCGCCTGTTTCATCTTGCTTCCTCCAAAAGAGAACCGGTCGATCGAGCGTTTCCTTCATCCATAGCTAGTAGCATTTCTCTTCTGCCGCCCGGAGAGATCATACATATTTATACATATACACTTGCCTCTGCTTCTCGCGAAATTAAACTGCAACAACAACTCACAAGATACAAGGGAGGTCGAGATGAAGAGCAGGAGGCAGAGCAGCGGAGGGAGCGCATCTGCCGCCGCTGCGGGGGAGGGGAATAACACGAGCGGCGGTTGCAAGATGGAGAGGAAGGACGTGGAGAAGAACCGGAGGCTCCACATGAAGGGCCTCTGCCTCAAGCTCTCCTCCCTCATCCCCGACACCGCAAAGCACCACCATCTCCACTACTCCAACTCATCGCCACCATCCAGCAAGGTAACTTCTTCTTCTGCCCCCGGCCCCGGTGCTGTTTCTGCTTTTTCTGAGATCCGCCGGCCGGCCTGCGTTTCTGTGCATTGCAATACCATTAATTCGATCGTCCCCTCTGGCTCTATTTGCTCAATTTAGAATCAGCCAGTTCAATTGACGTGTTGCAGCCCATGTCTCTCCCAAAATCAAGCCTTTTCTTTCTTCTTTTGTTCAAATACATGCCTCTTAATTTCCATTCTGAGTTCTTCCTAGATTCATCCTTATGATGCAAGAGAGGGGGAAGAGGAGTCAGCCAATTATGGTGTATTTTTAGCTGATGGCTACTAACTAGCAAAAGTACGGTTACGATTTTTTCCCTTTAGCATTCGATCTGGACCGTCTATTTTACCCTAATACATATCGCAAAGGATCCGTTTCTTCTAGCACAGGTTAGGGAACAATTGTACAGTAGTAAAATGACTGCTGCCATTGTTGCTGTCTTCAAGTCTACTCTGAAACGATTCTGATTCTGATTATGTCTCGATCAATCCCAGAGTATCACGCTACCCATTAATTCTTGTTTCTAAACCCTTTTGTAAAAGGCAAACGTTGACACATCTCTGCTGCATAGCCTACCGAGCTAGAATTGCTGGCATTTATGTACATAGCGGCCTCTCTTAAAAGAGCAGAAAACGTTTACGTGTAAAACACAACAAGAAGAACGAAAAAGAGAGGTGAAAAGGCCTTTGGAAAGGTTGGAATACTCGTATGGAGAGTAGTACTATCAGCAAATACAGGTAGTAGCAGAGCCGATAGAGTTGGATCGATTTGATTTGATATCTTGGTGGAGCCATCTGCTGCTTTTGATATCTTTGGCTTTTTGTCCCCTCTGGGCCTCGGGGACTATGGCTGCAGTGTTCGGCCACGTGCGGCTATTGGCTATTGGCTTTGGTTGGTGGCGGCATGGCCCCCCGACAGCACCGCGCTCAGGATGGATAAGTGCTTCTTCTTCACGTATTATCAGCACGTGCCGGATTTAATTTGGTAGTACGAGCAATATCATTCATCGGATAGGATCGGATAGGTTTGGTTTGGTTAAGCCTCCACTTAAAACTCGTATAATTTGAACAAAACAGTACTCCTCCATGTGTTCCGTCCAAAAGAAAGCTGGGGGGCGAATCCACCATGAACCTTTTTTTGTGTGTGTGTGTGTAGCTTCACTGTGCTGCTTAACTGTGCTGCAGGACACCATCACACAGTTGGATCACCTGGACAACGCCGCGGCGTACATCAAGCAGCTCAAGGAGAGGATCGACGAGCTCAAGCAGAAAAAGGAAGGAGCCGGCGCCGCCGGCCATTTAAGCAGCAGCTCCTCCTCCGGCGAGGCCAAGCCAACCGCCGGCGGAGTGCGCGTGAGCATGCCGGTGATCGAGGTGCGGTACCAGGACTCGACGCTGGACGTGGTGCTCATCAGCAAGGTGGGAAAGCCGTTCAAGCTCCACGAGGTGATCACCGTGCTAGAGCAGGAGGGCGCCGAGGTCGTCAACGCCAGCTTCTCCGTCATCGGCGACAAGATCTTCTACACCATCCACTCCCAGGCTCTCAGCTCCAGGATCGGCCTCGAGGCCTCCAGGGTCTCCGGGAGGCTACGAGACCTGCTCCTCTGATTCTCAGTTTGCTCACCTTGCGTCGCATGCCCGTCCCGTCGTAACACACATTGCATTGCAGCAATCAACATTGCACCGGTACATACATAGATAAGGTGGCTGGCTAGGAGTGGCTTCTTCTTTCTTTGCATTGTCATCGAGGCCTACCTACCAGCAAGATGGGATGAATAATCAAGCCACTGTTGATTCGCATCGCATGCAGTGGCTTAGTTATGCCTGTTAGGCGGCAGATATCCAGAACTGATCGAGCACACTGGTTGTAGAGATCGATCACCATGACCAATTGATTAGTGAAGACAACAAGGCTGCTCTTTTTTTTTTCATCACTAGGACAGCTGCTCTGCACCTCGGCTCTGTTCTATGTGTTGTTTCAGCTTAATTCCCTTGTACTCCACTCGATTGGTCGGTTGCATCCTTTACTTGGTTTTTTTAGACGCCTCTACTTGTGCTTCAGTATTTACTAGTGAAATCTGATGTAAGCTTGAGATCCTCTACGGTAAGTTTAAGATCACCTTTTGATCCGTGGACTGTGTTACTTGTTCTAGCCTTGTCTTTTTTTTTCTTTTTCTTTTCAGGAGTTTGTTTTTTCAGAATCTTGAGTCTTCAGAAATTAGCTCATCCACTAAATAAATGATCCACCGTGCTGTGATGACAAGAGAACGTGTCTATCTAGTTTAATCGCTTGATGGGTAATTGAAGTTTATTCAAGATTATGAGAGCTTGATTGTGCCACTGACCTTGAGGTGTATCAAATATCTCTTTTGCCGAGACTATACCAAATCTCTCAATTAGCTTACAACATGTCCTTGTATCAAATAATATGTAATCTTTTGCTCTCTTTTTTATATATAAAAAAATGGTAATATCTTATGTGTAGCAAGTAGTAACTAAGTCAGGATGATAAGGTAACGAAATGACGAAGAGAGAAGACTCGGCTAAGGATAGGAAATCAAGCATTAGTTGGTTTGGTGTAAAGTGATGAACGATGGATGGAGGCAGGTCTGTCTTTTGCCTTCTCTGCTGTGCTGCATCACTTTCAGTCACGTTTCTAAAAGCAAAGCAAATCTACCGATCTATTTATTAAGCTAGCTTCCTTCGCCCACGTTGCTTTGTCGTCGTCTTCTTTCTCTACGCGTCAGTGCCTCACTCACAGTCACAGGTGGCCCTTCAGTCGAAGTGTCACGGCAGGAAACGTACGTTGCCCCATTGTTCCCATTAAGCTAACGGCCTTGCTATAAGCACCACGTTAAATGACAAAATTAATATATATATATATATATATATATATATATATATATATTCTTCGACTCATTTAACCAAAATAATATGCTCAAAATATAGAACATATAGACAATTAAAATCAGCATAATGGTCTAATTCAATAGTTTAATTATTGCTCTCAGATGTAGAGTTGCATAAAATATATTCTTTTCCTTCTCACTACTTTTGTCTGTACTTTTCATTAATTAGATAAGACAACCAGACTTTAGACTTTGAACTCTAAATAATACTTTACTAATCTGTCAAAATGATTTCATTCACAACAGTAAACAGTTGATACTTCCTGCCAACAGAACAGTGATTATCAATATTCAAGACCACAAAACAACACTTCAATTAGCCAACAAAATAGTGATGAAACCTAAGTGCATAAGGTTTATAGAATAACAGTTCAGCCCCAAAGCCTCTTTGACTAACAATAAACAAACATATACTCAAATGCTAGAGATCACAGAACCAAAAAGGTTCAAACCAACTGAGCACAACCGAAAGAACAAACTGTATGGATGAAATCAAATGATCGCAGTAAGCAACTCAAATTAGAGCTCAAGTCTAAACTAGTTTATCAAATCAATTTCAGTACTAGATAGTAATCATCATCGAGCAGTTAACCGAGCCCACAATCACTAAGCAATATCTCCCGGTGCTAGTCACAGATTGATATATCCACTGGCAAAGCGCGCACACACACACACATTATCGACGTTTGGAACTCTCGTCACAGAACAGACAAACAAAAATATAAAAAGGAAATGAAGATTGCTCTCCCCCTTTACTCTTAGCCGAATCCATCCTCCTCGAGCTCGAGCTCGTCACCGTGGCCTGGTCCGAGCTCGTTGACTTGGCTCTCCATCATCATACATGGCCAGATCGAGCTCAAGTTGCTCGGATTCGATGTTGTCTTTGTCGCCTCTGGTCGTGGCCTCGCCTGCTGTCGAGCCGAGCCACCGCACTCGCTACTCGCCTCGCTGCTTCCCTGGCCACGAGTCTCGCCGCACCCGCTCCTCCAGCCGTGCACCTCCCCCTCCGACCGCGACTTCAGCCTCTGCACTTCACCAGGTGGCCGTCACCGGCCAAGGATGCGTACTCCCTACGCCAATCATTTCCATTAAGTTAATTCCCATGCATCTTATGAATCTGTATGCGCATAACCACGTGCTGGATTTGCTAATAAGCAAGATTACTAGGGAATTGCTATATAACTTTCGATAGTTTTTTGAAGCTAAATCTGTCACTTTTCTGTTCGTTAAATGTGCTATAAGATTCGTGTTGTTGATGCGCTGTAAGAAACAAAAATCATAATAGTCGAATTTTCATTCGTCCGATATGCTTTGGGTTTTGCAATACAAGATATGTATTGATAATAGGTATGTGCCAAATTAAAGTAAGTAGCTAGCTGCTCAAGTACAATCAAATAGAAGCGGGATGGAGATTGGATTTGGAGTGGTATACACGTTCCAACACAAGAGGTACCTGTCTACCTCCTAGATAGACAATCGATTCGAAGGCATGGAGGCATTGAGATTGTGATTCCATCCTTGGAGGAGGAAGGAGCTGCAGGTGGCGGCGCCCCGACGACCTCGCCGATCGATTTCACGGGAATTTTCTCGTCTCCTTCCTCATCGGAGGAGCGCAAGTAGAAGAAACACTAACCCATATTCGTATAACGAAATAGCTACTATCTCTACCACCTAGGATGGCCACGACCCCAATTTCCCTCTACGGACATGCTCACGAAGGATGACAAGCGAAGAACCTTGCTGCGGCGTCCTGTGTCATTACCCTAGGGTAATCACACTTAGGTATACAAATTACTATTTGTTTGTCCGGTAGGACACCGCTCTGACGAATAGTAAGCTTTACCAGAGTCTACGCAGCAGAACAATAAAATAGACACTGTACTCTTTATTACAGCAGAAACTACGCAAGGCTATGGTCTTTAGAAGTGGTAATTTACAACTTCAAAATGGGACTGAGACCCCTCGCTTGCCTTCCCTGCTTCTCTCTTGTCGTCTACTCGTCCCACGCGTTGAATAGGGCATCCATTTCACCCTGGTCCTCATAGCCCGCACCCTCGCCACTTGCGGTCACCTCGATACCTGTGTGTCCATCGTCCCACGCAGGATAGTTCTCGGCAAACTAGGATCTAACAAAGGAGAGTAATAGCAAGTTTGAGTACTAGTGTACTCAGCAAGCATTAATAGCAAAAATGCACTGGATGACCCATCTCTGTTCGCTACCATATTTTCTAGATCATCTCCTTTTTTGAAAATAACTACTTGTCACTCGAATAGATGATAGACCCCTAGCGGTTCCGCATATTCCAATCCAGAAGATAGGCATGGATTTATGATTTTATATAGCACTGCGCAGACTTGTACCACTTTACCCATAGCTACTTTAACTCTAAATGAGCCAAGTACCCAACATTTCTTTTGATGCGGGTTCAAGTCCAGAATATATAATGTTTTTGAGTTACGTGATTAAATCTCCACCCATTACTTTTTGTCGGTGCTGACCTTGTCATACATCGAGTTCCATCAGTGTTGGTTGGGCCGGCCCTTCGGTCCCAACACTCCACCATGCGGTAGTATATCGCCCTGGGTCCCCCACTTCCTAGGTTCCTCCCCGTATTACTTACCCTGATGTGGAGAGTATAATTGCGTAACAGGTAGCATTTTCTGCCCGTTGCAACGGAAAAATGGTTGACACTTAATTTACGGCCCCTGATCCGGGTGAGAGTTTTATTGGTCCTTATATATGATGCGGACATCCTTAGTTATGTTGTTTCATATAATGTTTTTAATTCATTAAATACCTCAGAACAACATGAGCTTACTAAGAGAGTTGAAAAACAAGAGAAGCTTATCCAACAGGTGAATCTGTTCACTGAATTTTCTTTTAAATTAGTTGAGAATTTCATACTACCTAAAACTAGTATTTTTCTTGTGCTCAGATTGAAAGATTCAATAATGAACGGAGATGAAGGATATGAGGTTGTTCTTGAAGAAAGGCCGTCACAACGGAGGAGAAACTCGTGGGAGACAAGCATGGGGAGAGAATCCCAAGAATCCAAGTCAAATTCAAAACTTCCACAAGCCCAACCAAATTCAAACTCGGAATCAACTCAGAATTCAATTCGGATTCGGAATCAGCCTCAAATTTGGATTTGGAATCATCAGGACAGTCCGGAGTAAAAATGTCATAACTTTCTCATACGAAGTTCGATTTGGGTGTTTTTGGGCTTGTTGGAAAGCTAACTTCAAGCCAGATCCAATGGATCCTCCCTTACTCCAAAATTCATCCTGTATCAAAATATATGACCAAAACAATATGACAGTTGTAAAACTAGAGTTTCCTTTTTGTTTTAGATTGAGTCGGAATTGGAGTAGGAGTTCTAATTCCGAATTAGAGTAGGAGTAGGGCCTCTTGGCCAGCCATGAGGAGGAGAAAGGGCACTATATATTGAGGGTTAGACTCCCATTGTAACCTCAGACCACGTTTAATATATTTTCAAAGCTTTTGCTTGATTCTCCTGTTGTGCTTAGAGCCAAAATAGAGGGAATTGGGCGTTGAGAACAAGGGGTCGTTCTTGCTTTTCCGCTGGAAATTGAGGGTTCGACGATCTTCGCTTGTGGTCAGTGAGGATCCAATCAAGTGTGTGTTTGGGTGAATTTTCCATAGAGTTGCAAGTCCATGCATTGGCGCGGGAGATCAGCTGGTGGTTCGTCAGGATACACAAGTTATCGAGAGATTCTACGTCGAGAAGATCGGGCACCCCGCATCATACCAAAAAGAAGGCTAGACAGTAAGAGAAGGAACCCCGGTACACTCGAAGGGACTGGACGAGTCCTCAAGAGAAGGGACCAGTTGTCAGAAAAATATATGTATTGATTGCTCCAAAAAACTGGATATGCCCTTTACATTGGGGGGGCAGATGCCTATTTGTAGCCTCCTAAAATAGGGTACTTACATTACTATCCTAACCCTAAAAGAGTATTGTACGCATCGGTGCTAGGCTTCGGCTCACGGTGGGTCTCCCTTAGCCTGGTCTATCTGGCCAGTGCACCTGGTCCACTAGCGCTCGAAGTGCCCCACCTTCAAGCTTCTCGTGGAGCGTGCCGAAGGGGTGTCTGAGTAGGGATGAAAACGGATCGGATAGTTTTCGACTGATTCAGACGGAAACAGATTCAGATTGTCTCGGATTGGATTTTTCTCGGATAATTTTCGAATCGAAAACAAATTCGGATTTTTTTTATCGGAAACGGAAACGAATACAGTAGGCATGCTATCCGGCGGATACATACTGATACGAATACGGATTATTCGGATAAGACCAAGTTTGAATATACATATTTCGGCCCAAAAGAAGAGGATTTCAACCCAAAAGAGAAAATGAGATTTTAATTGATTTCTGAATTTTAGAAAACGCAACAAATCAAATAGCCTTTTAGAAAATAGCAAATAGAGTTAAAAAAATTCTAGAAAAAATCACAAAAATTCCTAGAATTATTTTGAACTTAATAAAATTAATTCCAAGTTAAATTTGGTTTTTATTTTTGCACATAAATTATTTTTATTTTCTAAAAATAGGAAAAACCTTTTTAAAGTCCAGAAATTTCAAATTTTTTTCATTTTCACTTTAAATCCAATAAAATCCCAGAAATCTTAATAAATTTTATTTTTGACATTGAAAACTAGGAAATTAAATAATTGACTTTATTTTATTTTTCTTTTAAGCAAGAAAACTCTTTTAAATATCAGAAAATCCAATAAAATAATAACTTTATTAATTTTATTTTTGGTCACATACTTTGGGATGTTACAATCATTTGTGTATAGATTAACCATCCAGCCTGATCACTGTTAGTGTGAACTAAGTTTTATGTATGTGATGAACTAAGTGTGAATGTGTGATGACTTGTGGTTTTGTGAGTTATGACTTATGCGATGAATCTGGTAAACTAAGTGTTGTGTTTGTGATGAACTAGTTAATGCAGCCTGCTAGTGCCAATGTTATGTAAGGTTGCTGAAAATATGAACAATTCATGAATGTTTGCATTAAATAAACTAATTATATGTTTTCGTTAATTTTTGGCATACAATTTAAGGGGTTTTCATGTTTCAAAAAATATCCGTGACCGTATTCGTTTCAATTCGTATTCGATATTATTCGTATCCGTATTCATATCCGGAGTATTCGTATTCGGATCCGGAAAAATATGAAAATAAATATAGCATAGTCATTATTCGTCCGTATCCGATCCGTTTTCACCCCAATGTTTGAGTCTGCTGAAGCGGAACGGTCGTGGCCCCTCTCTGGCTTCCCCGGTGTGGCCCCGGATGACCTATTGCTTCGGGCCTCGCGGGACCCCGAGGACCACGCGGGGGTTTCGGGTCTTCCCTGAGGTGACCCACTGCTTTGGACCTCATGAAACTCCGGAGACCCATCGGGGAGGCTCTGGGTCATCTCCGGAGCATCCCCGAAGGGACACCTGGCGCCCCCGGGGGGGCCTTCGTGCTCGTAGGTTGCAGGATCTGTCCTACGGGCTTCGTTGGGTCGTTGGAGCCGGTGGGGCCGCCCCTACAACACACACATTTCCTATTTTTATTTTAGACCGGTCTATCTACTGTTATTTACCTATACGGGGTTTAAAAATTCATTTTTCTAGCAATTTATCCGAAACTCGTAGGTATGTTGCGTATGCGTTCTCTCTTTTTATTAATATATTTATATATTTTTTTACTTTACTTCCTTATTTATCGGTCTGGTCTATGATTATTTTTCCGCACCTAGTTCGCAAAATTTATTCGGTCTAACCATTTCAAGTGTCGACACGAAATACTTATGGGGCTTAATTTCTAGTGTGAAATCTACTACTAGTTTTCCCTAAAATTTACATTCTTACCCTACTCCTAATTACTATTTTCTAAAACTAATCTTAATCTCTCTCACCTAATCCCCTGTTTCATTTAATCCTACACCTTCTCTCTCCCTTATCCATTCCCCCCCAACCGAATGCATCTCTGGTCCTCATCTTCTCGTTATGCCTCCTCCTTTCTTTTCCTCTTACTCTATTTCCTTGTTTTGTATTGGTTTCTGTGGATTTCATGGGGATATGTTCCAGATCTTAGGATGATGTGACAATTGGCAATGGCGTTTACGGTTTGTCGTGTCACGTGTTTTCGACAAAGCTCTGAGCTTATCGATAGGGCGGTCCGACCGGTCCTTGCACGCATGGTCCGACCGGTCCCAAATCGGTCGGACCGCCACGTGGGGCGGATCGGACCGGTGACCTAAAAGTACTCAAAGCGAGTGGGCCAAAAATAGGTGTTGTAGGCAAGTGAGGGATCCCAATGCACTTGGTCTCATAATTTTGGAGTCTCCAAGAAAAGTTCTATTGGTTTTAATTTCGAAATGTTTGGATTTTCAGGGTTGAAATTCGGCTAAGTCCCAAGGGCGTCCGACCGCTCACGGGAGCGGTCCGACCGTTAAGAAGCGGTCCGACCGCTCATCCGGAGCGGTCAGACCGGTAATGACTTGAACGTCGGCCAACTTCGTGGCGATGTTGATTTGTTAGGTCAAAGTTATTGGTATCGTGGCATATGGTTTGCATGATGCATGTTTTGACTAACATGGGTCAAGTTGTGAAGAACTTGTTCCGAATTCGTGTTTGCTTGTCCGTGGTTGTGCAAAGGTTGCTTGGTGGTCAACGACGGTCAACAGCGAGGAGAATCGGGACTAGACTTGAAGAGTTGAGGTCCAGAACGATCGACGATGTCGGGTGAGGTCAACGACTCAAGCGTGACACAAGATGGACAAGGGTGACCTATTGGCGAATCCATGGCGCATGGTGAAGCGGTTTAGGTCAAAAGGTTAAAGACGCTTAGCGGCGTGCGTGTGTGACCCGCTTGTTAATGGGCCTTAACGGAGCCCAAGAGAGTCAAACCCTAAGAGTTTTAGGCCTCCACTATAAATAGGAGGAGATGGTGGCTGCACCTTTCTCTCTCGCCTTTTATGTTTCAAAACCCTAATTGTCTTTAGGGAGTTGAGGTGGAGGCTAGGGCTCTTGATGGTTTGTGGTGAATTTCGTGATCTTTGATTGTCCACGATCCATGATGGTGTGGATGTAATCCAAAGATCAATTACGAAATCAATCTATGCAAGGTTTGCTTGAGATAAGTCTCTTTTCGTTCTTGCTTTCAATTTCGTGTTTTTAGGGCTTTCTTTGATCCGCGAGTTTGTGATTGATTCTTTCACGTGAATTAGCTTGCTGTGATATGTGTGAATCTATCTAGCATCATCTTGATCATCAATCCTCACGAACAAGCATTAGGATCAAGTTTTCGTTCTTGCCCTGCTTTTAGACCTTCTGTTAATCAATTGGCAATTGCTCAAGATCGTTCCAAGAATTATCATAATATTCGATTGGAATAGGTCCTCAATAGCATATAGAAGGTGTGTGCAAAGTTTCATAAAGATTGGAGTTGAGAATCAAAAGTTTCACCTAATTGCAACTTCGCCATCGGCCGATTTTATTGTTGCAGATCGGTTATAGATCGCCGGTCCGATCGCCCATCACCACCGGTCCAACCGATTTCGGAGCGGTCCGACCGCCAAGACAACGCCGGTCGACCGCTTGCAACAATCGGTCCGACCGGTTGGGTACAGAGGTCGACCGCCTGTCTTTGTGAGTCTTTGCAATCTTAGTTGATTTTGTGTTTTTGCTAAGGGGTTTTATTTGGATTCAATACTAGTCTTCCGCTGTACTGGTATATTGATCTTCATAGTTTCATCATAGCTACTGGAGTGAAATTGTATTGAGTTCATAATTTGTGAAAAAGTGAGCGTGCTCCTATTCACCCCCCCCCTCTAGTCGCCTTTACGGTCCAACAAGTGGTATCAGAGCCCGGTTAGTTCAATCTTGATCTTAACCGGTCACTTTGAACTTTGGCGATGGATAAGTTTTCTACTAAACCGCATATCTTCGATGGGCACGACTATGCCTATTGGAAGAATCGTATGTGCGTCTTTCTTGAGAGCGAGGGACAAGCTATTTGGGATGTTGTTAGAGCCCCGCTGGTTATTTCTGAAATTGCTACACCTGCTTCTGCAATTCTTTTGGCTAACAACAATAAGGCTAAGAATATTTTATATGGTGCACTTGGTATACAAGAATATGATAGAATTTGCAATCTTTCAACTGCGCATGAAATTTGGAACACTCTCGAAACATATCATGAGGGTTCGTCCCAAATCAAAAAGGTGCGCCAAACAGTTTACAAGCGTGAATACAATAAATTCGAGATCGCCCCGAGAGAGCATCGATGACATTTTCATCGCTTTAATAAAGTAATTAATCAAATGAAAGCTGTTGATATTGAATATTCTCAATCTGAAAATGCCACCCATCTCTTGGCTGCAATCAACACCAAGGAGTGGGAGATGAAGGCTACTGCTATAGAGGAAAATGTTGATCTTTCAAGTCTTACTTTAGAATTGCTTTATAGTAAACTCAAGACTCATTAAATTAAAAGAGTTGATCATCCCAAGAAAGATAATTTAGCTTTGGTAGCGCATCCTCTCAAAAGGCTTTTGATGACTCTTTTGAATATTCTTACGGATTTTCATTTGCTTGTTTATCTGCTATTCATGAAGAGGAGCTTGAAAGTATTCATGAAATGCAGTTAGCTCTTCTAGCTAAAAATTCACACGGGCCTACAATAATGTGAGAAACAAAAGAGAGGTGGTCCGGTGACATGCTACGAATGTGGTGAGCTCAATCATATCCGCAAATTGCCCCAAGCCAAAGGTAAGAGCAATCATAAGGAAGGAAAGGCACTTGGAAGAAGCCTCCTTTCAACAAATCAAGGTATGAGGCTAATAAGCTTGTGAAGGCCGCCACCGGGTCCTTGCCGCTTTTGAGGATCAATCCTTGAGCGATGTGGATACCGGGAGTGAGGAGGACAAGGAGGAGGAGATCCTCAAGGCAAAAGAAAGGGAAGGCCAAAGACTTCACTGGCATGTGCTTCATGGCTGACACGGACGACATTGATGATAATGAGGTATCTTTTTCTTATGATGAGCTTTCTGCTAAATATGATTCTATAGTTGAGCAATTGCTTAGTCAAGATGAAGCACTAGAATTTGTCATGACAAAAAAAAAGAAATTAGAGTAAAAAATTAGCAAACTGAAAGTAGAGCTTAAAAATGCTAAGACTCTTGAACCTGATGAATGTTTATCTTGTCATGCTATGCATTCAGAAATTACCAAGTTACAATCTGCTCATAATATTTCTGTACAACAACTTGAGAATGCTAGATCTGAACTAAATGAAATTAAAAGTGCTCCTTGTGAAAAATGTTTAGAATCTAGTAAATTGATTGCTTTTGATGTATTTGATTCTAGCCCTTGCACTTCATGTTTAGAAAAAGAACGTGAAATCAAAGATATCTTAGAAGCTGCTAGAGTCAAATATGCTAAGCTTAAGGACGATATTGAAAATACTACTTGTGCTTTATGTTCCACTCTTAAGCTTGAAATTGCTTTGTATAAGGAGAAATCTATGAATAATACTTGTGATGCTTGTGTTAACTTGAGAAAAGAAAATGCTTACCTTCATGATACATTAGAGAAATTTTCTAAAGGTAAGAAACAATTAAACATGATTCTTGACAAGTCTAAAACTCCTTATAAGAAGCAAGGTTTAGGATTCAATTCTTTTCAAGACAATTCAAACCCAAAAGTCATTCAAGTCTTGGAAAAAGGTTTAATTGAATTCAAAACCCAACCTGCAAAAACATCTTTTAAATCTGCAGGTTTTGCTCAACCTTGTATTAATTCAAATGGTGCTTCTTCTAGTGGTACCAAGTATCATTGCACTTATTGCAAGAAAGGTGGGCATTTGATTGAATTACATTGGCGTAGGTTAAAAATGATAGGAAAATTTTGATAGAATTTCATTCATGCAACCTAGAGTTTCTATGAGACATGGTAACACCGAAAAGAATAAACACGGATTAGGATTTTCTCTCATGCAAATCATTATGTTTCTAGATATCCTAATTCTAATGTTTATCAGATCAAGCGGTCACGACCACCGGTGGTCACCGGTTCGATCGTTTTGGTCGCGGTCCGATCACAAAGACAACGCCGCCGACCGCCCATGGACAGCTTTAAGTCTCATGTTAATTTAAACATTGCTCATAACCGAATGTTAGATGAAATCAAGGATAGTACTTCGGTTTGTATACTTCCTTGACGACGTGTGTCTCAGTACTGGATTCCTAAATCTTGTTTATCTAACCCCAGTATTGAGACACATCGTTCTTTTGTACCTTGATTTTCAGGACTACCGTGGAAAGGGGAAGAACACGTGGTTCGTCGACTCCGGGTGTTCACGTCACATGACCGGAAACTCAAAATGGTTCACCTCTTTCACGCGGCAACAGTGATGACTTCATCACCTTTGGAGATGATACACAAGGGCGAATTGAAGGAACAGGATCAATTAGGGTGAACAACAAATTCATTCTGAAGGATGTCGCTCTTGTGGACAAGTTAGGTATAATCTCCTTTCTGTGTCTCAGCTTCTTGATGATGGCTATGAGACTGTTTTTAAGAAAAATGCTTGTCGTGTGCTTGATTCTACTGGTGAGCTCGTGTTTGGAATCTCTAGAGTTGGTAGAATTTTTGGAGCTGATTTTTCTGAATCTCTTGCTGGATCTCTTAAATGTTTGCTTACATCTTCTTCTGATTTCTGGCTTTGGCACCGACGTTTGGGGCACATTGGTTTTGATCATCGACACGAGTTAGCAACCTTGATCTCATGAGAGGTTTGCCCAAACTCAAAGTCGCAAGGATGTTGTATGTGCGCCAGTAGGCATGCCAAACAAGTTGCCGCCACACCCTTCTCAGGACTATGGTTATGACCGACGGACTGTGACGCTTGCTTCATATGGATACTGTTGGTCCTGCTAGAGTCCGGTCAGTCGGTGGAAAATGGTATATTCTTGTCATAGTTGATGATCTTTCTAGATATACTTGGGTGTTCTTTCTTACTTCAAAAGATGAAGCTTTTGGTTATTTTCATGACCTTATTCTTCGCTTGGCTTCGAGCTTCTGGTGCTTTGAGAGCGATTCGCAGTGATAATGGCACGGAGTTCAAAATGCTTCTTTTGCTTCTTTTTCTTGGAGCGTGGTATTGAGCATCGCTTCTCCTCTCCACACGCCCTCAACAAAATGGCGTGGTGGAAAGGAAGAATAGGACCTTGGTCGAAATGGCTAGGACGATGCTAGACGAGTATAACACACCGAGGAGATTTTGGGTCGGCTATTGCTATCGCTTGCCATATTGCAAATCGTGTCTTTTGAGACCTTCTTTAGGCAAGACTCCTTATGAGCTTCGCTTTGGTAGAAAACCATCTGCTTCGCATTTTCGAGTTTTGGATCAAAATGTTTTATTCTTAAGACAGCAACTTAGATAAATTTGAATCAAGAACCTTTGATGGGTTATTTCGGGTTATCCCGCTCATTCGAGGGTTTTCGGTTTTTAATATGAGACTAACATTATTCAGAGACTTGTAATGTCACTTTTGATGAGACTAGCCACGAGCTAGATCTATTGCTACGAGATGATTTACAGTGACAGAGAGCATTTTTGTGGAGGAAGATGAGGACGGTTAATATCATTCCTTCATCTGCTGCTCTTCAAGCGCCCATATCGATACAAGAACACGCTACGCCTACTTCACCTTCATTGAGGCTCTCACGCATCTTCATCATCGCAGAGACTGCGGAGGTCGAAGAAACGGATCTCACCCGACGCTCCACTTCGCATTCAGAGACAAAGATCCTCCTGCATGATAATAGGTAATCTACATGAGCGAGTCACTCGCCTGTATAATGATCCAAATCTCTACTTTCATTCGCTTTTGTTGCTTCTTTTGAACCCCGCGATATATCACATGCTTTATCTGATTCTAGCTGGGTAAATGCCATGCATGAGGAGTTAGAAAATTTTAAAAGAAACAAAGTTTGGAACCTAGTAGAACCCCCTAGTGGTCATAATGTTATAGGAACCCGTTGGGTGTTTAAGAATAAACAAGGTGAGGATGGTTCTGTGGTTAGAAACAAGGCCAGATTGGTAGCTCGTGGTTTCAAAAGTTGAGGGGTTAGATTTTGATGAGACATTTGCTCCTGTTGCTAGACTAGAAGCCATTCGCATTCTGCTTGCATTTGCTGCATCAAAAGGTTTTAAATTATATCAAATGGATGTTAAAAGTGCCTTTTTAAATGGTTTCATAGATGAGGAAGTGTATGTTAAGCAACCCCTTGGTTTTGAGGATCCTAAATATCCAAATCGTGTTTTCAAGCTATCTAAAGCATTGTATGGTCTTAAACAAGCCCCTAGAGCCTGGTATGATAGACTTAAGACCTTCTTGCTTAAAAATAATTTTGAAATGGGTAAAGTGGATAAAACTCTATTCATTCTTAGACGTGACAATGACTTCCTGCTTGCTCAAATTTATGTGGATGATATTATCTTTGGTGGTTCCTCTAATGCTCTTGTTTCGACTTTTCGACACTATGTCCGGGAATTTGAGATGAGTATGATGGGAGAGCTTAATTACTTTTTGGGACTTCAAATCAAGCAATGCAAGGAAGGAACTTTCATCATTCAGACGAAGTACACTAAAGATCTACTAAAACGCTTCAACATGGGTGATTGCAAGCCAATTTCCACTCCCATGGCAACTTCGATCGCTTTGGATCCGGATGAGGAAGGAGAAGTCGTGGATCAACGCGAGTACCGCAGACATGATCGGCTCCTACGTATTTGACGGCCTCGAGACCGGACATTCACTTCACGGTATGCCTTTGTGCAAGATTTCAGCGTCTCGAGAACTTCCCATCGCCAAGCCGTTAAGCGCATATTCGGTATTTACACTCTACCCTCTTATATGGCATTTGGTATTCCCGCTCTTCACTTTGTCCATTAGAGGTTTTTCGATTCGATTTTGCGGTCGTCGGTTAGATAGGAAGAGTACCTCGTGCACTGTCACTTCCTAGGCACTTCTCTTGTATCTTGGTCCTCTAGAAGCGGTCTTGTTGCACAATCCATCTTTGAAGCGGAGAATGTAGTCTTGCTAGTTGTTTGAGCTGATTTTGTGGATGACGCCCACTTTGAAAGATTATGGGTTAAACTTTGCTAGTGTTCCTCTTTTCGTGATAACACTTCGCTATTAATATTGCTAAAAACCCAAGCAACATTCTAGGACTAAGCACATAGACATTCGCTTTCACTTCCTTAAAGATCATGTTGAAAAAGGTGATATTGTGATGCACTTCAGAGAGTCCAAGCTCAATTGGCGATATTCTTACCAAGCCTTTAGATCAAACCGATTTTCCTCCTTAAGAAGCGAGTTAGGGTAATTTATCCTTATGGGTTGGTTTGAGGGGAGTTTGATCTTTTCTTATCTTTCCTTGTTCTTTTGATCTTTTATTGTTCTTTTCTCAACTTAGTGATCTTTTCGAACTTTTTAGGTTTTAGGCTTTTTAATTGCATCTCATTGTGTCATATTGCATTCATATGAAAACTCCAACAAGTGGTTACAACAAATGGTATGAAAAATACAAAAAGATGCATTGTAATATAAGATTTTCTGCTTACTTTTAAAAAATTGATGAAGCTTTGTCTATTACCCTTTAGAGCTTTTGTATTTCAATTCTTGCTCAATGTCATGTCTAGTTCTTTGACTTGCTAGAATTATCATGCTTTTACATGTGTAGCTAAGTCTTTGCTATATGAGCTAGAACCTTTTAAACAACTCAAACTAAGAAATTGCAATTTGTGGATGTTTTAGCGAGTTGCGTAATTAGTGCTCCTCTTGTGACATTGGCCCTGTCAGAATTGTTTTGTTAGCTCTTTGATCTAAAATTGACCATTACTTGAGCTTTTGTGTTCTTGAGATTCTAAAACTGCTCATGTGAAAAATGAAAATCAAGATTGTCTTATGCTTAAATTGTGCCAAACTATTCTTACGAGATCGCTTGTCAAATGACATGAACTTGGAGATTGTTTGATGAACCAGACGATCTCATGGGGACCGCTTGTCGAAATGACATGAACCTCAAGATTTGTCGCCTTGTAGAAGCTTAGAAAGAGTTTGTGGATGGCTCCTAGTCCAGGATCTTCTTTACTAAGATATACCTTTAATCAACTTTTGGTCGAAGCTTAGGATGAGTTTGTGGATGGCTCCTAGTCCAGGATCTTGTCACTAAGTTAGATCATTAGTCAACTTCAATATTCAATGCAAATGAGAAAAATGTTGACAAATGGGTGTTTACAAAATATTGAGCAAAATGATTCAATACGGACTTGATTGACTCTTAATGTGGTCTTTGTTAGATTTTTGATCTCACTTTGACATTTTGACATGGCCAATTTCACTTTAGGATCCTCGTTGATGAACTTGTTTGAATTTGAAGCGTTGCTTAAATTGATCAAATCTCTCGCTTTACTTTTGAGCCTTTGTGCTTAGCTTTGATATATATGTCTTACCATGATCTTGCTAGCATTTGTCGGGCTTGATATCTTGTTTGTGCAATATTAGAGATACTAGCTTGTTCTTTTGGGTAATCTCCAAAGCTTCTTGTAATCAAAAATTAAAAAATACAAAAAATGAAGCCACTTCATTGCACTTCATGCATATTCCTCTTTATGCTTCTTTTGTTTCTGCTTCTTCCTTTATTCTATATTTATTATCTCTGGATGAGAGGAAGGCGTGATTCCTTGATGAAACCATTGTCAAAGGGGGAGAAGATGTGTTAAATGAGAACAGAAGATGTGTTAATAAGAAGATATTTCTTTATTGGGGGAGAAGTTTATACAAAGGGGAGAAACTGAAAATTTGAAAATTGAGGATCATAGTGAGGGGGAGTTCTTGAGTTGCATTCTTATTATCTTATTGAATATTCTGAACTTGAATTGCATTATTTTATACTCACAATGATCATAGGTCAATTGAACAATTGTTTCTTTCATATGGACCTTATGTGAGAATTTTTGACCCTTTTCTGGAAATCAAAGTTTTTATGCTTACTTTTGCCTTGTTTCACATGCCTATACTATTCTGATGCCAGCTTGGTCATTTACATTGCTTTTTCTTGCTTATGGACCAAGTTGTGCCTTTGTGCTTGTGCGAGTAAACTCGTTTTCAAACCTCTTACTTACATTTTCTGGATAATTGCCAATGTGTTCATCAAGGGGGAGATTGTGGATTTCATGGGGATATGTTCCAGATCTTAGGATGATGTGACAATTGGCAATGGCGTTTACGGTTTGTCGTGTCACGTGTTTTCGACAAAGCTACTGTGCTTATCGATGGGCGGTCCGACCGGTCCTTGCACGGCGGTCCGATCGGTCCCAAATCGGTCGGACCACCACGTGGGGGCTGCCGGACCGGGCGGTGACCTAAAAGTACTCAAACGAGCCGGGCCAAAAATAGGTGTTGTAGGCAAGTGAGGGATCCCAATGCACTTGGTCTCATAATTTTGGAGTTTCGGAAAAGTTCTATTGGTTTTAATTTCGAAGGTTTGGATTTTCAGGGTTAAAATTCGGCTAAGTCCCAAGGCGGTCCGACCGCTCACGGAGCGGTCCGATCGGCCATCGGGAGCGGTCCGACCGCCAAGAAGGCGGTCCGACCGCCACCCGGAGCGGTCGACCGGTAATGACTTGAACGCCGCCAACTTCGTGGCGATATTGATTTGTTAGGTCAAAGTCATTGGTATCGTGGCATATGGTTTGCATGATGCATGTTTTGACTAACATGGGTCAAGTTGTGAAGAACTTGTTCCCGAATTCGTGTTTGCTTGTCTGTGGTTGTGCAGGATGCTTGGTGGTCAACGACGGTCAACGGCGAGGAGAATCGGGACTAGACTTGAAGAGTTGAGGTCCAGAACGATCGACGATGTCGGGTGAGGTCAACGACTCAAGCGTGACACAAGATGGACAAGGGTGGCCTATTGGCGAATCCATGGCGCATGGTGAAGCGGTTTAGGTCAAAAGGTTAAAGACGGTGCTTCGCGAAGCGTGCGTGTGTGACCCGTTTGTTAGTGGGCCTTAACGGGAGCCCAAGAGAGTCAAACCCTAAGAGTTTTAGGCCTCCACTATAAATAGGAGGAGATGGTGGTCGCACCTTTCTCTCTCTCGCCTTTTATGTTTCAAAACCCTAATTGTCTTTAGGGGAGTTGAGGTGGAGGCTAGGGCTCTTGATGGTTTGTGGTGAATTTCGTGATCTTTGATTGTCCACTGATCCATGATGGTGTGGATGTAATCCAGCATCAATCACGAAATCAATCTATGCAAGGTTTGCTTGAGATAAGTCTCTTTTCGTTCTTGCTTTCAATTTCGTGTTTTTAGGGCTTTCTTTGATCCGCGAGTTTGTGATTGATTCTTTCACGTGAATTAGCTTGCTGTGATATGTGTGAATCTATCTAGCATCATCTTGATCATCAATCCTCACGAACAAGCATTAGGATCAAGTTTTCGTTCTTGCGGTTTTTTAGACCTTCGTTAATCAATTGGCAATTGCTCAAGATCGTTCCAAGAATTATCATAATATTCGATTGGAATAGGTCTTCAATAGCATATAGAAGGTGTGTGCAAAGTTTCATAAAGATTGGAGTTGAGAATCAAAAGTTTCACCTAATTGCAACTTCGTCATCGGGCTGATTTTACTGTTGCAGATCGGTTTTGTAGACTGCCGGTCCGACCGCCCATCACCACCGGTCCGACCGATTTCGGAGCGGTCCGACAGCCAACACAACGCCGGTCAGACCGCCTGGCAATCGGTCCGACCGGTTGGGTACAGAGGTCAGACCGCCCGTGCTGTGAGTCTTTGCAATCTTAGTTGATTTTTTGTTTTTGCTAAGGGGTTTTATTTGGATTCAATACTAGTCTTCCGCTGTACTGGTATATTGATCTTCATAGTTTCATCATAGCTACTGGAGTGAAATTGTATTGAGTTCATAATTTATGAAAAAGTGAGCGTGCTCCTATTCACCCCCCCCTCTAGTCGCCTTTACGGTCCAACAGTTTCATTGATATGCTGATTTCCCTTTACTGATGTGGCTTATGGTTGCTTATGCATGAATAATGGATGGATTTGGGTTGGGCTGCAACTGGTGAGGTACTACTCCCCCTCTTCTACTGATATTTAGGTTTATATGATTTGGACTTGCTTTCATTCTTTTGATGCTTGATTTATTGCACTGATGTATGTTGTTTTATGCTCATGCATGGTGAGATGATTGGGATGGCTACTTTTGATGCTTGATTTATTGTACTTATGTATGTTGTTTTATGCTCATGCATGGTGAGATGATTGGGATGGCTACTGAGGGTGGTGCTGTAGCCGGTATTGCGTTGCTCTGAGGTACTAATACTACACCTTCTCTATCATGATCCCTCCCCTTGCTTTGTGATGGATGCTATGATGTTGTGAGAGCTATTGTTGATGCTATGGATATTGTTACTGTGACGAGGGTGATGAATGGGTGATAGGCTACTGGGGCTTGCTAAGGTTTTGTGACATATGTGACTAGCATGACACACTGGACGTGGTGTGCCTCCATAAAAATGATGACAAAAATAAAAATAGGATGTGGGCTACCTTGTCGGTTGGTGGTGGCTCGATTCGAGAAAGAACTAGGTTTTGTGTTTGTCGATCGCTTTCTTGATTTGGTGAAGTTGGTGGTCGGCTTGAGGTGGGCTCTCTTGTCGTCTCCTTCCAGGGTTGTGGCCTCCTGTGCTTGCTCCTCCCCCCTTGTGCTGGCTTGGACACCTCGACCTTTCGGTCTTGCTGCCTTGCTCGTTGAGGTTGCTTGCTTGCCTGCTATGTGGGTGTTTACTTGTCTTGCTTGAGGCTTTTGCTTGGGTTGGCTTTCCTTGTGCTTGCCTTAGGTTCTTGCTATACCTTGTGAAGGTAGTGGCTTACTTGCGAACTTGTGAGGCTTTGCTTGTTCTTTGTTGTGAATGGCAGTGGGAGGTTGTGGAGGTGATACTGATTGTGAAATGGTTTGTGAATGGGAGGCTCTGTGAATGTGGCTTATGAGAAGGCTTTGGCTGGGGGAGATAGCTTAGGGGGGATGCACTCGGTATGGCTTAGGGGGGATGCACTCGGCTGCCCTTATCCTTGTCCTGTGCATGGCCTTATCTATATGGCTCTCACAGCTCACTGCTTGCTCATGGACCAAAGGTCCATGGGGAGTCCCGTGCACTGCACCAAAGGTCCGTGGGGAGTCCCTGCACTGCACACTGGTGTTTCTACTGTGGATGGTAAGTCGGTAAAATGAGAAGTGGGTATTATCGATTTTTTCTACGGTTAAGGTAAGACGGTAAAAGTGGGTGTCGGATTCTAAAATTGGCGTGTGATGAAACCCACTAGAGTGAACGGTGCCGATTGACTTAGGTTAGCTCGGGTATCTTGATGATCAAGATGTCGACTGACTTAGGTTCGTTTGGGAATTCGGCTGTACTTCGTGAAAGCTGACGACAACCTTATATACTCTTATTTCTATTTACTACTCTCAAATTGGCTTGCTAATCGTTTTCTGCATTTCTTGACGAGCGATGAAAATGTGGATCGAGGGAAATGTGGACGGGTGTTGGATTGGCCGCGAAATGGTTTGTCTGGATGGCGATGGACGAGCAAGATTCCAAAGAATGCTTTGGTGACATGCAATGCAAGATTTCATCTATAATTAAATCATCTGTTGTAATTCATATTGTGATCTAATGTAATTGATTTTTTATAATAAATTCTGAGTTGTCATATTTTATTTTTGCTTGTAAAGAATTTTTGTAATTTATTTAAGAATGAACAAGTTTTTGTATTATTATTTTTAAATTCATATTGCTATTTCAGTAGATAAATTCTTGTATTACTTTTATGGATAATGAAATATTGGAATTGAATTTGTGTTATAATGATGATGAATTACTCTTGTGGCAAAATTTTGCACTAAAATTTATGTTGTTGAACTCTGATAATATTATTTATAAGGAATTGCTTCGTGATGTGTTTGCTATCAACTAATTAATGTTTTATCTTTGCTTGAAAAATTATTTTACTGCTAATTGTGGATTAGCGTTGTTTAGATTAGTTTAATTTTTCGGGTTCTCACACTTGCACATGTCCGTCGCCCACGGACATACCCATGTACCCGTGAACATTGAATATTCTTGTGGCTACTTGATACGGGGTCGCCCGATCTTCTTAACGTAGGATCAAGGTACTCACATGTAGCCTATCAATCGTAGTGGTCCTCTGTTGCCAATGCAAGAACAAACACTCTTTAATTCGCGAGAACACACGTAGCGGACTTTACGACCACCAAGCGAAGCCCTATCGCGCTCTCAATTCCCAGCGAAAAGTTTGAACAATCTTGATTTAAACGAACTCTCAATTTCCCATCATGATGAATTGGTCACCATGGAAGAACTATCAAGCAAAGCAATCTATTATCTCAAAAAAAATCTCGTCCCCTTACAAGCGGAAGGCGGCGGCTACTTAAGCCCCAACCTCCTGACGCACGCGCATGGGCCTAGGGCCAGCTGGAGGTTGTCTCGGTCAAGCCCGTAACCGTAATCAACTCCAGTTCGGCCAAACACCACCTGGCTCCTCTCCCTATTCTTAACTCAAAACAATATGGACTTCTATCGCTTTACACGGTTCAGCCCAACTTGCTAAATAACTAATACATTACTAAATACAAGGCTTCCTTTTCATATGCATGCATGCGTGGGATTCTCCTTGGTAGTTGCTACAGACGTGAAGTCCTTTTCATGTGCATGCATGCATGGGATTTTCCTTGGTTGCATGGCCTTCTACCAGCTGCATGGCTTTGGAGTTCTTCCTCCTTGTCGCATGAACCAGCCAAATGAATGTCTTCTTGCTTGCTAGCCTGGTGCTCCTCTAGTGTTTTGGTTCCGGTTCCTTTCTCTTCATATCTAAGTATGCACAAAACACTAGAATTAGGTAGTAACCAATTCTTACTAAAATTATGCTCGTTAAAGAACAAGTTCACCTGTTGTTGTAGTTCTTTTGCTCGTACTCTTGTCATGGGACCTTTAGGTATATCATGAATACTTGGAGTAGGGATGTCCTCATCACTACTTAAAAATTATCTCCTAAAAATGGTATGGAGAGACCACATGTAACATCCCCGAATTAATTAATGATGATTAGTATGCATCTCATTAACATGAATATGGTTTTTGAATCTTTTGCATAACGTATTGCACTTGAAAAATCACAAAACAAATTAAACCTACGACTCAAATTTGAACTTCCAAAAGAAATCAATAATAAAAACTTGTGAACACCTTCTAGAAATAATTTATTAAAATACTATATTGATTATCATAAATTAATATATATTTTTTCAAATTTTTGGACCTGAATTCAAACCTCAGAAAATTCAAACACAATCAATAACCTATTTCAAGTTTGAATTTGAATTAAGCAAATAACTCATGAACAGTGGGTTATCAACTTTTATTTGGGTACAAGGTCATCCCTGGAACACCCCTGATTTATTTCATGATTTTTAGAATTTTAATTATATATTTAAAGCTCAAGTCAAACTATATATTATTTAGTCAAAATCTAAATTTAAAACCTGGCACTATAGCCAGGCACTGTTGCACTGACCCGAGCCCGATGCGCTTCTTGACTCCACCCAACCCTCTCGGCCGTACTGTTTCGCTCCCGTGTTAGGGCCGTCCGATCGCGATCCGACACTCCCGATCAGCCGCACCTTACCCCTTCGTTGCGTCGCCGACAAGCTGGGCCCACGCCGCCACATGGTCTTCTTCTTCCCACGTCACACAGCCAGCACCTTTGCGCCTCGCGCCAGACGACTGGCTTGATGCATGCCATCCACACCGTTGCCGCACCGCCCTCCGCGACCAACTCCTGAGCATTGCCTCTTAACGCCGCCTCTTCCCCCGTCTTCTCACCCACTCAAAACCAACCCCAACCCGTTTCCCTCCTCTCACTTCTCTCCTCGGCCGTGGGAGAAAAGGAAGCCAAGCTTCCACTCCAGTCCCGGTAAGCACCACCGCGACCGCTCCATCCTCTTCCCCGTTCGTTGCCGTGACCATTTTGCTAATTGCCGGCACCTTTTTTCGCTTGTTGCTCCCGGGACGCGTCATTGCCCCACCTGCTCCGGAGCGCGCCCTGACGGCCACCGCCGTGACCAACTTTGGCATCTTCATGTCCGGTGACTCCGGATTCTCCCCGATAGCGTCACGGCGAGTCCTACGCCCCAACGAGGCTTTTCCCCTAGTTAATTTTGAGCTATCGCCACCAAAGAGCTGCGCGCACGTCTTCTTCCTCACTTCCGACCTTCTCCGACGCCGCCATTGCCGTGGATGACACCTCGCTGGGCTCTCTACCTCTAGTAAACCTCAGTGACCTCTCTGGTAGCTTTTGTGCACCTCGGTTGCTTCGAAATGGTCCTGTGTTGTCATTTGCACCACAGCCGTATTGTCGACTCTGCTCGCCGACGTTGCGCTGCCCTTATAGGTCACTCTAGCCACCACCACCACCCCCCTAAGGTGCTCCAAGCTAATGCAGTTGCATTTTAGGCCTTGTTCGGCGCTGCCGCGGCCGAAGACGCCGGCGGGCCACGGGCAAAGCGAGCAGGGAGCCGCCGCTCTGTTTTGTCGGAAATAACCGGCAATACTGTAGCGAGTTAATTAGAGTTAAGTACTATCATTAAATGGTAATGACCTATTAACGTAAGCAATAAGAGTATTACATGTGGGACCGGTAAAATAGTAAACCTTTTGGCATGGGCCTATGACATGTGGGCCCATGGCCAGTTAAGTGGTAGCGTAAACTTAGTTGATATGTGTTCCCTTAAGCAAAGCGTATTCCATATACACTGAATCCGAGAGTACGTATTTGTAATCAGAAGGCACATTTCCAAAAATACGTCTTCGACGTCATCATCGGCTGAGCTGGGTCAATGTTGACCAAGTCAACATTTGACTAGGGGTCCCACCCGTCATTGACTGCGGCTAGAATAGGGTGAGTAAGAAAATTAATTCAATACAATTAAAATCCCGAAAGGATTTATTTGTTAACTTAAAAATACAATTAACTTCAAAAATACATAGCAATTCATTTTAACTCCAAAAACAGTGAAACCACTTTTGTTATTTTTTATTTTTAATGAACTTTATTATAAAATAGGTTTCAACCTAGTCTCTATCACAGAGAACATATTTTGAAGAGAGTGGTCTAAAAAGGGAATTGTTAATACATTATAAATTGCTATTAACTTTGAAAATTCATAACTAATTCATAAAAACTCCAAATAAGATAAACCAAATTATTTTGGTCATGTAATATTATTCCCTGTTCATTTTTGTAAACCTCATGTCGACCTCTACTCCAGAAAATTTCGTAAAAACTTTAGGTGCGGTGATCAGTGAGAGATTCTAATTAAATTGAATTTTTTCTAAAAACTGATTTTCAAACGGCTATAACTTTCACATACAAACTCCAATTGAGATAATTATTTCACCTAAATTTATCTAAAATCATGCTATACCTACTGTATAACTTTCACGTATTTTAGATGATATTTTATTTTTGTATGTTTTTGGTGTTATTGTTCTTATTCGATGTTTTCGTTTGCTTGATAGCGATCGATCGATCGATAGTGAGTATATATATATATATATATATATATATCGAGTGATATATATATATATATATATATATAGATTCACCAGCAACAGGACCATACATCCCAGGCAAGCAGTCCTTCTTTGATGCATGTTGAATTCCTATTACTTTCAAAAATGTAACTATGTTGTTTTTAAGTATTCTATGCATTGCTTAATTTCAAATACTTGTATGTCAAATGGGTAGTGTAGTTATATCCACTTGCTGCATTGGCCCTCCTTTGAATGTTGATTACCCTTTTACCTTGAATGATTAAGGATATATTTTATATGGGAATGTTTGCTAATTTGTAGCACGTTGCTTAGCCGTGCTAGTAGTTGTAGTCGAAAACGATTGATGGAGCTAGTCCATCAGCCGATGGATTGAATTGAATCTTGATGAAATTTGAGAATTATTATGGATTGAATTATGTTGAATTTGAGGAAAATGTTTGGATTATCGAGTCTGGTTATTGTGGACTTGTTGGGTAGTGGTTTTTGTGTGTTGGACTTAGACGGGTGATAGTGTGATGAAGAGAGTGGTCCCGGATTCATGTAGCCCCGTCTGGGTATATAAGGACCGGTCTGTGGTGTGATAAACCAAGTCTTACGTACAACCACACGCCGGGATAATAGCGAAGGCTTGGCTAACTAATTTGTTGTGTGTTAGCTATCAGAACACAATTAGGTTGACAACTTTTATGGTTTTGTTTTATTGTTGTGTTGTCAATCTAGTGGGGGCATGTTAAGCGTTTTCTTGCTTGCCCTTAAGGGTCTTTTGCGTATGCCTGTTAGGTGCAATGAACTTACTTACACAACGGGTACACCTATGGTGACGATAAGCGACTTTCGGCTATGGTGTTGTTTCCTCGGGTGGTTTGATAGTTAGGACATAGCATTGTAACGGCCTCGTTATGGTATCTTAGTCACACTCCTAAGGAAGAGTGTATTGGCCGACATTATGAGATATTCATATCGTGTGGGGAAAGTTGTACACCTCTGCAGAGTTTAAATAAATCTATTCGAATAACCGTGTCCCCGGTTATGGACATCACTTGTGGGAAAGCAGGCACAGTTAGCTTATGGGAACTTTGGTTTGGGTTATGGTTGGAAATGTTATTTTATTATGTTAATTTGTTCAAATCTGAAATTGTTATTCACGAACGGGATGTTCGCATGTTGATTTTGTTAAAGATTGATTTGTGTCACGAACGGGAAGTTCGTGTGTTGATTATGGTTGGAGTACCTACTATTGTTGATCATAACTTGGTATTAACTACTATTATATAAAGTTTCTAAATGTTTTACAAATGGCAATTTGAATCTATATCATTTATCTCAAATGAAAAACTTGCCTTATGCTGAAAACGAGCCATGTAAGCCTATCCTTTGACACTTGAATGCATTTATTATATGTTGTTATTTGTAAGTCTTGCGAGTACATTTTTGTACTCAACTGCTGTCGGGACTCAAATATGCAAATCTGGACCCTCTGTGTATTCTGCACTAGTCTAGGATCACGCTAGTGCACACAGTGTCAACATCGATGAAATATCACATCCATACAACGAATATAAGAATAAACGAGTACTTTGAATAACAAATAACTGTTGGGACCTAACGGTCAAGTTTTACATTCATTAAGCCATGCATGGCTGACAAATAAAAATAAACTGCAGCGGAAACGAATTAAACTCCAGTTGGCTCCCATCAATTTACCACAGGCAACTGACTGGGATCAAGACCCTAACGATCAACCTTCGTAGAACTCTTCTTCAAAAGCAGGCGACGACTCCTCCACTTCTGTTGATTTGTTTAGCAAGAGTGAGTACACACTGTACTCGCAAGTCATACCACAGAATGCAATATTATAGATGATGGCTTATTCCAAAGGAATGGCTTTTGTGGTTGCTTTGCAGAAATGCAACATTTGCAATTGAATACAAATAATAGATTGAAAGCATAATTCGAAACAAATTGAAAATAATAAGTTAACAATTGATTTCACAAAGGACACACAGTCTAATCAAGTTATTCACACAGCTGCACAAGTTATCTCACACAGCTGACCCTTCCCATTTGCTTTATGAAAATCTACCCCTCGTGTGAAATTCCCGAGCATGTACATAACCGAGGACGCGGCTATTCGAATAGATTGGTTTAAACACTCTGTAGAGGCTGTACACTTTACCCACACGATACAATCAGTGGGGCCAGCACTGACAATAACAAAACCTTTCAGAGACTTCATCTCAAACAATGACACTCCTGATGTGCTTTCCTGCTGTCCAATTTGCACACAGCCCTTGGAATGACACACACCGTTGGACAGGGATGCAGCGAACCGTCCCGCGATGTGACATATCACACCTCCAGCCCATCACACAGTTTAAATACAACCTGAGATGTCAATATCAAGACTCCATAACTTACTAAGTCAGGCCCAGCCCATACTAGGCATGTGGTCGTACAGTAAGGCCCAGTTCAATGGCGCACAAAGTTAAGTCCTTAATTGACCAAGGCAAGACTTCCAGTTTTAACCCAAATCACAAAGTTTAAAGCACACAGTTCCACCATTCACACAGATCCACCACTTGCCTCAGTCTAAATCTTTTCCCACCCTGTTGATTAAGTGCAACACATGCCATCAACGAGTAACAACACACAGCACACAGCACACAACACACACAGTTTTATCACACAGTTCTATAATCACTTAGTCAAGTTTATATTTGCATCTCACATGAAATGATGACTCGTGGCATGGCTAAGCAATCTACTCGTATCTAACCAAGCCACGTTGGTGCTACGAATATACCAACTAATAATGAACCAACCTAGAGTGACAAAAGATCATGGCATACAATAGACAAGGTGGATATAACACATTGGATTAATAACTATCCCAAAAGCATTTAAATAAATACTTGAAATAGAATGCAATACATTGAAACAAAGTATTTTGAAAATTTGGGTTCAATATGATCAAAGGTATAACTTGCCTTGGAATAGATCTAGATATTGGTCTTGGTCTTGAGGTGCTCCTTCTTCTGCAAAATTCCCCGAAGTATCGACGTCTACTCGCAAACGAGACAAAAGAAACCAAAAACAAATAAATACAGAGGAAAAAAACTTGAAAAATCAAATAAAATTCACCATTAAATAGATCTTAATTTTATATGAATTTACAAATTTGAATGGGCTCAATCGGAGTTCGGATGCAAAAGATATGGGCTTTGGAAGATTGGAAAATAAAGAAAAACCCTAATTTGGATTTTATTGAATTTCTCAAATTATTTTTATAAAGGAAAATCGGATTATTGCGCAATGCTTGCGTCAGCCGAGAATTTCCAGAAAAAGAAATAAATTTAAAGAAATCTGACATGTGGGCCCCACATGTCAGTCTCGGGGTTCACGGTGAACCGAGTGCACCAACCGAGGAGATCTGCGCGGTGGACCGAGCCACGCGCGCAGCAGTCTTTGCCGATCCGCGCCACGCGGCCGCCACACCAAAGATCGGCCGACGCCGGCCCGAAGCCGACGACAAACGGCGGCGGTGGCGCTCGGGACCGATGGTCACCGTGAACAGCGGCGACTTCGCCGGCGATGGAGGGTACAGATTGTTCCCGTGCTATTGCGCACTCAGGGGTGCCCTTATTGGTAGCTGGCAACGACGGTGGCGACCGGCGGCGAGGAAGAAGCGGTGGTGAAGGCTCGGGTTTTGTCGGGAGGGTGTTCCGGCGATGCTCCGGCGACGAGGAGGTGCGCCCAAGGTAGCCTGGGACTTGCTGATCACGATGGTGCAGTCGGTGGAGAAAGGGCGACAACGACGGCGGCGTAATTCACCGGAGAAGACGCTCGGCCGAAAACCCTAAAACTTGAAATGCGGCGGCGCTAGAGCGATCGGGGCGACGAGGGTGGCGGCTGCTGGGTCATGCGAGGTCCGGCGATGCTAAGGGGGTATTTATAGGCCCGGAGACGCCGAGATTTGGAAACCCCCAATTCGAGTCCGAAACGGCCGGATTTTGAAATCCTTGATTTTCGGAGATTGAGAGGGATCCGGGGTTTGATTCGGTTTGGAACGGATAAGAAATCAACCGAGGTGCGATTTGGTGGGGTCGGCGTGAAGAATCAGCAACCGAATCGGTTTTGTCGGACGGAGCTCGAAGCTCCAAAGAATGGCGAGCGCGCGGTGCGAGGAAGAAGAAGGCTCGCGGAGACGGCGACTTCGGTGATGGTCCCACTGGCAAAGAAGCCGGGCGCGGCGCGAGCGAGCGAGATCGTGGCGAAGTCACGCGCGAACATCCAATGGAGGAAGGCGGGGTTGGCGCGTCGTCCGTCGAAGCGAGGGGCACGCGTCAAGCATCCAACAGACGAGGCGCGCCGGGCGAGATGGGTCAAGCTTGGCTTTGGAATAGTGTTGGGCTTCGGCCCAACACTGTTCCGAGGGATTTAAATAGATTTTTCTTTTTAATAAATCCAGAAAATGCAAATAGCAATTAGAAAATAGCAAATGACCTTGGAAAAATTCCAGAAAATTCTATAAAATATAACCATGCATATAGAATCTAAATAAAATAGTCTTGACAATTGTTGATATTGGGATTAAGCATATTAAAACAGTTTGTCCTTAAAGTCCATATTAAGCTTTTTAATTTAATATTCAAATAAATCCAAATGGTGAATTCTCTCACTATAACTATTTAAAAGATTTTTTAAAGCTCTGAAAATTGGGATGTTACAGCTGCATCGCCTATGTTGCAGGTGAGAAGTCGTTCAAATTGGGTTAAGTACTTCGGGCGCTACGACTTTAACTCCAGTTGGTTGCTTGTGGGTTATGGGCATGCCAACTCAGTTTTGCTCTTTCATTTCTTTATTTATCTTCCGCTGCGATTTATTTGAGTTATGTTTAAATTTGGTCGGTCGGCCCTCTTATGCAAACTTGTACCTTAAGGTTCTATTTAATGATGTTGTAATAGTGATTTTATTATTTTGTGTATTGTGTATGGATGTGAATGCAATGTTGTGTTAGGATATGTGCATATTAGCCACTGATCCTTGGGAGCTAACATGAGACACATATCCGGGCACTCGAAATCATATTCGTCTCTCGTTAAGTATTATGCTTTTGGCGTATTTACTTAACTTGAAACAGGTCCGATCTCGGGGGCTTACACCACACAGTTTACTTGTAAAACTCAACAAATAAATTGCCTTACCTAGTAGTGCGAACTATTAAGCAATCATCAATTGGAGTACTACATTAAGCAATTAAGCTACAAAAATGTAATGTTGACTCCACATTCACACATCAAGAGTGGGAGTGGTGGTGGTAGGGTGTGAGGAGAGGGCGAGGGGTGACAGCTGGGTGTGAGGAGGGGCGGCAGCAGGGTGGGGCGGTAGCTGGCTAGTAGGAAGTTGTGGGAGGCAGCCAGCTGGGAGGAGGATGAGGCGTATCTGGATTTGGGGCTTTGTCGCTTTGTGTTGGTGGCTGGCGGAGTGGCGGCTGGGAATCAGGACTCGGGGAGACTAGGAGAGTGAATGGAGTGACTGAGTGGAGTGAGTGACCAAGTGACTAACCCTAGGGCCCACCTGTCAGTGTATGGCGTGGATAAACGGGCGAGATGGGTACTGATAGAGCTCATCCATACTCGTAACTGCTTACCCGACGGACAGAGAGTTTTTCTCATTTTCATACTCAGAAACAAAGAAAACAATCCATATCTCGTTCCATTAGAGCATTTATCCGCATGCACAATTGCCATCCTACTGCCACCTGTCCTAAGGGTGGGTACTCGTACTCCACATACAAGCAAGCACACGTCACGTGACGATCCCTCCTCCTCGAGGGCAGTGTCGTCATTTCGCTCGAGCGGCTCGACCGTTGCCCAGCCAACGTTCGAAATCTCGCCTCCTCACGCTCTCCTCCTTCTTTACCGTTACAGCAGCAGCAGCAGACCTCATCAGTCGTCACCACGCCCCGGACCCTCTCGACCTCGCAGCTTCCTTCTTCATCAACAACGCCCCGCACGAGAAAGTGCTCTCCTTCCTCCTCTTCTCTTGTCCTGTCTCCCGCCCCTGCTTTGCTTTGGGATAGCGTCAAGATCGCCGCCAAGAAATTGGCCTGACTCATTCTTGATGCCGCAAGATTAGATCCCCTCCCCCCTACTCTGTCCTGATAAATCTCCTCTAGCTAGCCAAATTTGATCCTTTTCGTGCAAAATTGCCTCTGATTTTGATCGAATTCCTATCCCTGTTTAGTCTCATCAACAAGAGCAACAGAACCAAGAAACGCATCAGCTTTCTTGCGATTCTAGCTCTCTCCCTTCTTCAATCAACAGAATCACATTAAATTCCTCATTTCTTCTCTTCTACACCCCAAAGAATCGGTCGCCAACAGCATGACGACGTTATCGGCCGGCGTCCTCCTCAAGCTCCTCCACGGCATGAAGACCGGCGCCGCCAAGCCCGTCGGCGAGCACCGCACCGCCGTGCTTCAGGTCACGGACATCGTGCCCGCCGACCTGGACGAGAAGGACCTCTGGCCCAAGCACGGCCAGTTCTACGTCAAGGTCTCCGACTCCTCCCACTCCATCTACGCCACCCTCCCCATCGCCCAGGCCGACCTCGTCCTCAGCAACAAGCTCCAGCTCGGCCAGTTCGTCCACCTCGACCGCCTCGACCCGGGCTCCCCCGTCCCCGTCCTCGTCGGCGCCAGGCCGCTCCCCGGCCGCCACCCGCTCGTCGTCGGCACGCCCGACCCGGCCGCGCGGGCCAAGGCCGCCGCGCCACGGAGGGGCTCCTGGGGCCCGGAGAACCACGCCGGGGTTCTTGCCTCGCCCAAGGTCATCAAACCCACCACGCTCAACTTCGACGAGAGGACGCCGGTCAAGGAGCGTGGGGCGGCCGGGGCGTCGCCGGCGCGGAGCACGGCGTCGGTGAGGAAGAGCAGCAGCGTCCTGCCCAGGCTGACAAGGAGCAGGAGCTTCGTGGCAGACAAGGGGGATCATCCTGCACCTAAGATCCCCAAGAGCCCATTCCCAACTGTAGGTACACCTGAACATGAAAGGCAAATTCAGCACATTTCCTTGTGGAAAAGAGAGTTTCTTTTGCTTTATTGCGAAGCCGGTGATTCCACTGAATCTGTGTTGTGTAGGAGAAGAGCACAGTGAGCTGCACAGCTTCACGAGCGATGAGCAGAAGAGGAGTCAAGGAGGAAGAACCCTCCTCGCCTCCTTCTGATGATGAGCTCGGCAGCTCGGCGACATCCTCCAAGAAGAGACCATCGACGACTGCTCGCGTGCCGGTGACAGGGAAGCTCAATGTACTCGGCAAGGTATGGTCAGAAATTCAGATAACCACCATGAACCGAGTCTTCGTCTTGAATTGTCTGAATTGATTGATGTCGGAACATCTTCCAGGAAGCCGTAGAGCAGAGGGAGCAGGCACAGAAGGCGGCCCTTGAGGCGCTGCGCAACGCCTCGGCCACTGAGAACGTAGTTAGGATCTACAAGTATGTAACATGTTCACTCAGTCATGGCAATTTGACAGTGTTTGGGTGCTCACCAAAATTTGATCGTTCCTTTGCTGGCTACAGGATGTTCTCTGAATTGAGCAAGGCGGCGAGGCCGGATGCACCGGCCACCTGTTTCGACAGCTTCCTCAGCTTCCACCAGGAGGCCGTGCAGGCCGTGACCGACATAGAGGCGGTCCAGGCGGCCACCTCGATGGCCGCCGCCATGGCAAGCGATGGGCCCGAGGAGCCGCCACCGGTCTTGCAGGAGATAGCACAGAACAGGACGGCCGTGAGCTCGTCCAAGAGGAGAGTCCTAGGAGTGTCCAAGTCTGTGTCGTTCGCGCCCGGCTCGTTGGATTCTTGGAGGCAGGACGACGGCGGCGGCAAGAGCCGGAGTTCGAATGCCAGCAGAAAGTGCTTTGTCATGGACAAGATCGGAGAAGACGGTGGTGACGAGAGGAAATGTCCAGCTTCTTCTACTACAGTATATTCTGCTCTAGGCTCCTCGCTGAGACTGGCCAAGCAGATGCAGGGCGAAGCGGGGAGCTGGTTCATGGAGTTCCTGGAGGCTGCACTGGAGACAGGCCTGAAGAAGAGCAAGGCATCGGCGACGGGGGATGGGCGGAAGCAGAGTAGCTGCTGCTGCCCGCAGTCGCTGATACTGAGGGTAATCAACTGGGTGGAGATGGAGCAGAGCGGCGACAGCGACAGCGGCAGCAGGAGGAAGCCTGGTCACCCGAGAGCGGCTGCCATTGCAAGAAAGCTCAGGATAAAGGCCAAGAACCCTTGATGCCCCGCTAAATAAGTAGCTCTGCTGAATTCTGAATTTCCGATTTCTTCTAGGAAGGTCTACTAGTAGTTTGATGTTAGAAGAAGACGCATACTTCCAGGTGGAGAAACTGTAGTGTTGTTGATCCCCCTCCACTGTTCAAGTGTTGTTGAAGTAGAACGAACCCATATCTATCTGACTTTCTATCTGTGACATGACAATCATTTATCTTATTTTGCACGAAAGAAGCCTTTTTATATTTGCATGAGCAAGTGCCGTACTGAAGTTACAGTATATGTTATTGTACCATTCACTGCGCACTGTTCATTATTCCTTGTCGTTTGACGCGGCGCCGTGCAGCTATAGTAGTCAAGGATAGAAATCACGTACCGGCCGGTAACCGGTTTACCGGTGGCGGCGGGATTTGAAATCGGTCGGGTTTTTCCGAGTTTACAAATTCAAATTTTGAATTTTGGTTGATTTTTAAGCAAATTTAAACGAAATTTGACCGAGTTTTCTCCGAGAAAACCGGTAACCGGCCGGTAACCGTTACCGGCCGCCGGCCGGGATTCCGGCCGGTTCCGGTTTTTCAATCCCTGATAGTAGTACTAGTCGGGTGTCCCTCTCTTACAACGGAATGCTAAACTTTATATACATAATATTTTTTTATATAAAGTTTAGCATTCCGTTTGCATTATTTTATTATATAATTATTGGTCTGTTTCTTTTGATCCTTTGCCGTTCTATTACGGCTCTGATACCATTGTTAGATCCGAGTCTAGATCTCTTTTGTTTGGATCTTGGTTTTGGGATTCGGGTTCATAAGAAACCGAAAGAGAGAGAGAGAGAGGGCGATGGGTTCGGTTACCGTCGGATGTAGAGAGGGATGAGCTGGCCATGGCGGCTTGCGTGTGGTAGAGGCGGCGGTGGTCGATCCCGTCGGTGGAGGCGGCGGTGGTCGATCCGTCCTCGGGCGTGGCCGTGGTGATTCTATGAGGCGGCGGTGTAGCTTCCCGTCGCTTCAGCGCCCCCTTTAGATCAGCTTAGGGTTTGTAGGTTAGGGTTTTGGCGGCGGCACGGTAAACCTCGGTCTCAGTGCCGCCCCGGCTCCCACCTCTTTATATGTGGCGCTGGCGACAGGGGCCCACCAGCCTAATGGGCTGGGCGCCCCTGATCAGGGCGCGATCAGTGGGGTTGGGCATTTGGCCGTTGGGCCAAATGCCCGAGATCAATTCTAACATTCTCCCCCTTGATCTCAATCTGTGCTTTATCTTTAATTACTTTTGACTTTACTCATTCCATCACAAATTGGTGCATAGAACGTATCTCATCGTCACGGTCAATGGCCGATAGATTCAACAGCTACAATACACCTCCTTGTTCTGAAATAGTTACTTTAATCTTTTGGGCCATCTTTTAGTCCATGAATCATAGGCTTTCCCTTAAACCCATGCCGGCTATATGTTCTCTGAACACGTTGGGTGGTAAGCCTTTAGTAAGCGGATCCGCTAACATCTTTGCGGTACTTATATGCTCAAGACTTATAATTTGATCCCGAACTTTATCTTTCACAACATAGTACTTTATGTCAATGTGTTTGGCAGCACCACTTGACTTATTGTTGTGGGCATACATTCTCGGGTTCATTATCGCGATACAACTTAAGTGGTCTATTGATGTCGTCAACCACTTTTAAACCGGTATGAACTTCTTTAGCCGTTCACCGCCTTAGCCTCATAACATGCTACAAACTCGGCATACATTGTGGGCGATGTAGTGACGGTTTGCTTTGAGCTTTTCCACGATATAGCTCCTCCAATGAGTGAACACATATCCGGATGTCGACTTTCTATCATCTCCGCAAAATCGAATCAGATACCCCACTATATGGAGTAAATCGATCTTACGTATGTCATCATGAGGCCTTTTGTTCCTTGCAAATAGCGCAAGACTTTCTTTATCAATTTCAATGTTCTATTCGTGATTGCTCGGAATCGCCAAGTAACCCAGAACAAAAGCTAAGTCGTATGTGCACACTTGAGCATCTTGTAAGCTTCCGATACCAAGAAGCATATGGAACCGCTTTCATTTGATCGATCTCATCTTGGTTCTGGGTCATTGAAAATCCCCATATCATGCCGCCCTTGACTATAGGTGCAGGTGAAGGACTACATTTATGCATCCCAAATTTCTTTAAGACTTTCTCTATGTATGTCTTTTGTGATAGTCCCAATATCCCTTTGTTTCTATCCCGGTGAATTTTGATCCCTAGAACGAACGAAGCTTCACCAAGATCTTTCATATCAAAGTTTGAGGACAAAAACTTCTTTGTCTCCAGTAGCAGACTGACATCACTAAGTTTGAGGACAAAAACTTCTTTGTCTCCAGTAGCAGACTGACATCACTACTAGCCAGTAGGATATCATCCACATACAGGATTAGGAAGATAAACTTCCCATCTTTAAACTTTGTATAGACACAGTTGTCATCTACATTCTCTTTAAACCCAAATTTTCTTATTGTACTGTCAAAGTTCAAGTACCACTGTCTTGAAGCTTGCTTTAACCCATAAATCGATTTCTTTAGGCGGCATCCCATTCTTTCATTTCCTTCCATGACAAAACCTTTCGGTTGTGCCATGTAAACATTTTCCTCCAAATCCCCATTAAGAAATGCCGTCTTTACATCCATCTGATGTAACTCTAAATCATAATGTGCTACTAATGCCATTATAATTTTGAAGGAATCTTTACATGAGACTGGAGAAAAGGTCTCATTGTAATCAATCCCTTCTCTTTGCGTAAAGCCTTTTGCCACAAGTCGCGCTTTGTATCTTTCTACATTCCCTTGGGAGTCGAGCTTTGTTTTGTAGACCCATTTACAGCCTACTGTTTTGGCTCCTTTAGGAATAATTTCCAAGTCCCAGACTTTATTAGTCTTCATGGACCTCATTTGCTCTTCCATGGCTTCAAGCCATTTTGAGGAATTTTCGCTTCTCATGACTTCTTCAAATGAGGTGGGATCATCCTCCATTTGAAATTCCTCTGTATGATAAATCTGATAATCATCAGAAATAGCTGATCTTCTTACTCTTTGAGACCTCCTCGGGGCCTCCTCATTTGGTACATCTTACATTTTGAGGTCAGCTTTGTTGCTCCCCTCATTTGTGGCAATGGGTTCTATAGGATCCTGAAGAACGGGTTCCTCATTCTCATTCATTGTTGCCACAGGAGAAACAATAACAGGTGCTGGCACCACAGTGTCTTGTACCGTCGGTGCAGCGACAGCAGGTAGTGGGAAGAGTGGCTCTTGAATCATCGGAGTGGGCACATATACCCGCTTCTCTTCAAGATCAATCTCTCGAGCTACCATGCTCCCCCTCATCATTTCATCCTCTAAGAAGACAGCGTGTCTCGTTTCTACAAACTTTGTATATCCATGCGGGCGGAGAAACGAAAACCTTTTGACTTTTCGGGTAGCCAATGAAATGGCAACTTCTTCGCTTTGGGATCTAGCTTCCCAATGTTTGGGTTAAATACTTTAGCCTCAGCAGGACTCCCCCACACACGTAAGTGGTTTAGTGAGGGAACTCTTCCTGTCCACAACTCGTACGGTGTTTTGGGCACCGACTTACTAGGCACTCTATTGAGAATATGAATGGCGGTTTTCAACGCCTCCATCCATAAACTCAATGGGAGTGTGGAGTAGCTCATCATGCTTCGCACCATATCCATCGAGTGCAGTTGCGTCTTTCAGCTACTCCATTTTGCTGAGGTTCGTCCGGTGTAGAATCTTGGGCTACTATGCCATTTTCCTGTAAGAACCTCGCAAAAGGTCCAGAAACTTGTCCATATGGGGTATGTCGACCGTAGTACTCCCCCCTACGATCAGATCGAACTATCTTAATCTTTAAATCGTGTTGGTTTCCAACTTCAGCCTTAAATATCTTGAATTTATCCAAGGCTTCATTTCTTTCTTTGATTGGATAAATATATCCATAACGGGAGTAATCATCCGTGAATGTTATGAGCGAGTCATATCCATCCACACTTTTCACAGAAAAGGACCACAAATGTCTGTGTGAACAATTTGTAGAACTCTGTGCTTCTTTTGCATCTTTCTTAATTTTCTTTACATATTTTCCTTTAATGCATTCTCTGCATTGTTCTAAGTCCGAGAACTCTAATAGAGGAAGAATTTCATTCTTAACTAGTCTTTCTATTCTTCCCTCGAAATATGGACTAAGCAGCGATTGCCATAATTTCGACGATTCATTATGAGTTCTCTTTCGTTTTGCTTTACATTCGTGAGCGAGGATTCAATCACTTTCTCGCACGCGACGTTCCCATTATCGCATACGACATTCACATCATCACATAATGATAACAAATAAAGCTCATTTTGTAATATGGCAAGACCAACACATTCTTTATTAAATATTATTTCGCACTTGCCATTTCCAAAATTACAATCATAACCATCTTTGTCCAAATTTGAAACACTAATCAAATTCCTCTTTAAAGAGGGAACAAAAAGAACATCTCTAAGTAAAAGATTGGAGCCATTAGCTAACTCTAATGAAAGATCGCCAACGGCTTCAACTTCAGCTTGGACTCCATTTGCAACTTTAATGCATCTTTCGTTTCTTTGCGTAGTCCTCGTCGAACGAAATCCCTGTAAGGAATTAGCAACATGAACAGTTGCTCCTGAGTCAATCCACCAAGTGGATTTGGAATATTGTACATACAAGCATTCATTTATGAAGGTAATAATGTTCTCACCTTTCTTTGCCATTATCATCTTTAAGTAATCAGGACAGTTCTTCTTGTAGTGTCCGGTCTTCTTCAGGTGAAGACACTGATCTTTGTCTACAGCAAATTTATTCTGTTGAGGCTGATGGACAGAGGCTTTTCCCTTGTTCCTTGAGAAGGAGGTACTGTTGAAGTGCTTTTTCTTGTTATCCTTCACATAGTTGATAGATCCACCATGTGAGGATTTAATTCTTTCCTCCTCTTGAACACACATAGCTATGCATTTTTCTAAGTCCCATTTATCGGGCTGCATGTTGTAGTTGACAACAAAAGTGTCAAACTTTTACGCAAGGAAGCAAAATCAAGAGAATAAGGAACTCATCCTTGAGAGCCAAATCCATTGGTTTAAGCTTGGATGCCAAGTTGCTCATCCTTAGTATGTGTTCTCTTATTCCACTGCCACCTCCAGAATACCTTTCATCACAAGTCGCTTAATCACCGTGTAGCATATGTCTTTGAAGAGCCAAGAACCGACTCTTTATTTTATCAAGGTATTCGTGACGGTGTCACGATCATGATTGAGCCCACAATTGCGTGCTCAATCGTATTCTTTATCACGACCATACATTTCTTGTTGGTCGTGGTCCATTCTTATGCTCTAGGTCATAAGACATCCAGTAAAGGAGCGTGATCCTCTCGCCTTTTCTACCAAGCAAGATCATCCTCATTTTGATCCTCACCGGTGCCATAGGCTCGGTGGGTCGTCTTGAGTGAGGACCCATCCACCTCAGCTAAGATAAACGCTAAGTCTATCTTTTTCTTCCACTCTCCATAATTATCTCCTTTGAGAGTGGGGATCTCTCTGATATAACCCATCAAGTTGTATCCTCCTGAAAATTTAGTTCAAATAAAGTGAGAACGAAACATGAAAATTATATGCTTTATTTCCAACGTTGGTCAAAAAATACGACATACAATTAAATCAATTTTATCTATACATTAAATCTATATCACCGTTGGGCAGAAATAGAAACAATGCATAAAAATTCATCAATTTAAAATTATAATACTGTTATTATCAACTTTGGTCAGAAAAAAACAATATCATAATTCACAACAATTCTTAAAAAATTAAATTCTCTCGTTGGTTCGAATTTAATTAAAAGAATTAATCAACATTTAACTTTTGCAGCGGAAACATTAAATTATTCAAAAAAATAATTCATTCTCAGAAGCATTATAACTATACACATTTAATCTCTGAAAAATAACACGTTGGTGCAAAAATTTACAGAGATTTTATATAATTTTTCTATTGAAATTCATTCAAAAAATACTTCTGAAAATAAATTAAATTCAATTTTCTGGATTTTACTGTTCATAACCTACGAATTCTTCGCTTAAACCGCCATTTGGCTCACATCGTGCCTCGGCCCATTACTGTGTCTCGGCCCACGGCCTGCTAGCGGCCGTTAGGGTTGATTGCAGCCGTCGGATTCACATCCGACGGCTGGATTCCAGCGCAGCCGAATCCTCCGCCGGCCCGCACCGCGTAGATGCGATCTCAGCCGTCGATTCCAATCGACGGCTGAGCGACATTTTCAGCGGTATAAAAACGCGACCGCGCGGCGCCCCCGTGAAAACCCTAATCCCCATTCCTTCCCCTTCTCTGTTTCTCTCGCTTCGCATCTCTCTCGCGAAGAACCGGAAGCCGGCGCGCGGAGAGAAGAATCGCCGCCGCCGCGGGCCCTCTCGCCGGCTTGCGTTCCCACGAGAGGAGCGCGCCACCGTCGAGCGGCTCCGTGTCGGCGGCTCGGCCTCCGTTGACGCGCGGGACCAGACCGCGCGCACCCTCGACCGGTCTTCCCACACGCATCGGCGGCGTTCCGGGCCGCTTTGGAGCCCCGGCGAGCCCACGGCTCGCCCGATGGAGCCTCACGTCGGGTAAGACCATCGTCCCAAAACTAGGGTTAGGGTTTTTGCGCCCGTTTCTTTTCTGTTTCTCTCTAGGGTTAGGTTTTCTTTTGGATCTACTCCGTTCTTTTCTTTTGCCATCCGGATCTGAGCCTAGACGGCTCTGATACCATTGTTGGTCTGTTTCTTTTGATCCTTTGCCGTTCTATTACGGCTCTGATACCATTGTTAGATCCGAGTCTAGATCTCTTTTGTTTGGATCTTGGTTTTGGGATTCGGGTTCATAAGAAACCGAAAGAGAGAGAGAGAGGGCGATGGGTTCGGTTACCGTCGGATGTAGAGAGGGATGAGCTGGCCATGACGGCTTGCGTGTGGTAGAGGCGGCGGTGGTCGATCCCGTCGGTGGAGGCGGCGGTGGTCGATCCCGTCCCTGGGGCGTGGCCGGCGGTATTCGGTAGAGGCGGCGGTGTAGCTTCCCGTCGCTTCAGCGCCCCCTTTAGATCAGCTTAGGGTTTGTAGGTTAGGGTTTTGGCGGCGGCACGGTGAACCTCGGTCTCGATCTTGCCCGGCTCCACCTCTTTATATGTGGCGCTGGCGACAGGGGCCCACCAGCCTAATGGGCTGGGCGCCCCTGATTAGGGCGCGATCAGTGGGGTTGGGCATTTGGCCGTTGGGCCAAATGCCCAACGGCCAAATGCCCGAGATCAATTCTAACAATAATATTTTTTACACGTAAAATAAATCAATCAATTAAAATCTGATGATGGTATTAGTGCAACATGATAGAACAAGAACTCTCTTGCACAATTCTATAAAGAGATAATTGGTAATATACACTCCTTTTAGATGTCAATATAGCATATACCCCTCTTTAGATGAAAACATTGATTAAATACCACGTTTGTATTATTTTATTATTTTCCTTTGTTTTCTCCTATTTTGGTCAGATAATGGGACGATTTTACCCTTACTCGGGGCCGCCGCTCCACCCGCTCACCCGTCGCGATCTCCTCCCACACCATCCGCACTGCCACCGCTTCCTCCTCGCTCCTTGTCTTTCCTTGCCTCCTCCCCGTCCCCTCGTGTATCGTCCAAAGAAGTAGTGTGAAAGGATCCAACTACTCAACGCACATGCTCGTTATTACTTTCAACCGTCGTGCACTCAACCGCTCGGTTAGCAAGGAACGTGTTTTGTAGTCAAACTGGGTGGTTGTCGAGGAAAATGGGTGCAGCATCGTGAGCTCGGCGGTTGGATACGCGTCGTCATCATCGATAGATGGGAGATGATAGCTAGATGTAGGGCGGCGCGGCACTCACGAAGTCGCGGTAGCGTGAGCCTTGGGGAGGGGGTGGAGGCAGAGGTGTCGGGGTCGGTTTCGCTAGGTGGGGGTCTGCGCGAGATGTTGGGCAGTAGTGGGAGGTGGGGATGATTAGCGTATTGGCACAAATGAGAGGAGCGATAACATTAGGGGCGGGGTAGCGTGTATGTGAGGAGCGGCTGGCGCAGAGGGGCGTGGGGCTTCGCGGATGCGGCAACGTTAGAGGCGAATGCGAGGAGCGGCGGGCACAGATGGGCGAGATCCATCGCGGATGCGGTGGCGTTAGAGGCAGATGCGAGTGCACAAGACAATGGAGATGCACCAACCCACGTCCTCCTCGCTAGAGGAGGAAGACCAGATCCATCCGATGGAAGGCTGGACGACGCTGGATCCGGCCGTCGGAAGGATGGAGACGATAAATCCAGAGTCGTCGTGTCCAGATCCGAGGTTGCCAGCCGTCGGAGGGGTGGAGACGATAGATCCGGATCGTGCCCAAATCTGGAGTCACTGACGATGGAGAAAGGCAGGGCCTCATCAGTGAAGGAGGTGGTCATCGTGCCGACATCAGGAGTCTCCATCGATGAAGAAGTGTCGCCTCACTCAGTCGCCCTCCATGGCCAGTCACCATGACGCCGCCACCCGTCGTCGGTGTGTGTGGGTAGAGAGAGAGGAGACAGGACGATGGGTTTGATAAAAAGATGGAATGAGCACAAGCGGATGTGAGGAGCATATGCGGCGTGGGGGTGCAGAGGTGCTCGCGGTAGGGGTGGGGCGGGGCGTGTTTGACACAGTGGTCCCACTACGTGGGTTCGTAGCGTATTTTTACGTATTACAGGTGGGATGATTCGTCCCGCTGCGCGGAGGTAAACTCCTTTTATTAGTAAAGATTATAGACTTATAGTGGGATTTTTTATTTAATCATTTTTAAATAATATTTTAAAGTTAACCCTCGCTAACTTTATTTTCAATTCTGACCCTTTGGCCACGCCATAACTCGCGGCGTGGTCAAACCATTCTGTCACGCCACTTTCCTTGGCGTGGCCAAACCTGCAATGCAAGCTATCGTGCACACGTTGTGCCATCATGGAGGGCATGTGTGGCCTAGTCCTTGTCGTTGTCACGCCAGTATTCATGGCGCGATAAGCCAGTCTTGTCACGCCAACACGAGTGGCGTGATAGAGGTGACTTTGGAGGTGGACAATATTTATGGAATTTGCATATCGTATAAGCAAAAAAATTCAGCCCACATAGCTAGAAGGGGTTCCCAGATGAAGAAATCTTACGATTGTTGCAAAAGATACATGGACCATTTGGGTGGAAAGATGAACTTCTCCTCAGGCTCATGACTGCCAATTGTAAACATAGTATGGTAATCACTTTTCAAGTTCACTGTTTTATGTGCCCATGTACATCGTTTTAACATTTGATTTTACATGGACAATTTGTCAAAATTTGTAAACCTGATATGAGCTAACAAGAAATAAACGGTGCTAACTGAATGCCCAACCCTAGGTAGTAGATCTTTTTTCAAACCTGTGATGGTCCTTGTTTGAATCAAGAGATGGATGAATAGCCACCCACATCCCATTGAAATGATTGGTGGTGCTCGTCGTCACTTAGGGGTCGAGACCATTTAGTGCCTTTTTTTTCTAGAACACGCACTTTGGATCTTTATTTTTATGTTGTGCCCTGCCTTTTGTTTGACGTTGTTGAGCATGTCTTACCACACCAAGAATTGGATGCAAAAAGTGAACGAAATTTGAAATAGACTTCATAATGTAGTTGCAGATTACATAGCGCACAAGGTTTAGTTACGTGCATAAGGAATGACATCATGCACAACTCAAAAAAAAAATCAAAATACACCTACGATACATGTGTGCCTTTTTGGAATAAAAAGGTCGATTGGAACAAAGTTAATTAGTTTTGGTGGCCCATCGCTCCCTTCCCCTTGTCTTCTGACTGCCCACGGCGGCGACGGTCAGTCTTGAAGTTAGCCATGTTATCGAGATAGGCTGGACGATTGAATGATGTTAGTATAACACAACGTAGAGCCAAATTAATAATCAGGATGCAAATTGAACATAATTGATCTCTTCTATCCGGACTACACCCGGGTGGAGGGGAGCGCTAGTACGACCGCCGATCTCACTAACATGAGCCTTCCCCTTGTACGTTACGCGCTTGGCCTGGTCTTACTCGGCTTCCTGTTCGGGTGTCCTCCACCACCACCCTGCTTTCTTGGGCTCCTCTAGTGCCTTTTCAATTGGGTCGGGTACGAAAGGTGTACAACGTTTGAAGGTCTTAGCTCGCATCGCATAGTTCAACATGTAGTCTACTCGATGAAAGCCCTATCGTACAGGTCTGGTTCATCGATCCATTGGAAGAAGTTGCATTGTGTCTCCAGGCGTCATCGGTCCACTAGTGCTATAAGTGCAGCACCGTCCATGCGGGGAAGCCCGTTGATGACAATCCGCGCCATGGGAAGGAAACTAGCATTGCAGACATATGACACGTACTGCTCATCCCAATCTAGAGGAGTGTGGGTCCGAGGGCGAAGTGGTTTAAGTATCTGCCAGATAAATTTGCATAGACATAAGTGAAGTGCACCACATGGTCAATAAGTTCGAAGCATGATCGAACAACGGATTAATAAATCTCAACATACCCTCATCGGCTATAAGGTGTGTGTGGTGGTCATTATCATACTCCGAGATGAGCAACACGTACTGCGGGTGCTGAGGCATCCTGCAATAGAAGAAAGAAATTTGTTAGTAGACATGAAGTACAAAACAATGGAGAAAATGTAATGGAGTGAACACAATAAAGACACAACAATACTCTTTGCACAATGACAACAGCGGTTACCTCAGGGGTGCAAGACACGTCCTGTTGGATACGGGAGCGGCGTCGCCTTACCCTACGCTGCTGGCAATCCTTATTCACACACTTTGCCCTGGTGTGGCCATGCTCATGACACTTCGAGCACCTGTTGGTTATGGCGGTGTCATCGAAGTCCCCTAGGCTATACATGTCCTTACTGCCTTGCTGTGAGTGGTCCATATAGTTACGAAGTCTTTTCCTCTTCCTCCTACCGCGTCACTTGTTTACCATTTCTTTGTTGGGAATGTATTCCTCCCCAACGTAGGGTGGCCAATGCAAGGGATCAAGATAAGACTTGAACATCTTCTCCCAAGTCCTCACCGTGGCTAGCTTTGAGAATTCCTCTCCAATGAAGGTGTTCGAAAGGTGGCTTACGTCGTGCATGCGGCATGTGGTGACGATGTGCGAGCATGGCACATGTAGCAAAGCTGGGACTACGCAAGTGCAATCTCCCGCATTCAGGTTCACTCTGTGGTTTCGGCCTCCATAACGCTCACCCCCTATCGATGTACCCCCACCGCCCTAACGACATAGGTATGCAAAGTCGGAACGTATTCGTTTGCCTCATGGTTGCATGACTCGTCTTCTGTCAGAGCAAGGTGTTTGGCAGCAGCTATACCCCAACGTTCGCTGAAATTGTATGCATCCCTTGCACGGATCCACCTATCCACAAAGTATGAGTTGATCTTCCTAAATGAGTAATCCACGATGGCTGATACTGGCGTAGCTCGGATGCCCTTTAGAACGTTGTTGAACACCTCCGAGATATTCGTGATCGTCATACCGTACCTACATCCACCTTCATCATATGCCTGCGCCCATTTCCTCTTGTGTTGTAAGACCTCGTCCAACTACTTATTCCCTCGTTGGTTGGTTAGTCCCCTCAACTCCGTCAGCTTGCCCTTGAAGTCTCTCTTCTCCAAACATCCGCACAACAGGTTGAACTTTTTTTTGGTGAGATCTTCCCTACTGCATTGCTTGAACCTCACGGTATACCTCTTGTTCACATCGAAATGTTATACTACAAACGGACGATGATACCTCACGGAGTATTCTTGCAGGTAAACTTTCATATCCTCCATACTTGAAAACAACATGTCCTTGCGTATGATGCCATTCTTTGGGTCCGCAATGCCATCCCTGCTCTTCAACCCACTTGCACAAACAACGTTACCAACCATTCTGACATCCTCGAATGCATGCACCGACGAGATCTCACCGATTACACTATGAAGAACCCAGCCTTCCTCAGAGGAGAAAAATGGAGCGGACGCTTTGTTTTACATCGAGCTCTAACCTTTGTCGGACTCAACGTCACAGACTGACTGTTCTATCTCGGAACACCTCCTCGTTAAGCTCGTTGTTCAGTACAACGCTATTGAAATAAGTCACGGGGTCACTAACAAGGTGCGATGAAGAAATATGCACATATGACAAATCCACCAACTGTGGGGGGGATCGTTGTTAAGACCGATGCCAATGATCTCTTGGGACGGTTGCTCTTCCATTGGTGGGCCTTGTGAAAGTTCCACAGTGGATTCAAGTCCCTCCATGGTGTTGTTCACCACATCCACATTCTTTCGCATATCCTCGCCAACGATTGTCCTCTCCACCACAACCTCCAATGATCGCACCTAAGATGCTAGCACAACCTCCCTGTGTATGCCCCAATCATCGTCGTATGAGATTGGCATCAACAAGGCGTGCACCTTTGAACCCAGTCCAGCATCATACCGCTCCTCCATTCCGACAACAACCACATGTTCATCTCATCCAAGGGTCGACTTAATCCTCATCACAAGAGTTCGAAATGCTAGTGATTCTCGAAACATAAGTACAATCACTTCCATGCCAACAAAGTCGACACCACTGCCTATTTGGCTAACCGGTCCACCAATAAAAACACGTACAACTTTACCCATCTACATCAAACAATACGAACAAAATATTGCAAAGTCAGTACTACATGCCATAGGTACCAACTACCACACATACTACTGACGAACAACTACGCTCCAAAGTAGTACTAATCATTTCATATATGACTAATGCTGGCCGGTATACAATGAACACAAAATTCATCGACTACTATGCCAAAAGTACCGACAAGCTGGGATTTGAATTTTTGTACTAAATACGCCTTTCTGGAAGAAAGGTTTATTACTAACTCCTCGAAAACTATATTTTTCCAATTTGACCATTTTCGCCATGCCACCACCCAGGGCGTGGCAACCAAATTCAGCTAAGCATGCAATTCGACCAAAATCCTAAAATAAAACTACAATGACATATCCAAATTCCTCACAATAATAACAAAACTATGATTTAATAGCCATATTTCCATCACAACTACATGAAACTACAATGACATATCATATTTCATCCGCAAAACCTACCCACAACATCCAATTTCACCAATAAATCGCTAAAAATCGCATGAACACAACAAAATATGCACACATTCAAGTATCATTGCGTACTAATATTATCCAATTCACTCCAAAGTTTAACGATTCAAACCAATTCCGCTTAAATATGCTATTAGGATAAAACCCTAAATCAACCAATCTAACCGATTTTATCCAAAATAAATGGAAGGAATGTGTGAGATTACCTTGGGGGATGATCTCCACGGGTTTGCGGACTCCAAATCGGCTCTAAATTGACAGATTTTGGGAGGTTCGGGGTGGGGAGGAGAGAGGGCGCACTGGATGAATAGAGAAGGATTGGGGAAAAAGAACTAGATGGGCTGACGACACCTAAGTCACATCTGTCACACCACACACGTTGGCTTGACAAGGTAGGTTTGTCACACGATGAGTACTGGCGTGACAACGACCACACATGCCCTCCACGCCGGCACGACGTGTGCACGACAGCTTGCGTGGCGTGACAGAATGGTTTGGCTACGCTGCGAGTTATGGCGTGACCAGAGACCAGAATTAAAAAAAAGTTAGCGAGAGGTTAGCTTTAAAATATTATTTTAAAAGATTAAACATATGAAAAATTGATTGCGTCGGTACGGTGGAAATAATTGCTTAGGAATTAGCCATCAGGAAACGGAACTCTTATGATGTGGTATTGCCGACTCTTGTTAAGTTGTTTGTGCTTCATATGGTCAACTTATGTCCCGTTTTCTTCGATAGGAAACAGAAGGCTCTGTTGCTGCTTCAGATTCCAGCCCTTTGGGCCGTTGGACCCAAGGGAACATGGATGCATCTAGGAAAGCTTACTCAAAGGATGTACATGCAAATGCAAGCACCCCAAGACAAAAGAGTTGAGGGAGGAAACAAGCAAGGCTATGCTACTTTATTAATCCTTTTTTCCAAAGAGTGACACACGTGCACGCTAGAGACTGTGGAGGCATGTTCAATAATCTCTCTGCGGATTACGTTTCCCCCCATTTTACGTACACGCATGTATTATGTGCTGTATCCATGTATCACCATAGTGCTAGTTCAGAAAACACATACTGTAGTAACCAAAGCAAACCTGCCCCTGCGAGTAGGGGTGAAAACAGGGCGGATAATTTTTGTTTGATCCGATGCCGTATTCGGAAAAAAAATCTGCATGGGGCTCATTTTTAGCCCTAGCCCGCATCAATATCAGGAAAATCTCGTGAAATATGGGTTAAGATATGGGAAGATCAAATACCTGATCTGTATCCGTATTTTATAGGATATCCGAAAGATCAACAAAATGGATATCCAATAAACATAAATATCCTTTAATTTCCTCTATGGTTTTCTAGTCATTGACTAATATGTAATATGAATTTTCATTAGATTACGCTTATGTTGTTAAGTAGGATAAATAATTTTATAATAGGCAATATAATTTGACACTTTTATTGGTGAAGTTATATATTTTCTTTGTGTGTACACTATCCGTCAAGTTATCCGTGACTGATTTAAATCCAATCTACCCTATACCCTTATCTCAAAAAAATCGTATTCGTACTCGACTCCAAATCCAAAATAAAAATATGGATTATAATATGAAAAAAAGAGCAATATCTACCCGTTTTCACCCATACCTGTGAGAATAGAATAGAATAGAATACAACCGAATATTCTTAGAGTTTGTCATGGTCATGTCTGGATGCCTTCGTTTCCATGTTGTTGACCAATTGATTTTTCACTTTGACTTTCAATGCTCTGCATCTGTTACAACTAGAAAGATTTCATTTGAGGTTTTCATTTTCAAGAAAAGCTTCAACTTATTGACTCTAAAGTTCTATTGTGTTGCATTCAGGTTGTTATCCTGTAATCAAGGTTAGAACATTAAACGGTTATAAAATCTGGATCTGGAGTAGTTGTGTATTGAATCATCTATGTGTGAGAATAGAATAGAACAGAATATTCTTAGGGGCTAGGCTTTCCTTGCCATAGAGCAACCAGGTCACAGAGATTAGGGCAAGTTTCTCACGGCTCTGCGCACCTCACATTTCCCTGACCATCCTTGGCCCCACATGCCAATCTCACACCGGCGCAGGAGGCAGGCACGCAAACGCAACGCACTAGCCGAGACCCCGAAGCCAAGCAAGCGGGAAAAAGGCAACCCTTAAAAAAGGAAAGGGAAACTAAATTAAGATGGGTACGAGGACAAAATCTCAAGGTATATTTAAGCCATTCGGTACCATTTTTTTCTTTTTTTTTTGTTGCTAAGGTGTCGCGCCACAGGTTTTGTGGCTCAGTCAAATTCATTATGGAAACGGATGGGCCCAATTTTTCATTTTTTAAAAATACAAAATAGTGGGAGAGATCCGGACGTAATTTTGGAGGAGCCGAACAAGGAAGCCTCAGAATCAGCTAAAACACGACACCATCGGTGAAATGAAAGAGCAAGTTCGTGGATTGAGTACCTCAAAGAGTAGTTAGTGTGTAGGACAACAAATCAAATCAGACATAAGACTTAAGTTTATATATGGTTATATAATATGGTAAAAATGTGACATCAAACCAAACAGGAGCCTAAAGAAGGCAAGCTTGCCTATTAACTGGAATCGGCATCAGGGCAAACGTTGCCTTAAACGAAGCACGTTACTGCTCTACTATCTCGCCAGCGATGATCTCCTAATATTTCTCCTCCTTCCTCTTCCTCTTCCTCTTCTTCAGTTATTACAAATCAAATCAATCTCTTCTTCTCCCGGACGGAGGGGAGGAGTCGTGGAGTGGTGGGTGGCGGGAGTCGCGGGTGGTGGGATTCCTCCTCCATCCTTTTTGTCGTGGAGTCGTGGGTGGTGGGATTCTCCGCTTCCATCCTCGTTTCCCTTCCTTCCAAACCCCCCCACCAGGCCAGCTCCATTCCCCCACCTTTCGCACCGCACGCTTCCAACCTTCTAGGAGCGCCGGCCCCGGGTTCCAGAACCGCATCTCGAAGATGGGCGAGTACTGCGCTGGCCCGGAGGAGTCCGCGATGGCCTTGGCGGCGCCGCGCCCTTCTCCGGCTCCGGCGGCCAACCACCCTTACGGCACCTACGACCGTTGCTCCGTCAAGCAGGTCTTCGACAACCTCCACGGCAACATCTCGCTAGACCCGGTCGGTAATCCGCTCCTCCCTCTTCTTCTGGCTGCTGCTTATTGGAGGAGTATTCCTTCGGATTCCCCCTTCCATTCCGCTTAACTATTTCGGCTAGTGCTAGTGGAGGATTCCATCATGTTTTGAGATTGGTATTGCACGAGTAATTCGTCGCTTCGGTTAATTCGGCGTTTTAGATTGGAGCGCTCCGTGCGTCCTTGCTATGCTGCTCTTCTCTTCTCTTCTCTGTGCGTGTCTGCTTCTGCCCAAGTTTTGCTTTGGGTTGGGAATTGCTGTGCATGCGAGCATGCCTTGTTTGCGTTCTCTTACGCATTTGTGTTTGTATGCTTGTTTGTTTGATCCACCATAGCATATACAATCGGTCACCCTGGATGGCCTGGTCCTTTTCGTTATGCTACATGAATTGAGCAAATTAGGTCCCCATCTCAAATTTATTCGCTATTCATGTGTTTGTAGTAGCTATGCATGTGCCATTTCTCTCTCTCTCTCTCTCTCTCTCTCTCTCTCTCATATTTAAATTTGTTTGCTCTTCATGTCTTGTCGGCGGCGCATGAACTGCTTATGGAGTATTAACTATGCATGTGCCGTTTTGTCTTAAAAGTTTATTAATGGAGTCTTCCACTGGAGAATATTTATATAGGACCACCTTGAGAACCAGAGGTATTATGGGGGTAATATTAAATAAGCCTTGAACGCCTTTTTTATTATTGGTGCTTGGACTAGTAACATGTGTGCCACCTCTCAGTAATGGACTATTGTCGTCTAAAAAGAGAGTAATGGACTATTATAGCAGGATCTGCCTGCCTCGAGAACAAAGAGTTTAGAACTATTATAGCAGGACTATTATGGCAGTAATAATGAGAGGGATTTTTTTTAAAAAAATAATTTTGGCATTTCACGTCACTATTTTTGGGTGGGTGGACAATTTAGCGTGGCTACTTTACCACTACACTTACTCCATTGTGGTAGAAGAACAACCGTTGGTGCATATGGTAAGTCTCCAATGGTCTATTCTGATGTGGTTGATGACTTGATCTCTACTAGTTTAGAACTTCAAGTTTAAAGCCTGGTCCCTTTTACCTTCTGCCATAGCTACTGTGTTCTTAATTTTGATTGTCGGTGTATGATGACACTAGCATTGAAGCCATTTTCAATGTCATAAGTAACAAATATGAGGATTTCATACTTCATATATTAACTTATTTTATGTACTGTAGAGTTTGTCATGGTCATGTCTGGATGCCTTCGTTTCCATGTTGTTGACCAATTGATTTTTCACTTTGACTTTCAATGCTCTGCATCTGTTACAACTAGAAAAATTCATCTGAGGTTTTCTTTTTCAAGAAAAGCTTCAACTTATTGACTCTAAAGTTCTATTGTGTTGCATTCAGGTTGTTATCCTCTAATCCAGGGCTAGAACATTAAACAGTTATAAATTCCGGATCTGGAGTAGTTGTGTATTGAATCATCTATGTGTGAATAATCATGACTTGGTCACTAGGGAACAGTCAGTTAGCAGTCAAATTTATGCTATTTGGATGTGAATTCCGGGACTAGTATTTTATCATACCAATTGCTCATTTTATACCGACAAATAGTTCATCTTATTACTAATTATCTCTTGAAGTTGGCTGCCGAGCTATTGAAGCTTTAAGAAACTTCGGTTGCTCAAATGATTCATTTTCTTAATTGCAATTGCTTTATCTGACGTGCAGTTGGCTAGGGAATTTGTTGATACTGAGGAATTTCAGAGGTGACTTTGGCTCTCCCATATTATCTGCTTATTTGTCTATTCAAACTTCCTGGATGTCCTAATTATTTTACTATTTCATTTCATTGCATCATGTCATTCAGGTTGCGGGATCTAAAACAACTTGGTGAGTTCTTTTTTCCTCACATCATAAACCATCTTGGAATATTTGTATTTTATCTCGCTGGAAGTGTCAAAATTAAAATGGAGTTTCCATATCTTGATATTTGTTGTTTGTCCTCGTTAATAAAAAAATAAGGATCCATAATGGTGTTTTGTCCAAGAGAAGAGAGAACTGATTTTTTTTAATACACGTAGCTACATGGAATCAACTCCATTGTTAATCACATAGCCTGTCTCCTGTTGTAGATAGTAATTATTTGTCCAGTAGGATTCATGCTTATAGTTAATGTTACCCTTACCCATGAGACCTGTGATTGCAATGATGTCATGATTGCATTTATTATTTGTCCTGCGAATAATGCTAATGCAACGATTGAGATGCGGTGAGTTGACTGTTGACATCTTTGGGCAACAGTGTTCACTGAAATCTGTAACTCTATATATCATTAAGATGGACACTTGATGTTTTAAAATTGTTTAGTTCTAAATAGAACACAACTGTGATCTCTTTTCTTTTGTGTGAAATCCAATTTTGATGGACTTTACAGTGTAATTTGTGTAACATGCTCTTTATGCTTTTCAGGTCTTACATATCTGGTCTATCCAGGGGCTGTCCACACACGTTTTGAACATTCATTAGGTGTTTATTGGCTAGCTGGGGAGGCTATGAACAGTTTTCGTATGTACCAGGTTTGCACCATTAATCACAAGTTGACTGATATACTGGCAAGTGACAACTAAATTAGTTAATGTTAAACTCATGTAATTTTTCTTCGACAGGGAGAAGAGCTTGGAATTGACCGTGTTGATGTGCAAACTGTAAAACTTGCAGGTTGGTGTACTCAACCATGGCCCCAGTAAGCTTTGCGTATTGACGATCTTTGTGGTAATTTTGTTCAGGCCTCTTGCATGACATTGGACATGGCCCCTTCAGTCACTTATTTGAGCATGAATTTCTTCCTCGTGTTGTTCCGGGATCAACCTGGTGATTCTCTTTTCATATATGTTGTTAATTATTTTTAAAATTTGTATGTTATTATACATATGTTTTATGCTTGCTATGCCCCTAGTATGAGAAGGCTTGAACTAGATTTGTATTTATATTATGGTTGGAGTCACAGCTTAAAAGGCAGAAGACTTAAGGAGTATTCTATCAGTACTATTATTATTTTCTATGCATGCAGATATGCATTCTCTTCTCCAGTTGTTATTTACAATGAATTTTGTTTTGGTGTTTCTTTTGTTGTTATGGTTCTGCCTGTTGACAACTTGACATCACAGTTCCATGCTTGTTCCTATCCAAATTGCGAACAGACATTTATCATCCACGCTTGTTGGCATGATAACATATCATGATCATTCCCCCACTTATCTGTATTTCCACATGCATGTTAAACCGTTAAAACCATCCTGAGACACTGTTTGGTGTCTTAACTAAAATTTTCTGATTTTTTTCTCAGGTCCCATGAACATATGTCTGCACTGCTGCTGGACAACATTGTTGACAAGCACACAATAGATATTGAAGCTGATTATCTCAAAATTGTCAAGGTAAGCTGCAATTATTTTCAGCACTTGTGTGGTACAAACCAACGACCATCAGATTAGCCGACTCTCCTTTCTTTATTAAAAAAGAAGGGATCTTAGTGCTTCCTCTCTTTGAAAAACGAACGGCGGAATCGATCTTAGTTTAAATTTGCTTAAAATCAACTTCAAAATTCAAAATTTGAATTTGTAAACTCGAAAAACCGGCCGGGATTTCAAATCCGCCACCACCGTAAACGTTCGATATCCATGCTTCCTCTTATGTATCGATTGGAAACCTATGAATTTGGCTGTGAAATATTTTGACTTGTTAGTCTTAAAGGAGTCAGTTCAACATGCAATTCACCACTTTTTTATATATATAGATTAAGTGGGGAGTTACATGCAAAGAAAATAAAAGCCTGGAAATATTTTGGCTTGTCAGTCTTAAAGGATTCAGTTCAACATGCAATTTACCATTTCTTTATATATATATAGATTAAGTGAGGAGTTACATGCAGAGAAAAGAAAAGCCTGGATTAGTTGGACATGAAGTTCAATTGTCTAGGGAATCATATATAGGTTGTTATAGTACAGCACAATGTGTTGTTAGAAGTTACCAAACTGTAACCTTACATCTTAAAAATGTTCCACAGGAAATGATAATTGCCAGCTCTAAGTTTGCCCCAACAAAAGTATGCACCTTGTTCTCTCTTAAGTCTTACCATCTTCATTATCTGTCTCAATTGAAATAGATTGACTTACTTTTATTGGATGAAACAAAACTTGTTTCTTCAGAGTGCAAAGGAGAAGCGTTTTCTTTATGACATTGTTGCTAATGGTCGCAATGGTATAGATGTCGACAAGTAAGGGCCTTCTTTATATTGTACTTCTAACATTTTCTGCTATAGGCCCACAAGTGGTTTCTACCATCATCTGGTTATGCCATAAACTAGAGTAACTGTGCAGGTTCGACTACATTGGCCGTGATTGCAGAGCATGTGGTCTTGGCTGTAATTTCCAGTACTGGAGGTATTTTTTGTTGTCAATTTGTTAAATTTCTTCTTGCTTTTTTCCCCAGTGTTGAGAGTTGGGATGTGAGAATTAATATTACTAAGATTTGTAGAGAATTTCACGTCAGTGTTCTCTAGATGCTGTGGAATTTCCCGTCAAGGGTTTTTTGGGCTAGATATTTTTGAAGGGATAAAAAAACGGTTGCAAAGTTTATTAGTCATAGGCTTCTTTTGCATTTTATTTGATTAAATCGAAGACTATATAGTGGCATAATTTTCCTATTCTGTCATCTCTGTTTCCCTTTGATATCTCATTGAGGAACATCTGAAGTTTCTGCCATTTATGTCAACAATGAAAGAAAGGTAGCCCTATTAGTTTTTCCACACGTAACACGACGGGTGTTAACTGTTAAGCATATATTAGCAGTTCCATATAGGGCTTTTAGGCATTGAAATATACAGTGCAAATTGTTTTTTGTGTGGAGAACTCAAATTGACTCCTTTTTTGAACTCGTATTGTAACTTCATTACCATTTTCCCTGCAGGCTCTTACAAGGCATGCGAGTGATGGGTGATGAAATATGCTACCCTGCCAAAGATTGTAGGTGTATTATATAACCTTCCCCACCTGTTTATTTTTTATATTTGCTGTTTGTTTTTCTCTTTCAAGAGTTTCAGGATGTGACTTGTTTTGTCTCATTGGGATCTATAGATCTGAGCATCCATAAATTGTTTTCAACACGCGCTGATCTGCACCGGACTGTCTATACCCATGCCAAAGTAAAGGTATGGGATAATTTACATTGCCTTCCTTTTTCTGGTCCCATCATAGTTTTGTTTTATGAACATCAAAGAAATAGCGTGTTCACATCATAGAACAACACACATGTACACACATTTTTTTTAAAAAAAACCCAATAAGTTGTACTTGGAGACAATCTTGTTGCATCTAAATCAGTGGGGATTAAATACGGCCACTGGTTGGGATTTCCTGTAATCAGGGGTAATCGATTAGTTGAACCAGCTCCATATGGTGTTATATCACAAAGGTTTTAGATAAAGCTGCGAAAGTTTTTTTTGTTTAATTTTCATTTAGCTTAAAATAAAATGGTTTTGTTATGGTGAATTGGTGATCTCATTTCTGGATGAATTTAAGTTTCATCACCAATTTTATTGTTAAGTACTAACTTTTTATCCACCAAAAATCTGCATTCTCACGCATATTGCCATTCTCCCCATATGTATATGGTTTATCTCTAACACTCTTCAATTATTAGGCTGTTGAACTGATGCTTGTGGACGCACTTCTTGAGGCTAATGATTACTTGGGGATATCTTTGCATGCACAAGATCCTGAAGACTTTTGGAAGGTTTGGTGTTATCTACTGTTATTTACTATATGTTGTAGTTGTTTGTCCAGTCTATTCTTCTTACGTCCACATCTCCTGAAATTCCAGTTAGATGACACAATCATTAAAAGCATCGAAACTGCTCCCAACAGTGAACTGAAGAAAGCAAAAGAAATCATTCAACGTATTCGCCGGAGAGAGCTCTACAAGGTAGCACGCCTTCTCAGCATTGTTGTGCAAGAACAAATCATCTAACATATATGTTGTCAATTCTATTGTGCACTAGACATGTTACAGCTCGTAATATCAGATCTTGTGTTTAAGGAATGAATGAATCTGCATACTACAACATGCTTCTGCTATGGATATGGTTATTCCAGCTTGTGTTCAGACAAACTAGATTCCCTGTAAGCACGCACAGGTCTTAATGGTAGCTATTTGTTTCATCAGAACAGTTGCTGGTACAAAGTGGGGAGGGAAAGGTCATTTTTGTGTCTTGGGAGATGTGCTTTGTGGTACGGATCTGTGATGTTCTTGACAATGCTTGTTGCAGCATAAAATTGACCAGTCATGCACAAAGTAATACACCATGGAAGTCACTAGATTAATTTTTGTACTTTTGAGACTTCAAAATGATTTTTTTTGCCTGTCACATACTTACATAATACAGAACGTCTCACATTATGTTATAGTTTTGAACTTGTTGATTCAGTTATCAATGATTCAATTTTCTTTGAGTTGCAGTTCTGCAATCAATATTCTGTTCCAAAGGACAAGCTGGAGCATTTCAAGGATATAACTGCACAAGACGTAGTTTGTTCACAGGTTCATGCCTACTTTGCTCATTTGAGTTGGGTGCTATAGCTTGACCTCATAGGAGAATACAAGTTCCATGTTTTTGATGTTGCCTGTCTTCAGAAATCTTCTGTGCCGCTGCTGAAAGAAGAGGATGTTGCGGTCAGCAATGTTAAGATTGATTTGACCCGTGGAAAAGATAATCCCCTTGAAAGGTTTTTGACGTTTAACACTCTTCAGATATTCTTTATCAATTTAGGATGGCATATAGAAATTCTAACCAATTCCTTTCCTTTGTGTGCATGTCTACCATTCCCTAGCATCAAATTCTTCAAGGTAACTACTACCTGCTTTGTATAAGCCATTAGCATCTTGAATTCTTGATTGATCGAACTGTTAATTGGATGGACAACTGTTTTCATGCAGTATGATGAAAATGCCCTCCGTTTATTTTCCATTTCATCTGTTAGTTTATAAATCTTAAATACTTGCTGTCTTGTTAGTGCTTACATGGTATTGATGAAACAATTTTAATAGTAGATGCTGAGGTTACTATCTGCTTGGTTAAACGTGGCAATTAATTGAGTTGGGCAACGTGTTGTCTTGAACTATAATACTATATCATCTACAAGTTGTGAGCATCCATACATTTTATTTGGTCTTGTTGTCATTTATGTGAGCTACAGGATTGTTAATTTATTCAATCTTGTGAAGTAGACAAATAAAAGTCCCATGGTTTATGTTATGTAGCGACGATTTGAGAGTTGAGATATATCCATGATTCCCATCTGGTCTAAGTATAATTGTTGTTGTAACAGGATTTCGGATGCGATGAGAAGTTCCCCATCACAGATGATCGGGTCAGCCACTTGCTACCTGCGTATAATCAAGACAGAATTGTCAGGGTCTATGCTAAGAAGCCCGAGTTGGTGAGTGAACAAACGAATATGCAGGAAACTACTTCACCATCAATCACTACCAGTTTCTTCATTATGTTGATCATCAAATCTTGGTTACAGGTTGAAGCGGTGTCAGAAGCCTTTGAGAACCTCCAGTTGAGAATGTATGGTGAGAAGACACAAGTGCATGATACGCCCAGGAAGAAGCGCATTAGATTTAACTAGGCAGGTTTATGTCGCCAAATACCATCAGTCTTAGTATATGACAAAGGAAAACAACATTACAAACTACAAGAAAGCAACCTCTATAGCGAAAGCATATCGCATTTTCAGCTTTTTATTAGCGGGTAATAGATCTGCACAGGGAATGGACTGGTAATTGTACAGGCATAGACAAAACCAAGTATGAAGTGTAACACCTCTTTGGTAGTGATGTTACTGCTGATACATGATGGCTAGCTATTGTTAAGAATATAACTCTTTTTATGTATTTTCTTATGCAATTCCTTTTGTAATCTTTATATATATTGCCCATTGGACCCTCCTGAGGGCTACTACCTCTCCCAGTAGAAGTATGTTCAGAATCTTCTTGACCGGTCTGGTTTGACTGACACTCGCACTACTGAGACTCTCATGGAGCTATCCTTTCAGCTTCGTGTCACTGATGGTGATCTTCTTGGAGATTCTACTCGATATCGTCATCTTGTTGGGAGTTTAGTGTATCTTGTGAGCACCTGTCCTGATATTGTTTATGTTGTTCATATCTTGAGTTAGTTTTTGGCTCGTCCTACTCATCTTCACTACAGTCACTTTTTTTGTATTCTTCGCTACTTGTGTGGGACTATCTCTCGTCATTTGTTTTTCCTTAGTTCCACCTCACTACAACTTTAGGCATACTTCGATGCGACTTGGGCTAGTAATTCTTCTGATCGTTGTTCTCTTTCTGCTTGCTGTGTTTTTCTTAGTTGCTACTTATTGCTTGGAAGACTAAGAAGCAGACTGTAGTTTCTCGTTCGAGTGCAGAGGCTGAGGTGAGAGCTATGGCAGTAGTGACAGCAGATGTTACTTGGTTGAGGTGGTTACTTGCAGATTTTGGAGTGCCTGTAATGGGACCTGCGACTCTTTTGTCTGACAGTATATGTATTATCAGTATTACCCGGACTCAGTGAAGCATGAGCTCACCAAGCATATTGGTGTAGATGTTTCATACATTTGCTTACAGGTGCAGGAGGGAGTACTTACTTTACAGTTTGTGCCATCGGAATTACAGACTGCTGACTTCTTCACGAAACCACATACTAGAGCACAACATTTGTCTTTTCTCTCCAAACTTAGTGTGTGTGATCCACCATGAGTTTGAGGGAAGGGGGGAGGGGTGTTTGTTAGAATAAGACTCTCCTTATGTATTTCCTTATCTGTATATAACAACCCCTTTGTACTCGCTATATATATATTGCTCATGATACCCTCTTAAATATTACACAATATCTATCTGAGAGCCCAATACATGTCAAAATTCTGGAAGTGCCGTACGTATTTTGTGACCTATACGCGATGATGATGATGTCATCTCTCATGAATAGTGGATATATCTAAGAAAACATTTCTTGATGAAAATTGAGATGATGCGATGTGACATTGTTGCTGGAAGTTGCAGTTATACTCGCTGTCAAAGTACTAGTATTTCGAGTTTTTAAAGCAAAGTGATGGACTCAGGGCAGGGCACGCACGCAAGCACAATCCAATTATTATTATTATTACTATTATTATTGTTGTTTTTTCTTGCACCAAGCGAATAACCTTTGCCCATGTTAATTGATTTTCTTTCGCAAGTCGCAGGCGACCGTTATAATTAAGTGGGCGGCCACTATTAGCAGGGTGTATACATGCAGTTCTGTGATCAATATTATTCATTCTGCTCCAAAGGACAAACAAGAGCATTTGAAGGATAAGACATAGTTTGTTGATTCACATGTTCATGCCTACTTTGCTAGTTCATTTGAGTTGAGTTGGGTGCTATAACTTGAACTCTCAGAAGAACACAAGTTCTAAGTTTTTTATGTTGCCTGTTTTCAGAAATCCTGTGACACGCTGGCTGACCGCGCTGCTGAAGTTTTTTACGAGGAGCGCTGATTAACTAAAGGGGAACTTAGGTATAATAGATTTTTAAAAACAACGTTACAGTTTGGTAACTATTAACTGCTCCAAAACCCAAATCGTCAGACCCTTAACCATGTTGGTTGCCCATATTTTTTGTAACACCCGGCCCAACATAAAGTTCAGAATGCCACTAAACTATACTAACTATTAATTTTAACATTAATTAATACTAAATTACAACAAGCATGTTAATGGTAAAACCCGTCCACAAATCACATTGACACAAGCATAATGATATGATAATCATGGATAATTAATTTATAGGAAGCATGACAATGTAATAAACCAAGATCAAAGCAAAACCAACCAAATCAAGTCCACTGAATGAATAATCAACTCCAACCTAACAACTAAGGCTAAGCAATAAGTGTCTCGTGGACAATGTTCCATGTAATTGAATGTATGACATGGTTCCAAGTGTGCTAGCCTTTTCTATGTGCAACGTCGTCAACGGTCACCTGAAAACAACAATAGAGCAAGGGCGAGTCCACGACTTAACATTCACAATAATAAACAATAAACAATGATTAATCAATCATAAATAATATCAACATTAGTATTATTATTTATTCATCTTTCTCATCTTTCTTCTCATACTCAAATCTTAATTTCTTTTCTCATTATATGTAAGGTGTATGTACACTACATGCCCACACGATCTTCTTCGCGATACCGGTATATCGTGAGTGAACACTAGCGATAATGTTCACTCTTAAGCTCATCCTCCAAAAGGATCGGGGATCTCTTCCGCTCCTGTGGAGTTTTTAACATCAAGGTAGATGTGTGATCACCATGATCACATTCTCTTATGTAATGATGCTTATGAATGCACAAATATTCATGTGTTCATCAAATATACTATCATCTAATATTCTCAACTTCATCAATACGAATAATACCATAACCATTCACATTGCTTGCAATTAAATAAGATAAAAACATGAACAATAAAATGGTAATGAGTGATAGAAAGCACAACGATCAACCATCGAACATTGTCTACCATGCACTGAATAGCGAGGCAGCGGTAGGGCACTAGAGGTCACACTCTCTGAACAAACAATTCAAAACACATCTCAAAATCATAACATCACAACACCAATATTTTATTCTAATCGTCATCGCACGTCTACGCCAAACCGACCCCAATTAACCCAAAACCACCGAACATACTACCCGCTGTCCCAGAAGTTAAAAAGCTCTAACTTATTCATCCAAACTCTAAATTCAACCAACCAAAACTTTATGGAATCCTCACAAAAAATATACAACTTTCTAGTTATGATGAATATATGATTCTATCATTTTCTGCTCTGTTTCTTTCCCCGAAGACTGTCCCGAATCTGTTAGGACAGTTCGCTCGCTACTTCGATTCTAATAATCCAGACCTTCCTGGAAAGCTAACAAGTCGGCAGGGGGACGACGCACTAGGGTTTGGGGGGAGGGGCACCATTGGCTCCACTTAATGGTCGTCCGGCTCACTTGGGCCGAAGCCCAGAGTCTACTTCTTTCTCTAATATCCTGAATTCCCCTTTTAAATTCAATTAATCCCCTCTCTAGTAGTTCAATTGCACTCTCTAGTGATAATCATGATATTACATTTTTTTAGTCGTCTTTCATCCCCTTACTTCTGCCATTTATTGACCCTTGCCATTTCAGTTGCGCCATTTGCCATTGACAAACACGATTAAATCAACCACACAAGAAAGGATGGAGAGGCCTTGCCGAGTTCATGCCATTTTGACCTTGTAAATTACTCATTTGCTGTGCAATATATGTATATACTAATCGATGTCACTGCAATGCATGCATGCATGATTGTGGCGTCGTAGCCTTGTGCTGCCAATGGCATCGCCGTTAAGCAAATACTCCTTTTGGTCATCACCGCCAGAAATGGTAAGCACTAGGCCTCCAGCCGAAAGGATCGCTCCTTGTGCGCCTCCGGTTACAGCGTGCCTAGTGTTTTACATTTGTTCCGTCAGGTCAAAGCGGCGTCACCTTCCGGTCGCGCGCTGCTCCTCTCCTGCCACTTTGCCCCCAATCTCCACATGCCTCCTCCCCTCCGCTAACCTCGACCACCTCTGTTCCTCCGCCGTGCCATCGCTCCCTCCCCTCCGCACCATCTCCATCGCCTCTTCCTCCATATCCCCCGACTCCCCACCTCCACCTCCACCTCCACCTGGTGGTCCCCGGTGGTCTCCAGATCGAAAGCAGCGGCGGCGGGCGGGCATGGGCCTGCGACGGTGGCCCTTCATTGGACGTTCGGCTAGGCGGGCCAGAGGGGTTGGGATGTTGCAGTGTGCCAGTGGTGGATAGGTCGAAAAGGCGGCGGGGAGGCACCCACGGTAGAGAGGCGCGACCATAGGGGGAGTTCAACGTCGAGAGGCACGACTAGGGGTTTGGTGATATCGCTGGATAGTGTGATCATGTTGCTTGTCTCATGGAGCGATCGAGCTGGCGAATTTCGTTGACCAAATTCTCAGTGTTTCATGTGATTTTCTTGTTCACTTTTGCCGTCAGCTTCCAAATTCGATGCTTGTATTTCTAATCGGATGGGGACTTTTCTGCTGACCTGTCGGACTCGGATTTTCTAATCTTGAATTCTCTGCGATTACACCGTGCTATTCCCTGGATCAGTAGATAGCACTCACAGATACATCACTGAATCATTTCATACATGGCGTAAAATCATACCATTTATTAACTTAACACATCAGAGTTTACATAGACCGCATCGGGTCAAGTTTTACAATAAAGGCCGAACAGGCCAAATGATTACATCACACAAGTAGCGGAAGCGACAACGGAAGCAAAAGGGGGTGAGGGCACATCTCTCCACAGGCAAGCGACTGGGGAAACCTGTGTACATCCGATATTACCCGAAAACTCAGATAATATAGGATGCACCTAGGTACCAGCGAGTAAGCTAGATTGGGGCGAGACCCATACTGCAGAAATTATACTACTCTTCAGGGTTCCCTTGGCCATCAACTTCGGGATCCTTGTAGTAGACGTAGTCTCCTTGCTCCATATCATCTGGAGGGTTTGGGGGAGGAGCGAGAGTGAGCACAACTACCGTGCTCGCGAGCCAACACACAGTATGTAATAGTATACATGCAAGGCTTAACAAGGATGACTCATGTTCTTTTATTTGCTAAAGCAACATTTTCAATTATCATAAGTACAAATCCCTATGACTTAGCATTTTAAACAAATTGTATTTTCATTAAAGAGAATAAGTACAATTATTAAATAACAGTAGAGGTTACCTCCACCTCATGCTTAAATTTGATAACGGCTACATCCATCGATTATCAACACTGGGTAAGGCTACCTAGGAAAAATTCAAAACAAGGGCTGGATGAGCCCACCACATTTTCATTCCACCCACAAAGGTTTTTAAAATAGAGCTAACTCAGGTTAAGTTTCCATGTCCGCCTTTAACCGTAGGCGCATTTGCTTAAACAGATTTAGAATCTCTGAGAGGTTGTACACTGTACCCACAAGAGATAATCATACTCATTACCCCACATGATTCCTTAGTCATGTAGTTGAGCGATCGTCATAGTAACGTTTCAAACTACCTTGCCCCTTCCGTCATCTCACCCCTATGGCCAAGTCCATAAGTTGTGCGAGATGTTTACCCCAACGACTAGCGCAGCTGGCCCCGGCCACAACGACTAGCGCAGCGGGCAACTTCACCCTCCCCGGTGTCCCTCTCAAGACAACATACGTTCTGCCGCTTGCACACTTCTAAACACCAGTTGTGGGATGACTTTCAGGGTTTAATAATTTTACTAAGCCAAGTTGCACTTTGCAGACTTGCGGTTGTACTGATTTTACACAGGAGGTCATGACAAGATTAAGTCCTTAATTCATCTGGACGGTTCATACCCCATACCAACCATGCTCGTGCTACGTCCGCACCCACCACTCTTTCCATCCGTCCAGATGTGATACTAGCAAGTTGTTTTAGGGTTTTGGGAAGGAAAACCAATTAACGCAACACATCAGTCATCTACATCCAATGACTATCCAAAACTATTTTTCATGTTTAAAAGATGATGATTGGGACATTTATTGTCCCGGTACTTAAGCAAGACTAGCATGTCGCTTAAGTACAACCTATACTAGTATTTACCGTATATTTACTAGGGTGACAAAGAATATTATACTCGATTTATCAAAGGATGGCTTAATAAGTAACTAATCAGCAAACGAGTATTTAGCTACCTTAAATTTTAACATATCATTGATTACAAAATTAAAGCATGCAACTTTGATATTTTAAAATAAACAAAGTTTGCATAAAATGTAGGTTCAAAATGATCAAAGTATTGACTCGCCTTAGTTAAAGGCAGCGGGATCTTGGTATTCTTGAGCTTGATCGAAGTTGAGGTCTCCTGCGTCTTTGAACCCTAATCGGATGAAAGTACCGGAAAAAGGCACAACAGCAGAGAGAGCAAATAAATAACAACTCATAATAAATGAACTCCAAAATAAACAAGATTAGTGCCATTAGCAAGATATTGATTTTAGAAAATTTTAGAAACTGGTTTCATAATTTTTGGAGTTATAAGGGAAAAGATATGAAGTTTTGAAGTTTTTCAATGAAATTTTAATTGAAAACAAAAATCAGAAAACCGGAAAACTCTCGCACTGACATGTGGCACACACTGTGCACGAGTCCACGACACTGTAGCGTGGACTGAGTCCACGCATGCCGGTCCACGGGTACTGTTGCGTGGACCGAAAGTCACACGCAACAGCGTCGGTCCACTGGTTCACAACACAGTGTCGGTGGGCCCACCTGTCAGCGACACTGCAGCGGGGAGGGCCCACTTGTCAGCATGATGGTGGCGTTAATAACGCGACGGCGTCGCGCAGAGCACGACGCCTCGCTTTCTCCGCGCCCGCGAGAGAGAGAGGGAGAGGGAGCGGCGGGGGAGAGAGAGGGAGAGGCGAGGGGGGGCGCACGGCGGCGGCCGGAGGTGGAGGAGGAAGAGGCGCCGGGGCGGAGGCCGAAGCCGGGGTCAGGCGCCGGAGCTGGAGACGAAGGAGGAGGCGACGGGGACCGAGGCGGTGATAGCTTCGAGCGGCGAAGCGACGGCGCCGATGCTGGAGGAGGTGAAGGGGTGGAGGGGGAGGAAGGAGAAGAAGGAGGGCTCGGCTTTTATAGCCGGCAGAGGCGAGGGCGAGGAGAGCTGCGGGGTCTCGAGGCGGCGATGGAGACAGGACGGAGGGAGCGGGTGACTGGCGCAGAGGAAGCGGGTTGGGGAGGAGGGGCGGTGATGGAGACAAGGCGAGGGAGCGGGCGCTGCAGCCGAGCAGAGGAGGCGTGCACGCACGGGCGAGGGGAGCTGCGGCTGTCGGCGGCAGAAGCAGAGAGGAGCAAGCGCAGCGATTGGGGAGAGAGGGCGGCGGCACGTGAACCGAGGTAAGCAATCCACTGCGATTGCTTTTGCCGGATTAGAAAATTTGAAAATCAAATTTTTGATTTTGAAAACCTAATTGCTAAAACAGGATGTTACATGACCTTAATACAGTGGATGTGGCGAAGCAATTGAAGGAGGAGCTATGGAAGAGAAACCAGGGACACGAGATGCTAAGGTCATGGAATGGCGACCCGTTTTTTTCATCTTCCTGGGAAGGGTTCTCTTGCCAAGTGAAGGATGGTAACCATGTCGTAGTTAAGCTGTAAGTGCCCATGGAACCGTGACAATGGTTCACATTCACATGCATGTACACTTTCAAAACACAAGCATGCCTTTTTTTTTCTTTTGCCTTTGCCTATTCTCTTACCATGAGTTAAGATCATTTTATCAGTTCTATGACACATTGACACCTGCATCTGCAATTTATTGTTCAGTTGCAACCAATGTGATATACTGCTCTTTGCATAGGAACTTTTATTCAAAGAAACTGCAAAGGCCGATTCCCGCCATGATTGGTAAATTGACAGAGCCAACTGAGTTGTATGCTTCGCTACCTGCTTTCCAGAGTGTGTTCATGCTATCTTAGATATGTTGGTTTCATGTTTTTATTACTCGTGGCATAGTGATCTGCAGGACAATAACTTCACTGGATCTATTCCAGAATCTGTCTCTGCTCTCACAAAGCTGTTAAAGCTGTAAGTATACGTTGTCTTTGTTAGAGATATATATGTGTTAGAGTAGGACTCTAGATATGATTTAGTTTCCTTATCTGTAACATGTACTTGTGTATATATACTGGCCCATTGGCCCTCTGATAATACAAGTTGCTATTCCTAACATGGTATCAGAGCCCTAGACTTACCTCTCCGGACGTGCAACTCATCCTGCCCTAGCCGCCTCTGCCGGCTTCCCTCCTCTGCCGTCGCCCGGCCTCCACGACTGTCGAGGCTGCCTCCGTTGTCTCCGTCTCGCTCGGGATCATCTCACGCCGTCACCGTCGTGCTCGGGATCGGCCGCCGCCTCCTCTTCTTCAACCGAAGCATCGTCTGAAGCCGTCGCCGTCCAGCGCGGCTCGGGATCGGCTGCCGCCTCCTCTTATTCTCGGAAGTGCCACCGATCGCTGGTGGCGCCGCCGTCGCCGCCGACGCCGCCGTCGCCCAGTCGCGCTCCATCCGGGACGCTCCCGACTCGACGACTCCATCTCGCCGCCGAGGCCGATCGTCGCGGGGCCATCGCCGAGGGCGCCGCCACTCCATCCTCGCCGCGCCGCCGCGCGCCGGATTGCTTTCGGTCACCGCCGCCGCCGCTGTGGACACAGGGGGAGGAACCCTAGTTCCTCTCCCCACGGGCTTAGGTTTTGTTTTGGGCCGGCCAAATCGGCCCGTCCTTTTAAAGCCTAATTTTGAGCCAAAAACGCGTCGGTCGATCGCGCGTCGTCTAGCCGCCTATTAGACTACGTTACCTTGGTCGCCGCACCATCCAAATCGGCGCCCGGTGTCACACAACCCGAGACCCTCAGGCATACCAAGCTAGTCCCATGATCGTGAGCTAGTTTGCACAAGTTACAACAATGATGCATTCATAACCATTCAACGACGAACTAATGAAGCAGACAAAGTAATATTAATTAAAACAGCAAAGACCTTATGGTCAAGGTTCTTACAAAAGTCGCCTCACAGGGCTTAGCAACAACAGAGTATCTGGCAGCGGAAATCTCAAAATACGTGGAGCCCAATCGACATGCCCACAGGCAATCGAGTGGAGGACGTGACCTAGATCGCAAAGTCTTCAAAGTAGCCTTCTTCGTAGAACTCAATATTTTCTGATCCTTCTGCTGGGACTGATCAACAAAAGGGCATAAAGCCGTGAGTACATAAAGTACTCAGCAAGTCGTAGAGAAATGTATGCACATAGTATTCATGCCAGGCTTAAACAAGGATGTCTTTATGGTTAATTTGCAGAAAGCAAGTTTAACAGTAAATACAGTAATTAGATGGCAAAGCAGGATTTTAAAAGAATACTACATAGATAACCAAGTTCCTTTGAATCAAACAGTGAACATCCCGTTCACTTCCCAACCATTCCAACCAAACGTTTCTATCGAACCAAACCACATTTTTGAAAATACTACCCCTTGCGCGAAATCACCAGGCATGTCCGTAACAGGGACACGGCTATTCGAATAGATTTTGACACTCTGCAGAGGTTGTGCGACTTTACCCACAAGAGATAAATCACTTGCAATGTCCGTCGACACACTTCCGAGGGTGTGCGACTAAGTGACTATCACAAGGCCTTTACAAAGTTCCATTTTGCCTCGGTTACGCTCGCTAAGGTTTTGCCATCACAGCCCCCTCTTGCGCCAATAATCAACCCTAACAGAACCGACTCAAAACTTCCCTAATTAGTTGGCCAGGTCCGTCCCATACCGGACTTATGGTTGCACGAGGTGACCCAGATCAATGACTTGCAAAGTTAAGTCCTTAGTTGGCTGCTCAGACAAGTCTACCACAACCCAATGTGCATCACACACCCACTCTAGCTTCCTACCTCAAGCCCGAGCATAAATCATTTTTGTTCAATCCCGACCAAATGGCAAGCCCTGCCATGGCACAACATCTTTTAATAAAAGTGGCCTCACACCACTGTTCCATAGTTCTATTAGTCAAATTTCATTCATCATTAAACATGTGATCGAAAGTACTGCGGGTAACTAGAGCATGTCTAAGCAATAATACGCTCCCAAGTTGGTAATACAATTATGTCCAACTAGTATTAACCATCCTATAGTGTCCAAGGATATATGTCATTCAAGGAGACATTTCATTTTCAATTTATCAAAGAGGCATAATGGCATTTTGGTAATTATCTACTCCCAAAACCATTTTTAATAAAACTAGCCATGCATGATAATTCAATACAATATACATTTGTAAAATGGGTTCAACATGGTCAAAGGCCTACGACTTGCCTTCGTTGACGAGGAGAGGGTCTTCGATCGTCGAATCGAAGAAATCTTCCAAACGCCTAATCTACACGTGCGAGAATAGCAACAAATAAATAAAACAGCACCAAATGAACTCCAAAAATTTCAAAACCAGTACCAAATGAAAGAGGATGAATTTATATGAATTTAGAAATTTGGATCACCCAAATCGGAGTTCGGATGTGAAAGTTATAGCCAAAAGAAGTTGAAAATCACATAAAATGATGGATTTAGGGTTTTTCGGATTTTCGGATTTATTTTCCAACTGAAAAATCCGGTTTACGCGTCAGCGCTTGCGTAAGCACACACGTGGCAGCCACGCGGGCGAAATTGCTGACGCGGCGCCGACGTGGCGCCACGTGGGTGGCCACGTGGGCTCGGGCCCACGGTCGAGAGAGAGAGAGAGGGAGAGAGAGAGGAGAGCGCGCGTGGCGGCGCGGCCGAGCTGGGAAGACGGCGCGTCGGCGCGGGAGAAGGCGGTGGCGCGAGACGCACCGGAGGCGGGAAGAACGGAGAAGCGGCGAGAATCGGCCAGAGAGAGAGAGAAAGAAGAGAAAAGAGACGCGGCGCGGATTTATAGAGCCATTCGCGGGACGGCGGGCGACGGACAGGGCCAGCGCGGCGTGACGCGCGGCGAGGCGCGAGAGGCGACGGACGCGCGCCGCGCCGGATTCGCGCGGCGATTTTCGGCGGCGCAGCGGCGCGGCCGTGGAGAGAGAAACGGCGGCGCGACGAAGACGACGACGCGACGCCGTCCGATTCCGACGGACGGTGGGAGTGAGGAGGCGCGGTGAAGAACAGCCGTCCGATTGCGACGGACGGTTGGGAAGTCAAAAGGGCGCGAGGAGGAGACGCGGCGGCGCCGTCCGATTCCGTCGGACGGTGGGGAAGCGAAGAGACGCGGCGCGGCGATGGCGTCGGATCGCGATCCAACGGCGGAAAAGAAAGGATAGCGCGGTGAAGAGGCGAGACGAACGGCGAGCGGCGAACGGAACGGCGGATCTTGATCCAACGGCCAGAACGGCGAGGCGGAGCCGCGCGCGGCGTGGGCGCGAGGACGCCGATGGAGATCCAACGGCGAGAAGCGAGGCCGCGGCGCAGCATGAGCGGGCAGCGGAGTGGGCGGGCGGGGAACAGCGATGGGCCGGCTAGGGTTTCGGCCCACGCACAGGAAAAGGAATTAAAATCCATTTTTGATTTTAGAAATTCCAATAAATCAAAAGGCAATTTAGAAAATAGCAAATAGACTCCAAAAATTCTGGAAAAATTCACATAAATTCCTTGAATTATTCTAGACTTAATAAAAATACTTTTAACTTTAAATTTTCTTTTTCTTTTGCAAATAAATTAATTTTTAATTTCGGGAAAAAGGAAAATCAATTTCTAAAATCCAATAAATCCAAGAAAATTCTCAAAATAATAATTTTGATTTTAAATTCCAGAAAATTCAATTAAACCAACTTTAATTTAATTGAAGTTTGATTAACTCATATTAAACTGCAAATGAATTTCTGAAATTTCAAAATTAAACTTTGGGCAAATAGAAGCAAATGGTTTTCTTTTAAAATTTTTCAAAAACTCCGAAAAACGGGATGCTACAAACCTACCCCTCTTAAAGGGAATCTCGACCCCGAGATTCAGGCTGACTAGAGAATAGGTGGGGAAACTCAGCCTTCAAGTCATCTTCTCGTTCCCAAGTGGCTTCTTCTTCGGTGTGGTTGCTCCACTGGACCTTGCAGAAACGGATGATCTTGCTTCTTGTCACTCGCTCTGCTACTTCCAAGATCTTGATGGGATGCTCCTTGTAGGTGAGGTCTTCTTGCAGGGCAATTGATTCCACTGGCATCTGCTCTTCGGGCACACGCAAACACTTCTTCAACTGCGACACGTGGAAGACATTATGCACATCTGACAGCTGAGGTGGGAGCTCCAACTGGTAAGCGACTTCTCCTCTTCGGGCTAGAACTGGGAAAGGTCCGATGTACCTTGGTGCAAGCTTTCCACTTACTCTGAAACGACGCATCCCTTTAAGAGGCGACACCTTCAGGTACACATGATCACCAGGTGCAAAAGCTAGATCTCGGCGACGGTTATCAGCATAACTCTTCTGCCTGGTCTGTGCTGTTTTCAACCTTTCTCTGATTGATCGAACTTGCTCTTCGGCTTTTTCCAAAATATCTGGCCCAAACACTTGTCTTTCGCCTACTTCATTCCAATACAAGGGTGTTCGCATTTTCTTAGTAAAGAGCTTCAAAGGAGACATCTGGAGGCTTGACTGTAATCGTTGTTATAAGAAAACTCGCATAGGGTAGCATTTGATCCCAATCGTTGCGATTTGCTAAGGCACAAGCCCTTAACATATCTTCTAGGATTTGATTTACTCTTTCTGTCTGTCCATCCGTCTGGGGATGATAAGCGGTACTGAAATTTAGATTAGTACCCAAAACACTGTGCAACTTCTGCCAAAATCTTGAGGTGAACTGGGATCCTCGATCTGACACGATCTTCCTCGGCACTCCATGCTTTGGCACACTATCTTTGCCATGTACAGATTCGCGATCTATCACCGAGTAAGTAGTCTTGGTCGGGAGAAAGTGAGCAACTTTGGTTAGACGATCCACAATTACCGGATAGAATCATATCGACCTTGTCCTTGGCAAACCGGTGATAAAATCCATGCCAATTTCTTCCCATTTCCATTCGAGCACTTTCAAGGGTTGCGGAGTCCAAAGAGTCTTTGATGCTCGGCTTTAACTCGTTGACGACATCACACCGAGCTACATACTCGGCAATCTCACGCTTCATGCTAGGCCACCAATACATTTCTTTAAGGTCTTGGTACATCTTGGTGCTTCCAGGGTGAATGGAATACAAAGTTTCATGGGCTTCCTTGAGTATCAGCTGCTTAAGCTCTTGCTGATCTGGAACACGATTAAACTTGTCAAACCAAATGGTGCCTTGCTCATCTTCGAAAATCTCGTGGCTTTACCCTTTTCATGTTGCTCTTGATTTCCTTAATATTGGCATCTTCAACTTGAGCTTCCTTGATCTGATTCCGCAAAGTGGGTTGAACTTCTAAGGCAGCTAGATAACCTTCCTCAACCAACTCTAACTTGAGCTTCTGGAATTCTTCATGAAGGGCTGGCTGATTTTCCTTGATCGTCAGGGTATTGCAGTAGACTTTTCTGCTCAAGGCATCTGCCACAACATTAGCTTTGCCTGGGTGGTAATGGATTCCAATATCATAATCCTTGATTAACTCTAACCACCTTCTTTGCCTCATATTAAGATCAGCCTGAGTGAAAATGTACTTCAAGCTCTTATGGTCCGTATAGACTTCACAGCGATTACCAATAAGGTAATGACGCCATATCTTTAGAGCATGCACTACGGCAGCTAACTCCAAGTCATGAGTGGGGTAATTCACTTCATGAGGCCTCAACTGACGGGAAGCGTAAGCTACTACCTTCCTTTCTTGCATCAGGACACAACCAAGTCCTTGCCGGGATGCATCACAGAAAACCTCAAAATCCTTCCGGACCTCTGGCAAAATCAACACCGGAGCCGTGGTCAACCGCTTCTTCAACTCTTGAAAACTTTGCTCACAATCTGTTGTCCAAGCAAATTTCTTTTCTTTCTTCAACAGCTGAGTAAGGGGTCTTGCTATCTTGGAGAATCCTTCTATGAATCGACGATAGTATCCTCGCCATTCCAAGAAAACTTCGACTGAGGCAGCGACTTGGGTGACTCCCAATTAAGCACATCCTTAACCTTGCTAGGGTTAACAGATACTCCTTCTGCAGACATGACATGTCCCAAGAAAGTAACTTCTTTCATCCAAAACTCACACTTGCTGAATTTAGCATAGAGTTGATGATCTCTAAGCTTATTCAGGACCAAACGGAGGTGCTCTTCATGCTCTTCTTCACTCTTGAATACACCAAAATATCGTCAATGAAGACAATGACGAACTTATCCAAATACTCCATGAATACTTTATTCATCAAATTCATAAAGTAAGCAGGGGCATTGGTCAATCCAAATGACATGACCGTGAACTCATACAGTCCATACCGGGTTGAGAAAGCTGTCTTGGGGATGTCTTCTGGACGAATCTTCAACTGGTGGTATCCTGACCTCAAGTCTACTTTGGAGAACACACCGGCTCCTTTCAACTGGTCAAACAAATCATCGATCCTGGGCAGAGGGTACTTGTTCTTGATGGTGACCTCATTGAGAGCTCGGTAATCCACACACATCCGTTGGGTGCCATCCTTCTTTGCAACAAAGATCACTGGGGCTCCCCAAGGTGAAGAACTTGGTCGGACAAAACCTTTCTCTTGCATTCCTTCAATTTGCTTCTTTAGCTCAACCAAATCATTGACAGGTAATCTGTAGGGTCTCTTGAAAATAGGTGCAGTTCCTGGAATAAGATTGATGACAAACTCCAAGTCTCGATGCAGCGGCATTCCGTAGGTCATCGGAAAGACATCGAAAACTCTCGACTCATCGGCACTTCTTCCATAGATACAACACTGGCACTGCAGACAAAAGATCCAGCTAGCTTCTCTGGGGAGGCTTCAAACTTTACCTTGGTTCCATCCGGACTGACCAAAGTGATGCTTCTACCACCACAATCCAAGAGGGCTTGGTGATTGGCAAGCCAATCTATTCCCAAAATCACATCAAGAGACTTGGTGTCTATGATGATGAGATTAGCAAGGAATTCTACCCCTTCTATGGTCACTTTAACCTTAGGGCAACCTTGGTTCGTACTCAATTCCGAACCGGGAGATTGAACCAACAAGACACTTTTAAGAGGCAAAACTTCCAACTGGTGCCTTTCAAAGAAAAACTCCGAAACAAACGAATGCTGAAGCTCGAGAATCAAACAAAGCAATGGCGGTCTTTGAATTGACAAGGAACTTACCCAAAGACGACGTCCGGTCGTGCAGGCTTCCTCCACAGTGGTGTGGTTCACACGACCTCTTCCAAAAGGCTGAGGAGACTTGACTGGTGCAGATGGAGTCTGAGGGGCTCCACGTGCGACTCCTGGAGCGGGGGTCCTGGTCGGGGTGGCTCCCATGTTGAAACGAATAGGAGAAGGGCCTTGCCTCTGCGGGCAATCACGGCGGCGCCCCACCGATGGCACTTAAAGCGGTGATCCCACCGCAGGTTGCAATTCCTCGGTTCTTGGTTCTTTGGAGCCGTTGAAGCCGCGGGTCACCGAACTATTTGGGCGAGGTCTTTATTCTGGGGCTCAATGTGACAGTGGAGCAACACGGCGGAGGCGGCACATTCATTCGACTCTCTGGGAGTGAGGCCGATGGGCACCATGTCGCATCATCTTTCTCTTGCGGGATTCTTCAAGCTCACGGCGGATTCCTCGATGAGCATGGCCTTGTTCACCAAGTCTTTGGAAATCTGCATAATCATTCCCAATGACTTGCACCTTCAAACTGGGGTTGAGTCCTCTCTTGAAGCGCTTCTGGCGGGCATCATCTGTGGCAACGTCCTCTGGGGCATAACGGGACAACTGAGTGAACTTGTTAAGGTATTCACTCACTGACATGTTGCCTTGCTGCAACTCACGGAACTCATTCTTCTTCATTTCCACCTTTCCATCAGGGATATGGGAGTGGCGGAAAGCTCCTGAACTCAGCCCAAGTGATACTCTCGGGGTTTCCATGGGCGGCATAATAGTTCTCCCACCATTCTCCAGCGGTACCTTCAAGCTGGTGAGTGGCATACAGAACCTTCTCGCGATCATCACAACGGGTGATAGCGAGCTTCTTTTCCATGGAACGCAACCAGTCATCTGCGTCCAATGGCTCCGAGGAGCTAGAGAAAGTGGGCGGATGGGTCCTTAGAAACTCTGCCAACCTGGACTGAGGAAAAACTGGGGGTGGAGCAGCGAGGCGTGGCGGTACCGCTGATTGTTCGATTCATCATTGCGGCGAGGCGGTGATGCAGTTCTCACGATTCATCATCTGAGTCATATTCTGCATCAAAGAGCTCATCAGCTGCGTCTGGGCTGCCATGAACTGACTCAAACCCGGATCTGCACTGGCGGCCTGGGAAGACGGGGCACTGGCGCTTGGAGTCTCATCTTGGCTCGCGGAGTTGCGGGTCTGAACCATCTGCGACAAAGCTTCACAGGTTTAATAGACGAGAGGGAGAAAGCACAATAGGTGAGAGGGAAAAGCATTTATATGAGTAAGAAACAAGGGAGATAGATGGATCAACCTAATGCGGACAAAGTTGGTTTGACCCAACGAACGGATAGCCGGAAAGCTATCAAGAAGCAAACAAGAAACAGACACTCAAGCACGAAAGCACTATTACGCAGACTAAACGACTCTAAAACTAGGGAGGCAGCTACCATTTTAATCTTTACGGAGGGTCAACTTGGAACAGACTGCGGATCTCAAACTTCCAAAACTTCCATTGCTTGATCTTGAAGGGCTCGATCCTAGGGATAATCCAGAGATGAGGGAGTCAAATTTAAATTTGAAAACCAAGTTCCAGAAAAGATAAGATGAAAGAGTTCAAGAATGATATAAGAGGGTAAGATGATAAGATAAGAATAGAATAAGATAAGAAAGAACAGAATAAGATGAGAGAAGAATATCTAGTCAAGTTAATTGCTTGGTTTGATTTAGAAAATATATTTTGAATCTTTAACTAAGACGACCAATCTAACTAAATGTTACGTCCTACAGTCGATATGGCTCTGATACCATCTCTTGTCGGCGCCCCGGGTGTCACACAACCCCGAGACCCTCTGTGCATACCAAGCTAGTCCCATGATCGTGAGCTAGCTTGCACAATTACAACAATGATGCATTCATAACCATTCAACGACGAACTAATGAAGCGCATAAAGTAATATTAATTAAAACAAAGAAAGACCTTATGGTCAAGGTTCTTACAAAAGTCGCCTCACGTGGCTTAGCAACAACAGAGTATCCGGCGTGAAATCTCAAAATACGTGGAGCCCAATCGACATGCCCACAGGCAATCGAGTGGAGGACGTGACCTAGATCGCAAAGTCTTCAAAGTAGCCTTCTTCGTAGAACTCAATATTTTCTGATCCTTCTGCTGGGACTGATCAACAAAAGGGCATAAAGCCGTGAGTACATAAAGTACTCAGCAAGTCGTAGAGAAATGTATGCACATAGTATTCATGCCAGGCTTAAACAAGGATGTCTTTATGGTTAATTTGCAGAAAGCAAGTTTAACAGTAAATACAGTAATTAGATGGCAAAGCAGGATTTTAAAAGAATACTACATAGATAACCAAGTTCCTTTGAATCAAACAGTGAACATCCCGTTCACTTCCCAACCATTCCAACCAAACGTTTCTATCGAACCAAACCACATTTTTGAAAATACTACCTTTGCGCGAAATCACTGGGCATGTCCGTGAATCGGGACACGGCTATTCGAATAGATTTTGACACTCTGCAGAGGTTGTACAGCTTTACCCACAAGAGATAAATCACTTGCAATGTCCGTCTGACACACTTCCGAGGGTGTGCGACTAAGTGACTATCACAAGGCCTTTACAAAGTTCCATTTTGCCTCGGTTCTGCTCGCTAAGGTTTCGCCATCACAGCCCCCTCTTGCGCCAATAATCAACCCTAACAGAACCGACTCAAAACTTCCTAATTAGTTGGCGGTCCGTCCCATACCGGACTTATGGTTGCACGAGGTGACCCGATCAATGACTTGCAAAGTTAAGTCCTTAGTTGGCTGCTCAGACAAGTCTACCACAACCCAATGTGCATCACACACCCACTCTAGCTTCCTACCTCAAGCCCGAGCATAAATCATTTTTGTTCAATCCCGACCAAATGGCAAGCCCTGCCATGGCACAACATCTTTTAATAAAAGTGGCCTCACACCACTGTTCCATAGTTCCATTAGTCAAATTTCATTCATCATTGAACATGTGATCGAAATCTCATGTAACTAGAGCATGTCTAAGCAATATCGCTCCCAAGTTGGTAATACAATTATGTCCAACTAGTATTAACCATCCTATAGTGTCCAAGGATATATGTCATTCAAGGAGACATTTCATTTTCAATTTATCAAAGAGGCATAATGGCATTTTGGTAATTATCTACTCCCAAAACCATTTTTAATAAAACTAGCCATGCATGATAATTCAATACAATATACATTTGTAAAATGGGTTCAACATGGTCAAAGGCCTATGACTTGCCTTCGTTGACGAGGAGAGGGTCTTCGGTCGTCGGGTCGAAGAAATCTTCCGAAACGCCGGAATCTACACGTGCGAGAATAGCAACAAATAAATAAAACAGCACCAAATGAACTCCAAAAATTTCAAAACCAGTACCAAATGAAAGAGGATGAATTTATATGAATTTAGAAATTTGGATCACCCAAATCGGAGTTCGGATGTGAAAGTTATAGCCAAAAGAAGTTGAAAATCACATAAAATGATGGATTTAGGGTTTTTCGGATTTTCGGATTTATTTTCCAACTGAAAAATCCGGTTTACGCGTCGCGCTGCATAAGCACACACGTGGCAGCCACGCGGCGAATTATTGCGACGCTGGCGCCGACGTGGCGCCACGTGGGTGGCCACGTGGCTCGCCCACGCCCAGAGAGAGAGAGAGAGAGAGAGAGACGGGAGGCGCGGTGGCGCGGCACGAGCTGGGAAGACGGCGCGGCGCCGCGGAGAAAAGCGGTGGCGCGAGACGACCGGAGGCGGGGAAGAACGGAGAAGCGGCGCGAAATCGGCCGAGAGAGAGGAGAAAGAAGAGAAAAGAGACGCGGCGCGGATTTATAGAGTCAGCGAGCGGGACCAGCGCAGCGACGGACGGCCTTAGCGGCGTGGCGACGCGGCGGAGGCGCGAGAGGCGACGGACGCCGCCTGGCGCCGGATTCGCGCGGCGAGATTCGCGGCGGCCTTGGCGGCGCATGGGAGAGAGAACGGCGGCGCGCGAAGACGACGACGGACGCCGTCCGATTCCGACGGACGGTGGGAGTGAGAGGCGCGGTGAAGGACACCGTCCGATTGCGACGGACGGTTGGGAAGTCCAAAGCGCGCGGAGGAGACGAGCGGCGCCGTCCGATTCCGACGGACGGTGGGGAAGCGGAAGAGACGCGGCGCGGCGATGGCGTCGGATCGCGATCCAACGGCGGAAAAGAAAGGAGAGCGCGGTGAAGGAGACGAACGGCGCGGCGAACGGAACGGCGGATCTTGATCCAACGGCCGAGAACGGCGAGGCGGAGCCGCGCGACGTGGACGCGCGAGGGACGCTGGATGGAGATCCAACGCGAGAAGCGAGGCGCGCCACATGCAGGCGAGCATCAAGGAGTGGGCGGAGGCGGGAACAATGATGGGCGGCTAGGGTTTCGCCCACGCACAGAAAAAGGAATTAAAATCCATTTTGATTTTAGAAATTCCAATAAATCAAAAGGCAATTTAGAAAATAGCAAATAGACTCCAAAAATTCTGGAAAAATTCACATAAATTCCTTGAATTATTCTAGACTTAATAAAAATACTTTTAACTTTAAATTTTCTTTTTCTTTTGCAAATAAATTAAATTTTAATTTCGGGAAAAAGGAAAATCAATTTCTAAAATCCAATAAATCCAAGAAAATTCTCAAAATAATAATTTTGATTTTAAATTCCAGAAAATTCAATTAAACCAACTTTAATTTAATTGAAGTTTGATTAACTCATATTAAACTGCAAATGAATTTCTGAAATTTCAAAATTAAACTTTGGGCAAATAGAAGCAGATGGTTTTCTTTTAAAATTTTTCAAAAACTCCGAAAAACGGGATGCTACACCAGCGCCGCCTACCAATGGGCACAGTTTCTCCCCTTTGTTGCCCGGTGATCTTCGACAGTGTTAATTACACCGACTTCGTGTCTCACATGCGCATCTACATGCGTGATCTTCGACTCTGGGGCCTCCTCTTTGGCGATGTCACTTGCCCGCCGTGCCCTACTCCTCCGACGGAGCCTACGCCTGCTGCGCTATCCTCGACAGCCGACAAGGCTGCTGTTGAGGCTGCTGGCCTTGCTGATGAGAAGGCTGTCTCTTCCTACCAAGAGGCTCTGGATTTCTACATGGATCGCTTGACTGCCTACACTCAGTGGTGCGACGACGACGGATTGCTTCTTTGTCTCCATCGCCGATGTCCAAATCGCTTATCTTCTGAGGTTGTGGGATTTTCTTCGGCTGTCCAGATGTGGACTCACCTTCGTCGGCCATCTGAACCCTCCGAGATGCCTCTCACATCGCTGCTGGTTCGCCATGAGCACTCTCTTGGCAGGTGACGCTACCGTTGACGCCTTCTATGCTCAGAGTTCTGCATGTTCGGCGCCAATGGACTCTCTTCGCGACCGCCGGCCGCCGCTCTGCTGCGCGGCTTTGCTGGTATGCGTGCAGATCTGGAGTTTCAGCGTGTCTACGAGTTTCTTACTCGCCTTAGTCCTGAGTTCGAGCAGAGATGTGCCCAACTTTTTGCACGCCACCCTTGTGTCACTCTTCTGGAGGCCCTTACCGAGATACGTGCAGAGGAGACTCGTCTGAGCGGTGCTGGTCTGATGCCACTCCCTTCCGTGCTCGCCGCCCGTCCACCTGCTACACCGATTGCTTCACGCTTCAGTACACTGCCTCCTCCAGCGGCTGCCACAGGTGGTGGTGGCCGCCCTCCATCTGGCGGTGGCCGTCCTCGCTGCTCCTACCGCGACAAGGTCGGCCACATTGAGTCCCAGTGCTACAAGAAGCAGCGGTATCTTTCACGCCGTTCTTCTCCTAGCACTGGCACCGGTACTTCTACATCGACTAGTTCCGCGTTTTCTCTCAGCGAGCGGTGAGATAGCCGACTTGACGCCGCTTGCCGCTTCGTGTTCTTCCTCGATGAGTTCTGCGGTTCTGCGGTCGACCCTTCGCACCGAAAACCACCTCCTACACAGTCAGGTACCTCCCCGTGGATCCTTGATTCCGGAGCATCTTTTCACATGACTTCCGATTCTTCCACTCTGTCTTTTGTTACACCTCTTGATTCCTCTGTCAGTGTGCTTACTGCTGATGGTACCTCTCTTTCTGTCTCTGGTCGAGGATCTCTTAGCAACTCATCTTTTCATGTTCCTTCTGTTGCTCATGTTCCTCGCCTAACCATGCAGCTTCTTTCTGCTTGGATGATTCATCGACCTTGGTTGTCGGGTCATTCTTGACTCTGACTCTTGTTGTGTTCAGGACCGCCACACGGGGGCTCTGGTTGGTTCTGACCCTTGGCGCCTTGACTCACAGCGTCTCTGGGAGCTTGACTAACTTCACCTTCCTTCCGCTGCCACCGTCGCCACCAGTCTCTCCGCTTCCGCCACTTTGTCTACCAGCTCTTTCCAACAGTGGCACCACCGACTTGGTCATCTGTGTGGATCTCGTCTGTCATCTTTAGTCTGTCGTGGTCTTCTGGGGTATGTCTCAGGAGACGTATCTTTAGATTGTCAGGGCTGTAAGTTAGGGAAACAAAGTCAGCTTCCCTATTCTCATAGTGAGTCTGTGTCTCAGCGACCATTTGATCTTATTCATTCAGATGTTTGGGGTCCGGCTCCCTTCATTTCGAAAGGGGGTCATCGATATTATATCATTTTTATAGATGACTTCTCTCGTCACACTTGGATATACTTTATGTCTTTCTGTAGTGAGGCTTTGTCTATCTATAAATAATTTACCACTATGGTTCGCACACAGTTCTCCACTCCTATTCGAGTCTTTCGTGCTGACTCTGCTGGCGAGTACCTCTCTCACTACCTACGCAGCTTCCTTGCTGAGCAGGGCACTCTCGCTCAGTTCTCTTGTCCTGGTGCTCATGCTCAGAATGGTGTCGCTGAGTGCAAGCATCGTCACCTCCTTGAGACGGCTCGTACACTGATGATTGCGTCCTCTATTCCACTTCACTTTTGGGCTGAGGCTGTTTCCACTGTCACCTATCTCGTCAACATCCAGCACTCTTCTGCTCTTCAGGGTGAGATCCCGGTTAAGCGTCTTTGTGATGTTTCTCCAGACTACTCTGCCCTTCGTCTGTTTGGCTGCGTTTGCTACGTTCTCCTTGCACCTCGAGAACGCACCAAACTGACCGCTCAGTCTGTTGAGTGTGTTTTTATGGGATACAGTGCCGAGCACAAGAGCTATCGGTGCTGGGATCCTGTTGGTCGACGGATGCGGATTTCTCGGGATGTGACTTTTGACGAGTCTCGTCCCTTCTACCCACGTCCTGCCTCTCCTTCGGTTTCCTCTGTGGAGTCCCTGTCTTTTTTGACCTTTCCAGATACACCCATATCTGTCTTGCCCTCGTCCATCCGTCCCACTGAGTCTCCACATATATCTTCTGAGGCCTCTCCGCCGTTGTCGCCTCCTGCTTCGTCGCCTGTGGCTCCTCAGGCTCCTTCCACTCTCTTTTACACCCGTCGACCTCGTATTGAGGCGCTTCCAGATGAACCATCTTCCCCTGATGTTTCATCTTCTCCTGATGCTCCATCTTCCTCTGATGGGCCATCATCTCCTCGCTACGGTCTCCGCGATCGTCGATCGATTCGGCCTCCTGCCCATTTTGGTCTTGCTAGTGCAGCTACCCATGAGTCCGTCTCCTACCGGGATGTTGTTACTCATCCTGAGTGGCAGCATGCTATGGCCGAGGAGATTGCTGCTCTCGAGCGTACTGGTACTTGGGATCTTGTTCCTTTTTCATCTCACTCTCGTCCCATCATGTGTAAGTGAGTCTATAAGATTAAGACTCGCTCTGATGGCTCTCTTGAGCGCTATAAGGCGCGTCTTGTTGCTCGTGGCTTCTAGCAGGAGCATGGTCGTGACTACGACGAGATTTTTGCTCATGTGGCCCACATGACCACTGTCCGCACTCTTTTTTCGGTGGCGTCTGTTCGTCATTGGTCCGTTTCTCAGCTTGATGTAAAGAATGCCTTTCTTAATGGCGAGTTGCGTGAGGAGGTCTACATGCATCCGCCACCTGGGTATTCTGTTCCTGAGGGTATGGTCTGTCGTCTTCGTCGCTCTCTCTATGGCCTTAAACATGCCCCTCGTGCTTGGTTTGAGTGTTTCTCCTTTGTGGTCACTGCTGCTGGCTTCTCAGCTAGTGATCATGATCCTGCTCTTTTTGTCCACACTTCGTCTCGTGGTCGGACTTTTCTTCTTCTATATGTTGATGATATGATCATCACCGGAGATGATTATGAGTACATTGCCTTTGTCAAGGCTCGTCTGAGTGAGCAGTTCCTTATGTCGGATCTTGGTCCTCTTCGTTACTTCCTTGGGATTGAGGTTACTTCCACTCTAGATGGTTTCTTTATGTCCCAAGAGAAGTATATTCAGGATCTTCTTGATCGCGTTTCTCTCAATGATCAGCGTACTGTTGAGACTCCCATGGAGCTCAACGTTCATCTCTGGCCTTCTGATGGCGAGCCTCTTTCTAATCCGACTCGCTATCGTCATCTTGTTGGGAGTCTTGTCTACCTTGCTGTTACTCATCCGGATATCACTTATCCAGTTCATATTCTGAGTCAGTTCGTTTCCACTCCCACTCAGGTCCACTATAGCCACCTTCTTTGAGTTCTGCGATACCTTCGTGGGACTGTCTCTCGTCGTCTCTTCTTTCCACACTCCAGCTCGTTACAGCTTCAGGCTTATTCGGATGCTACTTGGGCCAGTGATCCCTCTGATCGCCAGTCTATCTCTGCTTATTGTGTTTTTCTTGGTGGTTCTCTCGTTGCCTGGAAGACGAAGAAACAGACTGCAGTGTCCCGTTCGAGTGCAGAGGTTGAGTTGCGAGCTATAGCTCTCTTGATAGCAGAGATTACTTGGCTACGGTGGTTACTTGAGGATTTTGGTGTTTCTGTCACTACGCCGACTTCTCTCTTGTCGACAAGACAAAGTGCTATCAAGATGTTGCGTGATCATGTGAAGCACGAGCTCACCAAGCATATTGGTGTTGATGCTTCTTTCATGAGGTCTTGTATGCATGATCAGGTGATTGCTCTTCAGTATGTGCCTTCAGAGCTTCAGATAGCGGATTTCTTCACGAAGGCCCAGACTCGAGCACAGCACGGCTTCTACCTTTCCAAACTCAGTGTTGTTGATCCACCATGAGTTTGAGGGGATGTTAGAGATATATATGTGTTAGAGTAGGACTCTAGATATGATTTGGTTTCCTTATTTATAACCTGTATTTATGTATATATACTGGTCCGTTGACCCTCTGATAATACAAGTTGCTATTCCTAACAATCTTGTGCCTTTTCTTCTTACGATGAAAACTATGGTTCTCAGCACCAAATCCATGTGCCATTATGGACAGAGAGGCACGGCCAGGGGTTTGGTGATACATTGCTTTACAAAGTAGATGTACATGATTTTGTATGATCTCATCTTTTGTGAATTTCAGTGTGGTTTAGTTCAGTAAAGGAGCAAAAAAAAAAATCTTTTTTTTGCTCCTTTACTATTTGCGGCAGAAGATTATTATGTACTTACCACCATGAAATGCTCAGAGGATGTCTTTCTTTTCAGGTGCTCATTCTGTTCCAAAGAATCGACAAACAAAATAGGGTTATTTAGATATATGTGATCCCAAAGTTACCGGTTTTGAGATATGTCACAGTAAAGTTGAAAGTGAGATACAGGCCCCATTGTAGAGTTTACAAGTTTCTAGATACGCCAGTATGGACACTTCTGGACCTAAATGCCCTTGCCTTCTCATTCAAACTAACTTTTGGAGTGAGTACATTGCGAATTTATGCAATCTCATTCTTGGTTACAGAGCATGTGGTGTTGCATTTATTTATGGGTCAGTTAAACTTCAATTGGCACCTGACCAGCATGATTCATCTATTGCTGCTCAAGATCTCAATACCACGTACTATACATACAAGGTACGTAGCTATGAATAGCATTACCCTCAAACATATATTTCATATTTCCGTAAGTTTCTAAAACCATATAGTACTCTGTGCTGCTATGCTATTGGTACTTGAATAAAATAGATTCAGAGTCTGACCATCAATGGACATCTGATTACATGAAGGTATGAAATTATGATTGCACCAGTTTTAGATGACTTTCAGTTTAATCTGATCACTTACAACCATTCTGTGTTTTCATTATCAGCAATGGTAGCACACCTGCGACTCTTATTAGCGGTCGTTGAAAGAATTATTACGTATAGGCATTACAATTTATTTTTTCCCAACAGTAGCACTTAAAGACTTCGCTTTTTTTAAGAAAAGGTAGCACGGAAAAACCTACCAGATTGTTGCTATGTATCTATTTCAAGGAATTTCCATTTTTCAGTACTTTATGAAAGTAATTAGCAAGTACGGCTATTGAAACAAAAAAAATGTTCTTTCATTTCAATAGGATTTTCCATTAGGAAGGATTGATTGTAAATGTTGATTGGAGGTCTCCGCACCATAATCCACATATTTACGCCAAACCAATTCCAATTACCCGTCATCTCTTCAGGATTCAATGCAGGTCTGAAAGGAATATAATTTTATTACGTTAATCCAAACCCCAGAGTATAGCATGCCGACATAGTGGAGTTATATTAAACAAACAAACCATTTTTCCCTATTTGCATCATATGTTGTCATAATAAGCATGCACTTAGGTGATTTTTTAAATAATATTATTTTAAAACATAATTACAAAAAAATAGTCGACCCAAAAATGACAAAAAAAGGTTCCTGTCGGTGTTTGAACTGACGATAGGCTTCTGTCGCCAGTTAGTCCTGTCGCCGGTCCAAGTCAATCAGCGGCGAAGTGAATAATACTCAGAGCTAGTTGAATCGGCGACGAGATCTGCGTCGATTCAACCGACAACGAGGTCCATCTATAGAAACCCTAAAAAATCAATCCAAAGCTCATTTTAATTCAAAAAAAAAAGAAGAGAGGACGAGAGGGAGAGAAAAAGGTAGCGAAGCTCTGCCAGTTCGTCGTAGGCGAGAGAGAGATTGAGCATTAGATCCGATCGGCCATCTTGCAAGTATATTTTTTCCACACTTTTGTACATTTCTGTCAAAACCTTGTCGAATAGCGAACAAAATAGTGATATAGAATTACGTAGATTAGATAAATGTAGTCAAATTATGTTGTAAATCATTTGAGTTGTGTATAGTCTAGTTCATCGTGTACATGTTATGAATGTTCCAGGACTTGAACGATTTAGGATAAATCTGCAGAAATATGAAGTTGTGCGCGGTAATTATATTGTTAATGCCAAAAAATAATTTTAAACTAGAAAATAGCATGGGACATTTTAAAATTGTAAATAAAATTTGTAGTAGGTAAGTAGGGTGGGTAGAGTGTAATCAAAATAATTTCAGCTTTATTTAGCTTTCTATTTGTGCGCGGTAAATATACTGTTAATGCCAAAAAGTAATTTTAAACCAGGAAGCATCAGTTTGAATAAAGAAAATGGCAAAGTTGTGGTAAGTTAGGATGCTTTAGTTGAAAGTTTTATTTCTGGAGTTACCTTGATTAGTATATAACTTCGGATGTCCTTACACAGGTGAAACCTACGAGGGCTGGATCAATGTGTGTTGGTGTAGTTGTCACATATGGTGCTAACGAGGCAGCTAAGAAAGCTGAGAGAATAATTTCACGGGTACATGCTGCTTAATGCTATATTTCTAGGAGTTGTCCAGTTTAGAAAATATATGTGCCTTTGATCCGACATCCTCTGGTAGTTGATTGGGAGTTGATGAGGTTATCATTGAAGTTTTCCTTCAGGGGACAGTGACTTAACAGCATCGTTGTTGATGTTGGGACAGCTAATAAAAGTGACCCTGTTGTTCTGCTTCCAACAAAAGTATGTTTTATGTCATGTTGTGCCGTTTGACATCTGCCATCTAGCAGATATCTATGCAGTAGTGTTTTATGCTTCAAACCCTTCGCATTATAATTAGTTCTCTGTTGCAGAGATTATACTATACGAATATTACATCACTCTGTCATTGCTCATAGATTGTTCAATCCAGTGAAGGAATTTCTGTCCACAAGCGGTGCTCCCTACCACCGTCGTCGTTGGATCATTTCCATGGTCGACGGGTTTGACGACGTGACGCTGGTGAAAATCTAGACTAATTCTATTACTCCCTTCGATTCCAAACGTAAATCACCCTAGAATCATCCATTCATCTTTTTTTTTCCCTTTAAATTCTCCTAGATTGCATCATTCTATTATAACTAGGGACAATCTAATGAAAAGAGGTAAAATATACTTTCATGCAGATGTAATATATACACACACACACTAATAGAAATCAGTAGCCAACCTTGCTTGGAGACCATTCCAAAATGATCACCCTTGAGGGCCGGCCGGCTCGCCAACAGCCACTCCATCACCTTGGCATCTCTGCAGGTGTGGGAGATGGATCATGGAGATGATGGCGGCGGAGGCCATCCTCACCTGACGAAGGAGGGCTTGGTGCAGGGGCTGCCAATGGTCGCGTGGGCCAACCAGATGGAAGCGCTGGTAAGGGCGCTGGGCCACGCGCGCGGCATGCTCCAAGAGGCCGCCGTCCTCTGCCACTCCGCCTTCGCCATCACCGCCAACACCCACTACTCCGCACGAGGAGACAGCGCTCGCAAGCAGTGGACGGACACCGCCCGGAGGTACCTCACCGGAGCATGCGACTGCCTCACCGCCACGCGCATCAGCCTCGCCACGGCCGCCGCCAAGATCCTCTTCGACCACGTCATCTAGAAGGCTCGGCTCGGCTCGGCTTGAAAGATCTCTTATTCGACTACAAGAAGCATACGGTCTAGCTAGTCTACTTTGATCGACCATCAGTTAGTAATTTACAGCATCGATCGATTGTTGATCACGTAGTTACAGAGACAGAGTGATTCTCGATTTCCCGTGGATGGGAAACTAATTACCAGCTAGTATCTCGTTTGTCTTGTGTTACTAGCTAGGTACGCGTAAGCTCGTGCCGTATTGCTGCCACATTCCAATTATGTATGTTGCCAAGGAGCAAGTAGCGCACACACTTTTTTTTCACTGCAACATTCACTGGCCATTACCGTAGATATGCTACTGCAGCATCCGATCCCAGACGGCGTTTGCTGCTGATCCGACCGGGGAGATATAGCCCTAATGCATACTACTGTAGCACCTCTGTATTTTAATCCTGTTCCAAAATAATCATGTATGTCTAATCCACTGCACAAGTTGACATCGTTGGTTTTAACGAAGACGGAGCTCGTTAGGTAACCAAATTTACTACCGTAGCACTAACAAAGTTTTGGTAGCACTAATAATATCCAATGTCGCAAATCCAAGAGCGAGAAAATCATTCACCAAAATTTTGATTTGACTGCAACCCAAACAAAAAAACTTTTGTACAAATTTTGGCTAAACTAAATTTTAGTTTGGTTTGTTAAGGCCATGAACCAAACAGCCCCTACGTACCTTGGTTCATGAACCAATATTAAATGACGATTAGTCAATACAATCCGTTTACGACCAAAGAAGCAGTAAATAATATTGGTTAACCTGAACAAACAACATTCTGCCCATACATATATACACATCGTCCGGCATGACAGAGCTGACTGAGGTGGCCATACATGCTTTGCTTTGATGTATTTACCCTATATAAATTCCCAGCTGTCATTCCAGAGGGCACTCTGGTCTGGTGCAATCTGAGGGTTCTCCGTCTCCGGCGGCTTCTGATTGTTGAAGCAAGGCAGCGCCAACCCCAGCAGCATCTCCTGACTAGATACAACGACTGCAAAGCAGAAAAAAGAAAACCATTGCCTTGTTATACAATATATATTATGCAATTAAGATAGTGTGTGAATCACAAAACATGTTGCACACAGCCCGTGACTGCATGTTACCGCTTAGAGTCAAGCAGTCAGCATCATCCATCAGACATGCGTGTCATTTATGCAAGCAGAGCAGCCTTAAAAAAAATCATATTGCCATACAACAGGGCAAGAGCCCTACTCCGGAACCCAGCAACTGTACTAAAAAGGGCAGAACACTAAGATCAAACGATGCATGGGTTTGGAATATAGAGTATTACCAGTTTTTTTTTAGTTTTTTTTTTTGTTGCCGATGACCTTAAGGCTTGGATAGAAATCTATGGAAGCGCTGCACTTTTGCAGCATATATTTTTGAAATATGTGACTTGTCAGGCACATTTCCACAGGGTGATAGTCTCCTCCTCTTTCTTAACCGAAACAAGAAATCTTCTGTGTCAAGGACATATGAGACCTGCATATATGGCATTATAAGATATACTTAAAATTTCAGTAAAAATGGATGCGGTGGAATTCCCAATCAAATAAAAGATACACACCTTAGAGGTCTTGCAAGATATCTTGCATTCAAGACCATTAGCAACTTTGATACCATCCATGGCCTTCAACGAATCTGAAGGCACATCGTTATTTGAATGTTTCCGCTTATTCCTGGGAGAACAGTGAGGTCATGAATAAAAACCGGAGAGATGGAATCAGGAGCTTTAATGTGATTCTGGGGGAGAGAAAAAATACCTTCCAAGGAAGACACCCTCAGACAATTTCCTGTCTGACATACTTGACAAATACTCACTAAAAAGATACGATGAAAAATTTGGATCAATTGATACTGCAGTCACTTCAGGCTTTTCATGACCATATTCCATCAGCTGAATAGACAGCCTTGTTGGATTTGAGCACTGTAATTTGCAACAGAAACTAACCTTTAACATTCTATAGAAAACGAAATCACTTAGAATTATCAACATTGCAGTAGAAGTGAACCAGTTATTTTGTAAAATGCAGGAAACGGTGTTATTCTTTTGATAAATATACTGAAAGGGGGAAAACACAACCAAGTAAATCACGGAATTCATTTAGTCTGCAGATCAGAATGAAGCTTACACATTCAAATCGGTATAAGCTCTCATCATGGAGGAGGACACGGCCATTTTCATGATAAACTAGATCAAAGAACCTCCCAGGAGATCTTGATTTTTCATATAAATAAAGCTGGAGAAGCTTGTTGTCCATTTCATCTGTTGCTATAGCTTGAAGCTGGTATCAGGGAAGTTGTAAGAACGAATGTTGCAGCCAACCCAAAGTAGAGAGAGAGAGAGAGAGATGAGTAAACTTACCTGCTTCACGACTTTGTATATCAGTTTATCTAAAGTAAAGAGAACATATGACTGAGTCCCAATAATAGCACGGCAATCATCCTCAAACTTGGTATTGTCAGAAGAACCATCAAGCAGATTGTACAGTGCATTCATGAACCTTCATCAAAAGGACAGATCGATTATTCGCCATAATTTCGATAAGATGTGGTATAAGCAATTGAGCACTGCAGGAAAGCAATATTACTTTGCGTATAGATCAGGAGGGTTTGTATCCTTAGAAGTTCTCCATTTCTTTTCAGCACTGGAGGAGTTCATCTTTGCTGAAAGTAGTCTTTCATACAAGATCTGCAGTAAATACAAGTTTAGCAAGCAAGAGCGTATGCAAAGACATAAGACGAAGACTACCGGAAAGCTCACCTGGTGCAGCCTGAACAAGACATAAAATGAATCATTCCAATAAAATATACGCGAGGATTTCTCTTCTCGATCATGTAAAGCTGTGGGTACATGCTTGGCAAGTGGTTTTACCGAGTATAGAAAGCGCTCCGATAGCGGTAGTGATATTCCTCCTTCGACGTCATGTGTCTCAGTTGTTCCTTCTGCCTCACCCTCACTTTCAGCCTTTGCATCCTGATCATCATGATCCATATCTTCCTCTTCCTCATCGTGATCTTCACGAGAACACTCCTCACCATCACCAGATTCACTCCCTGATGCATCTTCACCAGCCTCAGAGGCATTTTCGCTGTCCTCAGTAGACCTTTGAGCGCTTTCCTCACCCTCATCATCAGCATCAGCATCATTCTCACCAGCTGCTTCAGCACAAGATGGTTCCACTTCCCCAGGCCTACCCTGGAATGGTCTGCTTGTAGAACCTTCCTTTGCTTTAGATGCTGCGTCTACAGCTCCATCTTCAAAAGGTACAAAATTATCCTCTTCAAAATCTCCATTAGGCGATAATTCACCCTCTTCTCTTTCAACTTTTGAAATATTGTGGGATGCAGGAGCTTCATTAAATATGTGCCCTTTATTACCCTCACTGGTTCCTCCGCCATTTAAAGATGATCCTGACCTCCCAGTCTCTCCACCCTGTCAAAGTGAAAATAGAAACATATGAGGATGAGTTCTCGATGGGTTTGCAGGATGCATCTCTGAGAAAAAAAAGATGAATGTGCATTTCGCCTTACATAAATGGATACAATTCAACACAAGCGCAAACATTCCAAGCATTGTCCTCAATAGGGAAACACACAGATAAAATCTGAGGAAGAAAATAAGCAGGCAATCCCAAAGAACCCCACCAACAAAAGAAGAAAAACAAACACAGCCCTTCTAAAGAAAAAAGAACCATCCAGGGATAATGGCTAACAGAGGTGTTAAGTAAATTGAGCTGGCAAAAGATTATATACCTCTACAGATGGTAATGTTTCATTGCCAGCCCTGGCTTCAGCGGACATATCAACTCCAGCATGAGAACTTCTAGAGGCATTCACACCTAGCAGGCAAGACAAACCATAAGAACTGGCAAAAAGAAACCTAACCACGTAATGAACTATGAAAAAAATAAAATATCCAAGAAGCAGAAATGCAAACCTGATGTAGGTTCCAAATTTGCCTTAGTGTTTTGTTCAGTCCTAGAAACAGGAATGTTCTCTGCGGATCTCTCGGTAGACATGTTTTGGGTGCTTACTGCAGACATTTCATCTGTGGCAGAGGCAGCACCTTGTACTCTTCCATTTAGTGCAGCATTTGATGGTTCCTCACCTCTACGGGCAGTTCGACCAGCATCATGGAAACCATTTTGAGTATCTGCTGCAACTCCACTCACCAACCTAGCCAGAGATGAAGGTGCTTGTTCCTGCGGAATGTTTTCACCACCATGGCCTTGCTTGGCACCAACCCCTGTTGCAGTAGTATTGCTTTCCCCAACAGTTGCAAGACCAGATTTTGTGGTTCGGCTTTTGGGTTTGATTAGATTTGCATCCACGGCACCATGGGTTCGAGGCTGAACACCCAAAATTGGCTCCAGAAAAGTTGTCCAAATTCTCATCACTTTGTCCAGTTGGTCCGAGGAACTGCAGACTTCTCCACAGGAGTACTTGATGATCTTATACAGATCTTCATGGATGTTCGAATCTGCATACTCAAATGACATATTGGGAACTATAGGCCGCCTATTTCCAGCAGCAATAGCAAGGAGTACATCATCTTCCTTTCTTTTCTTCTCATTAATTTCTTTTATCTCAGTCAATAGAGCTACACAAGGAACAAAAAATAGTTTAGAACAGGCAAGGCTGGAACTATCAGAAGAAACATTTGCATGTAACAAAAAATGTACGTACATTTTGCGCTCAGATTCTTCGTATCTTGCTGCTTGAAATAGAAACTGCGGTGGTCAAGTGACTTATGGTAATTTTTGGCATATATTTCAGCCCAAACCTTGTTGAAATCTGATCGGCACCTTGACCATTCCTCCTGCTTTTGTTTAAGCCTAGTTAAGATAACTGGCAATGCAACACTAGCATTTTTTCGAAGAACGTCCGTCACATCCAGACCATGGTCACCATATAACCGTTCAATGCACCTCAGATTCAAAGCTATCAGCCAGTGGTGAATAACCCAAAGGGTAGTCAGGCTCCATTCAATTCAAGCATTACCAAGCATTATAATATATGTTAAACGCAAATATACATACGAGTTAAATGTTCATCAATGCGTATCGGGCTATCTGGTTTTACTGAGTTGTCTTGCATCTTTTCTATCAACTCTTCAGCACGCTTAGTTGCTGCATTAACTGATTCCAACAGCATATCCAACTCAAACCTGAAAAGTTCAGACCAGTTTGTAACCAGCAACAAGAGATGATTAAATGTAAACGGTAATTAAAGAGGATAATTACAAAGGATATGCCATTTATTAGTCATACACCAAAACAATGTTTGCAAGATGCTAAAGTGCCTGAATGAATGGCGCCATTGCAGAAAAACATTTAAAGAATTGTACATGTCTACCACACGCAACATATCTATAACTTTAGATGCCAAATACAGGAACTAAGCATTAGTTTTCCAAGTGATGAAGACATACTACTACAAATTAGGCCACAATAAAAGAACTGGAAACGAATAACAATATAAAATTGCCAAGATGGATCTCCCAAAAATTAACTGTGTATAACATACTCGAGAGTCAAGACCACATGCATGCATAAGCAGAGCACGACTTTAGTACAAATGACCATTTAATCTTGACCGTTTGTGCAGGAAAAATTGGTTCCCAATTTGGTTACAAGCATCGAATATGAGCGAACAGGCTAATCTTGCTAAGAATCAACTATCAGCAAACAGCACATAAGTGTTTCTGTGACTTAATTCAGGTTTTTACCAACATTCATTACTTATTAATAATTTCCAACATTCATTTAGTACACACTTGCTCATCATCAAGCCAACGAGCTTCTCTTATAAAAGGCAAGGGGAAATAAAGGCAAGGAAAGCACATCAGTGAAATATTCAATGAAGATTTAGAGTGGTTCAAGATTCGACAACGAAAACACTTGGTGCATGAAATGTGATCGTATCAGGGTACAACACAGTTTGACTAAATCAAGAAAAAAACAGACCACTAACAAAGTTCTTTCTCAAAACATGACAGCTTCTTTAATTATTTTTTTATTGGTTTGAAATAGTTAAAGGCTACTATCATCAAGGTGCAAACCTACATCATATGTCCAACTACTAAGAAACTGCAGGTAAATGTCATCTGTGTTGCAAAGATAAATCAGCACCTGTCATCTTCACATCTAAATAAACTTTCTTCATACTGATTCTTTCGCATGTGCTTAAATGAATAGTCTTCACTTCCTGACGTTACTGATACCCAGTGATCGTTAAGCACAGAGGCTCCAAGATCAGTCCTGTTGCTTGCGGGAGGCATTGGATACTGAAAACACGATTAAACCAAATGTTATATGAAACATATTACCAAAAAGAACTACCAGTCTACAAGAGATAAATTAGCTTACATTTTTGGGTAGAAGACGATAACTTGGAGTGCATTGCTGACAGTTTGAGAGATCAAGCTCTGATATTGGTTTGCATAGGTTATACTTTTCTTTGCTAGAGAATGCAGAAGGTTTGTGGCTAGCACCTTCCTTTGAATTAAATGCTGATCCTTGTCTTTCTTGTTCCTTTTCTCTCTCCTTTTCCCGGTCTCTGTCCCTATCCTCCCTCTCGCGTTCTTTATCTCTTTCTTTATCCTCAGTTTTAACAAGCCGTCCAGTTTGCCCTTCATTCCAGAAAATTAGGGTTAACAATAAATTTTAAATGGAGTAGAAAAGATGCAAAGTTTGATGCTAGTCACAACATACTTTTATTGAAGACTCCAGCCAGAAAACCATCTGCAGGAAGGAACAAAAATCTTTCAGAGATCAAATAAAAAACCAGTAAAGGAAATCTTGCAAGATGAATCCATATATATTAAGTATGTGACCTTCACCTACCTATATTTTCACAATGTTCCAAGAATTCATTAAACCCATCCATAAGATCTGGATAGTGCTGTAGTATATCGTTCACCTGTAAATCAGCAAGGATATTAATGATTCACATATCATTAAGTAAAGCCCCACAGGTAACCAAAAGATTCTTAAGCATAGTTAGCAAAGCAACATAAGTTTAAATATTGAATTAGCATAAATCTATAAGAAACCCACCAAGTTCTTCAATTCACTCCTTGTAATAATCTCCTGGCTGTATATGTGAAGACATTTCAAAAACTCCTGGTAAGCATCATGTTCCAGCTTCTCCTTCACTTTCTCGCAGAAATGGAACTCCTGTGTGTATACACCTGATGTTCCGAGGAAACATGTGGATATAAGTAATCGACAAGTAGAAAACAAACAAAGTTCTCCAGACATACAAAAGAGACCAATTAAATTCAACCAAATAGAAGCACTAAGCAAACATGTTTGTGCATTGTTATTTAACAATTAACATGCCATGAGAAGACTACACTGAAATGGAGTTATGCAGCAGGTGCATTTAATATAGGGCGCATCTGTGGGGCACGTGTTCTAAGGTCATGCAGCATCCAAATTTCATTTTTAAGGATGTATAAAGAAGGGGATGTAAATCAGTAAATATGCCATACTGAGCAGAAATAGAATCTAATTATTAATTGATAATCTGAGAAACTTACTCTTCAGCGCATCCTTATTATCGTGTGACGAAGCAGATACGCTATGTATTCCATGATTCTCAGGGGGACCTCCTGGGTGTGGCTCAGCACCTGTAGGGTCCTCCAATTTCCTTGGAAATGGTTTGCGCTTACGCTGTCCAACATCCAGTTCTTTGCTGTCATGTTCACCATCCTTTTCATCTCTCTCATAATCTCTTCGATCCCTTTCCACCTTCCGCTCCTTTTCTTTCTCAAGACGTCTTCTCTGTCGATCATGCTCCACATCAGGACGATCGACACTAAAGTCACGGTCAGCATGCGATGGATAAGCCCTATTCTTCTGAAGAAAGAGAGAAAGGATGACAGATCAGCTAACTTTATATCATAGTAGCTGATGTCTAGAGGCAGAAAAACAAACCTACTAGATAAAATGGACTAATCTCATGTTTACCTCAGCCCAACCCCATAGAACAAAAAACATTAAAATACCTTGGGTTCCAATATTTAGATAATCGAAGTAAAGGAGATTATCCACTTAGTAACATGCGACATTATCAAGGCATTTTCACCTACATGAAAGCCGTGGTAGATGCACTCAGCAAAACTCTAAATGGCATATCCTGTTCATAATAACCGTCAGCCAGGTACTTCACGAGTTCTCTGACACATGTTTAGAAGCAAAAATATTCATGTTTTATCTTTCCTTTTTACTCCTCACATTTACACCCTTTGATTCATATAGCATATTTTAGCCAACAGTTTAGCCAGAAGTCAAGCAAAGGCAAAGCTATAATCAGGTTTCTTCCCTCATACTACATGATCCTATTTTCTATCAGCTATCAAACTATTTGCTAATGAATATAGCTTACAAAACAGCAGGTCATTTATACCTTTTCATTGTGAAGGCTCCTACTAGCAGGAGGCATTAGAGAGGTCCTGTCCTCCCGCCTAACCAAACCACCTCTTGAAGAGGCCACCGCTTGCGGAGGCACAGAGGTATCAGGCAAAAAGTGCTGGAATTCTTCAAGTAAGTCTTTATGGTCATTGAACAGCATGGCAACCTGCCCAAAACGACACACCAACTCGCAATTCTAACAGAAGCATAGGCATACAACAAAAAGGGCCCAAAAAAAGAGAAATAAAACGGGCACCTCATGGTACACATCCTGGATGGACTTATTATCCTTGCGGTACATGTTGAGGATGTCCAAGAATGCCTTGTAGACATGCTCATCATGCTGGAACCGATTCTATAGAAGGAAAGCAATAACGTCATAAATCGCTACATATCACAGCTTGGTCATATGATAGATCAGCATGTTTGTATAAACGTGTATATATACCTTTATCTTGTTCACGAAATTGATGGCTTCCACGAAATCTACAGGCTTTTTCTCCTCCTGTAGCTTGATCGCATAGCCCTTGGGCAAGAAGGCGTTGAACCCAAGGATCAGCTCAGGGTACCCGTTGAACAGTGTCTTCACACGGATAATCACTCCATTGGTATCAATCCTGCATCCAAAAATAGCACCACGCCATAATCGTGAAAACTAGGAAACATCAATATTCCGCTCCAGGGAGATATGGAAAACGGTATGGATCGTATTGGGAAAAGGACCGGCATGGACCGACCTCTCGCTCTTGAAGTCGCGCATGACCTCGAGGAACTCCTCGTACTTCTCCCGCTTGTCCTGGAACTTATCCTTGACGGCCTTGAGGTAGACGAGCGCGTCGTTGGTCGTCAGCTTGCCGGCCGCCGTTGCGCCGCCGGCCGGTTGTTGCGGCTGCGCCGGTGGAGCAGCCGCAGCCTGAGGCGGCGGCCCTGCTGGTGGCGCTGACCCGGCGAGAGGCATGTGCTGCGGCTGCGCCGTTCTACACCACGAGAGAGATAACAAACCGTTAGATCAGAGGATAAAACCGTATTAAAAAAATTGCACGAAAAAAATGGCATTTTTACCAGGCAGTGTTCAAATTGGAACGAACGAACACAAATTCGGCAGTAAAAAAAACGAGGAATATCCCTATCAAACATGAAAACCCCAAAACGAAAACGGATGGACTTTTTTAAATGAAAAAAAAAAAAACAAACCGAGCGACGCACGCACGTCTCGAAGACGAACGCGAACGGGACGGCACAGAGGAATCGAAGCGAGGGTACGAGAGGCGAAGGGGCAGCTACTCACGGATCGGATCGAGCAAGGTTGGGGCGCTTGAGCTGTGACCCCATGAGCGCCTCGTCCCTCGCGCGCTTCATACCCCCATACACCAACTGTCCTCCTCGTCCTTCTCTTCTCCGTGCGCGAACCAAAACAACACCGATTCCCTCCTCGGCACCTCCCTCCCTGAGGCGGCGCCGCCGATCCCTCAGAACCTTCGCCTTCGCCTTCGCCGCCGCCGCCGACGCCGGATCTGCTCGCCGCGAGCGCCTGGAGACCCCGGCCGCGCCGCGATACGCAGCACGAGACACAGCGCGAGGCGAAGGCAAGAGCGGAGAGCGCGAGAGCTACTCGGTTTAAGGGTAGGGAAGGAGACGAGGCGAGGCGATGCGATGCGAGAGGAGGAAGAGAAGCCAAGAGGAGGCGAGGAAGGGAACGGCTTTAAGAACGGGGGCACGCATCCGCTGAGTAAACCTACCGGGGCGAGGAGGACGCCGATATGGACCGTGCGATTATAGATAAGTGGCACGTGGACGGCGCAGATCGGCGGCTCTAGGGTGAGGAATGGTTAGCGGCGGTGATCTCACCGGGAAGAGGGAGGTTAGCTTGTTTTGTGGGTAACACGAAACACACGGCGAACGCCACCACCCATTTTTAATTTTGGATTTGGGGATTGCAATGTCAGTAATTTGGGGACATGTCACTGCGATTATATGTGGAGATTATGTGAATTTAAATCTGGTGGATGTTTGGGTCCGTTTGGTTCAGGGTCAAAATAATCCAAACCAAAATTTTGGTATTACCAAGCATTTTGGCTCTTATTTGGTTTGATACCAAAATTTGGCTTGCTATTCAAAAATTTGGTAATGCACTTGTCAATCTAGTAGGTTTCCCCAAGACTGGCAGCCTCTATGCTCATGCAAAGCTAGGTTTCAACCTGTGGTTGGTGTGTTAAATGAGGTACTTGTTTGATTAGAACGCTTCAAATGACAGTATTTCTAAACCGAGTATTCGATTTGTGATCTGTTTGAACTGTTGTACTCCTTGTCATTTAATCAACAAAATAAGTCTCGTGTTATATTTTAGTGTAAAAAAATAGATATCATGCGAGATCCACGTGTCATACTCATAATTTGGACAAATTTTTGGTATAATTACAATCCAAACACATCAATTTGTATCCTTATTTCGGCATTACTCACGATTTGATACGGCTACGATGTAAACACATCAATTTGTATTCTTATTTCTCATCGAGGAAGAAGACCAAACCACTAATTATCGCGTACGCGTTGGCACGAACACTTCCCGACCGTCCAAAACGGGTGTCGCACGTTTTGTCGTGACGTGGTCCGAGTCTTCCCAAAGCGAGCCGCACCTCCTTCCTGTTCTCTTCCTCCCCCTTCGCTCACCTTCTCGCCTCGCCAGGCCAAGAGGCACCATATCCGGGTCTCCACCAGCGCGACAAACGCCGCCGACAAGAAAGAACGGGTTCCGGCGATGCCGCTGCCACCGTCAACCCCGCCGCCTCCCTCACCTTCTGGCCTCGCCGGGCCCGAGGAGCACCAGATTCGAGACGACGCCGCCGACGACCAAGCACGGTTTCAGCGCGCTACTGCCATCGACCTCCAGGTGGAAAAAAAATGCAAGGTGTTTTTCAGTTGAAATGTCTAGGTTTTTTTTTTGTGTAGAAAGCTCAAGTTTTTTTTTTAAAAAAAAATGGAAGTTTTGAAGCCAAGTTGAAAGCTGAAGTGCATACGTAACATTTGCCTTTTTTTTTTCCTGCCTAAATTGCAAATCTAGTTAATGTAAAATGCGTGCTCGAAGCACGCAGTTAGTGCATACGTAACTTTGGTGATTAATTACAAGCAGAGACGAAGCCCGATGCGTCCTAGATTCGCAGTCGCTCGAAAAAATCTCAAGTTTCGGCTTGCTGTTTAGGCAAAACATAATTTGTGCAGTACACACACATATGAAATCAAAACCAGAATAACAAAAGATAGAAACAACTAACAAATATTTTTCTACGGATGACAAATTATTTATAACCATGTGAAAAAACAAAAACCAAGTCAAAAGGGTAAAAATTTCTTGTAAGAAGGATAGAAAATTTCAAACCTAGGTGAACCCTTACAGAAGACATAATCAAAAAAAAAAAAAAATTACCTAGATGAACTAGTTACTACTTCGTGTGATCCACATACCAATGAAACACGCATAATTAAAACTATTAGAAAACACTAGTGCCAGGTTTAAAAGGGATATATTCAAAAAGGTTAACTGAAAATTGCACTGAATAAGAACTAAAATTGCACATTGCATGAGACTAGTTTAGTTAAAATGGAACACAATTTTTAATCAGACATGACTTGTTCATAGGTTATCTAATAAGCATTTTTTATATATTAATTCCATGGTCAAATTACTATGAACTAGGTGAAAATAGGTGAGCAAATTCAAAATGACCAACGACAGTAATACTATGAACTAGGTGATCTAGTTATTACTTCATGTGATGGAAATAACAATGAAACATAACCATATTTTACTACTATTAGAAATGACCACCCCAAAATTCTAAAGGGACAACTTTAAGAAATGCTTTTATCATATTGCACTGCAAATGAACTAAAATTGCATATTGCATTGAACTGAATGTGTAATTAAAATGTTATGCAACTTTTAATATGACAATTTTTGTTCATAGAACCACAAGAGAGTTACTTTGCTTTTTACAAACAACACTTACTAGGTTATCCAGAAAAGATTAGGCCAAAACATAGTCCCAATGAATAAACTTTCATAAAAGAATGATAGGTCATTGCTGATATAAGACAGCCTGATACTTACACTGACGAAGTACTAAAATTGCACATTGCATGAAACTGAAAGTTCAATTGAAATAGTATGCAACTTATAAATGAAAAAAAAATGAAAATTGCACATGGAGAGTACAATTTATTATATATGACATTACCCGAATTGCAAACTTCATAAATGTAGGACTCAAGCATGGTTGTGGAACCTGGTGAACAAGCACACCTTGGAAGTTGGAAGAGAAGAAAGCATGAATCTGACTATCTGAGTACCATATCAGAGCAACATACTGGCATTGCACAAATGCAAATTAGAAACCAGGTAAATTCTAATCACCACAATGCATTATAAAAGTTGCACTCCATGTACTATAAAATTGGACATCAATTATAACCACAATATTAATGCATGTGGCCTGCAATTTTTTCCATCCTAACATATTATTATAAAAATATCGAGGTCTATTGGAACATTCTTACAAAGATTTCACAAAAATGGACACACATGAACAGATATATTATCATAGATGGGTATGGTTATTAAGTCGTCGACTAGTCGACAAGTCGGTGGAGAAGAATCAACTGGGCCTGACAACTCGACTTGCCCGGGCAAATCGGTCGCCAGGCCTAGTCAAATCGGGCGACCTATCGACTAGTCGTCGATTTGCTCGTCGACTAGTCAACCAGGCGGCGACAAGTCGACCGACTTGGTGGGAGAAACGTGGGGTCCGTTTGTCAGAATGAGTGAGTAAGGGAGGGCTCAGGCTCACTTTCCAGCTCCAGCGCCGCAGCTCCCAGCGCACCGCCGCCCATCGTCGCCCTCGGCGGGATCTGAAGGTCGTTGTCGCCCTTGTCGTCAGCTCCCAGCCTGCCGCAGCTCTTCGTCCTCAGATCTCGAGCTCCCGTCGCCCGCTGCCCGTCGTCACCCTCGCCCTCAACTCCCAGTGCGCCGACACCCTTCGTCCTCAAATCCCGAGCCCACGAGTTGCCGTCGTCGCCCTCGCCTCCCGTCGCCCGACGCCCTCACTCCTCAAATCCCGAGTTCCCGTCACCCGCCGTTCGTTGTCACCCTCGTCCTCAGCTCCCAGCCCGCTGCCGCCCTTCGTCCTCAGATCCCGAGCTCCTGAGCAGCCGCCGCTCATCGTCGTCCTCATCATCAGCTCCCCTCGCCCATCGTCGCCCTCACTCCTCAGACCTCGATCTCCCATCACTCGCCGCAAACCCTCGTCCTCTGCTCCCCTCGCCCATCGTCGCCCTCACCTGCAGATCTCGCCGCCCATCGTCGCCTCGCCCTGCAACTCCCGCCGCCCATCGTTGCCTCGCCTTGCAATTCCCGCCGCCCGTCGTTGCCCCAGGTAAGCTCTCTTTATTCTGTTATGTGCCTGAACGTAGTGCTGAACTGTTGACTAAAATAATACATGTGTCAACTGTCCATATGTAGCCATTATGGCAAAGCAATTTTCAATTCCAACTCCAACTCTAAATTCAACAGCGAGCACCGAAGGGTATGATCCGGCTAATGATCATAAGCGGAAGGCTAAATCTAATGATCCGGGATGGAAGTATGGCTTTTGGCCAGTTATTGGCAACAGATATTTGGTCCAATGTTTGCTTTGTGACCGGAAGGTGTCAGAAGGAATCAAAAGGTTTAAAGAGCATCTTGCGGGTGGGTTTGGAGATGTTCAAAAATGTGTCAAGACTACAACAACAATCATGAAAAAGATGCGAGAGGTTTTGTGGAAGTACAAGAAGGGCATACCACTCTTCCTAGATTATGATGACGAAGGAGTGTGACAACAACCGACAAGGAGTCTCAAGCCTGTTGTGTTAAGTCATGTTGATGGATTGTAATAATTATGCTTTACTTTTGCTATTTGAGACTTGAGAACTTGTTGTGTTACTTAACTATCGTGTAGAACGCTATTGTCGTTGAGAACTTGATGTTTTAGATGCTTAATTTCCTAATTGCTCATTTATTTGTTGTTATGTACTAGTGTTGTATGATTTGTATTATTCTCTTTAATTCATGGCGTTGTATTGCTCTCCCTTGAAGGTATTGTATGAGCTCATCATAGTTTATCTTCATCAATCATCATATGCTCATTCTTGCTTTTTAATTTTGCAGCATGAAGGTCTCAAATCATGCTTCAATCATGGATTCAACAAGTCAAATGAAGGGAGTTTGGACTCAAAACATGTAAGTCATCAATTATGTTTTTAATTCAAGCTAAGTCAAATGAAGGGAGTTTGGACTCAAAACATGTAAGTCATCAATTATCTTTTTAATTCAAGCTAAGTCAAATGAAGGGAGTTTGGACTCAAAACATGTAAGTCATCAATTATCTTTTTAATTCAAGCTATAGATATTTTTTCAATCACTGCAATACAAGGTATATAATATATACATGTGTACATACATATCACTGTTATATAAACAGTATCTTTTGAATCGTCGGCAAGTCGGTCATTAGGAAGGTATTGTCGACTTGCCAACTTAACAACCATGTAGATGGGAACCATTAGATAACTTGCAGTACAAACTATACATAATCGCACATCAAGTAACAGTGCAAGACATACATGTATGACATGCAAATGTTTCTGCATTAATCAGATAGCTACAAAAGAACACAACAAACGAAACTTAGAAACCATGACAAAACATTAGGACGTCACATGATAGCAGCAGCACATATACCAGCCTACTTCTACAAATGGACACATTTGGACATCAAAATGCTGATGGTTTTCAGGTAAGTTATTGCAATGATTTGCGATACTTAGAGATGAATTACATTCAATTACACATTTCTTGCACTTACCTTTTCTTTCTGTGTGATAATCAGGCTCCAGTAGGAAGTTTCACCTATCTCCTGCAAGCTCCAATTGGTTTTGAGGTGAGGTGCAAAATTAAGTTAATTTCAAAGTCCTTAACATATTAACTTGAACAACATAATCTGACGTGATACTTGCCTCTAAATTTACAAGACCACTTGTACATGAAAAGCAACAGGACTGATGATCTACAACCATATCAAGCTGAAGATATGGAAATAAGAACAGGATGATTGATTCATAAGATAAAGCATACCAATAGATTGTCTACTTATTGGAACAGGATGCTTGATTCATAAGATAAAGCATACGAAAATGAACCTACAAGCGAGTGCACCAGAGAGAAGTGAAAGACTGGTGAGGTTTACTACAGCATAGAATTTTGGTGAAGTCCACACATGCAGTATCAGATTAGAGATCATCATCAACAAAACAGAGTTTTTAATTCAGAAAATACACCATATAGAATTACTAACATCAATCATGTTGTGCCACGATTGCCATCTATTCAGAGCCTGCCTCTTCTTTTTTTTTTGTTCTTTTTGAAAGATGAGTGGGATGGCAAGCAAAAAAGAGATAATAGAAGCAAACAAGTACATGAAACCAAAAAAAGTTTGCAACGGATTTAGAATTGCAGCTCACTGTGATAAGTAAGAAGTACTTATCACAAAAGAGGATGTTTTGGACATCGATAAGGTCTAAAACACAACTTTGACCACTAATTGTCATTGTAATGTATTTATAAAACCTAATAAAATTATAATTTTATGATAGTACGTTTCGAGACAAATCTACACATACGATTTTCAAGTGTTATCGATAGCCAGAGTTTAGCTAGTTTGACTACATGTATCTCAAAATGTCACTTTTTTGTGACTGATGGGAGTGAATTTTATAGTGCTGTACATATTGTATGATGCCACATCATATAAAAGTCGCACACTTTAGAAGCAGAGCACAAATTGAACTGGAACATAGGAAACTACACAGAGTTAGTGATAACCAATTCAGATTAAAGCATTGTACCAACAGGAAAGATCACACACAACTACTACAAAAAAAGAGAGATCCTAAACACCTCAGGAAACAAGCCAATATCCTTCATAGGCTGCAGAAGCAGGCCAAAGATCACATTTGACTGAAGTATTTACCATGAACCTACAGAAAAAAAAAAAGGGACTGAAATAAATAGCAGATATCATAATTGAATGGAATAAAAAAAGGATAAAGTTGAGCTACTGATCCTTGGGTCAAAATCAGTTACTAGACTGAGTGTCCGGATACTGGTTGTGGGGACTACAGCTACAAGGGCCTGACACCCAAAGGTTATTAAATGGTAATTGAGATCGAATTGCTGCCTACTGCAACAGAAATATGAAAACAGTACTGCTGCATCTAAATCTACAACATGGCAGCAAAGTCACTACAAAAAATGATCTTACACCGAAGGATATTAGCTAGAAGGATACGAAGAGAGAAGGACCAGAGAGGATGGTAAGGAAGGGAGATCAAGATGCCTGACTGAAAGCATCGCTGCACTCAGATTATCCAATCTCGTAACAACAGCAAGGGCGGCAAGACGACTTCACAAGTCGTGGTCGAACAAGTGCGTCACTCGACGACCATTCCATCACATTCCAGAATTAATAATGCTTCTTTGTATGTATGTATGTATTGCATTTCATTGCAGGTCCACGGCATCCGCGTGCCTGCGCGTTTGACTTAAATAAGACTTCCGTCCTGGCCTAAAAACTAAACTTGTTCCTCCTCACAGCAGACATTTACACCCACAAGAGTGATCTTGCGGGTGTCAGGTTTAATTTGCTGTTTCAGAAAAGGCTACACTTCAATCTATCTACTCAGTGAAATAGCATCAGATTTGTCCCTAGAAATGGCTAAGGGTACATATCCAACTTACTGCTGCCCACAGAGCCATTAGCTCCATCACCTGATGTCAATGACATGTTCATGTCTCGTCGCATGCAACTATTGTAGTATCACTGGCTGTCACTCCATAATAACAGCTTATGGCAGTTCAACTCCGATATGCAGTATTCTTATAGCAGGCAACTGAGAGATGCTAGGAAAGTTTGATCCAGTACTTGAAGGGCAAATTCAGGTGCATAATGTTTGTCGCACCCCTGCAAATTGTGACTAATTTCTATCTAGTGCTACTTGATGCCCAATAGCACCAATTTCCTTCCAGAATGTTGCTCTAAATATATACATATAAGACGATATTAATTACATTATTGATCGAATAAATGAGACGACAAAAAACTACCATATATGTACTGCGATGGTAGTTGAATCACGCCGCCATTTTGTCACCAAGCGTTTGTTGAACAAACCACATCACCGGGTTTCCCAGCGCTGGAATTAGGCTCACTGCAACCAATGGAACAGCGCACACAAAAACCCACGGCCAAATGTTGTTCACTGCTTGTTTTGCAGGCACAGGTGGTCTGAACTTTTCGAACTCTTCACACAGGTCAGGGTGGTTTTGAAACAGCAGCTGTAACTGGAGAACAAGCAGAGAGAAGATTCAATATTGACGATTTCACGACTCTGTTGATAGAATGGCTTTCGTACCTCTCGGTAGGCCTCGAACTGGGACAACTCCATTCTGCCAAGAATGTCGAACAGCGACAAATACAACATGTAGTTACTAGCCTGAGAAACCAGAAACGTAACCATGATGTCAAGCATAAGTAAATAAGACATTAGTGAGCAGACTTTATAATACCATTTCCAACTAAATAGGATTTAGCAAATTTACCTGGTATATTGAAAATGGTAAGCAAACTACACTTTCTGATGAAATAGGACATAGTTGAGAACTAAGCAGTCTTACTTGGCAGACACGGTATCAGATTCTGATGCAGACACGAGGTCTGATTCAGCCAGATCCAGAAAAAAATGACAGAAACTTGGCTAATAAAATTTAGTTTAAAAAAACAGTCTAAAATCACGGAAGCAGTTTTCCCACTTGTACATGCAGGTGCATGGACTATCCCCACCATGGATTGAAATCGGCGGTAACCGCCGTTACCGTCGTAACGTTTACGGATTTGAAATCCCGCCGTTTTTCGTTTGCAAATTCAAATTTCCAATTTCCAATTTCGAGATTCGACGTAACCGTCGTTAACGTACGCCGCCGGAATTCCGAGTGCTCCATTCTCTCTCCCCCCTCTCCCTCGCACGAATCTCGGAGTACAAATGGACACTCCACGATAGTGCATGTACAAGCGGTTTTGATTTTTACTAAAATCACCACAAGAGTTTGTAATACTGTTCCTTATGACTGTACCAGAAGTTTTCAACAGAGCTATCTCATGGCCTGGCATTCTTAAGTCTTAACTCCCTCCCTCCCTCCCTCTCTCACTGAACTGTTTTCAAGTGACTTGTATAGATCAAGAAAATATAACAAGAATTTGCCAAATATAATTTAGTTTTACGCATGGGTTGGCACTCATCAGCATATTGTTAAAAGCAAATTAGAATTATACCTGTTGTTCAATCAAATAAAAAAGTGTGTCCGGTTCTTAATTTTACAACTGAGGTATCCATCAAGATCTCGCCAGGTGGAATTCTTGCAACCAGCAAAATTTAGATAATTGACATACATCAAAAATGTGGTATTAAGATTGTAAGTGTAGTGGACAATACCAGCCAATTTATGATGCAAGATTAACATTATAATCACAAGGATGTAAATCATGTAAAGGCCTAAATAAATTATTAAAGCATTCAACTCACCTTCACTTTCTTGACAAATCTGAGGGATTCTTCAAATGTCAGTGGCTCCGATTTAGATGTAAAGGCACCAAAGACCACCATCATTCTCGAGTCTGCCCTAAACATCTCATTTGCTCTAGGCATAGTACCTCCCTTGCCTCTGTGCTGCATAACCACCACCAATTACCATAGTTGCAGTAATTTTACAACATATATTCTTAGATAACAAGCAGTCTCAACTAAAACCAACAACAACTGTACAACTAGGCCCTGAACTGCAACCAAAAGACAACCAGAACAACATCAACCACCACGAAACGCCATCAATCTTACAACCAACGTTGTCCATATGATTATCCAAACCCACCAGATTAGAGCAGAATTTCACTAGATGCCAACCGAAATAACCAAACACAATATGATAAGCACCAATCGCATTTGCTTTCCATTAAATGATGTAAGGGCATTCTGTTCATACACTCCAATCAATAATTAGTCTTAAGATGGAAAACAAACAGCTTAGCTAAAACGTATCGACCAGGTCACACAATCTGGGAAAGAACCAATCAACTGAAGTACACAATCTGGGAAAGAAGCAATCGACTGAAGTATATAAGATTTATATATAAGAAACCTGACAAAATATCATAAAAGAGGACTATAATCGTTTCATGGGTTAAGAAGAATAAAGGTTGTAGAAGATTGGAAGGGAAGAAAAAAGATAAGAGAGAACGAATTGCACCAAGCAATGTTGAATGTCGAGACAACAAAAGTGTTAGAATAGGGTGTCAGAATAGGAATCTTTTTGTATTAAGGTATTTCCTTATATGCATATGGCATATCCCTTTGTACTCTCTATATATTGCTTATTGAGCCTCTTGAATAGATACATGCAATATTTATAACATGGCATCAGAGACCTTAGCCTCCAACCTAGCCTCCAACCGCTTCTGCTGCCCACTGCCCCCGGGAGGAGCTATCTCCGCTCCTAGGGGCGGCTACATTCGTCGTCTGCCATGGCACTACCGGAGGACTTCGACGGCCGTGTCATCATCATCGACGATGTTCCGCTGAGTCCGAGGACGGCGAGGCGACGCCACAAAGGACATACGCGGATGCTCCCATCGACCAATCGCAATCAGGATGCTATCATTGCCACACCTACTGCGAGGTGGATCAATAGATCGGTTCTTGCCATTGGCTCACACCTCATCGTTTGCTGCAACGTGGATCAGTAGATCGGTTCTTGCCGTTGGCTCGCACCTCATCGTTGTCTTCTTCTAGGCCACCGCACCCTCCGAGCTGCAGCAATCGCGATGTTGTCAAGACGCTGAGCTACTTGAGACCGTCCACGAGTCGCTGGGAACATCGTCCGCGCACTTGTCCTCGTCGGGAGATGCGTGGTAGCAGCATGCATGAATGGATGGATGGAACTTTTTGATCTGCATGTATGCATGTGCTCGATTGGCTTGTTTGCTCCTTAATCACATGCATTCGTGCGGCTCTTCGTCTGTCTCCTCCTCGGCGGCTTGCTCGCTGCTGCTAGCCAATTGCTTCTTTGGGCATCTGCTTGCGTGCCGTCCACCTGCGCTGCGTCTTCGTGCCTCTGTCTGCGCGTGCCATGTCTACCACCAACTGCTACAACGCGGATGGCTGGCTTTTTGTTCGCATCTTCCATTGTTAAAGAGTATTGTTGCTAGTCTGCTGCTCCTTTGAGTCCTTTTTTCTTCCGTTGCGTTTATCCAAGTTCGTACCACTCTATCTTTGAGTTTGTCTAAGCCATGCGAGTCCATAAATTTATTGTCAGTTATAGAAGCATAGGAATTCTTTTTGCATGATAGTAGCCGCCGTTCTTCTCTCCGAGCCGCTGCAGATCGTAAAAGCTGTTATGATGGCGTCGTTTCTCTCTTAACCGCCGCCCCAAGCTTCTAAGGCAGTCGTGCTTCTTCTGTACTGCGCCTCTGTTGCGCTTCTTGTGCACTACGTCGCCGCCGTCTTGGGCTTCAATCTGCGCCGCCATACTTCTATCTATTCCTCTTCGGCCTGATTTGATAGCTTTCTCTATTTTTATCGGTTTCATCATCTTTTTCGTCGTGTTGCCGCGGTCGATTTTGCTCCCACTTACCTCTACTTTCTCAGCTCCTACACCTTGTGCTTTATAGGCTATCGCAGGACCCTGCATGGGAGGAGATCTTTTGATACTCGACATATTTTCCAAGAGCTGCATGCTACGACGGCATTATCAAGACTCGGACTTTAGATTTTCCATATTTTAGTGTCAACTCTTTCAAAATGCAATGCTATTGCATACGTCTTGCATTTGGGTGTGTGCGTATGGGAGGGGGGGAGGTTAGAATAGCGTGTTAGAATAGGAATCCTTTTGTATTTCCTTATCTACCTTTTATATCTCTTTATCTGCATATGGCATATCCCCTTGTACTCCCTATATATATTATCTATTAGGCATCTTGAATGGATACACACAATATTCATAATTAGTCTTAATATGGAAAATGAACAGCTTAGCTAAAACGCGTATCGACCAGGTCACACAATCTGGGAAAGAACCAATCGACTGAAGCATATCAGATTTACATATAAGAAACCTGACAAAATATCGTAAAAGAGGACTATAATCTTTTCATGGGTTAAGAAGAATAAAGGTTGTAGAAGATTGGAAGGGAAGAAAAAAAGATAAGAGAGAACGAATTGCACCTAGCAATGTTGAATGTCGAGACAGCAAAAGAACCAAAACTGAAGCACAACAATGCCGACAACATTTTACTGTAACTGCCAAAGAATGGCTGCAGGGTCACAGCACAGCATTTGTTATAATATGCAATGGAATGGAAGATTCAGGTTGTACAGTCAGTCCCAACCGAAACACAGCAGCACAATTGGATAACACTAGAGCGTTGGCAAAACAGCCAAGGGAACAACAGGAATCACCTCATACGGATGCAGATCACATGCAAATGAATGGCATTTAGCTCGAGCGCGGTACCCTATTCCTGGAGCAACGCTTGGAACAAGTAGTACGGAAGGGGAAACTGGCCAGGAAATCGCACTGCGGAGTGGCAAGAAAAGCACCTTGAATCGGGCAGGCACAACACCCCACGTGCCCACCCCACCCCGCAACTACTAGAGCTAAAATGTTACTACTAGTATATAAGAAGGAGCAAGTAGAGAGAGAGGAAGAAGAAAGACTCGCACCTCTCACCAATCGATGGAAGCAATTAGGGTTGAGGGCTTCCTCCTCCCCTCCACCTCCACGCAGGTCTCAAGCTTGGAATGTTCGAATGGTGGTGTTGGGACGGAGGGGAAAGGGAAGACGAAGCGGTGAGGCATCGGTCCTCGCAACGCACGTACATCAGTGATTGTATGCCCGTGACAGGTGGGTCCAATGTTGGTGAACCAACACAGTAGCCCGCATGTCAGTGACATATCAGTTAGCAATTGAGGGAGGTGGGCGGTATCTTATGATTCTTATCTGCTGGTGTCAACTTGACGAAGAGTTTAGCGACGGTTTCTCGGGTTTGTTACCCGAACCTGTACAAACCGGCCCAGACCAAGAAAAAGCTCAGTTTATCAGCCTATTCGTCTAGATAAATTTTTCTTGATTTGTTTTTTTTTTGCGGGAATTGATGTATTTCCTGTGGAGTGAAATTCCTAGGTTCCAAAGTTCATGATTCTGATAGCTCCACGAAGGAATAGATAAGTGCTAATTCTTGATGAGATGCAAAATTTTCATTCTTCATGATTTTTTTTCTCCCACCGACGAACGATTTTCTTTACGATGAAAAGACTAGCTGCTGCAGCAGCAGCAGCAAACAAATTATTTATGTACATAGGACATAGGACGACGACGGTTACAAACAAGAAGAAGGAGGCCAGGAAACACCGGAACATGTGAGTCAGCAGTCATCATCGTCCTGGATGTTCATGTCCCTGACAAAATAAGCAGCGAGCTCATCAGGCCCAACTTGGATCTTGTACCCCTTTGGCAAGAAGACATTGAAGCCCAGAATGAGTTCAGGGCTGTCCCGGAACAATGCCTTCACGCTAGATGTTACCTCAGCGATGCCAATCCTGCAGTCACAATCCCCCAATTATATTAATAATAATATTGCTCCATGGACAGGAGGGATAATTAATTAGCAGCTACACACACACACAGAGGCCACCAAATTCCAAATTGATCGGGTTTGCTAATTAATTGTAGGTACCTTTGGTTCTTGAAATGATCCATGATGCGCAGGAAATCATGATACTTGTGCGGGTGGTGCTCCTTCGTGAAGGCGTCCTTCACCATCTCAACATACCTCATCGCATCCTCCACCGACGGAACAACCACCCGCCTCTCGTTCCTCCCTGCTGGCCCTCCTCCTCCTCCTGCCCCTCCTGCTGCTGCTGCTGCTGGATCGAGCATTGCCGTCGAGAGAAGAAAAGAAAAAAAGGATTATGGAGTAGCTAGTGGTGTACTACTAGTAGGCAGTAATCTATACCAAGCTGGTATATACTAGGTATCAGTCAGTGACTCTGCCCTGTTCCCTTTATATATACTAGGTCATCAACTGAACTGATCAAAAGGATTGGAATGGCCGCAAGTTGTTAGCAGATTCATTGACCAATTAAGCAGCCCAGCAAGCAGCTACTTGGACGGGTTCAAGTTCCACATATAGTTTTTAGAGCGTTTCAAGATCTATCATGGGTAGGTCCGTACGACTTCCCTCTCACTGCGCCTCTCCTTTAGCTATTGCGGTAACTGAACTCTTAAGTACAGCTGTAGTTATCAGCAGCAGCTAGAGATTTCGTGGCATGCATGCCGGTGTGAAAACGGTTTGGATAGTGTCAGCCTAATCCGGATCATTTTCGAATACAGATACTATTAGAGGATGCATACGCATTGTCTTCCAAAAACCATAACTTTCTCGTTCGAAATCCAGATTAGGCAAATGAGTAGGTTAAATTGTAGCTCTCGATGATATCTACAACTTTGTATTTGTGAATATTTTTTATTTGAATGCATGTAATATCCCAAATATATGTCCAAATGTCTAAATAGTATTTCGAACACCCGATATTTCTCTGGATTTTGCCTAAACATGGCCCATTTCATCATTCTTCTTTCTCAGGAGTCCCAAAACACAATCATTATGCATATAAATAAATAAATATTAATAAAATATTATTTTATAATGAATTATGCTATGTTTATAAGGTAGCCAATAGATATCGAGTAAGCAAAAGTGGTAAATAAATCATATAAGGGATAACAATTTGAGTAATTTAACATTTAAAACATGTTATGGAGTGGATGTAAACATGCACATATATACTGAATGGATGAATATTTTGATCGTATAAACTAATTCTTTATTTCAGTTACTGCAATGCGAACAATTTAAGGGGTTTCATGTTCCGCAAAATATTCGTGATCATATTCATTTCGATTTGTATTCACTCTGTATTTGTATTCGATATTATTCGGATTCATATTCATATCCAGGATATTCGTATTTGTATTCACATCTGGAAAAAATATAAAAACAAATACGATACAATCATTATCCGTATTCGATCCATCGATCATATGCTGTTTTTATAGGTACTTGGTACTTTCGAAGAATATGCCTTTTCAAAGTCGAACCTTTCCAACACTTTCTGAGTGTAGGTTGGCTGATGTACTAGAATCCATTCCGGTATCCTCAAGCTGCAAGCCTAGGCAATTTGGTTTGACCCAAATCTTTTATTTTGAACTCTGACTCCAGGTAAGAGCTTGCTTTCTTAATACCTTCTAGGGTTCCAATGATATTCATATCATCTTCATACACTGAGATTATACAAAAATCCATCCTGGGATCGTCGTATAAATACACAGGGTTAATTCTCATTGTTCGTGTAGCCTTTCTTGCATAAAAAATCGCTTTGAACCATTATACCACATTCTGCCTGATTGCTTCAGTCTATATAGTGAATTTCTGAGTTGCACACTGTATAGATTTCTATTTCCTCTATTTTGGTTCGGGACAGGGATACATTCATGTATCTTCATATAAATGTCTGAATCTAAATTTCCATAAAGGTATGCAGTTACCATATCCATCAATTTCACTTATAACTTCAAAGTTCACTACCATTGAGATAAATATCTAAAGGTAATTCCACCCATGACCGGGGAATAGGTTTCTTCATAACAATCTTCTGGACGTTGAATGAAACCTTGTGCAACGAGTCTTGCTTATTTTAATTTTCTTTCGAACAAATACCCACTTATGCCCTACGGGGTGCACATGGGGAGGTGTGCGGCTTACAGGCCCAAACACCTCTCTTTCATTCAGAGAGAACAATTTAGTTTATATTGCCTTCTTTCAATCTTCTCAATCTGATCTTTTCTTACATTCAGCGAGCGATGCAGGATCTGGATCAAGATTGATGATTGTGGCAATTTTCTTTGCAAAGTAAATGTCGACATTGGCTGTTGGCTTATTCATAGATTCTCCCGATGTCATAAAGTTTATAGCTATTTCTTCAAGGGGCGATATTTCTAATGCTTCTACTTGCTTACCGCTGCTTTCAATTGCGGGGCAAGTCCCTTTAGTTTTTTAGCTCCGATGTGTGCGCACACATGCATGTTGATGTCTCCCTTCATGGGGATTTTCAATTCTGGTATGCCTCTTCTGAAGGTTCCATACCGGTGTCAGGTCTCAACTGGCTCCCTGTTTGGTTCTGGGGTACTTTGGGATCGGCTGTGTCAAGTCCTTCTTATCCTTGTTCACCAGGCGTGCCCGGTTACTTCGGATTTGAGGGGTCGGAGTTCTCGTCCTTTCAGAGGCCTTAGGACGGGATTAGGGATACCTTCATCGGTATTTCAACCCTCTCCGGTGCATTGCGTACAGGCATATGCGACTTGGTCACGCTCTTCAAATCACTAAAGTGGTTAGGCAGTTGATTCGCTAATGCTTGCAAATCAATTATCTTCTGGACTGCAATTGTCTTCTAGACTTCAATTATCTTCTAGACTTCAATTATCTTCTGGACTTCTCTATTTGCTTCACTAGTGCGCGGGTCATATGTGTTGGAATTAAATGGGCTAAGCCCATATTAGAATATCCAATTTAATTCCTGGTAAATCTCAAAAGCCCATATGCTTGTGCTAAATTGTTTAGTCCCATATGGACAATTGAAGGGAGTTGCACTGCTTATAAGGTGGAACGTGAGACCTCTTCTTGTGGAATTGGAGAGAGCCAAGAGACAACACACGCAAGGCCGCTTCGCTCGCTCTCGCCGCGGCCGCGCTGCGTTGCGCTGCGTCGCGCCGTGTGCCGTCTTTGCGCGTCGCGCGCGTGCGTCGCAGACACAGCACGTCAAAGTCGGGCGCGATTTTCTTTATCTATTCGAAAATCGAAACGCTCTGACATTGATGGCGACTGTTGGTCTCTAGTCTCTTTATTTTTTGCCATTAAAAAGAACAACGTTCAATCTGCTCACCTTCAACTTCGTAATCGTTGTCTTTTGGTTTCGACAACCGTTGGCTTTAGTTTCGTAATGTTGGCCTTTGGTTTCCTGGCAACTGTTGGCCTTTGGATTCCGAGTTTTGGCTATAAAAGGAACAGTGCAGTTCTGCTTCTTTGGTTGGTTCTTCCACAATACAGTTCCACGGTTTCTTTGTTGTTGTCTCTGGCACTCTCCATCCCGGCGAGACGCGCGTACGGTCGCATCAGGAGAGCAGCGCTCCTAACCCTCATCCTCGAAGGCTTGCACGAGCGAGGACGAATAAGGTTTTGGAAGCGTTATGCGATCGCCGCTGCTACGTCTACATCATCAACGCTCTGCTACATTCTACATCCACCACTACCTCTACGCCATGATTTAACGACGCAATCACCAAGAACACTACTGCACCTTCCTCTGAATCTGGGTATGCCTATATCTTTCTTGTTAATTGTTTTGTTTTAATGTTAATTGTTGTCTTGAACACCGAGATAGAATTGCTAGTTTCGCTCTTTTAGAATCAATCGCATTCCTATAGTGTTCTTTGTGATCTGCTTTATGCATATGTTTCATCTATTATATTTCTGGATTAAAATAATTCGAAAAATGCTTATATACTCAACAATATGTATGGATTTCAATTATCTTCTAGACTTCAATTGTCTTCTAGACTTCAATTATCTTCTGAACTTCTCTATTTCTCGATATTTTTCATGAAGGGTTGATTTCCTCCCCTTAATGATGAGAAATAATTCTCATCTAATATGCTATTAGCGAAGCGGGCTGCATGCAAATCTCCAGTCGTGGGGTCCAAATACCTGATTATGGATGTTGTCTCATAACCAACGTATATCCCAGACTTTTGGAGAGTGTCCATTCCAGTTTGCTATGGTGGTGGTATAGGTACATAAACCTTGCAACTAAACCTTCAAAGATGTGAAATTTTCAGTGTTGACTCTTGCGCTAGTTGCATAGGTGAATGGATGTTATATGCCGGTGGTCTAAAATTGATGAGAGTTGCTGCGTGTAGGACCGCGTGTCCCCAACATGTAGTTGGTAATTTTTTTAAAACTTTGATTTTTTTAATTTGTTCCTTTTTTAAAAAAATCAGAATTTTGCCAGGGATAGGTGGCCTGCCGTGCCTATGGCCAGTGCACTGTATAGTAGCTAAATATACGAATTATAATAGAAGAGAGCTAGTTTTGAAAATAGAGAACACCAATACTGACAAATACTTAAAATTCCATGTACTATGCATTATGCAAAGGAGGGCATGCTTGAATTGACGCTTCAGTTGGCAGAGGTACATATAGAGGTAGCTAGGCTTCCTGAAGAATCGGTTTATTTGGGGCATATTACAACTCCACTCTGAAAACAAAGCTCGACTTTTAGGGACTGACAGATCGAGGAGAGCCTTTCAATGGATAAGAACCCGCCAGCTAGCTGTTGCTGCTGCTGCAGAGTGGGAGGTTGAGATGCCAACCAGCACGCAACATGGCAGATCTTATCCCCACAGTCGTTGCATATTTAGAGGCCGCAGATCGGTTACATATACGCATGGCATCGCATATATATTCCTGGAATTCTTCCAAAAAATAACAATAACATTTCTTTACCAGACTGACTATGCATGTAGGAGTGCAAACAGTTCGGATAGTATTCATCTGATCCGGATTATTTTCGAATACGAACAGGGGCGGAGCTGGCCTTAGGGCAAGCCTCGGGTCGTCGTATGATTTTGGATCTAAGTCATATTTTGCTGATTTTTCAAGAAAGTTCACATGAGCTTTTTATTAGAGCCCAAGACCCAACTCCGCCCCTGAATACGAATGCTATCGGCTCGGATATTTATTAAATAATGTCAAATCGGAAAAGAATATGGATTATTTTTGCTAGAAATGAATACATATTCGGTATGACATTTTTCGCCGAATACAAATACGAGTTCGGATATCCGGAGATACTGTTAGAAGTTGCATATGCATTGTCTTCCAAAAACAATAACTTTCTCGTTCGAAATCCTAATTAGGCAAATGAGTAGGCTAAATTGTAGCTCTCGATAAGATCTACAACTTTGTATTGGTGAGTATTTTCATTATGCATATAAATAAATAAAAAAATATTAATAAATCATTATTTTATAATAAATTATGCAATATTTACGAGGTAACCAATAGATATTGAGTAAGCAAAAGTGGTAAATAAAGCATATAAAGGTATTGAGTTATATAACATTAAAAACAGATTAGGGAGTGAATGTAAACATGTACATGTATATTGAATGGACAAATATTTTGATCGTATAAACCAATTCTTTATTTCAATTACTGCAATGTGAATAATTTAAGGGGTTTTATGTTTCGCGAAATATTTGTGATCATATTCGTTTTGATTCGTATTACTCCGTATTTGTATTTGATATTATTTGAATTCATATTCATATTCATATTCATATTCATATTCATATTTGTATTCATATATGAAAAAATATAAAAATAAATATGATATCGTGATTATCCGTCCATATTTGACGCCTCCACGTATATGATGTTTTTTTATGGGTACTTGGTGGCAGTGCTCTTAAAAAGAAGTACTAGTACTGTAGTGGTAGGCAGTGATTAAGTCCAGGCCCAAAAGAGGGGCCTGGGCCGCCTAGTACTGTAGTAGTACTGAAGTACTCGACTCTTACATGTGGATTTCACTTCTCAACTCTTACATGTGGATTTCACTTCTCAAAACAAAACAAAACAAAACAAAACAAAACAAAGAACATGCAACATCTGTACACGTAGATCGAATTTTGGCTCAAATAGCACGTTTACGAGAATTTTTTTAACAAAAGTAGCAACCGTCACAACGAATTAGCAGAATTGAGTCTCGTCGGCACAATCCTCGGCCGGACGCCCTCTCTACCCAACACGCCACCTCATCCGGCCGGTGACAGGACGGATGCCTCCACGTCACTCGAGTCCGGCCTGGCCTGGACATCGTTCTCATGCCCTCGTCCGGCCGGTCACGGGTTGGAGCGTAGTTAGTGGAATTAAACAAATTTTGAAATTAATCAACGAGCGTAGTTAGCAAAATTAATTAGCAGCTGTAGCGTCCCCTCAAAGACCGGATGACACAATGATTAGCAAAATTAATTAGCAGCCGTACGCAAATTAACACAAATTAAAAATTAATTGACACACAATTACCGCGAATTAGCCACATTCGGCTCGTGACCGACCGGCCGCACCGCTGTCCCCGACCACCCATCGCCTTAACCCACTAACCCGTCACCTCTTCATCCCCTCAACAGTCTAATCCATCACCTCTCCGTCCCCTCAACCGTCTAATCCATCACCTTCATCACATCCTTGTTGATACATGCATGTGCATGCATGCATGCCAGAGCTTGACGCAGAATTCCCTCCGCGGCACTCTCTCGCTGTTTATTTAATCGCATCAGAGTGCGATTTCACTTCACACTCTCGCTGCTCTTGCTCACCTTCTCGTTCTTTCAGCTTTGGCTTTCCCGTGACTTATTATTATCTACCACCGTCATTAGCAGTCATTTCAGCATGTATATTTTCTCTCATACGTTATTTATTTTTTAATTTTGTGGCTAGCAAATAATTAATAGTGATATTAACGTTACTAATTTATTAGTTAATTTTTAGGCGTAATTAATTAGTTACAAATTAATTAATTAGTCGTAAGTACATTGTTTTACTCAATTCATTAGTCCAAAAGTGGTAATTAATTTAGTACTAATAAATTAGCATTAATTAGTCATAAGATATGCTGGTAATATTAAAACAACATTGTGTTTAGGTTAATTGTAAAGAAAGAGGATAATGGTCCAAACCAAATCAGAAACAGACAACATAGTTTTATTTTTTTAGTACGAACCGTATTATTAATAGATGCAAATGGTTTAAGAATGTGCAAATACAAGTGCTAACAGCATAATTATGCCATGTATACCTAAATTCGGAAAGATTTGGACATATTTTTTTTTCATAGTATCATATCAAAAAGTTACCTTTAGTCTCATCCCCTATAATCAGTCACCTCCATCACTTCTTTGTCCATGCATGCATGCATGCATGCAAGAGATTAGCCTTAGTTATTTTAATGGTCTTAGTTAGCCCTAATAATTTATTTGTTTTTAATCTATGGTAATAAATTTGGTAGCCTAAGTTAGCCATAATAAAAAAAATTTGTAACATGCGGTAATAAATTTGGCGTAATTATTTTAGTACTACCTTGGTCATCATAATTAATCCAGCCTTTTTTTGGAAACATACGGTAATTAATTCAGACGTCACTAATAGTCTCTGTCTTCCATGTCTTGCAAGTCATACCCCTGCCGGAGCTTCTGGAATACTTCTATGACGAGAATCACTGGTACAAGTCGTGGATCGATGGGGACGAGGATGACCATCCACCCCTGGCGCTCCAGGCTGGGAGGGAATGCTGGGAGCTGGACGCTCGCTACGTACCCAGACTCTGGGACACAGGCTTGTTGCCCTTCGTGAGGCTGGTCTTCGTCGGACTCCGGTTCACCCTAGACGGCAGCCTGCTGTTAGCACTTGTCGACCAAACCCGATACGCACACGTTCCACTTTCGGTGGGGTGAGATGACGGTCACCCTGCAGGACGTCTCATTCCTGACCGGTTTCCCTGTAACACCCTAGCCCAATATTGAGCCTAGAATGCCACTAAACTACTCTAACCATTTAATTTACATCAACTTACTATAAAATTACAGCAAGCATATCAACGATGAAACCCATCCACGGGTCACAATAACATAAGTATAATACTACGACAATCATAGATAATTTAGCCCTGGGAGCATAGCAAGATAATAAACCAAGATTAACGTAAATCAAGCATCTAAGGTTATTCAATATCATCATGTCCTAAATTTAAATCTTCATATTATACTAAAAGTTTCTCATGTCCAATGAAGCAACTAGTTGGGTGTAGTGTATGATTCCAAGTGCGCTAGCCCTTTCCGAGTCAAATGTCATCATCGGTCACCTAAAATAACAATAGAGCAAGAATGAGTCCAGGACTCTGCAAATACATAATAAAGTCATAAAAAATAGTTTATCAACCATAATAAAGTTATCATCATCATTTATTTATTTAATGTCATTCTCATACTCAAACAAACAAGCCATATTCCATATAGGTAAAGTTGCACAATTTAACAATTTACTCATATATGCGAATGCACCAACATGCTCATGCTCATATGCATCTCATCTGCTGATACGGGTATAGCGGAGTGTTCACCCGTCGATGACACACTCTATCCTTCACTCCTGCGAAGTCCCCACCGAAGTAGGATTTTATCTAGAGCACTCCGGGCTAGTCATGTATCTTTCTCACCGACCTCACCGGAGTAGTTACATGACTTTCTCACCGACCTGACTCGTGCAATTCCTGTCATGATGAATGTAAATGATGCAACATCTTTAATTATTCATCAACATAATTCATCTCATTAAGTCAATATCATAATTTCATTCACTCAAGGTCATCAATATCACATATAAGAATAATCTTAACGAAAGCATAATAAATAGCATGATAAGTAATATCAATGATCATGGCGAACAACCCATTGTTCACCACTCTACCATGTACTTACCTTTACCAAGAGACAGATGACGACGGAAAAGCTCTAATCCCAGTGCTCACCACCACCTGGTAACCGTGAAGTATGCTAAATATATCATTCAAAAGTACACAACATAGCAATGGAATAAAATGAAATCAATCGCTCTTAATCGCAACCCGAGACTTAGCCGATACGCTCCAAAATCTCAATATGCTCAAATAGACAGCTATCAAAGGGAAATCAATAACTTTCGAGTCAAAACTACAAAAGTCATGAATCTAAATTTCCTGAAATCTACACTAGCATATCTACAATTTCTCAGGTGACCGAAAGATCAAATTATCCCATCTAAGCCTTTGTTTTTAATTTCGAAGACCGTTCTGTCACCTTTGGTACTACTGATTTGGGAAATTCATAACTTTTATTTGGTACATCCAAATTCAATGGTCTAGGACTCTCTGAAATATAACAAAATTATCTACAATAACTTATAGGGTAAGATTCTCTAATTCTGCCATTAACATGATATAATCTATAGTTGAAAACTTGAAGTGAGAATCTGACAGTCTGAAGGAACAGCAGTACAAGAAAAACCATATCTTTCAAATGACTGAACCAAAATTTATGATCTTTATCAATATGATAATATAATAAAATTTTTTTACGAAAGTTGTGTTGGGAGACCCCCATGAATCGGCCATTAACTAAACCTTATCTATTAAACAAGACGACTGTTGTAATCTCGTTAGGATTTCTGAATAGTAGTAAAGAAACTAACGTATCTTCCGAACTACAACTCCGAATTGGGTGATCTCAAACTCTTTGAAAAGCTAAGAACAAACCCGACAAATCTCTAGGAGACACTACATGCTGGATCCGCTTGCATCTAACTCAAATTCGCGTGTCAACAGAATAGCAGTACTACCAATCTACTGACAGCAGGAGCAGATTTGCTATCTATCAACAATTTGCACACAAAAGAATTGTAAAAGCTATTAGGGATCACGAATACCCCTTTGGATCTTGCTGAAGTCCCCACGAGATTCCCCCTTCTTCTTCTACCTCTTCCTCTCCCTTCTTCTTCTACCTCTTCCTCTCCCTCCTTCTTCTCTTCCTTATGCCGGCAGCAGCAGCAGGGAGGATGGCGCTGGGGAGAGGAGCAGCAGGGAGTGGAGGTGCTGTAGCATGCCGCTACTATAGCACGACTGCTACTGTAGCAAATAGTGGTAAGGGTTTGGTCCCCCCTCCCTTGCCTTCTAATGGGCTGTCAGCCCACTCATGGGCTTTGGGCCTCTATGGTTGGCTCCTCTCCTATCAAATATGAGTTGGCGGTCCATTCCTCTCCTAAAATTCTGAATTTTCTACCTTATTTCCTTTAATTCTCTCTCAATTTTTTATTGCACTCTCAAATTATAGTCGGGGTATTACACTCCCGATTTGGAGTAAGCCACATATTCCAGGCCGTCTGTGGGCGGACTGAAAAGCCAGGCCGGGAACAGGTTCGACATACCTGTGTGGGACAGTGCCCGTGGCATCCCTTGGACTTGGTTGAGGCTTTTTAGCCAGTGCCTGAAGGATGCAACCCGACGATGTTGTTCAGACACACCTCGTCGCTTACATTCTATATCTTTTTGGTCCGGTCATGTTTCCCACATCACGGGGCCATTGGGTGTACCCTAGCTTCGTCCACATTGTCGAGTCTTTGGCTGACGCAGAGGTTGGACCGATGCCTCAATACAGCTGGGGATCAATCGTCCTCTGCGCCACATACAGGGGCTTGCTTGACGCTTTGAGGCACGACACCGGTGTCAAACATAGCCTTGCCTGTTGCTACGTGCTCCTGTAGCTGTAGATTTGGAAACACTTCCCTGTTAGGCGGTTGTCCTTCCACATAGCAGCGCACCCGTACCCTCCCAAGTTGCAGGACCCGATAGACGAGCCCACTATGGGCTACCGGTGGACTACCGCTGTCCTACGCTAGGCGAAGGATAGACCGGCGAGGTGCTACTCATTGTTCCACAACGAGTTCGAGTTGTTGCACGGCAATGATATCATCTAGGCTCCATGAACCCCAGACTTCATGGCCTCGGTAGTACCACACGGGCTATCCTTACAATGCACGTAGAACGCTGGACTTTGGGCGATGACATGCCACATGGTATTTACACACATGGTGGGACCTTATGTGCCACAACGCGTTATACGACAGTTCAATTTGTACCAGGTCGTGCCCCCTCCTGACGGCAGGATGCTGCAGCGAATCGTCCACTTGTGATTCCAACTCCCGTCCGAATAATGTTTACACTTCATACCTATATCCTATGTTCTAACATCAATCCTTCCGGAATGCAGGCAATTGAGGTTGGGCCGACATGCTGAGGACTGGTGAGCACTCCAGCATGAGTAGATTATGGCCTGGATGGAGACAACGCTACGAGGTCTTGCTGGAGCAGCGACCGTACGACGTACGGACATACCGTGAGTTTATGCAGTGGTACGTATCATGGTCGCGCACCAGACTTACCCGTACTCCGCCAGAGCGTCTGGAGCATGTGACGCACCAGGAGAGCCTCAACCACTCGTACGATCGATACAACGCTTCGCGGCGTGACGACACCGTGAGACATTTACAACCCCCGGTCATTTCATTGAGGATATTTGTATTCTTCATTATTGAATCTTTTTTCTCTATCACTTCAGTTGGAGTAGGCGCAACACATCCCAAGGAGACCGCCATCCACAGCCCACACACAGTACCGAGGCTGCTGAGCACTTTGAGATACATCTTTGCGGAGTCGAAGAACGTAATAAAGAACATGAGCTGTGGTCGTTCGACGGACGACATTCTGCGCATCGGGCAGCAAGTGGGGAAACCATGCTCACCTGTCAGGTCATCACGACCCAGCAAGACTGGCCGGCGTCGTAGCGCTCCACGTCGGTCATCCGCAGGCTAGATCGGCTTGGATGTGAGTTATGTACAAATCCACGTCCTGTTTTTTTGTTATGCCTTACGTTCCCTATAACATCATGTCATTCTCCCGTCGTAGGTTCGTTGGGATGCAACACTTCAGTCGTCCGCACCCCGTACACAGAGTAGCGCTCCCCCTCAGTCATCTACACTACATATCCAGGAGGCACGCGATTCTCAGTTTACGTTAGAGTATTTATTTTGACTCACATCGTTCTGTCTTGCAGTCTTCAGTTGACTGTGGGGGGTGATGGCCATCCATCCAGCGACGAGGATACGGGACTCCCAACTGCTACAAGGGAGCAGTACACGGGGTTTGGACCATCAGCAGGGTTTGGAGCGTACGCGGGCTTTGGACCGTCCGCATGGTTTGGAGCGTATGCAGGGTAGAGCTTCTTCGGGTTCGCTGGCACACCGTACGTCTAAGGCCAGGGCTCCTTCCCACGACTGGAGTTGCAGACATCATACCTTGGGGGCGGACAATTCGAGATTGCATTTATGCAGTCCCGTGTTCATGAGTTCATTACAGGTGGCCCCCAGTTCGGCATGTCTTAGCAGGACGACATCGACGCCTATCAGACTCAGCTTGCTGGTGCACCTCCGCCCACTCAACAGATACAACGGTCTCCGAACCCCCTCCGATCCGACATGCGCTCTTCGGACCGGCTGACGTATCCCACAGGACATGCGCTCTTCGGTACGGTTGCTAATTAATTTCGCTAACTACGCTCGTTGCTTAATTTCAAAATTTGTTTAATTTCGCGAACTACGCTCCGGCCGGTGACTGGCCAGACGAGGGCATGAGAGCAACGCCGTGACCGGCTGGACTTAGGTGACGTGGAGGTGTCCAGCCCATCATCAGTCGGACGAGTCGACGTGTCGGATGGAGAGGGTGTACGGTCGGTGACAATACGAACGAGACTCTAAATTTACTAATTCGCTGTGACGGTGGCTACTACCATAATTTTTCAAAACCGCCATGAATTGGAGTACACATATACTACGCATTATGCAAAGGAGGGCATGCTTGAATTGACGCTTCAGTTGGCAGAAGTACATATAGAGGTAGCTAGGCTTCCCGAAGAATCGGTTTATTTGGGGCATATTACGACTCCACTCTGCAAACAAAGCTCGACTTTTAGGGACTGACAGATCGAGCAGAGCCTTTCAATGGATAAGAACCCGCCAGCTAGCTGTTGCTGCTGCAGAGTGGGAGGTTGAGATGCCAACCAGCACGCAACATGGCAAGATCTTATCCCCACAGTCGTATGTTATCGCATATATATTCCTGGAATTGTTCGGAAAATAACAGTAACATTTCTTTAGCTGACTGACTATGTAGTGATTGCAACAGTAGCGTATGTGATCCCTTGAGCATTGCTGATGCATGCAGATATGCAGAAATTTAAATAAACTTTATCACCCTTCCTTTCGGCATCTAGGAATCTAGTCATGTTTTATTATGCATTGATTCCCCCGAGAATTTCTCTCTTTTCTGAAAAAAAAAGCTATAGAAGGATTAGCCCAGGATGAGCCAGCATAAACATACAAAACAAGTTCGTGTGCTATTTTTTTTTGTCTTACTGAGAGAGAGAGAGAGAGAGAGAGAGAATTATTCTGGGAATTAAGCAGTGCAAGGTGACACCTACTGACCTAGACCTAAAACAAAGCTTGGTCTTTAGATCTAAAACTATCCGCCAAATGGGCTATTATTGTTTATTTATTTTACCTTTTTTGGTGAGAATTTTACAAAAGAATCATTCATTATCATTATAATGGAGAAGAGAAAGTTTTTTTTTTGGGGGGAGGGGGGGATAATCCAGCAGCTGCAAAGATATTACACATATAGCACGTACAAGTAGTGTAGAGCTCATCTTTTCTTCTGATCGATCAGAATTCAGAGCACATATGGTACGCAGCTACTTGCTTAGGGGCATCAGAATGATTCACAATAATACAGGTCTAAGTCACATTTTTCTATATATATATATATATCCTTGGTGGTGGCATCCATGCATGCATTGGAAAAAAAACATAGATAAGAAATAATACTGTGAATTTAAAACAAACGAATATACTGAACAAATCAAGCTAGGCTAGCTGCTTTTCTCCAGACTGATAGATCTGATGCCTCCGTGACTGGCTACAGTGAACTATATTTGTATATGTGAGTGATGTGAGAATGAGATGCATCTTTTCTTTTTCTTTTTTCCTTCCTTCCATTGTGACGAGATGCATCATGCTGCATGTATGTCTTGCTTTATCCTTAAACTAGCATGTGATTCACATATTTACGTGATTAGATTTATTTTAAAATTTATATAAATACTTAAGAATATATTTACGTATCTTATAGGCTATTTATACTTTTTTTTGTTATGAATATTGTGTATATATTGAAGAGGTTTAATGAGTAAATATATATATGGTAGAAAGGGATATACCCTATACAGGTAAAGAAATACAAAAGATAGTTTTCTATCTCTAACATATCTCTAATACCCCCTCAAATGCAAGATGTATGCAATAGTATTGCATTTGGAAAGGATTGACACTAAACTAGAAAAATCTAAAAGTCCAAGTCTTGATAATGTCGTCGTAGCATGCAGCTTTTGGAGAATATGTCGACAAAAGATCTTCCATCCGGTGTCGTGCGACAGTCCATAAAGTACAAGGTGCGGGAGCAAAATCGACCGCGGCAACACGACGAAGAAGATGGTGAAATCGACAGAAATAGAGAAGCTGTCAAATCAAGTCGAAAAGGAATAGTTAGAAGCATGGCGGCACAGATCGAAACCCAAGACGGTGGCGGCGCAGTGCACAAGAAGCATAACAGAGGCACAGTGCGAAAGAAGAGCAATGGCTTTAAAATCTTAGGGCGGCGGCTAAGAGAGAAGCGGCGGCATCACAACGATCTGCAGCAGCTCGAAGAAAAGAGCGACAATTGTTGTCATGCAAAAGGAGAATTCCTGTGATTCTATGACTGACAATAAATTTATGGACTCGCATGGCTTAGACGAATTCAAAGATAAAGTTTTACGGACTTGGTTGGACACAATGGAAGAAACGATATTAAGAAAGAAAAGACTAATTAGCAGTAACATAATCATGTAGTCCGATGACCAAGCACAACCGAGCCATCCCAATAGCCATCCCAATCGAGCATCAAAACTCCAACCATCTCCCTCTTCTTTCCTTCCAAGCAGAAGCAGCGGTCAAACCAAAAGCCGCACACCAATTGTTGGCCTAAACCAAAGAAAACTCAACCAATCTGAAGAAAACTAACGATCGAATCCTATTGGCAGAACTTCTCGATAGAGTGCTTGGAAGATCGCTCGGAAGGAAGCCAATTGAAAATGCTAGAAATCGAACGAAAATTAAGCACATGCACATGCAGCCAGCTGGAAGGCACACACGCACATAGAAAGCTCCACGCGAACTCGGTCGTGCGCACGAGCGATGAGTTGAAACAATAGCTCCACATCGGTTCTCCTCCTCCGAGCTTGACACAGAGAACCTCTCCCCCTTCACTGAAGGCTCTGAGCAGAGTTGTCACAGGGGAGTCGAAGCGGCAGCGGCCTGATCCAAGGAGGCGGATCTGGACAGCGGCGGCGGTGGCGGTGGCCTAAGAAGATTACAAGCGGTGGCCATTATCTAAACCTAATCTATTAAACACGACGACTGCTGTAATCTCGTCATGGTTTCTAGTCAGCAGTAAAGAAACTAACGTATCTCCCAATCTACAACTCCAAATTGGGTGATCTTAGTGTCTATGTAAAGCTGAGAACAAGCCCCACAAATATCTAGGAGACCCTAACCTTGAATTCGGACTTTAACTATGCGAAAACTGACAAGCAAGCATAATACAGATGACTGATTCTAATCATAGTAGCTCAGAAACTCTCTAACCGATAGCAATCAAGGATCAAATCTGCTCCAAATACTGGAGAGGAGGCACCAATGAAGGGGAGTGACACCGGGAGGTTGCTGGTCATGGGGAAGGCGGCCATGAGGGAGGTGGAGGCGTAAGGGGAGGGGAGAGGGGCAGGGCTTGCGGGTTGGGGGGAGGGGGGGTGGAGGCGGCCACAAAGTGGCGACTAGGGTTTGAGGGAGGGAGGCGTCCCCCGTATGGCCGGTCCCCACTTGGGTCTCCTGGGTCGTGGCTTGAGGCCCAGGTTGGCGGCTTTTCGCTAGAAGACCCTTATAAAAAAATTTCCCTCTTTTGTTTGTTTTTTTTCCTCTTTAGAATTATTTGGGGTATTACATATACATACACCGATTCACCATGGGCGACCTACCTTGAACTTATCTTCCCTCACACACACGACTGCCACACCAAACTGTGTGGTTTCTATCTTTCTTGCCGTCATAGCTTTTTTGCTTCAACCTCCAACAATATGCTCAAACCTTGATTGATCCCTCTCAGCTGCTACCCCTTCCAATGCAATACGTTACCACATAATTATCTTCTACTTATCCCCAACCATTGCTTAATGCTAACCATTGCGACATCAACGTGCATACACACTCAATAGTCGCTGATCCTGGCTGGGGACACGTGTCACGCTATCTCCGGTGATTCTGAGCATATTCTCTATGGCCGCGTCATCTCTACTCCAAGTTTTTTGCTCCTCTGCCTCTGTACGCTCGTGCTTCTATTCGTCCAAATGCATGCATGTACATACACATGCATGATGTTATACATGCTCGATGTCCTCTTCTCTCGTGTCAATCGCTCCTCTTCTTTAACGTTGGCCAACTCAACAATGTGACTCATCCATAGCCCGTCTTCAATGCAAAGCTTTATCTCCTCTCTACTAGGGCTTCCCCATCATCTAGCTTCTTGGGCCAATAACTTCTGCAACAACACCGACACTCACCACTTATCATCGCGACACTTGGCTCCTTCAACACTAGACTCTCTTCAATGGCTCTAGAGAGCATCACGACATTATCCTCATCTCCGTCATCGCCACCTCAGCTCTTCGTTCCCTGTGGGTCAATGTCTTCTTGCACGATAGATCGATGTCATTGCACTCTTTCATGGTCTCCTCCAACACCATTCGTGCTATCATAACCTTTTAATACCGAACTGATCACACTCTGTCATCCCGCATTTTCATACCGAAATGACAACCCGCACCGGCTTTTCGCGGTGAGTAGGAATCACTCACCAGTCATCCCACCTTTTTAGACTGAATTGACCAAACTCTACCATGTCTTGTTTCCCGTACCTGCTTTTTGCAGTGAGTAGACATCACTCACCAGAGCTTTCATGTGCAGGAAGATTCCCTCACGGACATGAGTGCATCGCCATTCGCTGTAATTTACTCCCTCAACACAACACCCTAACCTCTTATAAAATTGGGGTACACCCCACCACAACAGTCAACACTCCACTCCAACTAATTTCACACAACAGCGATAAAGGAGGGAGAAGATAGGTAGAGGAGATCAGTACGTCAGAATTGGAGATGTAAGGCTATGAGGAGATGATGTGGAAGCAGAAGTGGCTTGCCTGGAAGGCGGTAACCTACCCGGATCGTTCAATAAATGATGCATCTGTAAAATTTTAGTTATTTTTTATTTTTATTCCATAGGAAGCAATAATAGAAAAACGTGACCTTGAGAGCGAACGTGGTGGCTTCTTTTGTGTCCTCTCTGACACCATTCGTGCTATCCTAGTTATAACTTATGTTTTTATTTAATATTTTAGTTAGTTTTATTGGAGTTCATATACAAATCAAATCGCCAAATTTAGTTAATTTATTCTAAATTTTATTTTGTAATACATATGGAAATCAAATTGTAATTTTTCTTTTATTTGTATTCTAAATTTTAGTTCTTTTTTCTTGGAATCGTATTAGAATCCAATTGCTATTTTTTCTTTATTTTTTATTCCGAATTACATTTATTTAGGGCTTTCACTTTGGAATTCGTATTGAAATAAAATTACTAATTTTATTTTTTATTCAGAATTTTAGTTATTTTTTGGTTGGATTTCGTATAGAAATATAATTTCAATATTTGTTTAATTTTATTCCGAATTATAATTATTTGAATTCGTATCGAGATAAAATTGCTAATTTTTTTTTATTTTTATTCCGAATTTCATTTTTTGTTGGATTTTGTATACAAATCTAATTTCCAATATTTGTTTATTTTACTACGAATTATAATTATTTAGGGATTTTATTTAGAAATTGGTATGAAAATAAAATTGCTAATTTTATTTTATTTTATTCCAAATTCGTATGAAAATTTTCCTTTTGAGTCCACGATAACCATGCCAATCACCACAATTCCTATGTTATTCTTGTGGTTCAACCAAACAACATTTATTACACATGCATTCACGTGTTTCTAATTCCAGTAGGATTTAACGTGGCATGAAATCCAATTAATTCGTATGTTTCCCAATTCATGCGTTCCAAAAGGCCCAAAATTTTAATAGTTTTGTTGACTCTTTTTGCACAAATATCAATATAGATAAGACTATTTTGGAAGAACGTACGTATAGGGCCACATTGCAACAACAAAAAAATTGGCATGCCAGTATGCCATGTGTGGAGACTAGAAAAAACATATTTAGATCATGATTTATGGGACTTGTGGATCATAGTAAGTGCTAATTATATTGATGGACACAAGGACAACAAAGCAACATTGTCAATACACCTATTTTGCTAGATCAGCAAAAGCAAAAGAAAGACTGAATACATAAAGAAAAGCAAAAAAAAAAAAAAGGTAGAGCTGAAGATGAAGTGGAAGTATGAGCAATACCACACTACTAGCTCTACTTACTTTTTATACCTGTCAGTTAAGCGGAGATCGAATCGGAATTCGATAAGTGGGATAGAAAAAGTTGGGGAGCATGTCATCACTGACAAGCAAGAGAGAAAGGAAAGCCAAGAAAGTAGGAAAGAAAGTGGACGGAGAGAGCAAGCTAGCAGACGACAGACAGACACGGCAGGGTACTCTAAACTGAATTCGCTTCAGGATCTCAATGATTGAATTGAAGTCGTCCCCCTACTTGAACTTTTTTTTCGGGGCCATTGCTTCACAGAATGGCCTGGATGCCAATCATTTGACACATATGCTCCTATATATCCTATGTTCTGAAAACTATATACTGATATATATATATATATACACACCTATGATCCGAAAACTAAAAGAAAAAAAAAGTCAATAAATAACTAAATATCTTGTAGCATGTGTACTTGAAGTTTACGGCACAATTTGGTGGTTATTGGCTCCTAACAATCATACTACTATATATACATATATTAAAAAAACCTATTTTTAAAATAATATGATAAAAATAAATACTCTACAAAAAAAATAACAATAATAATACCCTATCGCCAAACCATTTGGTGATAGAAAATCATCTGGCGATAGGCTTCTGTGCATCATCGCCAATCCATTTGCCCAGTAGGTAGGTTCATTTGGTCGATGGCCGGACTGACTCCAGCCGTCCTATCGGCAGTTGAATTAGCTAGAGACAGACGGACAGGAGGTGGCCTTCGGTCGGAGGAGGATATATAAGTAGGGGCATGCCCATGCATGCAATGGTCGTCTAAGCTACGGAGGAGAAGTGGGGCGAGCAGTCAGTGCACGGCCACGAATTGCCAAAGTTTTTTTTCTTTTCAAAGGGCAATTGCATCGCATGCCAAAGTAATTTTTTGGGTACTGCAGTGACCTTCCACTAGCTAGCCAACTAGCTAGGGTCACCATGCTGCACGTATACGATACAAATCAAACTAGCTTGCATGATGTTGTCAACATATCGATCGACATATATATCTAGCTAGCTGTTGGTCATGCAAAGCGGTCGAGGTTATTGCAATCATATACTTGCAGCACTATCTGACAATGCAAGTGTGTGATTGGGGTATTGGCGTTGCCTTGGGGAGCACAAATGGACCGGCGTCGGGCACTCGTTTCCATCTTGTCTTCCCGGAATAACACCCAATTTGTTCGTATATTCCTTCAATTTTTTTTCTCATATATATTTGTGTGTGTGTATATATATATATATATATCACAGTATATTCAGTTATTTGGTTGTGAAATATGTATCTTTTCTTTCAGGGACTTAGGTATTCCGATTCACTTAAAAAAACTGAGGAATTGTGATTGAAAAGGGGTTAAGGATAGAGTTGAAAAGAAGCTTAGTAGTTGGAAATGAAAAAATATGTTCGTTGGTAAATGATTAGTACTTATTAACTCGGTGCTTTGCAGCCTACCAATGGTTATGGTGTCTTTTTTGGAGGTTCCTAGAGAGGTTCTCAAAAGATTAGTTTTTACTCGCTCTTGATTTTACTGGCAGAGCGACAGTCATAAACGAAAATATAGGCTTACTAAATGGAGTTTAGTGTGTTTACCCAAAGAGCAGAGCGGCCTATGCATTCAGAACTCAGACACAAAAAACAAAAACTTACTAGGAATATGGTTGTTTAACTTACTTAATGAAGAAGGTGTATGTCAATCTATGTTAAAAAGAAAATATTTAAGTGGGAAGTGTCTTTCGCAGATGGTAAATAAGCATGAAACTTCTTATTTTTGGTCAGGTTTAATGAAAATCAAAGATTAGTTTTTTTTTCATTTTGGTTCATTCCAGATTAAAAAGGAATGCAAACTAGGTTTTGGGAAGATATATGGTTAGGAGACACTCCACTGAAAAGTCAATATCCAATCATTTATAATGTGGTAAGGAGAAAGGATGATACAATGACGAATATTATGAGAACGACTCTTTTAAATATCTCTTTTCTAAGATCTATTATTGTGCCTAAGTTACATGCGTGGAATGAGTTAATTTTGAGGATTGCTAATTTACAATTAATCTCTCAAAAAGATATTTTTAGGTGGAATTTGAATAAGTCCGCCTTTTTAGTACAGACATAATCTGCTCAAAAGAAACTGGAGGGGAAACAAATAATATTATTTTGTATTAATGAGGAAACAATTCAGTAGCTTTTTATCGAATGCCCATTTGCACATCTTGCATGGTGGGCTGTTCAATATGCATTTAATTTATCCACTCACGTGAGTATAGCAAACATGTTTGAAAATTGGTTATCTAGTATTCCAAAAAATTTAAAGACACAACTCTTAGTGGGAGCTAGTGTCTTATGCTGGCCTATTTGGCTATGTCGGAATGATATTGTTTTTGACAAAAAGATTGTCACTAATCCCTTGCATGTTATCTTTTTTGAGTGGGCACTAACTGAGGGCTTCGGTAAATCTGCAAAAACCAGCCCAAAAGGAGTCTATGTTAGCCGGAAGCGACAGGCTGGAGGTAGTGGCGAAGCAAATTTTAAGCATTCATGGAGGACGGTTTAGTCACAGAGGCTGAGAGAGTTATTCTCTTCTATTATCTAAAAAATATATACTAATCTACGCTGAGTTATTCTACACTTAGGCTAGCTCACCACACACAGACCGAGCCGCCCCTACAGAGCGCCGAACAACCCATTTTGGCCCACTAACCCATGATCCTCACACGTGACGTCACGCATCCAGTACGAGCTATGGCGAGATCGAAAGCAATTGTGATAGCAATTTTACTACCGCACGTATCACCGTGTTTATTTTTTTTATGATTGTTTCATACATGCATGGATGGATGTGCCAGTAAACTACAAGTGGAGTCTAGTAAATCTTTGTGTAACAAAGCAATAAAGTCATGTAGAGGTTGTAGTAAATCTCTTTTAGCGATGCAGTAAATCTTTTTTTAGTAAATACACATAGAGGTTTTTATTTGTGAGGCTTATATCATTCTGTTACCCTCGTCGTCACCAAGCTACCAGTAAAAACCGTTCTTGAATTGGAGCTTCCAATCAAAATTTATTGCGAAAATAAGAAAGGAAACATCCGTGTACAAAACAAGAAACCGATTGTTTGCTAGTTGGTTGTCTACTTGTCTGTACTAGTTGGCTAAGATGACAATAAAGTCATGTAGAGGTTGCAGTAACTTTTTGTAATAGAACAATAAAGTTATGCAGATATTTTAGTAAATCTTTTTTTTATAACAGAGTAGTAAAATCATGTGGAGGTTGCAGTAATTTTTTTTTTAATAATAGAGCAGTAAAGTCATGTGAAGGTTGTAGTAAATCTCTTTTAGTGATGCAATAAATCTTTTTTAGTAAACGCATAGAGATGCTTATTTGCGAGACTTATATCATTTTGTTACCCCGCCGTCGTCATGCTACCGGTGAAAACCGTTTGTGAATCAGATCTTTCAATTAAAAGGTATTGCGAAAATAGGAAAAAATAATATTTATGTATAAAATAAGGAACTGATTGCTCACACACCATTTAATTTCATCTGCATCGCGGGCACTCGCGTTTTATATACGTAGCTTCGTCTCTATCTCTTTTACGGATATCTTTACCTTTTTTGTGATTTGGTCATACGCACCGGCGGGTTGCAATCAAACTGATAAGACATGATGATCTTAAGAGGTCTCAGGATGCGTACGTGTCGTGCCCAAGCTAGTCAATTAATCTTTGCCTTGTTCCAAGTCTCTCTCTCTCTCACACGGACCATATCACGCACGGGACATACGTGAGGATATGCATGGAATGGAAGGTTCCGTGGATTCTACGTGAGAAAACTACTACTCATGCGCGCGCGCGCACACTAACTAATTTTCCTTGCTTTGTCCGGTTCTGACATCGATTTGGAGGCTAACTAGAGTTTGTCAGTAGAATAGGGTTAGCTAATGAGAAGAAAAACACACACACACACACACACACACACACACACATATCTTCTACTCTCAAGTGTAGTTACTTCCACATCTGATATACTATCTAAAAGATCTTGGCATACTCTTTTATAATTTTGGTATACTAATATATTAATTATAAGATATTCTAATACGAACTACATGAAAAAATTGCAAGAGTGTTCATAGTTTTTTAGCATATTTTGTAAGTACCTTCATATTCGCACATAAAAATGAGTATGTCAAAAAAAATTATATATACAACCTCTAAAAAAGTCTAAATATCACCTAAGTAGTCTTACACACAAATAAGGCACTAGCTCCCACAAGGAGTGGTGTTTTTAAATTATTTGGAATATCGGCTAACCAGTTCCCAAACATGTTGGCTATATTCACATGAGGAGATAAATTAAACGCACATTGAATAGCCCACCACACAAGACGTGCAAAAGGGATAGTCAATAAAAAGATGCTGAATTATTTCCTCTGTAATACAGAAACAACACTTTTTTTTACCTCCCCTTCAATTTCTTTTGAGCAGATTATCTTTAGTTAATACTACCCCTCTTTTGAGATACCATAGGAATATTATCACTTTTAATGGAATTTTAAGTAACAAAAAAAGCCTAATGGGGGCTCGATAGTTTCCATTAAGTGTCGTATATAAAAGTTGTACCAAAAATAGTCTAGACTTATTCAAATTCCATCTAAAAATATCTTTTTGAGAGCTCAATTGTAAATTGACAGTTCTCAAAATTAACTCATTATAAGCCTATAACACATGCCCAATAATAGGTGTATGAAAAGAAATATTTAAAGGAGCCGATCTCATAATATTTATCATTGCATCATCATTTTTACTCACCACATGATAAAGGATTGGATATTGTATTTTTAGTGGAGAGTCTCCTAACCAAATATCTTCTCAGAACCTAGTTTGCATTCCATTTTTAACCTAGAATATGAACCAAAGCAAAAAAAAAGAAAGAAAGATCCTTAACTTTCATTAGACCCAACCAAAAGTGAGAAGTCCTAGGCTTGTTAAACACCTGCAAAATACTCTTCTCTCCCAAATATTTTCTTGTTAGCAGAGTTTGCCATACCCCTTCTTCATTAAGCAACTTAAAAAGTTATTTCCCTAGTAAACTTTTATTTTTTGTGTCCAAGTTCTGAATGCCTAGACCGCCCTGCTCTTTGGGTGTACATACTAAACTCTATTTAGCAAGCCTATATTTATTTTTATGACTATCACTTTGCCAATAAAATCTAGATCTATAAAAATCTAGTCTTTTAAGAACCTCTAGAAATCTCAAAAAAAGACAACATAAACATAGGCAGGCTACTTAGCACCGAGTTAATAAGTATTAATCGTCCTCTAACAGATATTAATCGTCCTCTAACAGACATATTTCCCCCTTCCTGTAATACCCCAGAAACGGAACGGGTAAAGAAACGAATCGAGTAATTTGAATGGAAGCCGGGGGGAGAAAAGGCAAATAAAGAATTAGAAATTCATGTTCAAAGAGGGGGGTTTTATGTGATTTCTCGCCAACTTGGGCCGCGGGCCGCGATCCAATAGGCCCAAGAGGGGGAACCGGCCTAGGGGGGCCAAGAGGGGGAACCGGCCTAGGGGGGCCGACCATAGTGGGGGGAGGCGCCCCAAACCCTAGCCGCCTCCCCCACTCCCTCTCTTTCCCCCCAAGCCGCCACCTCTCCTCCTCCCCAAGCCGCCTCCTCTCATGGTTCTTGGCGCACCCCTGCTTCCCTGGTGCCGCCCCCTGCTATGGTGCCTCCCCTTCTCGCCAACGGAACTCCCCGCTGCCGACATTCGCAAGGAAGAGAGGAGGACATCACGATTCGGCCAAGGGAGGGAAGGAAAGGGGTGAAGGGAAGGGGGATCGTCGTCCCCAAGGCTTGTTCTCCGTCGTCCTACGAGTCTTCAAGGGTAACGACGAGTTTGTTTCGTATATTGATGTTTATTGGATGAAAAATCGATTAGTAGAATTGGATTGATCTACTGCTGTTAAATTTTCAGAACCTGTCCGGCGTCTTGAGCGGTCAGTTTCGCCCCTTTAGAGTCCGATCTGGAGGTTCCACCCTACTAGATATTTGTAGCCCCGATTGCTATGTTTCCATAGGGACCAAGATCACGAGATTCTACCTTACGGTTTAGGAGATATGAAATTTTAACCGCGCACTGTTCTGTCTGTCTGAGATCTGGGGACTGTCGGTTTGTTCTTCGGTTTTGATCTAGTTAGAGTCACATTCAGAACTTCCACCCAACTAGGTTAATGTAGCATTTTAAATAATATTTCCAAGTTGATAAATATCACCTCCATTGGATCAGTAGAATGAAAGTTACATCATTTTATTTATTGCTGTTCTGAATTCTGGACAGATGTCTGTCAGTTGTTTTCAACCGCGGTTTACCCAACTGTTTTGGCCTAATCAAAGAACCCCGTCAACTAGAGTTTTGTAGATTTATGCGTTAATTTTTATTGGGAACTGGTTCCAGGTCGTTTTGAGTCCCAGATAATTATTTATGATTTTATTTGCACTGCTGTCCAGTTGGTTGGGCAGATGGCTGAAGTGAGTATTGCCTGTTTATATTCGTGGTTTGTGTTGGTTAGTGGGAGGGATAGTGTGGGTCTCCCATACCTAAGCCATGCCACGTTATTCTTATGTCGGGATCATACTTGTGTTGGCGGCGAGGCATCGTGTGTGGGAACACCTTCGTTGCTTGCTAACGCGTCGCAACGCGAAAGGTAAGTACATTGAAATCTCTTGCATTGATGATTGATGTGTGTTTGTGTTCATGCTAATATTTCCATGATCCATGTTTTCAATCAAAGATGTTAATCAATATTCATATTCTATTACATACAAGTGCAATGTGTTAAGATATATTAATGTCTGTTGAATGCTCGTTGATGGTTGATATGCCAGTAATGTCGTGATCCATGTTCATATTCTATGTTATACATTCCGTTCCTACTTGATAATCCATGAGGAATAAAACGATAATATTCATTGCATATGTTCATTTCATTCATGTGTTGTTCATGTTCCCTCCACGGGAGTGGATTTGTAAAGACCCATCAACTCCAGTATGGGCATGTAAGACCCACCATTTCAATGTGGACAGTTTTGGACACCCGTATGAAACGTTCTTCATACGGTAATTGGATCCACGGGCTTTGTTAAGTACGGGCTTAAGTGAACACCGACGGGTGTCTCACTCGCTATACCGGTATGAGCATGTGTTAGTACATTCCTTTCAATGCATCCATTCATTCCATTCACACACATAAGTTTTCAGAGATTAATTCATAATTCGTATTGAGATTGGCTTGTTCATAACACGGTATGTTCAAATTGTTTACTGTACTTGCTGAGTTTCGACTCATTCTTGTTTTCTGTCTTTATTTAGGTGAACGTTGACGATGGCTTTGTTGGGAGGGATTAGACAAGCACATTTCACTCAGATCACTATTATTCCTCTTCATTGATTACGTTCGTTTATGTCTTTCATTTGTTAACTGAGATACTGTAATAAATAAGTCTAAGACTGAAGGTTACTTCGGTTGTTAGATGCTACAAGTAGTTCTTTAAATTACTCTTTGATCATATTCTGATGTATTCAGTCTTAATTCCTGCCATGCTTCTATTAAAGTTGGTCTCTTCATGTACTTAGAGGAGTTACAGTTTAAATTCTTCCGCAATTTGGTTGTATGTTAGTCCTTTAGGTAACATCTTGGCTTCCGACTAGCCAGGGTGTTACAGTTGGTATCAGAGCGGGCTTTAGGTCCATGGTTCATTCAAACATATTAAATTTACACACTGTGCACACTAGGAATGGGTTGGGTAAACTCTTGCTTCCGTATTTCAATTGTTGTGACTCGATTAATGAGTCGTTGTTGCATTATTTTGTGCTATGATGTGTTAATCTATGATATGATGTGATATCCTATATCTATGAATTTATTCTATGATTGTTATGAGATGATCCTATATATATTCATAATTGAATACATTGGTTATGTGTATTGGTAGCGGATGTTGAGCAGTTGAGTTCGTGGTTGTTGTCCTGGGTTTTGCCAGGCTACACCACTGTTCGTGGTATGAAATTAGAGAAGTTCTTACCCCTGTTCCATAAGTTTTGTGTTGAGCATGAGATTGTTGATGAATTTGTTGTCTTTGTCGAGCTTGTATCTGGTTTCTTGGTTGTAGTTTCTTGCAGTTCATGAATTTCTTTTAAATGGGGGGTTATAATGAAGTGGGTAAGCTCCAGTGGGTCTCTGATTGTTCCTTGAAATAATTATTATTTTTTCGATTATTGTGATATTTCTGCTCTACGTGAGCATAGTTAAATTGCAAGATTTATCTTTTCACGGAAGCTATGCTTTACTCCTGTTGGAAAATTTAACTCATTTGTTCACTTGGAATTTCGGGCATTGGAAGGTTTCTTTTGCAAGTTCTTTATTAAGTGTGCATTGACCTTGCATAATTCTTTTGGATTACTTTAGGAAGTCGTTCTCTTCCTTGATTTCTGAATTTGATAAATTCTTGTCCGGTAGTGGTTGATGAATTTCTCTTGGGTTCATGATTCATGGTAAATGAGTTTCAATAGGCCTTTAATGGTTCTTTGAAACCATTATTGTTTTTTGACTGTTGAGTTACTTTTACTACTGGTGATCTTCGCCAATTGGCAATATTGAAACTTCCATGGTTGTTCCTTCCTTCTCATTGGAAAAGAGCGACTCCTTTACTCGTTTGATAGTTTGAATAATGAGAGTTTTCGGTTACAAGTTCGTTAACATAAGAAAACATTAGCTCTATGTATTTCTTTTGGATCATTTCGCTTGTTGAAGTTCAATGCATCTCTTTTTGAAGAAAAGTGTTAAAACCCTTTTGTGGTGCTTTGATGTGATTAAGTCGGAGGTTGTACTCAAATAAAATTGTGGGCTACAGGTTTCTATTGGCCCCTATTTGTTTTTCAAAACAGTTCTTGTCTTTCTGACTGCTGAGCTTTCTTTACTACTTGTAAACGTTATTGTTGACAAGATCGTTCACTTTATGATAGACCTATCTTTCTTGTTGATAAAGGTGACTTGGTTATCCGTTTGACATTTTAGAGAATGGGAATTTTCTTTCACAAAGTTCATTGAAGAAATTTTGACTCCGCTCATTTCTTTTGGAGTAGCTTGAGTGTTGGAGTTTAGAATCTCCCCTTGAAAAAGAAAAGTGTCGAAACCCTTTGTCAAGTTTTGTGGTGTTTTGTGAGGGGTTGTGAGTAAATAAGTTAATTGATAATCTATGAGCTCAAGCTGGATTATTCTCATGATGCATAATTAATCTTGACCGATGTCCTCAGTAGCGTGGCTGGTTGGCTAGATTTACCTATTTTCTTGGTATACTAAGATTGTTGAAATCTTTTGCTTTTGCCACACTAGGATTTCTAGCTTTCAAGGTCAGTACCTTCTTCTCATTTGGAGTTTGGTCTTCTTCTCGTGCGGGTCATGTGACCTCAACTGTGGACTTCCCATATATTTTCTGAGATCATTGCTAAATTGGTTTTCCCCTTGGTCCGGTGTTTGTTGCTAGTGGTAAATGATTTTCTAGTTGGCGAAAATTGTTTCCGTGTGCCTCTTCTTTTGAGAAATATTCAACCCATTCTTTTCGCATGGGCCTTTCGAGGTGTTTTCTAATTGATGTTGTGAGATTTATGTTACTACTTGTAGTAAAATGAACGCCCATGGTGATATCGCTTAAATGAGAATACTTCAAGTTTAGTTTTCGTGACCTTTTGGGAAGGAGTGTAATAATCCCAAAATTCAAGCTAAACAGATGCATAGAGCAACTATGAAAATCTTGAAACATGGCCATCATATAATTTTTAATAACTTCCGAAAACACCTGATGAAACTCAGTTGGGAAGCCATCTGGCTCAGGTGCTTTGTTATACTCCATTTGAAAAATTGCTTCTTTCACCTCCTTCTCAATAAATGACATAGTGAGTAAGTTGTTTTCAGTATCCAAGACTTGAGGTATTCCATTCCTAAAACCGTCAATCATGGATAAATGATTAATTTCAGATGGTCCAAAAAGACCATTGTAATAGTTGGTGATATACTTTTTTAATTGTACATCAACCCGAATTATCCCCTCTTCTTGTTCGAGCTGAGAAATTCTTTGTCTTCTATGCTTACCAATCGCAATCAAGTGATAGAAACGTGTATTTCTATCTCCCTCCAAAAGGATTTTTCTTTGGACCTTTGGTACCACTTAATTTCTTCTTCCTTTAAAGTTGTGTCAATCTCTCATTAGCAAATATTTTAAGATTAAAGTCTTCATTAGACAAACTAAAAGCTTAACTTTTTTCTCTAGCTCATCAATTATCAAGTTGAGTGCCATCTTTTCCTTTTTATAAGTCCCACTGTAATTTTTAGCCCAACCGCAAAGATATTATCTAAAAGATCTAACTTTCCATTGTCAAATTTGCAAGGCTGCACAACCTCTATTTTCCCTAAACCCTTCCCTACACAACCAGCCTAATTCAAATTTAAATAAAGGATGATTCCCTCTATGAGAAGCCGCTCCCATATTTAAAAGCAACGGCGTGTAATCGAACATAGACCGTTCAAGAGCATTGACTGTGACCAATGGAAATTTTTGCTCCAGTTTGTACTCATTAAAACTCTATCTAGTTTTTCAGAGGTTGGGTTATTTAACGAATTGGATTGAGTATACTGTCTACCAGATCACTCAATTTCCCATAAATCCACATTATTAATCACAGCATTCAACAAAAAAGGCCATCTAGATTCAAAATTATAATTATTTTTTTTCACCCGAATGCCTGATGATATTAAAATTGCCCCCAACTAAAATAGGAAGCGATTCTTTTCTACAGACATGCACAAGTTCATTGAGGAACTTCTCCTTGAATTGAGTTTGAGCTGCACCGTAAACAAGCACAAGAACCCATTGGAAATCATCTTCTCTATTTTAAGATAGAACTTTACATAGAAATCGTCAGTATCAATAGAGCCAATATCATAAACCCCAGGGTCCACCCCTAAAAGAACACCCCCGACCATCCTAGTGGCGGAGAAAAATGCCACAAAAAGTCCCGTCCACCACAAAGATGATTAAGACTAGACACTGAAAAATTCTTTTACCAGTTTCAAGAATAGCCACAATGTCTAAATGTTGCTCTTTAACCACCTCACAAATATACCGATATTTATCCAAGTCTCCCACACCTCTGCTATTCCAAAAGAGCCCTTTCATTTTAACTTTAATTTGATTGGCCTATTATGAGAACTGATTCCTTTCTTATTTCCGGAGCTAGACAACTTCTTTTTATTTGTTACTAATGTAAAATTATTGTCATCGTCCTCTAAAGAATCACCATCTAAATCACTACATAAATGATTAAGGGATGAGATATCATTGCAATCCTGATCCTCCAATTCCTCAATGTCTACCATTCCTTTAATTTTTAGTCTTCCTAACTCAAGGTTCTTAATACTTTTAACAGAACTAGCAATCTCTGCACTATTATCTCCTAAAGAAATTCCAATGCTATCAACTTTTCTATAATTTGCTCATCAGAAAAAGACAAAATGGAAAATTTATTACTAGGCTTACTTGGATCCAATTCGAGATTACGAATTTTTGCACACCGCGTGGCCTTCTAGGACCGAATCCTCATCTCCTGACTGCTGCTTCTTGATTCGTTCACTTTGCCTACGCTCCACCGGATCATCCATCATTGGCCGAAGAGCCCCAGCTGAGTTTGTACGTCGTATGGCCACCTTGCGCCCATTACCACATCTACAGGCGAGACGACGGCCTTGTTCGCAGCGACAACCTCAATCGTCCCGACATCAGCCACCTCGGTAGCATTTCCCGTCGCCACTGCCACTTGCGAGCTAGCAACTCCCTGCATCGAGGTGTCGCCCAATACTACTATAGGTGAAGCAACCACCGCCCCATTGTTCTTTTATAAGTATCAATCGGCTCTTCCTGAAGCATTAGTACATCCTCCGCCACCAAGCTATGACCGGCGACACCGGCATCAATTACCTCGTATACATTCGGAAGAAAAACACATCGAGCAAAGATCCGGCATTGCCCCTGAATGCTCCCAGCAAGATCAACACCCCTGTGTGCATCAACATTAAGCTCCTTTTTTACTGATCTCGGTGTTACCCAGACAACATCTTATGCCGAAATCCCCAGGGTAGACCCCTTAGTACTTGAGGTAGAATGCCCCTTGCGATACTCAAGAGCAGATGATTTATTATCCAAATTATTCTTCAATCTCTTAGCATCCCTATCTCCCATCTCAACATTATTGTCCTTGCCCGAATTGTTCTCCCCCTCTTGATCCTCTCTCGATCAATGCCTTCATCAACAGAATCCACCATAGTATCTTCGACCTTGAAAAAATATCGTAGGCAAATTCACCAACCACAATGTCAACACTAGATGGTATGGCATCTATATCCAGGGCGCCCACCAGCATACAAACCAAATCGGTCTTGCGACCTTATCCATGTCCACTCGCATTGATGTGCCAATGATCGATCCTATAGCACAAAGGCTTAGGAAATCACGGACTTCAAAAGGCACACCAAGAACCTGAACCCACACCTTAGGTTTAACATTCCATTCGGTAAAGTGCAAGACCACCTTATACTCCTTCAAATGCACATCACCAATTGCCGCTATACGAAGCATACCAAGCCTAGTTGAAAAATGGACCAAAAATGCATTTTCACCCCGTACCTCCACCAGTGGCTGCCAATTCATTGGAATTAGTATTCGTAATTCAGCGATCGGCGGGTCTTCAGAAAGTTGATCGCCAGTGATATGAACGAACCCGTCTTATTATTTTATTTCTTCAACTTATTCGTCCCAGAGGATGGGATTTGGTAAAACCCCAACCCATCAGCACCAAATCCACATAAATTAGCAACAGGTCCTGGCAGCAACAATAACGAGCACTTATTTGCTAAATGATCGGTACCCTCGCAAACATCACACAATAAGTTTGCTGTGTAACTAGCAACTCCACGACCCTTTTCCTGAATATGGGCAACAGAACAGATGGAATCGCTAAGTAAGATGGATATGTACATATCCATGCAATCAGTAGGGACGTACGTATTCATCCGTCAAATTAACATGTAATAACTAGCTGCATGGGAGCCAAGTACCATCTACACCGTACGTATACGGCATTCAAACTGTTGGTGGAGTGTCGGTAAGTGTACCACGGATTCTTGCATGTATATAAATAAATATATATATATATATATGCATGAGCACTAGGAGCATATATCTAATCATATATTAGCAAGTGGCAAATGCACAAGAATTAACAATTAATCGTGTGTAGTGTGCGCCAATATTATTTGCTTTCATCACTTGATGCGTGCATGCAAATATATGCAATAATGCATGTGCATATATGCATGCATGGTACTAGTCTCTTTGCCTCCCTAGCTTCCTAAGATCGATAGTCTCTAGCTCTTTCTAAAAAGCTGGAATTAAAGGTGAGGAGCCTTTTTTCTTCTTCTTCTTTTTCTTATCTTTTCTCTTTTCTTTTCTACATGTTCTAGTAGTGAGAGTTAACTCTCTCTCTCTCTCTCTCTCTCTTTATTTATTAGAGACATGCAACAATGGAGTACGGTCTCAGCTTCTTTCTATCTTGATCGAGATCTCATGTCTCTGTGTTGTGATTGGAGACTTACACTAGTCGTTAGCTAGATATGGTTCATATATATATAGGATTCCCGGCCCCATACGTTACGTACTCAACTCCTGTGAAATTTTTAAAAAAGTCGGGGACAGACAGGGTGCTGTTGCACGAATGCTACTAGATCAGTGGCTCTTCCAGCTTAGGCCCCTGTACATTAATTACTGATTACTTAGCCTTCCGTGCGTCCAAGAGCCATCTTCTCTCGCGCGGTTGCTAGCCTAGCTCAGCTTACAGGGCCAGCCGCCGTCGTTATCTACCTCTAGCTTAATTAGCTAGCTAGGTAATTAACACTACTACACAAAATTTTATCACAAACAGTTCTAAACCATCATCACAGACGCTTTTTAAACTGTCCGAATTTTTATATCTGTGATGACACGAGGTCATCACAGACGGTTTTTGAACCGTCTGTGAAAAAGGCTATCACAAACGGTTCTATTCACGAACCGTGCAGCGATGATAATTTTCTTGAGCGCATCGTGAATAAAACCGTCTGTGATAGTCTATTTTCACAGACGGTTCTAAACAAGAACCGTCTGTGATAGTTAGTTCTTGTTTAGAACCGTCTGTGATAGTTTTTTCTATAGCAAAAAAAAAAATGAAACGGATTTTCACTTCGTCTGGAGCCTCCCGAGCCTCGTGAATGAATCTGATATTGATTTTTAGATTGAACTTTTCGCTAGCTTTCCCACAATAGTCATAGCATCACAGTAGCATCACCTCAATCCATTCACAGAGCACTAAAAATAATACGGCATGCATCACCCACATCACAGTAGCATCACCTCAATCCATTCACAGAGCACTTACACATCACGGTAGTAATCCACATCACGTAAACAAAGGGGGAGTAGAGAGAGAGAGGTCGTGGAGGTCGGGTGACGAGGTCATGGGAGGCCGCGACGATGAGGCCGGGCGAGGTGGAGGAGGCCGCGGCGACGAACTCAGGGGAGGACGGGGCGACGAAGTAGAGGAGGCCGGGGGCGACGAGGTCGTGGGAGGCCGGCGACGACAAGGCTGGGGCGAGGTGGAGGAGGCGCAGGCGACGAGCTCGGGAGGCCGAGCGCAAGGTCGAGGCGAGACGGAGATGGCAGAGAACCGTCTGATTATTTTATCATAGATGATTTATGATGAGTCGTCTTTTATAGTCTATTTTATAGTGGTGTAAAACTCACGTACGTATTATGCATGTGTGCAACGTACGTGGATTATTATCCCGGCCGCTTGAATTGACGGAAATTCATTCATTCATTCCTTCCTCCTGTACGTGTTCCAAATCTATCGTTAATTGTTACGTGTAGCTTACTTACCCTTTGTTGTGGATCGGAAGAGTATATGTGTTTGTGATCTACCTACGTACCTAAAAGCAACACTAGCTGCTTCCTTTTTTAAGGGCGGTAAGTTCCACATGTGATACGTCTTGTATTGAATGCTTTTGGTTTTCAACGAGGGCGGCCCTGATCACAAAGCCATATTCGATCGATCAGAAACAAATTAAATGCTTCGCGTATCTTTTCTAGTTTTTAGGAGATGATTGTGCGTATCTTTAGCATATTAACTGTTTTTCAAGTTAGGCATGCAGCATAATCAGGCACAGCACTCCAATTACCAAATGATTCCATGAAAAGGGTGCCATAGTTAGGCACCCTCCAATTACCTACGCTGCCCGTAGATAAGCCGCACGTCTCGTTTGCTGATATATCTATCCTTTTTTTGTTAATTTAAGTGCCTGCTTTTGTAATTCAGATGCTTGCATCTTAGCTCTAAAGTAAACATACTGTTGGACCTGAACGGTGACTAGACGGGGTTGGATAGGAGCAGGATAGGAGCACAACTATTTTAACTTCTTTTCTCCTGATTGCTTCTAGGAGCTATGAATATCAAAGAGCACAAGCACATAAATTCTACTTCGGTGATCCAAATCCTCTAAGACTTCAACTATGACCCATCAAGAAGGTCAGGGGCCTATTCCAATCGACGATTTGGAAGATCAGAGCCAAGATTTCACAGAATTCTTAAATGAGATCAAGAAGGCACAAGAGCCAAGGAAATTCAAATCTTGATTCAAAAACTTGCTCGTATGTAGATGATGATCAAGATGACCCCTAATGGATTAATTTTCACATATCCTAGCAAGTTAGATCACAACATGAACACCAAGAAAACCAAAGGATTACAAAATCCAAAAGGCATCAAAGAGAGAGCAAGAACAAGAGAGAACTCATCTCGAAGGAAATCTTGCTTAGATTGATTTGAGAGATTGTTTGTTTACAACCACTCCACAATGGAGGATAAAAACTCAATACTTGAGCACAAATCATACACCACTCCCTTTTATAGTGGAAACTATGTTAAGAGAGAAAACCTTATCGGACACCCGTTAAGCCCACACACAAACGGGTCTACACTCACGCACGCTTCTCAAAGCAGATGACGAACCAGGCTTTCTGAATCCGTCTTTTCATGATCATCATCTTCACTTGACATAAAATGCCTCTCATTGCATCGTCTTGCGCCGTGGTTTCACCAAAATTCACCAACCCGATATTTTGGTGAAGAACCAAAATACCCCAACTGGTCTGACCGCCGCCTGACCGATCAGACCGCTCCGAGACTTGGGCCAATTTTTCGAGACTCAAGTCCTGCAACCTCTCTAGAAACGTAAATCTCTATCTACTTTTGGCTCGATGCTCAAAAAATTATGGAACAAAATTCAAACAAATCCTCTTACTTGCCTACACCTTTTTTTGCCGATTTCCAAAAATCCCATTTTCAAGTTTTGGCCGGTCAGACCGCCAGCTCTTCGGCCAAAGGCATGCTCAATATGACCACCACATGTGGCCAGTCAGGTCAAACTGCCATCATGACCACGAGTGTTTCGCTGAACGACCCAACGCTATTACCAATTGTTCAACGCATCGAGAGTAAGAACATATCCCATGAATGCAGATGTTGTTTAGTAAATTTAAGGAGACATCGTAATAGTACCAACTCACATATATGCTCGAACGGTACGTAACGCCTGAATACCAAATCCACAAGGAATCGAGACCTTGTTCTTTATCCCTTGTCGGGTAGAACTAGAATCGAACTTCCAATTTCAAAATTGTCTTGTCGATCCAGGACGACCCATGCACACTAAAAAAAAAGTAGCTATAACTATTTTACGGGTACTATTCCATCGGTCTTCCATAAACTTCTTTGGTTTCTGCAGTCTTGCTTGTTACTCCTGGAATATATGCTGCACGAGTGAAGATATAGATGCATGGCATCTTAGTAGTTTCCTTTACATGATCTTTTTTTTTACTTACTTTTATGTTTGCATTAGCACTAGGATGTATAATAAACCAACAAATACAGAGAAAATAATAATAATTACAGAACCAAAATAACTGAGTATACACTACTTACATGCAAAACTTAACAGGTTGTGAAGATAGAAAAGTAAGTGGCATTCATTGTTCTTTCATCCACCAAAATTAATAGTACTCACATCAACTATATATTTACAGTGAGGGTACTGATAACAAATCGAAATAGGTGGAAATTGGATTATCGGCTCTTGGCTACTTTCTGTCAGCATGCAAGTTTCTTGATCGAGTACTTGTATGCTCTACACCTATATATACATACCCAAATAATGGTGTCAGGACCAATTGATAGGGTTATTGAGCTAGCACCATGCAATTAATATGGAGGGCCCCACCCACTAGCTAATCTCCCACTCTGCTACCACCTCTCCACCCATATATGCACCTGATTTCTCTTCTCCCTCCTACATGCATCTCCATAACACACACACACACACACGGAACTGGAATCCTCCATCTCTTTAATCTCTCTCTCTCTCTCCATCCTCCTCACCTCCATCTCTTTAATCTCTCTCTCTCTCTCTCCTGGAACTGGAATCCAATCCACTGCACCACCATTGCCACCAAGTGGTGGCCGGCCTGGTGAGAGGTTCCCAAGCTACATCACCAAGAAGCCTAGAGCACAGTATATCTCAGAATGTGCTGTCTCCCAACACCTGCAAAGCGATTATTCCCTCTCACCAGCTGCTATATAAGCATCTCCATGGCTCCCCCTTCCAACACCCACCAGAGCTAGCTAGCTACCTAGATCGAGCTCGACCGTCGGTCGCTAAATATATTAACATATATAACCTAACCATGGTGAAGTTCTCCAAGCAGTTTGAAGGGCAGCTTGTCCCCGAGTGGAAGCATGCTTTTGTGGACTACTGCTTGCTCAAAAAGGATCTGAAGAGGATGCAACATGCCCTTGGCCATGACCATTGCCAAGGCCTAACCAACACACAACAATCAACTCAACAACAGCAACCATCATCTTTGTCTCACTGGCTCTTACGCAAGCTCCCTTTCTTTGGCTCCAATGCATCAAAGGATCACGGAGTCATACAAGTACTGACACTTACACTACTATGTACACGCGCGCATGCAATTAATTCTGGTATTAATTCTAGCTCACACACATGAATGTTTAACCTGCATGTTTGTCATGTATAGGTGCACCGGAAGCTCACCAGCTCGGTGAGCAGGGGGGACGTGTACGAGACCGAGCTGCTCGAGCAGTTCATCGACACTGAAGCGGCAAGGGAGTTCTTTGCAAGGCTGGACTCGCAGCTCAACAAGGTGAACCAGTTCTACAAGGGCAAGGAGAAGGAGTTCCTGGAGAGAGGGGAGTCCCTGAGGAAGCAGATGGAGATACTTGTCGACCTGAAGGCGGCTTTCTCCCGGCAGCACCGCGAGAACAGATCCTCGAAGGGCGGCGGCGGCGAGGACCCCTCCGTATCTTGTTCGGTCACGTCCGGTGAGTTCTGCTCTCGCTCTCGCAACTGACACGGGAAATGTGGGTGGTGAGGTCCATGTCGAATGTTTTGAGGTGTAGTCTGAGCAGCTAGTCACTAACTAAGGCGGGCCTGCCTGGGGATGATACCTCTCGTTTTCCATTCTGTGGATGTCTTTAGTTTTGTCTGCCTTTGGCACCGCCACCTTAGCATCTTACTTTAATGATGCATCGCCCTAATATCATTTAATTCTTTTCTATTATATAAAAAAAAACTGCACGGGTGTAAATTCTGCGTTGTTGACAACTATACACGTGGAATATATATATATATATATATATATGCATGCCGATGCTACCCTTGATTCCAAAAAATTAAGCAAAATGCTGGTTTTCGTACATTTATGTATGTTAGATCATGACAACTGAGTAGAATCTATTCCTTCATACAAAAATATCTCTAATTTATCTTATATCTTTTTTCTCTTTTTTTTCTTCTTCTTTTACTCAAAACAGAGGACGATTCCTCAAAGTATGTGACAGCAACAGCTGCAGCAGAAGACATGGACCAAAACCGGCAAGAAACCACACTGATCAGAGACCCTGACACGGCTCAAGAAGACCAGCGTGCCATTCCACAGGGTCTAGAAGGTTCTGGAAGCTTTGCGAGGCCCGCCTTGGAGCTCAAGAGCCTAGGGAGGTCAGTGAGCAGCTGCCAGAGGAAGAACCTGAAGATCGACATCCCCTTGACGACCCCTTCAAGGGCCATCTCAGCACTGACAGACCTCGTGTGGGACGACCTTGTCAGCCAGTCCAAGAAATGCAACTCTGACGGCAGCGTGAATAAGCAGAGCATCAACAAGACGAAGCTGCGGCATGCAGAGAAAATGATCAAGGGGGCCTTCGTTGAGCTCTACAAAGGCTTGGGCTACCTCGCCACATACCGGTAAGTGCAGTATATTTGTGCATTTAGATTATACAAGGCAAGATTGTTTCTTTTCTTTTGTTCTTCAGAATAAATTCATTTGAGAACATAGCTAGGACTTCAAACATTTTTTTTACAAGGAAAGAAATAAGCACACAGAACGAAAGAGTATTTATTATTCAAGGGTATATATATCTGAAAATTTCAGGGATGTATGGGGTCTTTTGGGGGGGGAAAAGACAGTACAGAAGTAGATGCATTGCTAATCAGTAGTAACGTGGAGAAACCAGAAAAATGTAGGTTGTTTTCCAAATTATTTGGTAGGTTGTTAAAAAATATTTGGCACCATGGGGAATTACCAAGCTAGTCTAGTAGTTAAGAGTGACTTGCACTGTATATCTGAAGTGTTGGTAACACGTGTTTGGCAATGCAACAGGAACCTGAACATGATGGCATTTGTAAAGATCTTGAAAAAGTTCGAGAAGGTTAGCGGCAAACAAGTCCTCTCCATATACCTCAAGGTGGTGGAGAGCTCCTACTTCAACAGCTCCGACGAGGCATGCACGCACACACACACATACATCAGTTAATTTGTTCTCGCCATCTTACAAAACAGTGCTGCTTTGCAAAACCGTACTGAAAGAAACGCATGCATTCACAATTTCACAGGCTCCGAAGCTCATGGACGCGGTCGAGGACATCTTCGTCAGGCACTTCGCCGACGACAACAAACGCAAGGCCATGAAGTACCTCAAGCCCACGCAACGAAAGGAGTCACACACCGTCACATTCTTGATCGGTAAATTGGAATTTGCAGTGAAGTTTGTGCTGAAAATCTGTAAGATTTGTCAATTGAGTTTGCTTGCCTGACAATGTTTCACTGTGATACATGTAGGGCTCTTGACTGGATGCTTCGTGGCGCTGTTTATGGGTTACTGTATCATGGCGCACATCGCCGGAATGTACACGCAGCGACGCGACTCCATCTACATGGAGACCGTCTACCCAGTTCTCAGGTACTCAAAATACCTGAGAATGTAATGTCCCCTACTCCCCTGCAAATTTCATGCTTAGCAACAAGCAGAATCCTCATACTTCTAGTTGACAAATGTGTGTGCAGCATGTTCAGCCTGATGTTCCTGCACCTGTTCCTGTACGGGTGCAACATCGTGGCGTGGAGGAAGACCCGCATCAACTACAGCTTCATATTCGAGTTCGTCCCCACCAAGGAGCTCAAGTACCGCGACGTCTTCCTTATCTGCACCGCATCCATGGCCGTCGTCGTCGGCGTCATGTTCGCGCATCTCTCCCTCGTCGTCAGGGGCTACCACGCCTCACCTCACGTCCAGGCGATTCCCGGAATCTTGCTCCTGGTGAGTCATAGATAGCGCTCAGTTGTTCTGATCTGTCTGAATGAGAATAATGGGAAGCGTTGCTGCATCTGCGTGTAGGTGTTTCTGCTGCTGCTGTTCTGTCCGTTTAACATCGTGTATCGATCAAGTCGGTTTCAGTTCCTCAGGATACTGAGGAACATTGTCTTGTCACCGCTGTACAAGGTACAAGAGCTCTTGCAATCATCCTAGAAAAGATCAGTTATTGCCTACTCTTCTTGGAACCAGAATGGACGCTGTTAATGGTTTCTGAATGCTCTGCAGGTTGTAATGGTGGACTTTTTCATGGCTGATCAGCTTTGCAGCCAGGTAATAAGCCTGATCATTTTCTATCAGTCATAATTAACATCCGTTCAGCTGAAATCTAAAAAAAAACATCTGACAAAATGCACAGGTTCCTATGCTAAGAAGCCTAGAGTATGTGGCTTGCTACTACATCAGTGGAAACTACAGGACACAGGAGTACGGCTACTGCATCAACACCAAGCATATCAGAGACTTGGCCTACGCTGTCTCCTTCCTGCCCTACTACTGGAGAGCCATGCAGGTCATGTATTACCACTCAATAGCATTCACAATATTTTTCAACCACACAAACTGCATACACGATCAGTCCGTTTGATCAGTCGACTAAATTCTTGATCAAACGGAGTGCACACAAGTGCCGTCTGTTCTGAACTACAGAGTCCCTTACTGAACTCCTTAATTTCTGAACTGTGTGAAAATTTTGTGCATGTTCAGTGTGCAAGAAGGTGGTTTGAAGAGGGGGACACAAGCCACCTAGTTAACCTGGGCAAGTACGTCTCTGCCATGCTCGCCGCCGGTGCCAAAGTGGCGTACGAGAAGGACAAGAGCCTGGGGTCACTCTCGCTCCTCATCGTCGTGTCGAGCACCGCGACAGTGTACCAGTTGTACTGGGACTTTGTCAAGGACTGGGGCTTGCTCCAGGTCAATTCCAAGAACCCATGGCTAAGGAATGAGCTCATCCTTAAGAGGAAATTTATATACTACTTGTCAATGGTATGTTCATCAGTTTACCCCCATTCAGAGAGGTGTATAAAGAGAGCCCAAACGGGGTCGTTTGCAGTTCAGAACAAACTGCATGTTCACACAAGCCGTCCAATCGACAAAACTGATGCTCAGAACAGAACTTCGATCGTGCGCAAGCAATATCCGACTTGCAACTCAAACTCAATATTCAACATTAATTCATAGATCGGACAGCCTAGATGGATGGACATGCAATTTGTTCTGCACTAGCAAAGAATCCGCTTTCCAAAGGAAGTGAGCCAAAGACTGAAGTGTTCTATTATTCTTGTCTGAACTTTTGCAGGGACTGAACCTTGTACTGAGGCTTGCATGGCTACAAACCGTAATTCATCCAAACATTGGGAGTTTGGACTCTAGGGTCACCTCCTTCTTTCTAGCAGCCCTCGAGGTGATCCGGCGAGGGCACTGGAATTTCTATAGGTAAACGAATTTCATAGTTCTATACAACAACTTTCCTGAGCAGTACAAAAATGTATTGGGATTCAGGCAAGACATTGAGAGTCTGAGACCAGGGCTTGAATTTTCAGGTTGGAGAACGAGCATCTGAACAATGCAGGCAAGTTTAGGGCTGTAAAGACGGTTCCACTGCCTTTTCACGAAGTGGATGAGGACTAATGTATCACTGAATCATCTGACTATGACTAGATCGAATACTTGTTTCTTCACCATTCTGATGATTTTTTTTTTTGGGGTGATGAACGCGAGAGGTGGAGAATTAAGTTGGGCAACTGAAATGCTTTGTTCTAATTAAGCATAGCCAGCCGTAGCTGTTTATGCAAGCCGTTCCTTCAGGGAATGGCATCTCTGCGCAACTGAAGATATTGTACACAGCAATTCGTTCCTAGATGCATTAAGGTGTAAATAAGAGGCATCGCGTTATCCACAGTCTACTTTGTTTGTTCTTGCTTTTCTTGTGTCACGGCGTGAGGTTATGTAGTAAATCTGCAGCATGCTATTGTTTACTTTAGTCTGTGTGCCACCATTTCACTTTCTTTTGTGTGACCAAACAGTACCATACTTTATTTCAAGATTAGAAAAATGCATACAAAACATGTCAAAAAAGTTATCACAAGCCACAAACGAATGAAACCTATGACAAACGCCTCAGATATTCTCAGCAGTCTAGTGATCATATAGAAGTACAACAAGAACAACAGAAGAAATAAATTCAATAATGATCTGATACATGGATGGATCTCTCTGGGTTTTACTTTTACCACGCTAGGGATAGCAAAAGAGCAACCATGACCGTCTGTAGGACGATCCCCCATTGCCTGAACTGCCGGCTGCTCCCATTCTGCGTCAAGAACCAAAAGCATTTGTCAGTACTTGATTTTTCATTCGTTTTAAAAATTGGAGCTGGTTTTTCTTTTGTAGTATAAGGAAAATTAAAGTTTGCACAAAATTGCAACCCTGAATATCGATTGCTCAAAATGGAAGAAAAAAAAACAAAGCGAGCATGATTGGCTTGTTGGTTCACTTGTTGAGATCTATTTGCCCAACGTAGCAGAGCTTGTAAGGGAAAGAGTCTTGTTTCGTAGTATGTGGTGCATTACCAGATCTAATGCTGACGGTGCTGGGCCGGACACGTCCTCCTCGCGATCGGCTGGCGACGGCGCGGCCGGCGCCGGCGGACTCAACGGTTCCGGCGCGGGCGCGGACGCCTGCTTCTTGCCGTGCTGCTTCTTCTTCTTGTGCTTGTTCTTGCCCTTAGCCGGTGCCTCCGCTGGAGGCAACACCGCGGGCGCTTCGGCCACCGGCGGAGGCGTCGCTGGAGGCAGCACCGCGGGCGCTTCGGCCGGGGCAGCCACTGGCGGGGGCGTCGCGGGCGGGAGCGCCGGCGGGGGCGTTACAGGCGGAGGCGTCGCCGGCGGGGGCGTTGCGGGAGGAGGCGTCACCGGCGGGGGCGTCACTGGTACTGGCGCTTTCGGCGGCGGCTTGGCTGGCGCGACTGCGGGTGCGACCGGCGGCGGCTTGGCCGGTGCAACGGGGGTTGCGGTGGGAGCCGGCGTTGTCGGCGCGGGCGGTGACTTGGCCGGCGCCGTCGGTACCGGCGTGGGCGGTACCGGAGTTGGCGTGGCCGGCGCCGCGGCGGGGGACTGCGCGACGGCGGCGCCGAGCTGGAGCGCGAGGAGAGCGGCGAGCAGGGCGAGGCGGTGCCATTGCGGAGGCAGCGCCATGATGTTGCTGCTGTTGTTGGAGGTGCAGATACTACGCGAATGGTCGATCTCCCTCGATCGTGTTGCTTGATCTCTGACGCATTTGAACTTTGAAGAGGGCAAGGAAGTATATAGGTAGGGTGGCGGCGTGTGGCCGTGCTGTGCTGTGCATGCATGCGCGGTGTGTGGCGTGGTTGGCTCGTCGACTCGACTCGTAGCTTGGGAGTGAAGGGAGTTGGGTCACTTGGGGTGGGTGGGTCGACGCGACGCGACGCGACGCGAGCTACCTGACACCACAACGACTTGCTTGCTTCCGACTAACTAACTGCTAAGAAAGCAGAGCTGCTTCTGCTCAAAGCTTACTAACTACTACTCTCTCTCTCTCTCTCTCTGCCTTTGCGATAGCTTGCTTCCGCAGACTAACTACTCTCTCTCTCTCTCTCTCTCTCTCTCTCTCAACCAAACCAAATAAGAAAGCAGAGCTGCTTCTGCTCAAAGCTTACTGCTACTACTACTCTCTCTCTCTCTCTCTGCCTTTGCGATGCTAGAAGGAATTAAGCTGCCTCAATTATATTCTGCGCATGCGAATGTGCAATGCAAGCTGGTGCTGCACGTACGACAACAAGGACGTTAGTTGCCTTTGGCCTTTTCTCTTCATGATGATCGATGTGCAATGCGTCGGTGTACAGTGTAGTCAGTGAAGAGTTTGGAACGTACCTGACCTTTAGGCCCAAGAATTCATGTCCCAATTTTCATCACACATGCTCCCTCAATATTTGTCCACCACACGAACAAACGAAGAAATCACTTAATTTAAGAAACATCTCCCATCGTACGCTAGGAATTTATGGGAAACACGTAGAGCCTTCCTCACATAGCGTGGGTGCATATTTTCCCACCGAATACGTATACGTGTGTATTTTAAAATAGGTAGACACCAGCGCTAAGTCTAGAACTTAGAATCTTAGTAGGCTGGGTGCACATCCGCACGGCTAGCCATCTGGCCACATGACACACCACACGCTAGGATTTAGTTGGCCATTTTTTTCGGGATACTTGAGATACATGTGACCATTAGATGGCTGCGCTGCAGCAGATCTCCCAGCTAAAGGAGACAGTGACAACAAGAGAGGGCAGGCAACAGCTTAGCTCGCTGGCTCCATCTCCAGTTATTACTTGCATTTTACGATTAGCTTGGCGGGCTAAAATAAACAGAAGCAAAATCTTTTGTCATACGCATTGATTGAATAAACTTAACCTGTGGCCGGAAAGCATTTCCAGCTCATATATAGTACCAAAGCTATTAGCCAATGCTTGGTGCAGCTTAATTTTATTTATGGTTTGGTGAAGGTACGGTGACATGTCACCCTGCAGATGTAGCTCGCTTCAACTGCACGGAAGTCTATTTAGAGCATGTACATCGCTCCGCCCTGCCGGTAGCTTCACGATGCCACATCAGAGCAGAGCCATCTACCGTGGAGGAGGGAAGAAGAAAAGGCAGTAGCTTGCAGAGTAGTATCAGTATCAGGGGAGAGTAATTAAGTGCATTGGTCGACAGTGGTTTGTTGGATAGTAAGTCTTCAGACTTTTGTAGTTAGGTTAATTCCACTTGAAACTACCATGCATTGAAAAATGTATACGTTTTTAAGTGATGTCTTGAGTGGCTTAAGCTTACGTTGATGGTGACGTTATCACGCCCTTATGAATATATCCCATTTCCAGCCACTGCCTTCCATCATATTCATATATATGTACATATTGACAGCTCGGGTTTCCACTAAAATAAATAAAAACAAAAGCTAGCTGAGGCCTGCGGTTTGTTTATTTAGTTTCCTGTCTAGCTAATTATTCCCTCTAGGCTAGCTACATGCATGCAGCTAATTAATCTTTTTGTGGGAAATCAAAATGCACTCACTCTTGTGATAAAACTGCATACATGCATGCAAGATTTTAGGATGGATTGCGATTCGATTCCATCCAAATCTAGTTAGCCACTAGCAAAGGGTTAATTTATAGAGCTAGCACATAAGAAACGAACGAAACGAAAAGAGACCCGTGCGCACCGATCGGTCGATGCTATGCGGTGGATGGAATGGAATATTATTGCAACCACCGATCGATCGAAAATGTATTGTCTCAAGCTGATTTTTCGTTAAAAATCATTGCGGATAATATATATATAAAGAAAAATAGGGCAAAAGCGAGATACGAATTTTTACGTGAAAAACCATTGTGGAAAAAAAAACCACGAGCGCCAACCGGCGATAATCACTATATGTGGAGTGTTTATAAATCGCACGAGATTACAATGAAACGGCTCATCTTCTCGTACATCATACAAGAGGTATATATAGGGGGGAGGACGTAGAGTCCAAGTAGCACACTTGTCCGCTAATATAGAAACTGATTCGGACTCTTCCAAATTAGAGAATTCGGATCACAATTTCAACAATCTCCACCTTGAGACGAATTTCCTCTTGTAGCAATAATGAAGAATCTTCAATCACCAGAATATCTCCACAATAAGATAAAAAACGTCTTACGCCAAATAGTCTTTAGGACTAAGCTGTAATACCAACTAAGCTTGAGCAAAGCTCAAACTTAGTAACAGGAACTGGCTTTGTCATCATATCAGCTGGATTATTATGAGTACTATCTTGCACACCTTGACTTCACCTTGAGCAATAACATCTCGAATAAAGTGATATCTCACATCAATGTGCTTTGTTCTCTTATGGAACATTTGATCCTTTGTAAGGCATATAGCACTTTGACTAACAAAATTACCATATTATTCCACAAAGCTCGGTGGTAGATAACCAAATAGCTTCTTTACAAGCTTGAGCTTGCAAACTTGCTTGCAAACTTGCTTTCCAATAACAAAGATAACCACCAATGATGAAAATATAACCTGTGAGAGACCTCCACTTGTCCAAATCGCCAGCATAATCAGAATCAACATACCCAACAAGTTTATCTCTAGAATTATCAAACTGCAAATGAGCATTAGAAGTGCCACGCAAATATCTGAAAATCCATTGAACTGCTTTCCAATGCTCTTTTCCAAGATTAGCCATGTATCTACTAACCACACTCAATGCATGAGATAAATCAGGACGAGAACAAACCATGGCATACATAAGAGAACCAACTGCACTGGAATATAGAACTCTAGACATATACTCAATATCATAATCTGACTCAGGACATAAAGTTGAAGATAATATGAAATGTGAAGCTAATGTAGTACTCACTGGTTTTGCATCATGCATATTAAAACGACGAAGGCCCTTCTCAATATAACCTTACTGACTAAGGTATAACTTGCCAGATTTCCTCTCTAATAATCTCCATGCCAAGAATTTTCTTTGCTGCACCTAAGTCTTTCATCTCAAATCCCTTACTCAACTGTGTTTTCAATTTTGCTATTTTCGACTTATCTTTTGCAGTAATCAACATATCATCAACATAGAGAAGCAAATAAATAGCTGAACCATTGACAATCTTTAAATAAACACAGCTATCATAATCAGATCGCTTAAAATTATGATAGAGCATAAAAGAGTCAAATCTCTTGTACCATTGCCTAGGAGATTGCTTCAAGCCATAAAGATATTTCTTTAACCTACAAACAAGGTGTTCTTTTCCAGGAATAACAAAACCCTCAGGTTGGTCCATATAAATATCTTCTTTCAACTCCCCATGTAAGAATGCAGTTTTAACATCTAATTGCTCAAGTTCATAATTATGCATAGCAACAATACTGAGTAAAGTGCGAATAGAACTATGCTTCACAACTGGGGAAAAGACATCATTAAAGTCAATACCTGAAATCTAGCTATAGCCTTTAGCAACCAACCTTGCTTTATACCTTGCTGGTTCAGTAGGAGAAATACATTCTTTTCTTTTGAAAACCCACTTGCAATGAACATGCTTTTTCTCTTTTGGCAATTTCACTAGTTCCCAAGTATCATTCTTTTCAAGTGACTCCATCTCATCATGCATAGCAGTTATCCACTTATTACGATCAGTGGAATCAATAGCCTCAGAGTATGATGAAGGTTATGTATTACCTTCAATTTCTTCTGACACACTCAAAGCATAAGCAACAATATTAGCTTCTTCAATTAATCTATTGGGTGTATTAATCTCCCTCCTAGGTCGATCAAATGCAATGGACCGTTGTGGTGACTGCTCAATGATAGGAGGATTCTCAATAATAGGTGCATCATGAACAACAATATTTTTCCTTATCTGATGTGTTATCTGAACCAATAAGATGATCCATCTGAACACTTGAATTCTGCTTACTCTCAATAGGAATATTAGTAGGCAGTTTATCATGAAGCATAGCAGATTCATTAAAGACAATGTTTATGCTAATCACAACCTTACGTGTTACAGGATTCCACAACTTATATCCTTTGATACCAGATTTATAACCAAGAAAGATGCACTTAACAGCTCTAGTCTCTAATTTTCCATTATCAACATGAGCATAAGCAATACAACAAAAAACTTTCAATTCTGAATAATTTGCTGGAGAACCAGACCATACCTCAATTGGAGTCTTCTTTTCAATTGCAATAGAGGGTGACTGATTAATAAGATAGCAAGCAGTGGAAGCGGCTTCAGCCCAAAAACACATATGCAAACCTGCATTAGACAACATGCAACGAGCTTTGAAAATAATGGTCATGTTCATACGTTCAGCTACACCGTTTTGTTGAGGAGTACCAGGAATGGTGTAGTGCCTAACAATGCCTTCAGTCTTGCAATATGATTCAAATTCATCAGAACAGAATTCTATACCATTATCAATGTGAAGTTTCTTTACCTACTATTCAGTTTGTCTTTCAACCATAGTCTTCCACTCTTTAAATGCTGAAAATGCTTCTGATTTGTGCTTCAAGATATAAGGCCACACTCTTTTAGAGTAGTCATCAATAATTGTCAACATATAATTAGCACCTCCTAGCGATGTCTTGCGAGATGGTGCCCATAAATCAGAATGCACATAATCCAAAATACCTTATGTGGTATGAACTGAAGTATTGAATCTCACCCGTTTGTGTTTGCCAAACACACAATGCTCACAAAATTTCAGCTTGCTGATACTATGCCCATCAAGAAGTCCTCACTTGCTCAATTCTGCCAAATCAAGTTCACTTATATGCCCAATGCGCATATGCCAAAGATTAGTAGCATCAGAATCAGATAATGAACTTGAAATTACAGCAACATTACCTTATATTGTAGTACCTCGAAGATGGTACAGATTGGCAGATTTAATATCAACTTTCATCACAACAAGAGAGCATTTTGATACCTTTAAAACTCCACCTTCACCAGAATACTTGTACCCTTTAGTATCAAGAGTACTCAAAGAGATGATGTTCCTTTTTAAATCTGGAATGTGCCTCACATCTGTCAAAGTTCTGACAATACCATCAAACATCTTGATCTGAACAGAACCAATTCCTACAACCTTACAAGATGAATTATCGCCCATCAACATAGTACCACCTTCAATAGATTCATAGGTGGCAAACCAATCCCTATTAGGACACATATGAAAGGTGCAGGCAGAATCAAGAATTGTAGGACCGTAAAGGCGACTAGGGGGGGTGAATAGGCGCTTTCTCAACTTTCTCGCCTTAATCAAATTCAACACGAACTTTACTCCTTTAGCTATGAAAGCTAAGAAGATCAGTAAGCGCACAGTAGAAGCATTGTGCTGAACTCGATAACCCCGTCAACCACAAGACACAAAAGTGGAGAATTTAACTCACTAGTCCGGCAGGCATCAAGGCGGTCGATCATGAAGGTCGGCGGATCGGACGACGGTCAACCAATGACCGGCTACTAACTACCGGTCGGACCGTTGGATATCGGTTCGACCGCCGCCATCGGGTGGTTCGAAAAGCGGCGTCGGACGCCGTTGTAAACCTGGTCGACCGATTTTGTCCAAGATCAAATGCCAAGCCCAAATCCAAAACGAAATTTGATCCAACTTTTGATTCAACCAAAGAAACTTGACCAAATTTCGAGTACACCTCCCTAAGGATATTAGAGACCTATTTCTAGCGACGATCCTTCAGATCCACTTCGTAGAATCGATCTCTCAAGGTTTTACCAAGGAAGTGCACAAACCCTAGAAATATGAAAATCTTGATTCAAGACTTGCTTGTGTGGGTTGATGATCTAGATGATTCTAGTGGTATTCCCACACATCAAAGCAAGACAAAATGGGTCAAGAGACCAAACTTAAACACTTGAATCAAGGAAGCACCAAATTCATCCAAAAGAGAGAAGAACACAAAGGGGACAAATGATCTTTCAAGCAAGCATCACAAGATTGATTGATCACACTAGATGCTTACAAAGCCTCTCCAACAAGGAGGACAAGAGCTCACACAAGGAGCACACACACAATCTCCAAACCCTAGTTTCTCCTCTCCTCTCCTCCAAACCCTAGAAAAAGATGAAGAAGGCCAAATGAGTGCTTGGGGGTTTTATACCTCCCCCCTTTCTATTTATAGGAGAGGCCTAGGGTTTCACTTTTGGGACCCACTCACACATCGGACCCACACACACATAACTATTGAAGCAATCTCCTGCTTCACCACGTGTAGGTTGAACAGCGGCTCTCATCACGTCGCCAAGTCTCTCATATCCGAATTCCATCGGAACCTCCTAGAGACTCGCACCGACTACCGCACCGCCTGATCCAACCAGCTGTACCTAACTACCCGTTCGATCCATCTTGCCCATTCTGCATCATGCTTGAGTCACACGACCTCACCTGGCATCCATGATCGTTCTGGACCTCAGCTCTCCAAGCGTAGTCCCGATCCACCTCACCGTTGACGTCGTTGACCTGCAAGCCACCGCATGAATTGACAAACAAATCGTCTCCGGGAACAAGTTCTTCACAACTTGACCCACGTTAGTTCCGCAATGCAATATGCAACAATAAAGCATTGAACTCTATACATAAAACACATTCAAATCACATCAATGCAAAGAAGGCTCACCTTCAAGTCATCGGCGGTCGACCATTTCCACTTCACCGGCTCGACCGATTTCAGTCGGCCGGACCGATCCACAACGGCGTCGGACCGCCTGAAAAGACTTAGTCAAATTTTCACTCGAAATTCAAACCTTCCGAAATTTCAATGAATAGAACTTTTGACCGAGCTCCAAAATGATGTGACCACATCCAGAGACTCCCTCACTTGCCTACACAACCTATTTTGGCTCACCCCAAAACCACTTTAGGTCAGCCGGTCCGACCGCAACCACGGCCGGTCCGACCTCTCCATCGGGCGGTCAGATCGCCCCACACAACCTGGGCGATCACGCGTGTTCGACAACCTTGGAGCAAACTCGAAAACGCGAGATTTTGCAAACCAACAAAGCCATTGCCAATTGACTCATCATCCTGAGATCGTGCGCATATCCTCACGATATCCACAAGAATCCATTCATTATTAGTCTTAGCACATCCAGCAAAGGCAACAAGGATTTCTCCATCACGACTATCATCAGCAACGAGGGGCTTTACCTTCATCATCTGGTTTACCTTTTTGCTTATAGTAGCCAGCTCTCTTTTCTTTATTTTGCAGCTTCCAGCATTCAGAGGTGTCGTGCCCACTTTTCATGTAATAGTTGCATGACTTGTATTTGCCTCTTAATTTTGATCGGCTCTTGTGGCCGTTCGAACATTTACCTCGAGATCCATGGTTTGAGTTCTCCTTTTGTCTGCCACGAATAAACAAGACTTCTCCTTGCGAGCTTGATTTTTCAGAAGGTACCATATGTTTCATCTTCTCCTTTGCATGCAAAGCTTCATAAATTTCATTAAGAGTGAGAGTATCTCTACTATATAATATGGTATCTCTGAAATTTGAAAAAAAAAACTAGGCAGTGAACACAAAAGGATAAGATCCAAATCCTCATCATCATATTTTACCTCCATCGACTCTAGGTCGGTAACGATCTCCTTAAACACCGATCATCGGATCCTCATTCTTGCAATTTGTGGGAGTATAATTTCTGCTTAAGATGCATCTTACTGGTGAGATCCTTTGTCATGCAAATTTGCTCCAACTTCAGCCATAATGCAGCAGATGTCTTCTGCTTTAAAACATCCTGTAAAATATCATTTGATAGATGTAGGTGAATTTGAGATAAAGCCTTACGGTCTTTACGCTTCTCCTCTGCGGTCCATTTGACAGGTTGTTTATCAAAACCTTCCAATGCATCATCCAAATCCATCTGTGCCAACACAGCCTTCATCTTGACTTGCCACAGCGAAAATCTTGTGTCACGAGCTAGAAGTGGAAGATTATACTTCAAAGTCACCGTAAAGAATAAGACTTAAAATTTACTGGTATTGATCTATGTAAACCTAGTAAAAATCATAACTAACTTAGTACCCCTTCTATACGCAAAACAAAATCTTCAAAGCTTCGGGAGTTAATAATGAAAAAAAGGTTGATGTGACCTTTGCTATTTCCAGAAGATTGGCTGACTCTATCGTGAGATGCAAAGATGGCCATTCGGTGATTGAATAAACAAACGAAAAAAAGGAAAATTTTCTTGGGACCTGTGTCTTCTTGATTGCCCTTTTGCTGGCTTAAAATTTGCTGTTGGCCGACGCACGCACGGCTTGGCTAGAGGTGGGCATTGGGCCGTGCCGCGGCACGGCTCATGCCCGTCGTGCTTTGGGCCGTTTCGTGCCGTGCTAGTTCGGCCCGGTCACCCCACCGTGTCGTGCCGTGCCTGGTCCGCCTTGCTTTTGGTAAGGCCTAGGCACGACCCAAAGCCCGCCGTGCCGAGATCGTGCTGTGCCGGTCCAAGCCCAGCTCTAAGTAACTATAGATGCCTGAGAAGACGACAACCGCCGCCTATCGTCCAGGAAGACAAAGACACCCGTGGGCCAGGCCGGGTGGCAGAAGGGAATGATTGGTTGGGCTAGGGCGGTGTGGGGGAGTGATTGGGCCAGACCGAGGGAGGGATTGGGCAAGAACGAGAAGGTTGGGCCTATTTCGTGCCGTGCCGCACGGCCCAACGGGCCGCATTCTCAGGCCCGACCCGGCCTGCTATTCGTGCTGTGCCGGCCCGGCCCACCACGTGCCGTGTCGTGTCATGCTTAGACCGTGCCGTACCAACCGGGCTTCGGGCTGGCCCAAAAAAGCACGGCCCAAGTCCCAGCTCTAGGCTTGGCTGCAGATTCGCACTTGGGCGCACGGATCGAAGGGATGCCACGTTGGCTTCGTAGATGCTCGCGTGAGACGGCAGGTTCGGAAGACGATGCTGGCGGATACACGCGCACTGCCCTCGTACGCGCGCGAGCTACTGCTTCTCGGTTGGCGACGCACGATTCGGATGATTGGACACAGGCTGGCGAACACTCGTTCGGATGAAGATGCACCGCGTGACGGCACCGCCGAACGAGACGGCGGTGGCCGATAAACCGATCTGCTATTTTTTTTTATTTGTGTCTCTTCAAAACACTAATCTCCTGCGCTCTAATACTACTTGTTAGAAAAATAAGGCAAAAACGAGACACAAATTTTTACATGAAAAACCCTTGCGGGAAAAAACCACGGGCACCAACCGGCGATGATCACTATATGTAGAGTGTTTACAAATCGCACGAGATTATAATGAAACAACTCATCTTCTCGTACGGCATACAAGAGGTATATATAGGGGGAGGACGCAGAGTCCAAGTAGGACACTTGTCCACTAATATGGAAACTGACTATTCCAAATTAGACTCTTCACAAATTATTATATATATATATATATATATATATATATATATATATATATATATATATATATATATAGGCTAATTCTTCGTAGGTCGAGAAAGAGAGGTTGGAGGGTGGTTGTCTTTCGTTGAAAAACTTAGCACTCGAGATCGTCTGAATTAGGCATCAAGCTCGCTAGCTAGCTAGGTTTTATGGATCGATAATCGACCGCGAGTGATTAAGTGATGATGACTAATTGGGCACAGTTCAATTGCTATGCTAGCTCACAAGTCATCATCGTAATATACCTACTATATATATATATATATATATATATATATATATATATATATATATATATATATATATATGTTCCTTGCCTCCGCACTCCGCAGTCTAGATTGTACGAACCTCAAGCTAGCGATGGTGGATGCGGCCGGTAGGCAAACTAAAATAAGATAAGAACGTGATGATGATGATGATGATGATGATGAATACTACCTACCTTAATCGCAAAGTTATACGGAAATTGTTATTCTTTTGACTGTTTTGAGTGCTTTTCTTTTTTAGAGGGTTCGACTTATGAATTTGAAGGGGGGATGCTAGACAAGCGGGCCCATATTTCAATGGGCCGGCCTGGAATGTGCGAGTAAGCCCAAAACGGCATTCGGTTTGTCTTGGTCTTCGTGCTTTGGGCAATCGCTTTCTTTCCTGCTAGAGACAAGAAGCCACCGAGAGCGAAACAAAGAATGCCCAACACAATTTTTTTCTCGGGAGCGCACTACTCCTCTTTTTGTATTTTATTTCTTGCTTCTCAACTCACCTCAAGCTTTTACAAGATGTAGATGCACCCCGACTCACACACGCACACGGATAAGAAACGGACTGGCTCCAAAACAACTAAAAAAATAGGAAACAAGAAACCAAAAAACTAAATAAGATTAATTCCACTAATCACCCCCTTAATCTTATTTTTTTCACTTTGATCATGTCAATCTTCTCTCTCATCTCTAAAACTTCCAAGTCTTCCTCTTTTACCTGCATTTCATGCGTCGTTCCTTCCTGATTCGATACTGTCCTACCGTCTGCGCTTGTTCCATCCTGAGCCATGCACAAAGCAACGCTTGTCGTGCCCCACACCTGGACTGAACTCGTCCTTCCTTGCACACCTGTCTGGGCTGGAGCACCTGCTCCCATGACCACCTTGGCTTTGCCATTACCTGAGCATCTCGCTCCTCTCTCTTAGACCAAGTCTACCCACTTCCCAGCATACATCTTAGCTGAGGCTACACCGCCTCTCCCTTCTGCGTCAACTTCGTGTACACCGCGCCTTTCATGCGTGTAGTACTCACCATCCCCTGCAGTACCATGCGCGCTTGTTGCGCGCCGTCTGGACCTCTCAAGGCTCCGCCTGCCGCGCCTCCTGCGCCAACTGCGTTCTACTCCTGGGTCCCACCATGTTTTGGTTCGATACCTTCTTGATCGTGCTTCTCTTACGGATTAGCACATCGCTTAGACTCCATGGAGCTTAATGTTCATCTTCGCCCATCAAGGTGAGTCTCTCACTGATCCTACTCGCTATCGTCACATTGTTGGGAGTCTTGTTTATCTGGGTGTCACTCGTCCTGATATTCAGCTTGTTTCTACTCCCACTCAGCTCCACTATAGTTATTTTCTTCGTGTTCTACGATATCTTCGTGGGACTATCACTCATCGTCTATTTTTCACTTGTTCCAGCTCTTTACAGCTCCATGCATATTCTAATGCTACCTGGGTTAGTGATCACTCTGATCGCCGGTCTCTTTATGCCTATTGTGTTATTTTAATGGTTCTCTCATTGCTTTGAAGACTAAGAAGCAAGCAGCAGTTTCTCGTTCGAGTGCTGAGGCAAAGTTGTGAGCTATAGCTTTGTTGACTGCGAAGGTTACTTAGCTACGGTGGTTACTTGAGGATTTTGGTGTTCTGTTTCTGCACCAACTCCTATTTCGTCTGACAGTATAGGGGCTATTAGTATTGCTACAAATTTGGTGAAGTATGAGCTGACAAAGTATATTGGTGTTGATGCTTCCTACATGCGGACCCAGATGCAATACCAGATTGTTGCTCTTTAGTATGTGCCTTTAGAACTTCAGTTGGCACACTTCTTCACAAAGGCGTAGACCAGAGCTCAGAACAGTTTCTATCTCTCCAAACTTAATGTTGTTGATCCACCATAAATTTGAGAGGGTGTTAGATGTGTATTGTACAATAGGTCCTTTGCATATAGGTCACACATGTATATATATATATATATATATATATATATATATATATATATATATATTGACCTCATATTGAATACAAGTGTTATTCTTAACAATAGTCACTTTTCTTGGGGTATGTTTTCATCCCATACAAAAATAAAAATTAACATGCCCGTTATTAAAATTCAAAATTTGTCTTGGCTACCATAGTACCGTATGTATAGATTCCACATTTTCAGTTACAGTGTTGGATTGATTATCCCCGATGTACATTTCATCAAAATTATTCAAAAAACCGTGCAAGGGTATAATATCGACTATTTCTTTCTTATCAATGTGAACTGTCGATTTCACTTGTCTTGCTCCAGAGTAGCTCTAGAACTTTCATGTTTCACTAACACAAAATAGTGTAAGTTGAATATTTTGAGCTTGCTGTTGTCCGGCCCATAGTCACACGGATCGGGGTCGAAGCCGTGTTCGAGCGTCCCGGATCGTCGTTCACCTTCAATTTGGGACGCCGCCAGGTCACGAGAGGACCGGAGGGGGAGAGGGGGAATGGAAGAGGAATCTGGGTCACCGTCGGGACATCACCGGATCGCAAGCGGGGAGGAGGGAGAGGGGGCATGGAGGAGGAGAGAGGAGTGAGCTAACTCAATCCACCGCCGTCGCTTCACGTCGTCTCCATCGCCGCCGCCACGAGCGGAGAGGATGGCAGATGATAGCCGCAAGCGAAGAGAACGGCTGATGGCGATTCCGGAGACGGCAACCGGCGATGGCTCACCCTCCATCTCTCCTGCCACCTGCGCGTGTGTGGCGGCGGCATCCATCTGCACTCCCGTGTCTCTCTGTTTGTGTGGTTGTCTTGTGTGTGTGTAAGAAGCCCCAGTGGCAGTGGGAAAGGGAATGGATTGGGCTGGCCTGGTTACAGTGGGCTGGGCCGACCCACTCCTTTCTCCTTGTCCTTTTCCTTCACTTCATTTTTTTTCCCAAAGTATATTTATGGTACTATATGAACTATAATCATCGATCCGATGTATGTCATCGACTCATAATTGCTTGGGTCATGAACCACATCCCAAATTGGCGTCTCGAAGAGGTATACCCTTTGTAGTACTGCACTTTTCGCAAGTGGCGTCCTGCAACCCGGTTCCTCTCGACCCGATTGACCCCGGATGCATGTGACTATGGTCCGGCTACTCTTTTCTGTTCTGTGTAGTTGTGTGCAATTGCATGTATTGTAGTCTGCGCTTCAAGTTATTTTATCTTTCGCTGTCATCTTTTTTAAAAGCACCATCTTTAATACTTTCACATATGCAAAATGGTGCGGTTTGTCTCTGGGCTAAACTTCTGGTGTCTTTGCTCCACAGATTCTTAGACAGAAAAATGCAAAATTTGGGGTAGACGGAGTTTGCATTGGTGGTGGTGGTGCTTCAGCCCTCGTTTTAGAGTTCATGTAAGTTCCTTCCATGTCCTTCAGAATTTTCGTTCAGAAAACAGAAACTTCAGTTCTTTACCATACTGACGATTCATGTGAAATTACCTGCCAGTGACAAAGTACAAAAGAATCATTAACAAGTGGAATATTTTACATACCTTTTTTCCTTCTCGATGCTCGTTACATACAGCGTCGTATAATCAAAAACTGCTCGATGTTCAGTACCTTGTATAGCAGTATAGCAATAAGATAACAGATGGGCAGAGGAATAATTCGCAGACTCTTGATCCTTGATAAATCTGAAAAATAATCGTTATTGTAGACTCTTGATTCGCAGCCACAGTGAAGTGTGCATGCAATCACAGAAAATAGATTTTCTTGAATGGCGCACATGATTAGTTGGTGGCGTCCAGTTATATCCGATGGGCCATGGCCATGAGGAGCATAGTTCTTTCGGGTCAAATTTGGCTCCTTGCCCCTGCAACCGATCTGTAAAGGGGACACCAAATCGGACCTCCTCCATTTTGGATCCTGTCCTCCCTTCTCTCCTCAATCTTCCTTCCTTTTTGGTTATTTTTTTTCCGCAATGCATTGTTCTAGGCAGTTCAGACTTGATTGCACATGTCATTTTCAGACTAGGAGCCAAATTGAGTCGACATCAGAAACATCTTCTGTTCCCCATATTCTCCCATGTGCCACGCACAAGCTCATTCGACCTCAATGCTGATGCAGACAATAATGTTGCGCACAATTCCATGTCCATGTCAGCTCTATATAGATAGATGCATTTTCCCAGGATTCCAAAGTGGTCAGATGCGGAGCCTGTTCTTGCCAAGAAGCCAATGCTGATTTCTGTTTAGATAAGAACCATTTCTAAAAGCATGGATTTAAAGGGGCTTTGCCCAAAAGCTTGACATGAAGCAATTGTTTTTGGCCGCAAGTCAGCTAAAAACCAATTGAATAAAGTAATTCGTTATTTTTTGTTGGGGAATTAGTGTTAGAGTTTAACCAGACTTCAAGTCGTGTGCGAGTTGTGTTAAAGTCGGACTGTAATATTTTACGTTATAAATAAAGGGTGTGTGGATCCCAAACGACATACACAATTATTCCCGAAAATCTATATAGTATCAGAACCAATCCATCCAAAACCCTAATTGCAGCAAAACGCTTATCTCAGAACCGTTGCTGCCACCGTTCCTCAATCGATCTGCAGGTCGTCATTGCCTTGTTGCGTGTAGTCCTCCGCGATCGCGTTTTACGGGAGTGGACCGCGGCCAGACAAGTTGTGTGTGGGCCCTGCGCGGCGTGGTAGGTACAACATCGAGTACAACACATCCAGGAGGCGGCAACAAGCGGCGGTGGAAGAGGAGGTGCAAGGAGAAGATCGAGGACTTCGATCCGGACATGTACGGGGTGGGAGGTGGGATCCGGCGGGATCGGGAGGAGGAGGAGGATGAGGGAGGCAAAGGCTTGCGTGGAGGCGGATGAGGGTGAAGCAGATCGCGGGGGAGGTGAAGGAAGGGAAAAGGGGGATCCCGCGGTAGAGAAGGGTATCCGACGCTCGGGCCGGCGGTGGAGAAGGCGGAGGGAGGAGACCTGACAGTGGGGGCGGGGGCTGGAGGTGGACACGGTGCTTGGGCCAACGATGGAGAAGGCGGAGGGAGGAGACCCATCGGTGGGAGTGCTGGAGGTGGAGGTGGCTTGAGGCTGTACCGGGGAGGAGATGCAGTGGGGGCCAGCGCTGACTGGGCCGCTAACCGGTGGCGGGATCCGACAGCGAGGAGGAGATGAGGAGGTGTTGGGGGAGGAGATGAAGGCAGAGTTGTGCGCGCGCGGGAGGAAAAGGAGAAAAGAAAAATGAGAAAGAAGAGACAAGAAAAGAGGAGAAAAAGGGAGGAAAAGAGAGGAAAAGGTGGGTCGAGATGCTAATTCGGACGAATTCACAAGTTGCGCACGAGTGGCCGAGGATAGCACGCCTGGTGGAGTCCTTGAAGGGATACGGGTAGGCTACGCTAGCTAACAATTCAAAAATTCTACCACGTAAATTAGGATGTCTGTAGGATCAAGGATTATCGATTAGAGGGGGTGGATAGGAGGTTTTTAAATCTTTTTAACTAATTGACAATTTTAAACTAAATTTCTTGAACAAGATTTCCTAGAGAAAATACAATATAGAAACTGCTAAGCCTTTTTAGATGAATATGAAACAAAGATCTTTTTAACTAATTGACAACTTTAAACTAAATGTCTTGAACAAGACTTCCTAAAGCAAATACAATATAGGAACTGCTAAGCCTTTTTAGATGAATATGAAACAAAGTCAATACTAGATACAATTCTAGCCAATTAATTCTACACAAGTAAATATCTAAAAATATAAATGCGGAATTAGTAAAGACAAGAAATAAACCACAACGGAGACAATGAAGTTTTTCCAGTGGTATCGAAGACTTGCCGGTCTTCACTAGTCCACGTTGAGGAAATTTTTACGAATCAAGCTGGCTCCACGAATTAAGCATCGACCCTCGATCACTAACGTTGCTCTTCATCTGCTCTGGAGATGGTGAGCACGCAACCACTTCACAATTCCTTACCGGATTCGTCTAGGTGCCGGCAAGCACCAAGAGTAACAAATCATCGCTCTCACTTGAAGACAATCAAGTGCCAAAGTGATCAACTAATGATGCAATGCACTTGAATAGCTCTCAACTACATCAAAATGTGAATTCAATGCAAATGAGTAGAGGAGAGAGCACCAAAGTCTTAAGTGTATTCAATATGGCCAAATGTCCTGAGCTTGGTGTAGGTGGGGGTGTATTTATAGCACCCAACCACAAAACTAGCCGTTTGAACAAGATTCTGAAGAATTCAAGATTTGCGGTAATACCGCCGTTCAAGACCGATATTACCGCAGTCGAGAATCAACGGTCGACTGCTGTGCATTTAAATAAATCGGTGTTACCGCATTATGGTAAGACCGCTCGGCTATATCGGTATTACCGATTTCCAGAGGATAAATAATCACAAGAAAAGCACCCTATCTGGAAAATTCATACCGCCAAGTAAAACTCGGTATTACCGACTTGCGGTCATACCGTTTTTAGATTTCAAGAAAAACTTATAAAAACATGTTCTCTGGGAAAAACATACCGCAACAAGACTTCGGTGTTACCGACTTGCGGTAATACCGCTCATTTCTTGCGGTCATACCGATTTTTGGGATATCGAGAAACTCTACCAAAAACACGCTCTCTGGAAAATTCATATCACCAACTGGATTTCGATATTACTGACTTGCGGTAATACCGCTCATCACTTGCGGTCCTACCGGATTTTGGATTTCAAGAAAGTCTCGCAAAAACATACTCTCTGGAAAATTCATATCGCCAACTGGATTTTGGTATTACCAACTTGCAGTAATACCACTCATCACTTGCAGTCAAACCGGATTTTCTGAATATTTTTCCAGATGCAAGAACAAATGCAATGGATGACTTTTAGTTGATCAAGATGGCATATAAATGGATCCTCAAGCTACTAGCTATGATTCCTCTTTATAGTATGACATCTAGCATACAAATCTGGCATTTTCTCCAAACAACGAGAACGGTCAAATACTATAAAATGATACTTAGATACTATTATACCTTTGTTTGAGTCAAGTCGATCTTTGTCACCTTTGGATTGCTATTTCCATGTCATTATTCAATCTTTAGGACTTAACCTTAAAAATATATTAACACACAAGTTAGTCCCTTAATACGTTATTGTCATTAATTACCAAAACCATTAAAAGGGGTCTAGATACTTCCAATGTCATACAAGCAAGAGATCATAGATCATTACCACCAGACGCGTAGTGCAGCGGAAGAAGAGTTGGAGCAGTCTGGTCCAACGAAGAGCGCGTCGATGCAATAGTCGTAGTCGATCGCCTCCTTGAAAGATCTAGACCCGCCATTATGAGTTAATAGAGTGTTTTGGTGGTTAATGACAAATCCAATTGTGAGACTAACAATTCTATTGCTATATCTAGTGTGTAATCTCATTTGGATATAAAGGTGAAATTCAACGAGGTATGCATTTGACTTACACTCTTATATATTGTTGCATTCCTCGGATCCAAAATATAGGCTAAACTCCACCATAAGTATATCTTGAATATGTGCATATATTTTCTTTACACATATGTGTATGCACACATTTAGGGGGAGCTCATTCTATATTTTGTGATTTCACTAGTATTGATCCATATTCCCTTTACCACATATAATTGGGATCCATACTTTGAAACATATCCGTATGAGTATACAAAACTTGTGTAATCTTTGTATACTTATATTTTGAGTATATAGAACTTGTGTAGTTCTTGTATACTCATGTTTCGAATATATAAAACTTGTGTAGTCTTGTATATTCATGTTTTGAGTATATAGAACTTATGTAGTTCTCGTATGCTCATGTTTTGAGTATGTAGAACTTGTGTAGTTCTCGCATACTCATGTTGTGAGTATATATATGACTTGTGTAGTTTATATATACTCATAACATGTTACTTTCATCAAATCAATTTGTGTATGATTGAAATGGTTATCATCAATTACCAAAGAGGGAAAGATAGAGGTATCTTGTCCCACTATTATGAGTTAATGGTATGGTGTGGTAATTAATGATAATCATATTGTGGAACTAATATTTTTCATGAGTTGGATATATAGGTTATGTTCCAGGGTGATGAAAACTTGGGATGATCATGAGTTGATCATCAAGTCAAGATTCAAGTGAATGATGCATCATGTGTTGATGCATATGAAGACTTAAAGTAAATGTTGCATCATGGGTTGATGCACATCAAATCAAGAGAAGACCCATCGTATGTTGATGGAGGTCAAGTGAAGGAATGCATCATGTGTTGATGCATGTCAAGACTCGGGATGAAGAAATCACCATGTGGTGATGATGTTCAAGACAAGATCCTGAAGTGAAGAAATCATCATGTGTTGATGATTGTCAAAGTTAAGGACCCGGATTTGAAGTGTTGATGTGTGTCATCAAGCTTCAAGAAGATGCAAGGCAAAGGTATGACTAGCTAGGGCTAAGGATATGTTCCTAGTCTTTTACCGGTCTTAGTGTTTGGTTGGAAGACCAGATTGCTAGTATAGGATTGCCGTACTATTAAGAGGAGTCTTGACTAGTAGCATGAGTTAGTCATCTGTTGATAGCTCATTGTGTTTGCTCTAGCTCATCCATGCATGGAGCTATTATTTACGAATGTGTTTTGCAAATGATTGATGCTCATGCATTTAATCTTTGTAGCATGGGACTATAGTTTGCAAATGTGTTTTGCAAATGGTTGAAGTCCATGCACCTTAGCCTTGTGACATGATGTTGTTATTTGTGAATGTATTTTGCAAATAGTTGATGCTCATGTTTGATTTCTTGTAGCATGTGACTTAAGTTTGCAAATGTGTTTTGCAAATGGTGTAAGTCCATGTATTTTATTCCTTGTGGTATGATTCTAAAGTTGGCAAATGTATTTTGCAACTTGTTAGGAATCTTGCCTTTGATCCTTGTTAGGCATGGCTCATCAATTGGCAAATGTGTTTTGCAATTGAAGTTGTTTTGAAAGTCATTGCGCTTTTGTCAGGATAATCGGTAGTTCCGGCGTTATAACTACGGAATTACCGCAGGCCGGAAGTTCCGAAATCCGGCGGTATGTTTTTTCCAAAGAAGCATCTTTTTTAGACTTAGCCGTTTTCTGGAAGCGCAGAAGTACCGCCATGTTGAGAGCGGAACTACCGCACCGCGGAAGTTCGGATTTTAGCGCGGTACGTTTTTTCCAGAGGGTGCAATGTGTTGGACCTGAGTGGAAGCGAAAGTACTGCCCATCATGAACGGAACTTCCGATAATCGGAAGTACCGCGTGTTGAACGGCGGAAGTTCTGGATTTCCTTTTCAACGGCAGTTTCTCGTCTGATATAGCCGTTGTTTGTGCTTGTCGCTGAGGTGCGAAAGTTTCGGCCGTATAATGGCGGAAGTTCCACATTTGCTGATTTTTAATCAGATTCTCTCCAAATGGCTAGTTTTTGTGTGTGGGCTATATGTAGCCACCTTGGCCGGTTGGGAATGGTGGCTGGTGTTCTTGTGAGTGTTATACTCAATCCTTTGAGCCTCTTGAGCTAAGAGCAAGTCTCACCTCTCTTATGTGCATGTATTGCACTTGGTGAGCTTAGGGAGTAAATCTTAAGTGCATGTGTTGTCTTAGGTAGTGGATTGTGTATCTACTTGAGCGTTGACACTTAATTAGTTCAAATGAGAGTTGATATTTATTTCTCTTGGTGTTTGCCGACACCTAGACGTCGTGGAGGCGTCGTGCGTGGTGATGTTCTCAAGAAGCTTGTGAGAAGACCCGGCGTGTTGTGAGTGGTTTGGTGCTCACCATCTCCGGAGTGGAGGAAGAGTGACCATAGTGGAGCGAGGTGTTGGTTCGTGTTGGAACCAGTCCAAGTGGTTGGACTTACCTCGGAGGTGTTGGCTTAATTAGTGGAGTCGGTCCAATGTGGTTGGGCTTACCTCAATGTGGATTAGGGGAGACCGGTGAGTCTCCGAACACCACGGTAAAACATAATTGTGTCCATCTTGCTTTACTTGTGCTTTACTTTGATCAATTTACATTCTTGCTTTAATTGCTTATATATCATTGTATGATTGCTCATATTGAATTGTATTCATATTGTTGGTGCACTTAGGGAAGCCTAGTTGATTTAGGTTTTAATTGTGCAAAACCAATTCGTTACTAGCTTCCGCATTATATATTGGTTTTAGCTCCAAAATTTTTAGAACCGCCTATTCACCCCCCCTCTAGTTGGCCACCTCGATCTTACACTCCTCCAGCAACTATTCAAGTTCCTCGCCAAAGTCGTGGACCATCCTCAAGTGCAACAGTAACTACAGTAGCGCCTCCACGGTATCCACACGTCTTGGGAAGGAATAACCGTACGCCGGTGTGCTAGCACCAAGCCGTATGGGAAGGCTATCTCAAGAAGATGGCGGCTAGGGTTTGGAGCAACTCATGCCAACTCTTGTCATCTCGTGTGTCCCAATAGCCTCAAGTGTCTCCTTATATAGTGCCCATGACAGATCCTATCCGAATATGTTTATTCCAACCCTTTAAGTTGTGACCCGTTAGGTTTATGCGTAATAGGTTGTTACTTGAAAACTCATTTCCGATCACCAGTCGTTAGCGGCTCCTAGCAGGATATAACGATTCCCGAATACACACAAATTATATCGGACAAACCTTAATGCAATATGATCTACGACCAGATCCTTATCATTAACGACCAGCTTGTATCTCTATACAACCAGCTCCTATTTGGTCTCGACCAGTTCGTAACTCCTTACGATCAGGTTTCGACCACTTAGTGATCATGTTCGACTAGCCTACGACTAGTCAGTATCTGTTCAAACTAAACGACATGCTTGTGTATTCTCCATTTGCCTCACGATATCCGGTTGAACTTCAGATGAGATATTATGTCATCTATGGACCGTTCAATACTTTCACGATCAAGTGTCGGATAACTTCATGTGGTCGAACTCTTCGACCACCAGTGGCATAGCCCCGCACTTTCTTTATTCGACCACATCGAGGGGCCCAAAGATATCTCATGTCATGTTAGGAGGGGAAAATCTCATATCCGACCAGTCATATTCCTTTGCATGTTTCGTAGCATATCTGAAAGGTAACTTTATAACTACCCAGTTACGGAGTAGCGTTTGACAACCCCAAAGTGTACTCTTACACATGTAGAAAACCATATTGATCTCAGGTCTAAGGATTACACATCATCATTGCTTGAGACCAACTGATGACACACGAAATCATAACAATCTCAACAGTGTCTCAAGGTGGGTCAATCCCACACCTTGTTATCCAACATGTGTTCACATTATTGATTCAATATCCCTATATCTATGACCAATGAAACATGGTCATCAATCAATACATGTGCTGGTCAATAGAGTCACTAGTGTTCCGACCAGTGACATTCGACCAGGGATACATTTAGAATGACATCATCATAAGTTAAAAGAGTTTCACCAACAAATCACATACTTGGCAATCTTCATAACTAATGATTCATTCAAGGAACATAATAACACTTATTCAATAACTCATAACATAGACGTGATACAATCATCTTTATGATTGTATCTAGGGCATATCACCAATAGTCTACCACTTGCACTAGAGTCAATCATATAGGTATCTTATACCCATAGCTCTTGTGTGCACCTCATGCTTAAGTTGCGGGAGAGACTTTGTCAATGGATCAGAAATAGTTAAATCCGTGTGCACTTTGTATATCTTCACATAACCACTCTCAAACCCTGATTTCGATCTGAAATCATCCTTGTCGGTTTGGAAGCTAGCATCGGTGTAGCCATTTACGACCAACTCTTCCTCACCACCATTGTCGTAGCAAAAGAAGGCTAGACAGTAAGAGAGGGGGGACCCCGGTACACTAGGAGGGACCAAAGAGTCCTCAGAAGAAGAGACCATCTGTCAGAAAAAGGTGTGCGTTGATTGTTCCAAAAAACTGGATCTACCATTTACATGGGGGGATGCCTATTTATAGCCCCTAAGACAGAGTGCTCACCGTACCATTCTAACACTAAAAAGGTGATGTACGCGTAGGGGCTGTAGGGACTTTTCCCTGGCTATGCGTAGGCTTCGACTCACGGTGGGGCTCCCTGGGCCCGGTCTTTCCGGCTGGTGCACCTGGTTCACCAGCTCCCGATGTGCTCCACCCTTGGGCCCCGCGGGACCCCGAAGACCCTTCGGAGGGGCTCTGGGTCTCCCCCGAGGTGGCCCCGCATGACCCACTGCTTCGAGCCTCTCCGGAGACCCTTCGGAGGGGCTCTGGGCCTTCTCCAAGGTGGCACCAGAGGACCCACTGCTTCGGGCCTTGCGGGGCTCTAGAGACCCTTCGGAGGGGCTCTGGGCCTTCTCCGAGGTGGTCCATGAGGACCCACTTGCTTCAGGCTTTGCGGGACTCCAGAGACCCTTCGGGGGGGCTTCGGGTTATCTCTAGAGCATCCCAGAAGGGACACCTGACGCTCCCCGGGGAGGGGGCCTTCGTGCTCGTGGGTTGCGGGGCCTGTCCTGCGGGCTTTGCCGGGTCGTTGGGGCCGGTGGGGCCGCCCCTACGACAACTATAAATAAGGAATGCATCCTTAGTCCTTATCAAATACTTAAGGATATTCTTGACTTTTATCCAGTGACCTTCACCTGGATCCGACTGATATCTGCTCGTAACACTTTGAGTATACGACACATCTGGTCGTGTACATAGCGTGGCATACATGATAGATCCAACAGCTGAAGCATATGGAATTCTACTCATTTTATCTCGCTCATCAGCGCTTGTAGGACACTGACTCTTGCTAAGATTAATGCTTTGCACCATAGGCAAGAAACCTTTATTAGAATCTTGCATAATAAACCGTTTCAACACCTTGTCTATGTACATAGCCTGCCTTAATCCAAATAGCTTTTTAAATCTATCTCTATAGATCCTTATACCAAGAATATATGCTGCATCTCCTAAATCTTTCATTGAGAAACTATTTCTTAATGAAGTTTTAACAGATTCAAGCATTGAAATATCATTTCTGACTAGTACTATGTTATCCACATACAAGATCAGAAACATAAGCTTGCTTCCACTAACCTTCTTGTAAACACAAGATTCTTCTTCGTTCTTGATGAAGTCAAACCCTTTGACCACTTCATCATAATAAATGTTCCAACTCCAAGATGCTTGCTTCAATCCATAAATGGATTTCTTAAGCTTTCATACCTTTCTAGCTTCCTTTGGATCGACCAAACCCTCAAGCTATGTCATGTACACATCCTCACTTAGGTTTCCATTTAAGAAAGCCGATTTGACATCCATTTGTCATATCTCGTAATCGAAATATGCAACAATAGCTAGAACGATCCGAATAGACTTAAGCATCACGACAGGTGAGAAGGTTTCATCATAATCAACACCTTGAATTTGTTTGAAATCCTTCACAACTAGTCATGCCTTATGAATGTGAATATGTCCATCCATATATATTTTTTAATTAAAAATCCATTTGCACTCAATAGTTGTAACACCATCAGGTGCATCAACCAAGTTCTAAACTTGATTGTCATACATGGATTTTATTTTGGATCTCATGGCTTCAAGTCATGACTCAGAGCTGGGTCCACCATCGCTTCCACATAAGTTTTAGGTTTATCATTATTTAATAATAAAACGCCATGCCCATACCTTGTAGGCAATTGACGTGGCCTTTTTGATCTACGTGGAGCTAATGCCTCATCTACAGGTTCAACAACATTTTATTCATCTTGTAAAGGTTCAATAGGAGTTGAAATATTTTCAGATGGTTCCCGAATTTCTTCAAGTTGCACATTGCTCCCACTGACTCCTTTGGAAAGAAACTATTTCTCCAAGAAGACACCATTACGGGCAACAAATATTTTGTTATCACCCCGATTATAAAAATAATATCCTTTAGTTTCCTTATGATACCCTACAAAGAAGCACTTATTAGACTTGGGTGTGAGTTTATCAGACGTCAAACATTTAACATATACCTCACAGCCCCATACCCTAAGAAAATACAATCCAGAACTCTTACCGGTCCATATCTCATATGGTGTATTCTCTACAGTTTTTGATGAAACCCTATTTAAAGTGAAAGTCGTTGTTTCTAGAGTATATCCCCAGAATTGCAATGAAAGATCAGATTGGCTCATCATTGATCGAACCATGTCCAACAATGTTTGGTTCCGTCGTTCAGACATCTGATTCCATTGAGGTGTCCCTGGCGGAGTGAGTTGTGGAACAATTCCACACTTTTTAGATGGTCACCAAACTCATGGCTCAAATATTCTCCTCCACGATCAGATCGTAGACATTTGATTGTCTTGCCAAGTTGATTCTGCACTTCATTCTGAAATTCTATAAACTTTTCAAATGATTCTGACTTATGCCTCATCAAATAGACATAGCTATATGTACTGAAATCATCAATAAAAGTTATGAAATACTAAAAACTACCTCTGGCCGAAGTACTCATTAGTTCACATACATCTGCACGTACAAGGGCCAATAAGTCACTTGCTCTCTCACCTCTAGTCATGAAAGACGCCTTCATCATCTTGCTAGGTAAACAAGATTCACATGTTTCAAATGATTCAAAATCAAATGAGTTTAGAAGACCATCTTTATGGAGCTTTATCATGCGCGGTGATGTTGGTATGGAGGCTATATCGAGCGGCGGTGATGACGAAGCAGGAGCTGATGGTAGCTCAAGTGGAGGTTATGTCGGGCGACAGTGATGGTATTTGTGTCGTGCGGTGGTGTTGGTATGGGTGCCGAAGATAATGTTGCTGGAGAAGTCCAGAAGAGAATTTAGACTAGAGTCAAGTATAATGGTCTGTGGTAGAGGTAGAGGTTGTGGATGCCAAGACTAGGAGCATAAGGGTAGAGGAAGAGGAGGTTAAGGTCACAACAGTTGGCAGATGGTGGAGATGAATTTGGTGATGTCGCTGGTGGTACTGGTGACGATCAACTTTTGATTTTTATAATGGCATTAGCTATATAGTCGATAATAGATTTGGCAAAGCCTACTAATAGTATTACAATATGTAACCAGATAACCATTATCGTTATCCCATGTCCATCTTAAGAGGAAGTGTTGAAGAATTAGTGTTATGATTTAATAATAGTCCAAATCGTGTGCGAGTTATTTTATAATCGGATTGTAATATTTGATATTATAAATAAAGAATGTGGAGATCCCAAGGGTTCACGATTATTCCCAAAATTTTATGTTTTCATTTCAATTCTAAATAACAGTTAACGATAACAGTAGTGTTGAACCTGAAAACTCAACTGGAATAGTTCAACCGCATAGAAGGCAGCTAGATGTTACACGCTCAGATTCCGTAGTTATAACCAATGGAGCAATTCACTAGTGACGCAACACAGCAGTTATATTCAAAAGTTAGCAACTTTTTTTGTCGTCATATTTGCAGAATCAAGCACACCACAGCACATGATATGTTAGTAAACGATGGCCAAAACAAGTGAGAAGATTGATCCACTCAAATAATTACATGAAATAAATTGAATACAATAATACCCTAGCTAATTCGACAATTATTACAACTGCCTCGAATCAGAGGCATCAACATCTCTACGACTGTTCCAGCTAGACTGGCTGAAATCTGTTGTGAAACCTTGGCTGCCAAATGCCATCCGCTGAAACAGTCTGATCTCTGCCGTATTCGCAACGTTGAACAGCTCACTCTTACCTGGCTGAACACCATTGGTTAAATCGACATCAGCTAAGCTATCGAGCACTCGCACCACCTGAGAGGAGAGAGGTGATAAAATGTCAAGTTTTGGTTCAATCAGATATAATGTGATTTCTTCAATCTTATACCTGGCTCATTCGGGGCCTCATGGATGCTGAGTGTCGAATGCAAGCTGCAGCAGCTTCAATCATACGAAACATTTCGACTTCGTCATAGTTTTTATGGAGCCTGGGGTCCAGCAGCTCCCCTACATTGCCAGTCTGAAGCGCTTGCGTGAGCAATGGCCTAGCCTGCAAATAACTGTATTGTCAAGAAATGTTCATCTTTACCTACTTAAGTTAAAATAAGATCTTTTTAATAAATTAGTTACAACAAGATTTTATCAGAAGCTATTCTCAAATGGCTGGTCCACAATGTTTCAGCCTATTTTTCCACTGCTGACTGACTACATGGGAATTGAAGAGATCAACAGCATACTATGGCCGACTACATTGTTCATGTAGTAAACTTTCATGTTCATAATTATTGATAAATGAGTCTATTTGACTATTCAAATATGGAAATAGCTAAGTCTATGTTGTGGCTAGTTTTCTGTTGCTTGTACAGGGGTGAAAATCTCCTTAAGCATCTTTATGCGTCAAGTTTACCGATAGAACTTACCCACTCTACAAGGCTCTCATCACCCAATGGTTTTGATGCATCAACAGGCTTTCTACTAGTAATAAGCTCTAAGAGAACAACACCAAATGAGAAGACATCAGATCTCTCAGTCAACTTGCCACTTGATGCATACTCTGGAGCCAGGTATCTAAGAAAAAAAAAGTGTCAGATTATATGCAAATGTAAACTGTTCTCTGGACCAGTCAGTATTTCACTTACCCGAAAGTTCCCATCACCCGTGTAGTTACATGTGTGACAGCATCCATAGCTAGCCTTGCAAGGCCAAAATCAGCAACCTAGCACATGAACAGCATGTGATTAGTATTTTTTCGCCAAAAAAACAGTATGCACTTAGTAACAATAATTGTATTATAGTAATGTATTCCCCAAGTTATGTAAATAGCATTGTTACTTGTGCTTCAAAGGTATTATCCAGCAAAATATTAGAAGATTTTATGTCTCGGTGGATTATTCGGGGATGACCTGACCAAGGAAAAGAAACAAGTAATGAGAAGGAAATAAGTGCAAAGTTTAAACAATCACACCAATAAAGGTAAACTAATACAAAAGAACATTACAATCTTCGTGAAGATATGCTATCCCTCGAGCCGAGCCAGCTGCGATTTTAACCCTAGCTGACCATTCCAAAACCGGCATCCCACGTCCTACGATGGCAGATCAAAACAACAATTGCTCAGTCAAAACTCAGAACTATGCAAATGCTCTTGTGCAATATGCCAAAGGTTAACACCATACCATGAAGATGATAGTGTAGTGTATTATTAGGCACAAAATCGTAGACAAGCAATCTCTGGTCATCCGAAATGCAATACCCTACAAGAGAAACTAGATGGCGATGATGCACACGACTGATGATATCCACCTCAGCATGGAACTCACGTTCCCCCTGCCCACCACCATCTTTCAGTTTCTTAACCGCAACCTCTCTTCCATCAGACAAGCAACCCTTGTACACAGACCCAAACCCACCTTCCCCTAGCAGGTTCTGAGCTGAAAAACCATTTGTGATCTGGTATAATTCTTCATAGGTGAAAAAACGACAGTTGCCCATGCTGAACTCTGGCATTGATTCTTTGTAGTCAGGACTCCCAACACTGTAGTTAGTTTTAGCAGAATGCCCTGGCCAAAAATGAGTTGTGCTTGCTCAGTTCATCAACCAGGAATACACTTAAAGACAAGTTTTAACTGTTAATGTGAGATATTGCTGCAAATGTGATTTATCAAATTACCTAACACTTGTGGGGAAGAGGCAGGTGAAGGCATCACAAACCCAGCTTGGTAACCAGTCACTCTCCGTTTCTTCTTGTACCAAAATGCAGCTCCTACCAAGCTAATCACAAGAACAGCGATCACTATGCCAATGCCCGCCTTTGCACTAGAAGTCATTCCACCACTGCTTAGCGGGGGACTCCTGTCTTGCACGGTGGGACTAGATGACTTGTTGGAACCTGGGTTGCCAGTTCCACTTGACGCCGGGCTGGCTGGATCAGCTGCCATAGCTGGGGCTGGCACCGACGATGGAGGACCAGAGCCTGGTGCAGACGGCGCCGCTACAGGCGGTGAGGGGCTAGTTACGCTAGTAGGAGAAGGGATGATATGATCTCCAGATGTTGGAGAGGGACTAGTGGGAGAAGGTTTGATATGATTTCCAGAAGGCGGCGGCGCCAGTGGTGGAGACCGTGGCTCAGTCGTAGGAGTTCTTGGTGACCTCCGATGCGGTGGTGGAGGTGACTGCGCTAATGGCGGCGTGGTTGAGCGAGCTGGCGGGTTAGGCGGTGGCAAATTGCTCTGGGATGGAGGTGGCGATGCGGCCGCAGGAGGAAGCAAAGGCGATTGCTTTGGAGGGGCAGCAGGTGTAGGAGGTGACCGCACTGCAGTAGGTGGTGAGGGTGGCGGCAATGCGACTGATGGGGTGGGTGGCGGAGAGGCAACAACAACTGGTGGTGGCGGCACGGTGGCCGGAGGTGGCGTCGGAGAGGAGGGTGGCGGGGAAACGGGCTGTGGGGGTGGCACGGCTGCGGAGGGAAGGGGAGGGGTCGCGGCCGGGGGAGCGGAGGAGGGGTCGGCCGGGGTGGCATTGGGCTGCGTCACCGGAGCAGGGGAGGTGGGTGTGGAAGTGTCAGGTGATGGAGTTATGGTGGAAGGCGGCGAGGTGGTGGGAGCGGCGGCCCAGGCCTTGGTGGCGCCCGGGGAGGGAGAAGGGGAGGACGCCATTGGAGCCTAATACCAGAGTGTTGCTGCAGCTGCTATCTTCTTGGAAATGGAGAGAATCGTACTATACACTAAAATTTGAGAGAGAATTCAGGCTTTCTACCAGCAAATTTCGCAGATTTGCACAGAAAGTAAGCAAAATTCTTCTCCTTGCTTCTTCCTCTTGGCGGTGCAAGAGTGCGGAGGCGAAATACCAAGAAATCTCACCTCGAGAACCGGGGGAAAAGCTTGTCGGTCAAATCAGCAAGAACAGCACTGCATTCCCCAAGAGCTAGCAGCTCTCTTGAACACCGAAAACAACCGGAGAAAACCGAACCTTTCTGACAAAAATTGAGCCAAGATCCCACCTTTGTCACGGATTTGGGGGAAAAGAAGCAAGGAAAGACGGAATTCTGAGGAAAAAATTGTTGAAGAAGCAGGAACAAAGATGGGGGCTTGGTTTCAAAGGCGGACGCGGTGGCTCTCTGAGGACCAGATCCAGCAGTAAAGCTGTAGCATTGAAGGCAAGACGAAGGTTACTGCAAAAACAACGAAGCCAAGCCAAGCAAAGCAAAGAAGAAGATAGAGAGGGTCTCCCTCCTTACTTCGTTCTATGCTAACTTCGTTTTTCTCTCTTGTCACCTCTTGCCTCCAATCCAAGGTCCTTGCCTTCTTCTCTCTTGTGAACCTGCCTGTGACAGACTGACAGTCTGTAGAAATCTCCCTTTCCCACTAGGCCACCACCCCGACGAGCCACTCTCACTGTAGAATCAATGGTGTCGTAGCATCCGAACCAAACATTGAGTACGAAATCAGCTTCTTAAATGCCCGTCGGTTATATATATATATATATATATATAATCTTTGTATTACATTGAGAGAGAGAGAAAGGTATTTAAATATATTTCTGAAGATACACCACGTAAACCTAGTGTATACACACGTGACGAGTACTCCTTGAGCCCTCCTACGACAAATGGATTCCGCTCGTCTACTCGCCTGGGTGACACAGATAGAGAGAGAGAGAGTTGTGCAGTGTCTGCCATGCCATGCTGGGTAGGAAAAAGAATAGCGTTGCGACGCGTGAAATTCTCCACTTTTCACTTTCGCTACTTACTATTTGTGATTTAACACTTTTCCTGTGTATTCATATGTCTATATCATATATGGGTACCTCTTGCAACATGGTTTATTGTTCTTTTGAGCATTACCCTGATCTCCATAGTGCTCCTTAATTAAAGCGATAATACTAGTATCTATTTTAGACTAAAGGTAGTACTATGTCACTTGTAGGTTTCGTGTTTCACCCAAATGGAATCAAAAGGAATTCTTAGCGAGCAAGTATTACTATCTCAAGGACTGAAGAAGTAAGCACTGTTCTTGCCTTCTTGAATTACTAGTGATATGTAAATGCAGACTTACAGGAGTGACCAAGACGAAAAGAAAAGGTGTTACTAGTAGGTGAATGTTGTACATTATCTTAACTCTATTTAAAACATGGATTAAGAGGGGGGGACACTGTTTAACATGGTCCCTCTCTGCTTCTCCTACCATGGTGCAGTGCAGTACAATTCACTTATCCAAAGCATAAGTTTTTTTGTTGAATAGTTCAAAATTAAAGCAATTTTTTTTTTTAAAAAAAAGAGAAGTGGAGTCAAGAAACAAAGTACTACTCTTTTGGCTGAAGGGAGTAGAATATTTAAGCAATAAAGAAGGGAAATACATTTGGATTTTAGTTGTGTACAACAGATGTGTGCACATGGCTTCGTCATGGGTCTGGATTGCCGCCTATTTGCCTCTCCTGCTAAGAAATATTTGACCTGAATTGTTCTGGCAAGTTTCAAGTCGGATTCGGCAGCTCGAGGAGGAGTGCAAGCGCAACCAAAATGTTGACAATGTGAGTCTCAAAAGATAATTTTTGTTAGCGATGAAAGCAAGAACATTTTTGCTTAAACATTTACGTACTGTCGACTAGTTTCAAGTACATGTCTTGATAGACCCTTCTTACTTTTCTGAAAATTGGCATGTTTAACGATAGTCCTTGTTACTCTGGTCAATGTTGTTGGTATTTCATCATAAATCAAACAGCTTCTTTTTTTTTCATTTCATAACTGGAGTGGTACAACTACAATGGACTTGGGGACCTCATGCAAATTGTAGCACGTTGTTTCAAGATAGGGAGTACTTACTGTTAGTCCACTACATTCATTAGTAGTACTGGATTCAAACGCTCCATTGGCTGAAGTTGAATCGTTCAAAGTATATATAGTAGTATACACGAGAGTACAGATTTATGTTGAGGTTTCTTAAAGTTGTCTCAAAACTCAATCCTCTCGTAGACTGAATAAAAAATCGATCTTGACATACTAGCTCATGCATAGCCTTCGGTTTAAACTTTAAACGACTTCGACTCATGGAGAAGACCTACACCAGTAAGTAACAATGTTCTGTTGAGTAAAAAAATGGAAGTGCTATGAACAGCCAGCACATGGCCGAATATGTTTTCCAACTGAAATCTTTGTGCTCGTTTAAGAAGAAGAAGAAGAAAAGAAATCTGTATGTATGCATGCAAGTGAGTGACGATTTTGTAAAACAATTTACTCGTATATACATGTAGAGTTGTAGTAGCCCTCATGTCAAAGTTGTTGGCACACCTAGAACAGCAAAAATTCAGAACTCGAAATAATCGAGAGCTCAATTATTGGTTGATGCTACTGTACGAGTATTCCGTAAGAGGCATGCATGAGACTTAACTAATTTCAACAGAGACAGCAATGCCAGCTCAGCTCAGCGTGTGACACTGACACCACACCGTCGCCGGCTGCACGCGTAGTCTCTTTCGGTTGACCTTGGCTTCACTAAACAAGTGTTTGTTTGTGTCCCCATGTGGCTCTGATGCGAGTGAAGCCCACAATTTCAGTACCTTTCGCTCTCCATGCATGCAATCTAACAGCTATTGTCCACATTGATCCAACAATCAATTGTCCCAAAACTCTTGCAATCATATTATGCATATGGCAGATTACCTGATTATACTGCTTTGAGAATGGAATCAACATTGTGGTATTATTGGAGAGTTTGTGTTCAAGTCAAATATAGAAGTTGTATTCGAGTCTAGTCCCAACTTGTATCCAACAAAAATCAATTTGGAGTTTGAGAATCTGGAGCAGTAGTGCATTTTTCAGAAATAGAAGGCTCTCGCATGGAGCAACATCCGATTACAAAATACCCTAAAATTAAGATAAAATTACCCAAAATGCTATAAAACCCTCGCCCATCCAATAAAACAAGGGTAGTGAGATCTTTCTCATTCCCTGAGCTGGATCTATACACAACTAGGAGTGGATCCAAAGTGAAGCCGAGTCTACAACAGAGCCGCACCAAACAGGCCTAATTGTATCCGAAAACTATAAACAAAGCCTATGGATCTATCACAATATTCCCAAAATCACTGGTATCGAGCCTACGCTGAAAACCTCCCACGCGACCGCCGCCGTTTCTGGCCGCCTGCTCCGCCCCATCTCTCTCCGTGCTCCATGCGCCGATCCTTGCTCCATCCCCAACTCCACGCACACCCGAGCACGCCCGCTTCACGTGTGCTCGTGATGCCGCCGCCCCAGATCGCCGTCCGCCGCCCAGATCCGCATCGCCACGCCTCGGTAGCTGACCGCACCGCCACGCCCCGTTTTCCTCAACTACGGCCGCGCCGCCGCACTCAATTTCTCGCTTCAGCCTCCCATGCCGCCGCCTCCGCCGCCGCGATCCTCGATCCTCGCGTCACCCTTGAGTCGCCGCCACCGACGAGTTCCTCCACGCCGCCCTAAGCCCCGACGCCACTCGCCGTCCCTGACCGCCACCGTCGACGGGTAGGGGTGGATAACGGCTCGGCTCGGCTCGGCTCGTTAAGAAAACGAGCTCGGCTCATTAAGCTAACGAGCAAAATACCAGGCTCGGCTCGGCTCGGCTCGTTAAAAACTCGAACTCGACTCGTTATGCTCGTTAGGCTCGTTATCAATAAAAATGCATGCAGTCCATCTCTGGTAATAAACGATCATGCTACCATCATAATGCACCATCTCTGTTATGCATTTAACTCGCTTATAGCATGTGAAAATGCTTTATTCATTCTGAAGCCTCTAACAGAATGCTTGATTCATTCTGAAGCCATTAAACATATGACACTCTGTATTACAGGCAAAGCTACCATTCATTCTGAAGCCACTACAGACAAAGTGCAATGGTCTCATGGCGGGTGAAACAGGGAAGGAACTGGAAGGCCAAGCGCACGAGCCCCGAGCTACCGAGCATTAGGGATGAGGGACTTAGGGAGTTAGGGTTGCGCTGAGCCCAGTGGCCAGTGGGCTAGGCTAGGAACTGGTCAGTGGGCTACCTGGTGGTCAACCGAGATGGCCTAGAACTCTGGACGTCTAGTGAGTGAACGAGCTAAACGAGTTAACGGGCAACTCGTGAGCCAGCTCGGTTCGGCTCGTTAAGAAAACGAGCTAAATTGCCGGCTCGGTTCGGCTCGTTAAGGGACCGAGTTCGAGCCGAGCTGGCTCGCGAGTTTTGAGCTTTTTTTCTACCCCTTCCGACGGGCCCCTTGCTCCACCAGAGCTCCTGGTCTTCCCGAGTTTGCTCCCGGCCGCCGCTGACACCCAGGCCGCCTCGCCTCGCCTGCCGTCGACCCTCGGGCCATAGCCAGAGCACGTGCTCCCGGGCCCTGCTCTCAAGGAGGAGGATCTTGCGGGAGAGGAGAGAGACGCGGGAGGAGGAAGTCCAGAGAGGAGAGAGAGAGACGGCTTGGTTTGCTATGGATCGATATGCGGATCTAGTGTGGCAAGGGGCGGATCTGGTGTGGTACAGTGGCTGCTGGTTCTACAGATGGTTCAAAAGGTGTTGGCGGCTGCGTTTGTGATCATGAAGTCGTGATCTATTGATGCATGAAGAGGTTGTCGTGATCGTTAATACGCGAGGCAATAGGCAGGAGGAGGACGAGTTGACGAGGAGTGTGTAATCGGTGATAAAAGTAGAAGGGCTGCCATGTTTCACTTGAAAAACTTGCCTACCATGGAGGATGCTATTTCGCTATGGTGCAGGAGGTATACATGGAGATTCCTCCAGGTTTTAAGAACAGACTAACTGAGAGGAAGGTGTGTAAACTCAAGAAGTCCTTATACGGTCTGAAACAGTCTCCAAGGGCGTGGTTTGATATATTCAGACGTGCAGTTTGTAGTATGGGCTATTATCAATGCAATGGAGATCATACTGTATTTTATAGGCATAGAAGATCTCATATCACTATATTGGCAGTATATGTTGATGATATTGTGATCACTGGAGATGATGCCGAGGAAATTAAGTCCTTGAAGAAAAGATTGGGAGAGGCATTCGAGGTGAAAGATCTTGGAGTTCTTCGATACTTTCTTGGAATCGAGACTGCCCGTTCTTTGAAGGGTATAGTTCTCTTCCAGAGGAAATATGTTCTTGATCTGCTGGCAGAAACAAGCATGCTTGGGTGTCGCCCTGTTGCATCACCTATTGATGGGAATCACAAGCTAGGTGTTGAGTCAGGAGATCCAGTTGACAAGGAAGCTTATCAAAGACTTGTTGGGTGTCTTATCTATTTGTGTCATACAAGACCTGATATTTCATATGTAGTAAGTGTGGTTAGTCGATATATGCATGATCCCAGAACAAGACACATGGATGTTGTCTATCGAATCCTGCGATATTTGAAGAGTAGCCCTAGGAAAGGCCTTTGGTTTAGGAAGAATCAACATCTGAATGTGGAAGGGTATTGCGATGCTGATTAGACGAGCAGTGTGGATGACAGGAGGTCTACCTCTGGATATTGCATCTTTGTGGGAGGTAACCTTGTGTCATGGAGAAGCAAGAAGTAGGTGGTTGTGGCTCGCTCTACTGCAGAGGTAGAGTACAGAGCAATGGCATTGAGTGTGAGTGAAATGATATAGATGAATGATTTATTGTCCAAGCTTTAGGTTTAGAGGAATAATCTCTTGGTGTTGCATTGTGACAATAAATCTGCAATCAACATTGCTAACAACCCAGTTCAGCATGAACGTACCAAGTATGTTGAGATTGATAGGTTTTTCATCAAGGAAAAACTTGATGGCGGAATATTGAAGTTAGAGTATATTAAGTATGGTAAACAGTTGGCTGACGTTTTCACTAAAGGGTTAGGTCCTAGTGAGTGTGCTACAATATATAACAAGATGTGTATGATTGATATCTTTGGCCCGTCTTGAGGGGGAGTGTTGGAGAGTTCGTGTTCAAGTCAAATATAGAAATTGTATTGGAGTCTATTGTATGAAGACTATAAGTAAAGGGGGTGGGGTCCTATGGATCTACACACAATATTCCCGAAAATCTACATGTATCACCCAAAAACCATTTTGTTTCTTTTAGTTCATAGGAAACACAAATTTTTTTGTAGTCCATGGGAGACACAGTTTTACTATTCAAGAAGAGATTGTGGTAAGAGTGTTTTACCTGCTTCTAGCTGGTCGTGAGAGAAACGTAGTCTTTTTTGGGGGACTGTTTGGTTGCTAGTCAAAATAAGAAGTCAGAATTCGGGGGCATAGTCAAAACTTGGACAAAATCAAATATTGATTAGAAACATACTGTTTGGATTGTGGTAAAGTCAAATTTTGGCATTACCGAATTTTTGATGGACGATTTTCTCGCCCTCGGATTTATCACACGAGTTTCCTCAACACATGCCTAGAAGTAGGGAGGCGCCAACTGATCTGCGCGCTAGCTACTCTACCGGCGTTGTTAATGAGAGAGTTTAATTAATTTCTTTTGATGATACACGAGAATAGGAGTAAGACTAGTTTTACTGCCGGGCCTGGATCGACAGACGTTTCAAGACTAGTTTCCTTGCTGCCTAGCAGTTCTAGGCAGCCAAAGAGTCTGCTACTTGATTGTGCTCTCTTGTTTTGCCAAGGAATTGAACCTGTGTATCAGCCAGTTGTTCCTTCCTTGATGGCAAGAAGAATTGGCCTGATTTGCCAGTCAGTTGTGTTGGCCCTTGCATCTGAAAGAGTTCAACGCCCTCAACATAGCTTGTGTAGGGCCGTGGCTAGTGACTAGAGGGGTGAATAGGAGTCACTTCAAAACTTCGCCATCGAGAAATTCAAAGCCCTTCCCAAGGTCAGAGATACAATGAAGATCAAGGCCTAAAGGATCACAATGGAAAACACCATTGAAAAACCAAGCTAATCAAGTCTTCATATGCCCGAGCGGCATATCCTTCAACTAGGGACCGGTCTGACCTCTGCGGTGGTTTGACCTCTGGGGCAGTCTGACCTCTTCTTCAAAACAGAACTGAAAACAACAGCCCAAGCAAAACAAAAAATGGCCCAACTTTCACACCTCGGCCCCAAGTCACTTGGCACATCACATGCACCAACTTGCCTCTTCATGTTCTGTCTTTTTTGTGGCTTCTGCTTAGGACACGTAGCCCAACCCAAACTTACACGACCGCATGAACCTCAGCTCTCCTGCCTAGTCCCGGTCTTGCTGTTGACCACCGCTGCTCTCCAATCAACCTGCACATCCAAAGACTAAGCAACAATCTCTGGACACAAAATCCATGTAGTCAAATCATACATCATGCAACTCAAACATAGCCAACCCATGGCTCCTAAGCCATGACTGAAACTCAAAACACCTCACTGAACTACTCACTGCTTTGGAAAACTACTGCTAGTCTGACCAAGACTTCCATCCCGCACAGACCGCTCCTAGTCAGACTGCACTCACTTATCATCGAATCGACTAAACCAAAGCCCGGTAACAAGGGAGCGGTTTGACCGCAGCCCCAGTGCAGGTCAGACCGCCCTAAATTCTCAACTCGACACGCTCTCTGGAAAAATCCAACTGGCTACCGAAGCCTAGTTGAACCGCACACACCGGTTTGACCACACTACATGTGTTGATCAGACCGCGGTCGCCTAAACTCACCTGACATAAGCGCAAGACCGATCTGACCGCTTCCACAAATCTGTCAGACCACACCTGGCCTGATAGGAACACCAAATCAGCAAACTCTCCTAAATCAAACTCAAACTCCAACAGAGTCACAAACTACAGTCAATTACTCGTTACAAACCATAAGGTGACCTCCACATGCTCTCACAGCTTGATTGTCAGAGACAAATGTGCATCGTTGAACTTGCAAACAGCGAATAACATCTAGTGTTTTCAATTGATTGGCTCTTCCCAACATTGTTACTTGGTTGATACATTTTAGCAGTGCTGTTTTTTTTTCGGTCTCAAGACTATAATTCTTTATTTTGAGTATATATATATATATATATATGTCTCCTCAACAGGTTGCTGTTGGAAATCACGATTCGAATTGCAGCAGGATACGAGTTCCTTTTTAAGAGAAGGAATCCGAGTGGGATACAACAGATACATGACCTATCCGTTTCTCGCAGATGGAGAGGTTATATAGCCAGGCAAGATTGGGCCGCTCGGCAAAGAGGAGAGGTTCATAGATCGTAGGGGGGGGAGAGAGAGAAGCGGAGATAAGAGAGAGGGAGTGAGAGATTCGTGGAGGCTTTTGTGACCCCGACGCTCAGCTGCGACGTGGCTTCCTTGCAGAAGGAGATGAAGCTGATGCACAAATTCCTGCCACACATCGACGCTTTGACTGCCCCCTCAGAACTTTCACGATGGGCATGATCTTGGACAACATCCTTGCCGTCTCCGGCCGTGTCGTCGACGCCGTCCATATGGCCGCCGATGCGCTTAATATTACCGCCAACTGCTGGGCTTTCACGTCCGTGGCCGCACCCCAATCTCAGCACAAGCTCCAGCTGACCACCGACGTCGGCTAGCGCCTGGCCCTCCTGCCGCCGTTGGACCACTGCTACCCCGACGGTGAAGACTTTGGAATTGTTGGAACCGGCGACCGCACTTTGATTAGGGTTACAAAATCGCGGTGGCTTCGTTCGTATGAGCAGTTTATTTCTTTTCTTTTGATTAGGGTTACAAAATATCGGCGTTATATATTTATACTCCGATTACATGTTTGATTTAGACTCGTAGTTGCGCTCCCATTTTTCAGATATAGTTCATTCTTTTCACCTTGTTATATATGAGTTATACACAACACGGCTCGACCACGTGCTACCCGCGCTCGGCCTAACTAAGGACGCTCTCGACGCCTCCATCCACTCCTTCAATGACATGATTCCAGCCAACGTCAGAGCGACTCCTGTGGCCCTCACCCACAAGAAAGAGGTCCGCAACAGCTTGGCCATGGCGCTTCAGTGCCCGCGTACACGCAGTCACAAGCAGCCATCGCCCTCCGCAAGATCGCTAATTAATGCAAGTGTTGTTGCGCTTTTTTTAAATATTTTTTTTTAAAAAAAATTACAAATATAAATAATCGGCCAAAAAAATAACAAAAATAGGTTCCTATCACTAGTTGAACTGGCGATAGGTTCTTGTCGCCACTTCCTGTCGCCAGTTGAACTGGCGATGAAAGCCTAAAATTTGGCACATGACTCATTTGTGTTCGGAAAAAAGAGGGGGGAAGGGAGAGGAGTAGAGGGGAGGAGAGAAGCTAACGAAGCGCTGCCCGCCCGGTTACCCACCTTTGAGGTAATTTTTTGAACCAAATAGATTACATAGTTTTGGATGTACAGTTGTGTAGTGCAATATTTTGTACATAATTCATTTTGGTGGGTAGTCTTGTTTTAGATATGTGGTTAATTGTAAAAATATTCTTCGTGGTGCAGTGCATCAATTATGTCGAGCGTCACTAATTTTAAAAGTTACTACGGTCCGAGGACTATTCTGGAGGGTGCTGAGGGGATTGATCGAGTTATTTTCAATCAGCAACCGTGCCCCTGCCAAGAGCAGAGGGGCGTACATAGGGCGCTGTGATGCGGTGGTTATTTCACACATTCCAAGTGGACCGTGGTGTCTATGATATGAGATTGAGTTATCTTGCCCACGAGCAACACAACCCACATATTTGGAGTTAGTGTAGCTGAATGGAATAAAGTCATGATAGTCATATCTACGCGTGGCGATGGAGGGAGGGTGGGATTTGTTTCTTTTGGCCCAGGCATATGCCAAGCTGATTCTTGCATCCGCGGCTGAACAAGAAGGGGTGGTGATGCCGAAGAAGAAGTCGACGACTTCACCACGCCACGGGCACACAAGGTTCAAGCTCCCTGAGCTTCGATGTCGTCGACAAAGACCACGAGAAGTAGCTCCTTCAATTAGGCAGGCCAGTGGGCTTGCTGACGAGGGTGAGGAGCTGGAAGCCATAGTGCAAAGGATGGACCAAAATCCCGGACTACAATGCATTGTCAGAAGATGAAGGATACAATGACGAGGATGATGTGGAATAGCTGGCAGTTCCATCCAAGTGGAACGCATACCAATTCTACAACCTCGTCGTTGACGAAAGCTCCCGTGTGTCGTGGAGTACGACCAGAGCGAGGTCAGGCAAGGAGCTGTGTACAAATACAAGGAGGTCGTGTAGGAGGCTGACAAATTCTAAGCCTTATCGGTGCGGCGCACATTCACAGTTATCAAGTCTAACCCAAGATGCTACGACGTGAAGTACGAAATAGAGGGATGCCCTTGGCGAGTGAACGCATTTCAGCCGAAGTGGAACACCTACTGGAAGTGCTCTATAGTGGTCCATCACACATGCGTCATCGCTGAGTCAGTGCAGTCCCACAGGAACCTGTCATCAGGCTTCATCGCCAACCTCATGTACAGTGAGATCGTGGATAATCTTGATTTGGAGTCACGATCCATTATTCTTACGATTGAGGCAAGGTTCTAGTATACAATCAACTATGCAAAGGTTTGGAGGGCAAAACAGAAGGTAGTGGAGTCAAGGTTCGACACATTCGAGAATTACTACCACAACCTCCCCGGGCTACTCCGAGTCATACAAGACAGGAATCTCGGCACTCATATCGACATTCAAGACGCCACACATCTAAAGTAGGCCGATAAGAGGGTACTGCAGCGAGCATTCTTCACCTTTGGTCCATGCATCAATATATTCTGACACTGCCGTCCAATCTTATGCGTAGATGGTACATTCCTAACTGGAAAGTACAAGGACCAGATACTGACCGCAATAGCGACGGACGACAACAATCAAGTTCTTCCAATGGCATTCACTTTCGTTGAAAGCGAGAACACAAACAGCTGGTTGTGGTTCCTGAAGAATGTTCACGAACTAACCCGTCGGCGGCACCACACTGTGCCAATAATAGGCCGGTCCACGTCGTCGTCTTCGGCATACAGGCTGACCGTGTACGCTCTCAAGTTCAGCTATGGACGTCCGATCTGGAAGCACTTGAAGGACCAAAGCTGCAGAAGTAGCGGGCATCAGGAGATGATGGAGCTGTCCTAGGACCAGCAGCACGCATCGCACAGTACAGCGGTACGTCGTGCATAGCATGACCGGACCCCAGACGTAGGGCTGGATCTCCTCCACTGGCCAGTCTGCGAGCTCACGTGTGTAGCAGATGAAGTGTTTGTCAACGCTTGTCGCCATGGCACCCCAGGATCATGATCCACCCAAATAGCCACAACATGTAGACCTCAAAGTGCCTCCTCACCGTCTCATCGGGTGCGTCCTCACCATACGCTTGGGTTGCAAGAAGACATATATACATCAGCAAGATTCACAAATGAATTGATACGAGAGGACAATAGTTATGAAGACTTACGTAGAACTGACAGATCCACCTCAGCGTCGGCCACGTGCGGGCTGCTGAACTCGTGGTAATCGCTTCCCGGCGGCAGCACATCCTAGAACCTCGGTAGGAACTTCATGCGCCACATGGGCGAGATCTCATACACCGCCATGGGAAGCCTGTGCTAGACAATCCGGTTAGGAAGCTCATGTCCTGCAGCGTCGGTGTCATCTTCCCGCACGGGAGGTGAAATGTGTGTCGCTGGCTTCCAGCGGTCGACCAACGCCGTCAGTAGGGCTCGGTTGTATGGAAAACGTTTGGATGTACGACCAGAATCGGAGTCCTGGTCGTCCTCCCACGTCGCCTCCACCATCCGTGCCAGCGGAAGGAGGCCTGCCGCTCTCAACATGCATCGGATTATGTTACGAACGAACTTTAGTCCACACATAGTAGTCAGGCCACAAATGAGTACACGAAGATCGCAGTGGCACGTACCTCGGCACCCAGCTGAGGTGCAACCTCTAGACCCTATGGGCGTGCGCAGCCACAACGCGCCAAGCTCAATCGGCGCCTCGCCCTCCTAGAGGTGGCTACGATGATGTAGGTCAATCACTGGGTTAATCAACTCGTACGCCCACTCGGCGGCATGATCTAGGTCCGCCATATCTGAAAATTCAGTGCATACATTGTAAATACCACGAAATATATAAAAAGATAACACACAGCAATATACGAAACTAATTACCAACCACAATAGAAACCAAATTTATGCGACAAGTCATAAAACTGCGATTACGCACTACTTAACCTGCAGAGCTAAATAAAGCTGGGATTTTTTCGATTAGGCTCTACCTACCCTAATTAGCTCCTTCGGATTTTCTTTGTAATTTTAAAAGGTGTCATGTTATTTCCAGTATTAACAATATAATTACCGTGCATAAATGGGGAGCTAAATAAAACTGGTATTATTTACATTACGCTCTACCTGCCTCGTACATAGCTTAAATGATATACTACATAATTGGACTATATTTATCTAATCTACTAAATTCTATGTTGTTGTTTTTGTTTGCTAATCGATAATGTTTTAACATAATGTACAAAGTTCAAAAAATTGTACATGCAAGATGGCCGATCGGATCCGATGCTCCGTCTATCTATCCCCCGCGACGAACTGGTAGAGCTTCGCTACCTTTCTTCTCTCCATCTCCTCTCTTTCTTTTTTTAATTAAAATGTGTTTAGAGTGATTTTTTTAGGGTTTTTATAGCTGGATTCGTCGTCTGTTCAACTGGCGACAAGTGACTGTTCATTTCCTATCGCCAGTTCAACTGGTGACAGAAGGGGGGCAAGGTACCTGTCGTCGGTTCAACCGGCGACAAGAACCCATTTTTGCAACCGGCGACAGAAACTCATTTTTGCTATTTTTCTGGACTTACTATTTATTTCTGTAATTTTTTAATATATATATATATTAATATTATTTTTAAAAATCGTGATGTTGCTAGGATTGGCACAGGTGTTCCGTTGGCAACACTGACAATGGCGATGGCAACGGTGGAATTAAAACAAAGATTAAAGGGGAAAATGATAATTTGCCACTCTAAACATGAAGGTTTAAGGTTTACCACCGATAACATTTTGCTCGATGAAATGATACTTTAAAGACACAAATAGCTGCAATTTGCCGCTCAAGCAGTATTCATGTTTTTTGTTTTTCGAAATCACTCGTCAAAGGTCCCTTTTGCCCCTCTTCTTCTTCACCTACCCAAATCATTCCTTCTTCTTCCTGTCTACTTCGCATGGCCACGACCTTGCTACTTCGCATGGCCGCCATTCCTGTATTTCTTCTTGTATGCACATCAATCAGCAAGGAGTGTGTAGGTATATACGCACCCAGGGCTGTTCCTGAAGTAGTGTCGGTCGGGGCGACCGCCCAGAGTCCACTAGAGCTAAAGGCTTCGATCCTGATACATCATACTATATATACATATATATGTATAATTATATATCCAGTATATGCACTATTGCTCTGCATGGCTGTATAACTACTAATTAGATTGAGGTATGAGCTAGCCAGGAGCCAACTAGTATCAATGACTTTGCATCTAGAAATAGTAGAAGAAATTGCTTTCTATGAGTAGTTTATATCTTTTTGATATATTGAATAGCTTTGCAGTTGATATAAAAAGTAGCATTATATATTTATTTTTAGGATAAAAGTCTTCTATTTTGTCTTACCCCTGGACTTCCAAAATGCCAGAAACGACCCTGTACGCAACCCAATCCCCAAGTGCTAGCTTTGGTTCTCCTCAAAGAGCAGCACGAGCTTCTTGGTTGCAGCAGGAATTCAACAAAAGTGCATGCGTATGTAGCAGTATTAGATCAATCACAAACCATAATTCCTTTCGTCACCTACCAAGATAAGGATAGTACCAAGATAAGGATAGTAGATGCTCCCACAGATTGGAACCCAGCAGCAATCCGGTCTCGTCCATCCACACAGCAGCGAACAAGATAATAGATTCGGTTGGGCCGTGGACTCCAGCACCACAGATTTCACCACCGCAGTCTCCATGGTCGCGGCTGCGCGTCACCTGCTCCTCCTCCCGCTGGCCCAAGTAGCAGCTCTCCGTGGAGATTCCACCATCGCTCGGACGGCGCGACGCCCGTTGACACGCCTGCCGAGCCTGGTGCTGACAGCGGACCCCAATCCCTGACTGCTGTGGATGGCTGACCTCCACGTGCGCTTCGTCGACGACCATGGCGGTGCCAGGCTTGGGAAGAAGGGTGGGGAGGGGGGAGAAGGGCAAAGTTGTCTTTTTACATGCGATTTTGGGACGAATAAATAAATAAATAAAATACTGAAATACATTCAGAGCGGCAAATCTCAACTATTTTCATGTTTGTAGTGGTATTTCATCGAGAAAAATATTTTCTTGTGGCAAATATATTGATGCACATCTTTAGAGTGGCAAATAATTAATTTTCCGGTAGAGGTAGGATTTGAGCACTTTGTTTAAACTGTGCCTCCATTATTCTTAATTTGAGCACTTTGTTTGGTTACATTTAAATCAGAATATATCGTTATATAGAGTAGCATCTGTTTTCGAATAACATTGCAACTTTGTATGCCTAGTAGCTGGTGTGAAACAGTATAATAAGGTTTTTTTTAATAAAAAAAATAGTAGGCAAGGGCGGTAAGCACAGTGATATTAAGACTTGAAAGAAAGTTTTGGTGATCTAGATATGCATTTTGGGAGAACGGTAACATATTTGAACCCTGACAAATTTGGCGACCAAACATGCAATTTACTATTCCGATTAATTGCGTGGTGCTAACTTTGGGCAATATTTCAGTATTAAGACGGTTGCATAGTGATGTTGAACTTAGGTATGAAAGGCAATATTCCTTTAGGGAAAGGAGAGATAACCGTAGTGGAATCAAATCCTAGAAAGTTTAAAGGAAGGGGAAAAATAGAGAGAAGACGGACAAAGAGCAGAAGCTCTACGTTTGCTTCGCTTGGTTGCTTTCTCAGCCGGTGTTGCGCATCCCGGCGGCGATGCCGTTGATGGTGATGAGAAGCGCGTCGCGGAGCTTGCGGTTGTCGTCGTCCCGCCGCAGCCGTCGCAACACCTCCACCTGCAACATGTTCATGGGGTTGAGGTACGGCAGCCTGCTCTCGATCAGCCTCCTCAAGCTCCGGTTGTTCGCCGACAGCTTGCTGTGCCCGCTCACCACTAGCACGCAGTTCTCCGTGCGCGCCAGCTCCTGCCGCAGCTCCGCACCCAGCTCCCGCCTGTCCTTGGAAACCAGCATGTCGTCGTAGTGCTTCGCCATGGGCGCGTCGGCCTTGGCCACCACCATCTCGATCAGATCGATGGTGGACTGGAAGAAGGGCCACTCCAGGTACATGGCCTGGAGCTCGTCCGTGTGCCCCTTGTCGCACGCGTCCTGGAGCCCCTTGCCGACGCCGAGCCAGGCCGGGAGCACGAGCCGCGTCTGCGTCCACGCGAACACCCACGGGATGGCGCGGAGGCTGTCGATACCGGCCGTGGCCTTGCGCTTGGCCGGGCGGCTGCCGATGTTGAGGAAGCCGAGCTCGGCCTGCGGCGTGGCCTCCTGGAAGTAGGTGATGAACTCCGGGTTCTCGTACACGGTGCTGCGGTAGTGCGCGCAGCTCACGCGGGAGATCTCCTCCATCACATGCCGCCAGTTCGCATCCCGAGGCGGCTGCGGTGGGCGCAGGGTGGCTAGCAGCACCGCGGTGGTGTAGATCTCCAGCTGCCGGACTGCGGTCTGCGGCAAGCCGAACTTGGCTTGCACCATCTCGCCTTGCTCCGTCGACCGAAGAGTTCCCTGCATTGGTCACAGAGAACATAAGCTGCATGTGTAGGATAATATATAGATGGACGTTGGATAGCGCGCGTACTCACCATTACTGAACCAGGAGGTTGTGACTGAATGGCGAGATACGTTGGCCCTCCGCCGCGACCAATGCTTCCACCACGGCCGTGGAAGAGAGTAACCTTGATCCCAAACTCGTTGCATGCGGCAACGACATCTTCTTGAGCCTTGTACAGTTCCCATGCTGCTGTAAAACGGCCCGCGTCCTTGCCAGAATCCGAGTAACCCACCATAACCTGCAACGGTTGATAAGACTCTTAATTTCTACACAATTGTCCAAATGAAAATTAAAGTTGCAAAAGTTGAAACTACTGGGCGCTAGCATTTTACCTCTTGGTGCCCGTTATGGTTCTTGATGATATGCTCTCTGTACCAGTCAATGGATAGTAACTTTCTGATTGCCGAGCCGGCTTCTCGTAAATCTTTCACGGTCTCAAACAAGGGAACAACTCTTAACCTGTTCGCCAAGGATCACACACTAATTTTAACTAACATCACCACCGTAAATAAAGACAATATATCAGCGCCAAAAGCAGGTATAGTCGGCTTAGCCATAGGGCAAAGTACAAGATCACAGTGTTCAGTTCTCGGATTAGGTTCAGTTTAGCCATTCTACTTTGTTTTATAATGGTATAACCTAGATTGCGTAGGGGATAGTCGTGGGAAACAGGGGGCTTTGGCCGGTTGCTCCGGCGACCCGGCGCCATGATGGCTGCCTAGCGCGGCAAGGAGATGGAGGTTAGGGAATCAGAGGAGACTGGGATTAGAGTTTTCTGAATTTCATTGCTTGCTGAAAATACGACTGCCGTGCGCCACTTATAGATATGGCCCTGTGCTAACAAACCAAATCTCTAAATAATTGCTTTCCTAAGAAGCAATTAACTAATTGGACCATGATTTGATCACTAGATTTAAATAAACAATCCTAAATATAACTTTCTAATTTAGAGATAACATTCTAAATAAAGATAAGTTCCCTTATTTGGGATTTCCTTGTGCCGGCCGAAACGTGGCTCGCCCCACTATGCACGCAGTTGGCGGCACATCGACGTTACGGAATTCCCCACATGATATCTCTCTCGTCCTCGAGAAACAGCTCGTCCTCGAGCTGGAATGTAGGATAAGATTGTTTGAAGTCTTCGACTGGTTCCCATGATGCTTCCGAGGCATCAAGGCCCACCTATTGTACAAGCACATGCCAGACGTCACGGCGAAGGCAAGCTTTCAAGACTTTGGGCGGAACAGGAAGTGCGTGACCATGCTCAATGGGCGGTAAAGTAGGCGGTGTAGTCGGAGTTGGCAGGTCTCCATGAAACTTCTTCAGAAGCTCGACGTGAAACACATTGTGTAGACAGGTGCCATCAGGTAGGTGCATGCGATACGCCACGGTACCAATGTGTTCCACTATCTCGTAAGGTCCATAGTATTGTGGACCTAACTTGCCCGTAGTGCGGCTAGGAAGGGAAGCAGCCTCCCGATGAAGAAGACACAACCATACATAATTGTCGACTGCAAATGCAATGTCACAATGACGTTGGTCATAGTAGTGCTTGGCGTATTGCTGAGCGTGAAGAAGACGACAACGAATATCACTGAGGAATTGATCGCGATCACGGAACTGAGCATCAACCGCTACCACCTTGGTCGTGCCGGCGTCATAGGTCATCAAAGATGGAGGGGGTCGACCATAGACCACTGTGAAGGGTGTATCGCGAAGCATCGTATGCTAGGTGTTGTAGCAATATTCGGCCCAAGGCAACCACTCGAGCCATTGGTGTGGCCGATCCCCAGTCAAGCAACGGAAATACATGGCAATGGCCTTATTAACTGCCCCCGTCTGGCCATCTGACTAAGGATGGAAAGCTGAGCTCATGTGCAGGCGAACCCCAATGAGAAGAAATAATTCTTGCCAAAAATTGCTAGTGAAGACTGGGTCGCGGTCGTTGGCAATCGAATGAGGGATCCCATGTAGATGCACGATTTCGTGGAAGAAGGCGCGCACGACGGAGACGACTGTGTACAGATGCCCTAAAGGAATGAAGTGTGCGTATTTGGAAAAACGGTTGATGATGGAGAGTATGACCGATTTGCCGTGTACGCAAGGCAGTCCCTCAATGAAGTCCATAGAGATATCGGCCCATACGGTCGTAGGGACCTCCAGCGTTGAAGCAAGTCGGCTGGATGAAGATGCTCTGTTTTGTTACGCTGACAGATCATGCAAGCACGTACAAAATCTTGGACCTCCTGTAGAGCGCTAGGGATATAGAAATCCGTGCACAACCGATGAAGGGTCTTCTGGATGACATCATGACCGATGTGTGCCATGGCCAGGATGGTCGGTACGGATGGTGAGGAGGCCGGCTCAAAGATGTGACCACTCCGGAGGAGCAGGCCGTCGGTTAGGGATCATGGCTCACCTAGTTCGCCGTCTGTACTTGGGTGCAGATTGCTTGCAACTCGGCAGACGCCGCTACTTCCTGGTGCAGATCATCAAACAACGAGGAGGATGGTCCCGTCAGCGCACATGTCGCGGCATGCTCCACATTGTGTCGAGAGAGAGCGTCGGCCATAGTGTTGAGACAACCGGAACGGTACTCGACCGTGAAGTTGTAGCCGAACAACCTGTTCACCCATTGATGCTGAGGGATAGTGGGGAGTCGTTGGTCCAGCAGGAACTTCAAACTGTGGTGATGTGTACGCACGGTGAAGATGCGGCCCCAAACATAGGGTCGCCAGTGGCGGATAGCATGAACCAATCCAATGAGCCCCCGTTCGTACGTGGCCACTTTAGCACGGCGTACGCCAATCGATTTGCTGAAGAAGGCAAGAGGACCCGTGCCCTGGTGGATGACTATGTCAAATCCCGTACCAGAAGCGTTGCACTCGATGATGAATGCCGCGATGAAGTCCGATAGTTGGAGCACCGGTGCAGTGGAGAAGGTTGCTTTGAGGGCTTGAAAACCCTTGGCTGCCTCCTGCGACCAGTGGAAGGACTCCTTTTTGAGGAGTTTGTTGAGTGGAGCGACGATGATGCCAAAGTCGCGGTGAATTTGTGATAGTAGCTCGTAAGTCCGAGGAACCCACGTATCCCTAACCGCAAGAAGTGTGAGCCAGGTTTTGACGGTGACGACCTTGTCTTCATCCATGGCGACCCCGTCTGCGGATATCACGTGGCCGAGGTAGGCAACTGTGGGCGCGCCAAAAGTACACTTGGAGCCCTTGAGATGGAGTTGGTGACGGCGAATGAGCAATACCGCATGTAAATGGTACATATGCTGCGACCAAGATGAGTTGTAGATCAAAATATCACCAAAGAAAACAAACACAAAACGACGGAGATAAGGTTTCCTCAAAGCCTGAAAAGTAGCTGGTGCATTAGTGGGCGAATGGCATCACCAGGAACTCAAAGCGACCATGATGAGTCTGAAACACAGTCTTCACGTTTGGTTGGGTGCATGCGCACCTGGTGGTAACCAAAATGGAGGTCTTGCTTGGAAAGAAGCAAGCGTCGCGCAACTTGTCGATGAGCTCATCGACGACCGGTATCGGGAACTTGTCTTTCACCGTTAGCTCATTGAGAGCACGATAATCGACGCAAAAGCGCCATGATCCATTGTGTTTCTTCACAAGGAGGACTTGTAAGGAAAACGCCGAGCTAGTGGAACGGATGGTGCCTTGTTGTAGCATGGCCAAACATTGGCACTCCTGTTCATCCTTCTGGAGGTGCAGGTAGTGGTATGGCCGAATTGTCGTGGGAGCCGACCCAGGCAAGAGGTGAATCCGATGGTCCAGGGTGCGTTCCGGGGGAAGACCAACAGGTTTTGCGAAGAACTCATTGAATTTCTGCAATAGGGTGTCGAGGGTTTGTCATTTGCACATGTAGCCATACGGGAAGCTGTGCGCGGGGCAGTATGCCACGCCATTGAATACGGTGGCCCTCACGCCAGAACGTCATGCGGAGGTTATCGAAATCCCACAAGATGGGACCAAGTGTACAAAACCACTGGATTCCAAGCACGATGCCAAAGCTGTAACATCCCAAATTTCGACCCTTTGAAAAATTTATTTCAAAATAATTAATTCAAATATTTGAATTTTATATTGTGATCCTAATAAATTCAAAGAGTCTTTTTGAAGCTTTAAATAAATAAAATGAATCATTTGAAATTTATTGGATTAAATTAAAACTTAATTTGAATTTTCAAAAAAGATAAACATTTTAAATGATTAAAATAAACATCAATTAAAATCAAAATTATTTTATTAAATATATTCAGGTTGAAGGATTTTTGTGGATTTTTCTTGGAATTTTTTGAATTTATTTATTTTTGAATTTTTTTAGATTTTCTTTCTTTTCTCTCTCCTACCTTTCTTCATCCTCAGATCGCTGGTTTCTGTTTCTCGTCTGAAAAACAGGAGAGCAACAATAGTTCATCTCCATTCCTTGCTCTTCTCACTCAGAGCTCCAAATTCAAATCCGTCTAAAGCAATGCGAACCCCGTAATCACCACACCACTACCCCAGTGCATTCAAAGCCCTGAAACCGCGGCTCATCAATCAATTTTGTCGTTTCCTTCGTCATTAATCTCAAAACCGAAACTATCGCCCGTAGTTCATCGTGTTCCAGTCGATTTGTTTCTTGGTTGAAGCTATAAATTGCTACAAAGCGGCTCTTAGACCCCTTTGCATTCCCTCCAAGTCTCATAACCATCGGAGCACCGACGATGTCCAATTTTTTTTTTTTCCCGAATGTCGGTCCTCTAACCTGTTTTGAGCATTCTTCATTCCGGTGAGTTTTTCAATCATTTGATCGCGTCACTTTCTGTTCCCGAGCACGGTGAACATTAGACCTCAATAAATTTCTTGTTTCATGCAGCAGATTGCTCGAATTTTGTTGTTCCTCCTCCTAGGCTAAATTCGCTCCCAACGATCGAACTTCGTCTTTAGTGCGTATTTCCTCGTGTGAACCGCGTCACGGTGCGTTCCAGACCTTCCTCATCCTTAACCCCCTCTCAATTTATTGGATTACTCGCTGTAGATTGTCGCCGTCGTCGTCGCTCGTTTCATGTCGCCGTCGCCGTGGAGGCATCACCTCGGACCACCTCCGCTAATCCGACGGTACCTACACACTCCTTGGGTCGAGGCCATGTCCGTGCTCACCCTAGCTCCCTCCAAGTGCCTCCCCTTCGCCGGCGCCACACGGGCCCAGTCGTGCCACCGCCCATGGCCTCACCGCCACCGCCGCTCCATGTCGCGCCGCCACCGCCTCCTAGGGGTAGAGGAACCCCATGGGCTCCCATTTTCATGCTTGGCCGGTCACCTCACCGCCTCCCTTGTTGGCACCGCTGCCACGGATGGAGCTTCCCTGGGCGTTCTGCTTTGTTCATTTTGGTTGAAGTTCTCTCTATTCCTTTGCTTCATTTATTTATGCATTGAGTTTTGTCACAAGAGCACATTGGCTTGGTTGGCTTCCTGAGGTAGGATAGTCCTCCATTGATACCAGAGGTCTTGAGTTCGAATCACGGGGTTCCTATTATTTTCTGGATTTTCAATTCTTTTTCATGAGTCAATGACAGCCAAGCCCCACACGTCATACACTCATTTAAAACCAAATTCGGTCTTGAGTTCGAATCACGGGTTCCTACTATTTTCGGATTTTCAATTCTTTTTCATGAGTCAATGACAGCCAAGCCCCACGCGTCGTACACTCATTTAAAACCAAATTCCAGTAAAAAATAAGATTCCGAGGAATCTTCCCTCGTTTTGTAATTTTTTGAAATTTCCATTCCATTCGATCTTCCAATCGCTCGTTCTCCGTCGTCCGAACTCTGAATCCAATGATTCGAGTTTCTAAATTCATATAAAATACTAATATTTCTTCCAGTATATATTTTATATTTTTGTGATTTTATTTGTATTTATTTATTTATTAGTATATCTCATTTTGTGTGTAGAACCCGACGTCGCCGCAGAAGTTTCCAACCAACAGCAAGAACTTTCCGCCAACGTCAACAAATGAGTCTCATTTGACCATTTTGAACCTATGATTTATAAATTATGTTTTCAGTTTTAAAGTTATGCATTGCTATTTTATTTAAATGATAAGTTTAAATTGTAGGTTACTAGTTAAAAACCTAAAGTTTGTTAATGTCTTCCTTGATATTTGATATACTACACCTTTAAACCCTAGCATAGAAATTTCACATTATTGAATACAATTTTGCAGAATAGTTTGATACGGTAGATTTGCTTAGGCGTGTTGTTTGATTTTGTTTAACTTTTGGGGGAGAAAAACCTTTAAAATTTGTATGTTTTGAATTTGGAAAAATACTAGACATTAGGTAATGTTAGTAGTTGGAAAATAAAATAAAATGATAAAAATATGTTTTAGACTTGGGTGGATGGTAAGATCAGGCGGGTGCAGCTAGAGCACGAGATCTAGTATTGTGTTAAGTTCCGCCCAAGTCATATTAAGGACCGGCGGTTGTGATTATCCAAACTGAGCAATACCGTGCAACCACATGTCCTAAATGGGAAGGACCTGACTGAATAATTTACTATATTCTAGCATTACGCCCGCAGGCTATAAATGGTATGAGTTACCTAGGTAGCGCAGACGATGGTAATTGACGTCCATGTCTGTTGGGGCTTGCGTTGGGCGTTGGTAAATGACGTCCAAGTCCGGGCAGGTTATCCCCACAACGGTGAGCTCCGGGTCAATGGTAAATGACGTCCATGACCTGGGGTTAAGCTCATCGGGCGGGCTAATGCTAAGATAAAGTATTGTAAAAGCCCTGTGATAATAGTTTAGTCACACACCTAAGGAAGTATGTCATGGCCGACATTATAAGCTGATTATCTCGTGTGGGTCAAGTTGTACAACCTCTGCAGGTGTAAAATATTCAAATAGCCGTGCCCACGGTCAAGGGCGAGCAAGGTGCGTTTTCACATGGTAGATTTTGGTTTTGATTTCAAAAGAGTAAATTTTGGGATCCGGGAGCAGTTGGGACTCTCGGATAGTTTTCCGGCAGCTAGAGCTAGTTGGGTAGCTAGAGCCCTATCCTTTGAACCTTGGCAGCTAGAGCCTTGATACTAGTGGTTGGTAGCTAGAACCTCCACTTGAGATATAGTTAATTTATTTATTGAAATTACTTTTTGGTCAAATATGCTTTATGCAAAATTGTTTAAACTTAAAATATTGCTTTGTACAAAAGAACCATATATGTCCAATTGTTAAAGCTATGCATATGCATATTTCCTAAGACTCGCGGGGTACTTTATGTACTCACATGCTACACTCTAAATAAATCTCAGAAGTCTTCGATGATGTACTTCGTCTGTGGCTTTGATGAAGGACACCCGGAGTACTAGGTTGCATTCCCCAGTCAAATGTCGGTAGGCAATTTGATGGGCCGCCACACAGAGTTTATCATTTTATTTCTGTTGCTGTAAGACTCAAGGTTTTTTAACTTCTTTTCTAATAAGTAGCTATAAGGTCAGTACTCATTTGTTTATTAATGTTATTTCGTGATTCGATTTGTTATCAATGATGTTTCCACTGTGTGCATTAGCTACTGATCATGGGACTGGTGCAGAAATACACAAAGGGTTCGGATTCAAAATCCGGTCCCAACAGAGTTGGTATCAGAGCCAGGTTGACTGTAGGACGTGACCTAGTTAGAAATAGCATGCCTTAAGGATTTTGGGATCCGGGAGCAGTTGGGACTCTCGGGTAGTTTTCCGGCAGTTACAACTAGTTGGGTAGCTAGAGCCCTATCCTTTAAACCTTGGCAACTAGAGTCTTGATACTAGTGGTTGGTAGCTAGAACCTCCACTAGAGATACAGTTAATTTATTTATTGAAATTACTTTTTGGTCAAATATGCTTTATGCAAAATTGTTTAAACTTAAAATATTGCTTTGTGCAAAAGAACCATATATGCCCAATTGTTAAAACTATGCATATGCATATTTCCCAAGACTTGAGGGGTACTTTATGTACTCACATGCTATACTCTAAATAAATCTCAGAAGTCTTTGATGATGCCGAGGATGACTACGGCTACTTCGTCTGTGGCTTTGATGAAGGACACCGGAGTACTATGTTGTATTCCCCAGTCGAATGCCGGTAGGCAATTTGATGGGCCGCCACACAGAGTTTATCATTTTATTTCTGTTGTTGTAAGACTCAAGGTTTTTTAACTTCTTTTCTAATAAGTGGCTATAAGGTCAGTACTCATTTGTTTATTAATGTTATTTCGTGATTCAATTTGTTATCAATGATGTTTCCACTGTGTGCATTAACTACTGATCATGGGACTGGTGCAAAAATACACAGAGGGTTCGGATTCAAAAATCCGGTCCCGACAGAGTTGGTATCAGAGCCAGGTTGACTGTAGGATGTGACCTAGTTAGAAATGGCGGGCCTTAAGGATTTTGGGATCCGGGAGCAGTTGGGACTCTCGGGTAGTTTTCCGGCAGTTAGAGTTAGTTGGGTAGCTAGAGCTCTATCCTTTAAACCTTGGCAGCTAGAGTCTTGATACTAGTGGTTGGTAGCTAGAACCTCCACTAGAGATACAGTTAATTTATTTATTGAAATTACTTTTTAATCAAATACGCTTTATGAAAAAATTAATTACTTTTTAATCAAATACGCTTTATGAAAAATTGTTTAAACTTAAAATATTACTTTGTGCAAAAGAACCCTATATGTCCAATTGTTAAAGCTATACATACGCATATTTCCCAAGACTCACGAAGTATTTTATGTACTCACATGCTACTCTAAATAAATCTCAGAAGTTTTCGATGATGCCAAAGATGACTACGGCTACTTCGCCTGTGGCTTTGATGAAGGACACCCGGAGTACTAGGTTGTGTTCCTCAGTCGAATGCTGGTAGGCAATTTGATGAGCCACCACGCAGAGTTTATTATTTTATTTCCGCTGCTGTAAGACTCAAGGTCTTTTGACTTCTTTTGTAATAAGTGGATATAAGGCCGGTACTCATTTGTTTATTAATGTTATTTCGTGATTCGACTTGTTATCAATGATGTTTCCACTGTGTGCATTAACTACTGATCATGGAACTAGTGCAAAAATACACAGAGAGTTCGGATTTAGAAATCTGGTCCCAATAAAAGCCACCGAGTGGAATGGCGAGGCCGTCCACCTTGAAGTGCTTGCCGTTGATGTGCAAGGGCATGCCACGGCGGAGACCACCGCCGCCGTTGGTGACCTCGACACGAGTCCCGGGCGTGGTTCTAGCGTCAAACCGGCGCGCACCACCGTGTTGTCGCTGATGAAGTTATATGTGAATCCCGAGTCGAGGAGTGCGATGAAATGCCAATGGTGACGCGTAGTTGCATGGTTTCATTGGCGCAGATACTCCGCAATCCAGTGAATGCGTAAAGAGACACCGTCGGCGTATGATCCAAGGGATTGAAGGAGTCGTCAACCGACCCGTTCTCATTGTAGTCGTCGACCTCAATATAAAAGAGGCGCTGACAATGATGACCGCGGATGTACTGCTCATTGCAGTTGAAGCACAGGGCTTGCTTGCGTCGTTTGGCCATCTCAGGTGGGGTGAGACGGTGAAGGGGACGACCCGCAGGCTACGGTGTAGGCGCTGGTGTCGTTGCAATTCCTCCGGGAACCGGCGACTAAGGCACGACTGGTATGGGCATGGATGGCCGCTGCCATCCAGTGGGCGGCGACCCTTGGCGATGATCACCGACTGGCGGCGCAGTCGGCGCTGCCTGTGTCCGCAACTCGTAGGCACATGTGAGGCTCGTCACCATCTGCAAGTCGGGAGGGTTCTGAAGCTCCAAGTCAATCCGCAATTGGTCGGGGAGGCCGAATGTGAAGAGCTGCATCTGATGTATCTGAGTGAGAACTTCGGTGCGATAGAGGAGTGCCAAGTACTTGTCGATGTAATCCAGCACCATATTGCCAAAAGGCAAACGTGCGAGGGCGCCCAATGGATTGCTTCGGATTGGGGGGCCCAAACCAAAGGTGACAGAGCTCCTTAAGATGCGACCATGAGGACACTCATGTGTCACGTTCCAACTCATAATACCAATGCTAAGTGATGCCGGTGAGATGATAGGATGCCAACCAGACTTTGTCGGCCTCATCCATTTGTTGGCCACGAAAGAATTGCTCACATCGATTAATCTATGCCAACGAATCATCCTTGCCCTCATATGTAGGAAATTCTAATTTGTGGTAGCGAGGAACGCTTAAAGCATGGCTCTGCTCGATTTGCGTGGGCGGGATGGGAGGAATAGGTGGTTGAATCATGCTAGTGTCTTGTGGGAAGGGAGGGAATTGGATAATGGTGTATGGTAGGGTGGTTGTGAACATAGATATATATGGCGCAGCTGATGACATGGTAGTGGCGGTGGGCGTGGGAGATGTGTGGGTGTATGCGATGGTGGCAGTGGGTGTCGAAGGGGTGTGGATGTATGCGGTGGTGGCGGCGGCTGGAAGTTGGTACTGGGCGTATTGGGTGGTGGTGGCGGAAACTAGTTCTGAGGAGGATTGGCCCTCGAATGCGGCGATTGCCGGGACAGCCAGCAGATGCGGCGATTGCTGGGACAGCCAGCGGATGCGGCGATTGCCAGGACAACAAGCGGTTACGGCAATAGGGTTAGCAACTCCACTGTCGGGCGTTTCTCCATGGCCGTCAGGCGATTGGTGACGTCTCCCATCTGTTGTTCCATGCCGTCGATGCAAGTAGTCAACACCTGGATAGCTTGCAGGAGTTGCGCCATGGAGACTTCTTCTGCCGCTTTGGAACTGGGCGTGGTGATGGTGGGCGAAGGTGGCTCTGATACCAAGTTGATATAACCTAGATTGCGTAGGGGATAGTCGTGGGTAACAGGGGGCTTCGGCCGGTAGCTTCGGTGATCCGGCGCCGTGATGGCTGCCTGACGCGTAGCAAGGAGGAGAGGGAGGTTAGGGAATCAGAGAAGGAGACTGGGATTACAGCTTTCTGAATTTCATTGTTTGTTGAAAACAGGACTGCCATGCGCTACTTATAGATATGATCCGGTGCTAACAAACCAATCTCTAAACGATGGCTTTCCTGAGAAGCAATTAACTAATTGGATCATCATTTGATCTCTAGCTTTAAATAAACAATCCTAAAGATAACTTTCTAATTTAGAGATAACATTCTAAATAAAGATAAGATCCCTTATTTGGGATTTTCTTGCGCCGGCCGAACCGTGGTTCTGGCCCCACCATGCGCACCGTTGGCGTCACGTCGACGATACGGAATTCCCACATGACATATAATTAGCCTCTCTATTAATCTAACCAAATGGGAAGTTGAGGTCAGCTTTGAGGTTCATCGGTTGAGTTGATCATTCAGAAAAGTTTTGTGATTCATCAGTTGATTTTATCATTCGGAAAGTTAGGTCTGTAGATTGAATTGAACATGACAGGAAATTTATGGAGAAATTTTGTACTTATATCTAGGTAATGATACTTACGTTCCACCAGGACATGGCCTTCCTAAATCCCCACTAACTGTTAGTCTTGCGTCCTTCTGCAGCAGTTCAACGGCGAGGACATCACTTGCCTGCAAGGAAGGAGTACATGATGTTTAATAATAATAATGATAAACGCCTAAGCTAATGGCATGATTGAAATGACGCATTCTTGGGCTTTTTCTTTTTTCAATGAAATGCCGCGTAGAGCTTTTGCGTGTTCTAAAAAAAATGGCACGATTAAACACCTATGTCCCAACTTGTGCTGACCAAGTACAGTTTGTCACCTGGTCGATGAGATTACTATACTAAAAAGCATGACATAGAAGTACATATGAGTCCACTAGGTAAGTGCAGGTGAGTTAGGATCAGTCAGAATTCTAAAATGCGGACAATGAATTCAGATTTTTCTTTATTATTTTACTACATTACAGAAGTAGTGTCTATTCATACATTTGAGGCCATTGAAATCACATAAGCTCCAAGCGAGTCGCTCCCTAATTCTGCAGCAACGCGGAAGGTGTCGAGAACTTCTTTCACATCACCAGCAACCTAAAAGACAGGAAAGGAAATACAAATGTAAATATTCCCACTCAGGTAAAGCAGAACTTTTATTCCCTTTTCTCTCCTCTACAAAAATTGCCACCAAGATATTATTGTGCATCAAACTTTCAACCACTGGCCGACCCACTGCTATATTTTTTTACCGAAAATAAAATACTCTAATAGTTAAATCCATGTTGATGGAGCCAGCCAGGATGTTAAAACTGGAAAAGTGGAAATGGTGTCTCCAAGCACTGCACAAATGAGTGCAATATTACTTCCAGATAGCAGACCAGCAACCGTTTCGGCACTGGCTGGGGCACTATAGATCAAGGCAGAGGTAACTTCACGAGAGACCTACTATCTAGTAGTATAGTATAAACCAGCTGATTGGCAATAAAATTTTGTTGAAAACCCTCTCTTTTTCAAAACAATACTCTAACGCAATGCTACACAGCCCACACATAAGAATAATGTGAACTCAACCAGACTGGGTGTGACTTGTGAGTGATTCACAATAATATCTAGCTCAGAATAACTTCAAGAAACAAACTAGCATTTTGTCCGGAATGCAACCTTTTATTTAAAGAAAGTGTGATTCAATATTTCTGGTTACCATGTAACAAACCAATCATCACTAGGATTGGAAAACTTTGTTTACACATACAACAACTTACCTGTATGTATGGGGAACTAGAGGACGCTTCCCTTTCAGCTCTCTAGTCAAGAAATCCAGCTTCTTTTCTTCATCCCACTCACTAAAAATACCAAGATCCAAATAAGACGTGATGGCATCAAGTGCTTCTGTGTGCCGGCCAGATTCCTGCAGCAATAAATACACGGTTCTATTCATGAGTGGACTTAATCTAAGCTTTTCTGAAGTAACCACTAAGCAAAATAAAATCTGAGAAAGCACATGCAACAATAGTAATCATTGTATATACCTGGCGCACATCGAGCTTCATTAACACCATACCAAAGGTTGCAACCCTTCGTATCAGATCTGCTAACCGGCCATCGGCAAGAATGCTAGATCCACATGATTGCTTCAAAAATAATTGAAGGTGTGAGCAGTACTCATACAAATTAGAAAAGGAAATCGTGTGATAAAAAGAATATAGGTTCCTTAGTTATCTTTGCTGATTCTGTTATTTGAACAGTCCAATTTTACTGACTTTATTGCCCTCGAATTATTTTAAAAATCCTCTCCATCAACTTTTAATAAAATCTGAATTGATACATTGATTTCATTATTTCTACATTTTTTTTATAAAATGGATTGCATATAATACTGAGGGCTGTTCTCATCACTAATCAAGATTTATGCAGCAAAAATGTACAATGACATGATTTCGAAGAATGTCAAGAATGTTTGTGTGCAATGTTTTTTTCCCTAGAATTGATATCCGTATTCAGTAGTTGGTTCAAGTAGTAGCACTCAAGTGATTAAACGACTAACCCTACTTTCTGCCAACCATAGTTATTGATGAAGACTAACCAGTGATTCATAGCACAAGAGCAAGGGCTCCAAAAGCTGATCCGATGTTTCATAATGTTCCACAGGATCATAGTCACATGGTAGATCCTCAAGAAGAAGCTCAAGCCGTCTTCGTGTCTTCATCAGCTGGTAACAGAAATATATGATAAAGACAGTCAAATTGTCAAAGAGAAACGTTTCATTATGTAAAATATACCAAATTGGTCCTTTACTCCTGTTTATACATAGCGCTGTCGGTTTTGATTTCAGACTCAAATTTTATCATTCTGTCAAATTTGAGAGTATATTAGCCCCTCCAATAGGGAAAAATGAGCACTGCTGATCTCATGTTTTCAATCAAGTGTCAAATACATATTTCTCAAGAATTTAATCCTGACGAACATAGGACCAATTTGATGATAAAACATTCCTTAAATGTTTAATAAACCATAAATTATGGTTCTAACCTTTTCTTTCACATTACCAAGGACAACCCTATAAGGAGTAATTCCTGGTCTCTCCGATAGGCTTGGCTCTAGAAGCTTTCGGAAGCTTGACCGACCAATCTGAGATTCTGTGAACATCTTCCTTAGTTGACCACCACTTGGAGTTCGACCTATCAGACGATGACTAGGAGATGGCAATGGACTGTCTTCACGTTTTTCTATTGAATTTAGAGACCCCTGAAACATAAACCAAAGAATTAAAGCACACAAACAAAATAAGAATTGCATTGACATCCATCAATCCAGCTAGTTCTTGCTAGACAAAACACACACACACACATTTGCCAAAAGTAAATTTTGCTACCGTAATGGTGAGGGTTCTTATAATCTAATGCAATATACTGAACCCAGGTGAGACCAGAATATCTCCATGGTGCTTCTCTTTTTTCACGCTATTTCACAATATTAGTTTCCAACAAACATGTTATCTAATGGACCAGATGTGTCAATGCATTTTCTATGGATAGTTGAGTGTTGCTCAATGAGCTTCGTATAAAAAATATACAACACATGAGACATCACAAAAAATTCTAATTGTTCTGACCTGACGATTTGGGTTCCATGGAAGTTTTACCATTCTGAATTGAGCTTCGCCATCATTGCATTCTGCATCAAGTACAGGTGCTCAAGTTTAGAAAATCATGTGAAGACGTAGACATGTCTTAATAGATGCCTAGATGCTGAAGCAAGAAACACTGGTGATATTACTTTGTTGGGCTATTAGGCTTTTGGGACAGAAAACAATAGATCATTTTGTAAAATACTGGTAAAACATGTCAGTGCAACATCAAAAGAATGGTAACATCTTTAATTTTTACAAAAGCAACACCAATTCACCATTTAATAGAATTGCTGGCACAACCTATTCTATATCAAATTATCAATGCTTAAGTGAAATACTTCTTATATGATGCAGCACATAAAGTTAGCAGATCAACAAAGGAATCTACCTGTACATGATGGAAGATCAGCACGAGAAGGAAGCTGTGCAGGCAGTGCCAAGCTTTGTTGAAGCTTTACACTGTTCTGAGGTCCTGTTTGGTTCCAGCTACTGGCCTTAAGTTCCTCAGATGCTGATTCTGTGGAGTCCGCTTGAATATATCAACATAAAATCACTCAAAAAATATCTTCTGAAATATGTATGTACTATGGACGAAATTGGTGTGAGAGAAGTACAAGATTATTTCTACACGATGGGGATGTGTTCTTCAAACTATCTAGCGACATTTCCAACAGAGCCACAATTGACTGCGGCAAGCAGCTTCTGATGAAACTGGAATCAATCAAGACTGGATAAACCATGAAACTAACCTTTGAGCAAGATTTCATTGGCTAAGCTTGCAAGCTTCTCACTGCATCTCTTGATGGATAGCTCAAAACTGAGACTGTCTAATTCCCGGATGTACAGATCTATTGCCATCCACCGGGACAACAAGGAAACATCCCTAGTCACCTGCAGCACAGAAATGGTAAACATTTCAGTGCTCCTGATTGCATGAAAAACTAAGAGAAGCGAAAAACTCCATCACACCATTAAAATTGTATAAGACTAGTACAAAAACACCACCAAGCCATTAATGTACTATTTTATAGATCTTACTTTTGCTGTAACATTAGGATTCCCATCTCGGTCACCACCCATCCATGAACCAAACTTGATTGTCGTGGAGGTTAGTGGAAGTGGCCTGCCAGTGTGCTATAGGCAAAGTATTAAAAGGGTTGCTTGTGAAGGGGTCAAACATAAGTTAAACCCAACAAGTAGCAATCATTGTATTTGTACCTTCTTTAGCGCATTGCTAACACGGCGAAGATAGTGTGGTATCGCTTTCCAGAGGGATTGCTCCACAATATGAAGGCCTATAGAAGTCAACAAAATAATTAGAAATCATGGATATAGTATCAATGACAAAAAAGAAACCAAAGTGTTTAAATTTCTTACCGGCCCTAGCTTCGTCAACTGGTGTAGGTTTATGGCGCCTCAACTCATCCGTCTGCCATATTGCTGTGATTTCCCTTACCTACATAATCAAAATTAGAGGGAGCTGAGAACAGATAAGGAAAAGAGGGATAATGAAAATAGCACTATGCAAATATTCTGAACACTGAAGTACCAGATCTTCAATTAACATTTCTTTATCCTCATGGCTAAGATCAGGGCGTTCATTGAACTCCAAAAGATGCTGCAGTGCAGTTCCATCAGTAATTGAAACAGCAGAACAGTAAATACTTTTTAAAAGAAAAAGAAAACGTATTATGGGTGTTAAGAGTTCCTGTGAAGCAGAGGGCTGCAACAGTGCAACCCGCCGTGAAGGAAATTGAGGGAAGATCGTAGTAAGAAATCATGGATAATTGGATATTGACTTACAGCTATTCTAAGGTGCTTGTATTGCAAAGTTCGCCTATTTATTTGAGTTGGATGAGCTGTCAGAACGATTTCAACCTCCTGCACAGGGGGAACTTTCAGATATCAGCTAATCTTGATCGTGGGTGGCATTCTTATAAGCTACGATGTAGAAAAGTTTGCGCTTCACATGAGAAAGTACCTGCTTGCAGACAGTGTCATAGAGTTCTTCTGGAGGAACACCACTTTGAATCAACTTGTCGAATATATCATCACAAGATTTCGACAGATGCACTACATTACGCGATTTACGAACTCTATATAAAAGAGAAAATTGTTTGTTCAGTGCGTCATAACAACCAGTACAGCATAAAACTGGATCTTTCACTGTAAATCAGAGTAATATGCCAAATTAGGTGAAAGTTCAAGCTCGGGTGACAAAACAAGGACCACAAGACCACAATGCATGCTAGCGATGGTAAATCTTAAGCTTTTGCATGGAGTCCTAATTGTTACAAAATCTGTCAAACTATCAGATCAGTTAACTGACAATAAATACAGCTCAATTATGTTGCTAGATTCAAAAAAACAATCGAGCGTTTGACGACAAAATATTATCAGACAACCACAATCAAGATAGCATGTGCAAGCCTAAGGGTCCTACAGTTAAAACTGTCTGAGGAGGGTCACATGGAAACAATTAACCTATTGCCCGACATTGCAATGTACTACTCATAGGTACGGAAATTCTTGGATTCCATGTATGCTGAACAAACATAATGGAGAGAACAGGAAATCCCACATACGCATATTCATCCCTTGTAGTTTCAAGTTCAATTGCAACAAACTCCTACTGTAAATTAAGTATCAAATTGGTCACTTGAGCCTTTGAAATTGTTCGCGCCAAATACTATCGTGTACTAGTTGCGACACTACATGTCCCAAAAAAAAAGGTATACTGGAATTTAGCAAGTGTACATTTGGAATTGTGCGTGCCAAATACTAATTTAAACATGAGAAATATGTTTTTTTTTCTAGAAACATAGGGTGGGACATGAGAAATATGTTTGTAACCAGGCGACAAATTATATCTAGTACATAAACGCATTGTAGAATACGTGCAATTCTGGCATTAGAATTCTCTACAACAAAATAAGAGGCATGTTAGTGTAGCAGTAGCTACCTGTGGTATGTCTCGGCGATGCTCATGAGGTTGAGGTAGTGGGAGAAGGCGCGGGCGAGGCAGAGCGAGTCCTCGAGAGACATGGCGGACAGCTCCGCCTCCAGCTGCCGCTCCACGACGGCCGCCGTCTCCTCCATCCCCGCGGCGCGCATGGTGACGGCGCTCTGATCATCGGATTCCATTTCATGAAACATTACACAGGAGATGATCGGATCGAATGGATTCGGCACTTGATCGATCGATCAGGCAAACAAACTAGGAGGATCGATGCCGCTAACTAGGTGGTGCGTACCTGGGCGAGGATTCGGTTGCGCTCGAGGAGGTGGATGAAGCGGGGGCCGAGCTCGCGAAGGAGGACGTCGTGAAGGAGGCTGCCGAGGAGGCGGCAGTCGTCCTCGAACGCCTGGAACGATATCCCCTCCGCGATGTCATCCGTCGTGTCCGTCATCTTGTCCGCCGCCTCCTCCTTCTTCCTCCTCACGAGATGAATATGGACAGCTCCGAAACCTGGACTGATCGATTCCTCCAATCCTCCTCACCGTCTCCTTGGGTTTGAGAGAGAGAGAGCGCGCGCTGGAAGTAAGGAGCGGTTTGCGATGCGGGCGAGGAGAGGAAGGCGGAGGGCGCGTACAAGTGGAGTGGAAGCGGAGGCAATTACGGAGATAGGTGCCGTACGGTACAAATCCACAAAAAAAAACGCCCATGTTTTTAAATCTTAAAATCGAAAATCTGGTTACAGAAATACAGGTATAATTTACACCGTAATTAGTAGTAACTCTAGTATTTCAGGCCATTTCCGAGGCTCCCGATTATTCGTGAACACTTTAGCTAAATAAAGGTTTATTAGTGGGATATCTTCCCACAGGACCTATTAGTTAGTTTAGTATCATATTATTTATTCATATACAAAGTGACACATCTCCCTCTTATATAGAGGCACTCATTGTACATGCAAGCCTCCGAATAAAGAGAAGAGGCTATGACTACAACCTTATGTTCTTATCAACAGTTTATTATCTGTGAGTTGAGAGTTTCGTTCGTCAGCAATTCGACCTCGATTATACAAAATATAATCAGCACAATAACATTCTAAGCTAAGACTTCTCGGTACATTGCTTTTATTTAAGTTTTCAATCCTAGCGGTAATGTTCTTTTTAGTATATTACTTTTGTTCTACTGTTCATTGTTGTCGATCCCGCCGACCGATCGGGCGCACGCCTCCGCCTGTGCGCCGACCGCGCTTTCCTCTGGCCACACCAGTTGTACGCCTCCACGTACACGTTGACGCGCCGTCGCCAACGCCGAGTGGGCGCTATCGTAAACGATGAATAGGCGCCGCCTTCGCGCTGCGCCGCCAACGATGACTAGGATGATGTTTTCATATATGTTCATCATTGGATGAATGCATGTTTTACTCTCTCTTTTTCTTGTTTGAGTTTTGTTCTAATAGGTTTTCTCATTCGAAGGTTCTTAATGAGGCAACATGTGAAATGGCAAAAATGCGAGCTATGGCAAGAACCCGCTTTTCACACTGGGTTTTGGAAGAAATTTTTAAAGAGGTATGATCGTGACATTGGCAAAGTGTCCAAGGGGGGCTGTTATATAACGGTTCGTTTTCAAGGCTCAAATATGCGTGAACACTTTACCTAAACAAATACTTATTAGGAAGCTGTCGGTTCACAAGATCCGTTAGTTAGTTTAGTATGATATTGCTTATTCATGTACGGAAACATCATCCTCCTATATAAAGGCAGAGACTCTCATTACACACGAAAGTCTACAGGTAAAGAGATCAATAAAGAGATAGTTGGAACTATATTTTTGTATTGTTATTTATTATTTATTATTTATGAGTTGAGAGTTTTGTTCGTTGACAACATGACTGTGATTATGCAACGCTAGCAGTACCACTGGCATCATAATTCGTTAGATTCGGTGAATCTCTTTCTTCATTCTGGACCGGTGAAATTGATAAATTCTTAAGAACATTTGTTTTGTCATCAAAACTGATTTGCACGCATCTAATAACTTGGTGGAACTAAATGGATCTATACGTACCTGAAATCCTTACACGATTACTCCATCCATCGTGGTGGGATTTGAATCTTTGCGCAAAAACAAACTTTTTATGTTAGGAAAAAAAAGGGTGCGGAAGCAGTACAAAAAGGTGGCGTGCACGTTTGCTGCCAACACAACATGAAAACGAAACGTAGGCCTACAACTAGAAACGAGTTTAGCCTTGTAGTAACAATAATTTGATTCTTTTACTACAGTACTCTGCAGTACTGTATACCGTAGAAACGGTGTTATTTTTACTTACATATAAAAAAAATATAGTGATTTTATTATTTAATAATATAGTGATTTTCACTATACACTATTGATATGAGTTGTTCTCTGATAAGATAAGAAGGGGCCTAATGCCACCAACTGCGCTGTCTGCCGTAGCTACAGGCCTACGGCTTCCGTTGTCCATCATCGCGGCTGCTTCATGTGCTGCGTGATATCAAAATTTACAGCGCCGCTAGTGACTTAGTTGTAGACTAGATTCGATGGATCAATTGCTGATTCACGTATAAGCCCCGGTTTTTGGGCAAAATATGATTTCAGTATCGGAGACAGCCAACAGATCGAGCGTCCCCACTATGATCACGGCAAAGATTTAATCCCCAAATCGGGGCCCTCGAGGATCTTAAACCACACACAGCCACCGTGCGTATGTGGCCAAAACATCATAATCAGTGTCGTCGTTACTCGGTGGATAAACCACCCGAATAGTCATAGCAGTGAGAGTTATAGTTTGGGAGCCGAAGAAACAAATATCTCCAGTTTCTCGCAGAGACAGCGAGAGAATTTAACTAAAACCTGTGAAATTTGTGTGAACATCCTACGCTCTAAACGTACCATCTCCAGCAGCTGGAAGCCTGGAACTAATAAGTGACAGCGAATAGACATTTGGCATGACAAGTAGATGGTGGTCTGGGAGCAAGATTTCTTTTCCTTGTGTGTTTGTTTGTTCGCACCGTTTGTTAATTGAAAGATTTTTTATACAGTACCAGCACTGTAGTAGATGTATTTAGCGAAAAGGGCATACAAAGGATTACCTTACGGGCAATATTGAAATTTTACTTTCCATCCCATCGAATAAGCATAGGATTCATTAAAATGTGAAAGGTTGAATTCTACCTTTCTTAAAATATTATAGACAGTTCCTCAACTCGTATCCTAGCTCGTCTGAGAGCTAGCCTCACATTATGAGTTTAGAACTCTTAACAGACCGCCAGTGTTAAGCCAGAAGAAGAAGAGGATCAGGCCACCTAAGCTGGGCAGGAAAGGCCCAAAGCCAATCCCAGAAACAGTAAAGCTTGGTTGGAAAACTGAATAGTTTCAAATACATATGAATATACAACCTAGAGTTCCAAGTAAAGCTCTTCGCAAGGCAATACCGACGGTATCCGCTTAGTTCCAATGATATGCATTGAACCGCTCAACCTTACCGGGAACAGGGCCTATCACAAGAATATTTTTTTATCGGGATGATAACTCATTCGATCTTCGAAAACCCGCACTTTTGATGTTACTTGGCGTACTTCACCTAATTTCCTCCGCAGTCTTAGGCTTGGCGGCATGGAAAACAAAGACATATATCCATTTAGAATCCTCCTTTAATTGGATTAAGGAATTCCTCCAAATAGGAGGCGTTGAGAACAAAGAAATTCTTGGGTCCGACACAAGGTTAGAATCTGAGCCATAAAAAAAAGAATAAATAAGACGAGCATGCACCATCTTATGAACAAAATTCCCTCCCCAAATCGTGCTTGCATTTTTCCCATTTTGGGCATAATAGATCTACTAATTCTTTTATTCCAAAATAGGATCAAACCTTATTCCATGCTATTTCCATAAGATTCCTTGGATCGTTTATTTCTCTTGAAAGCGTTTTAATTCGTAACAAGGTAGTCGTACTGCAAGGTGCAGTTGGATCACCCAGTAGAAGATTTGGCAGCTACTACAGCCTTAACGAGGATCTGATAATCCTTATTTTATCTTTTATCTATAATTCTTATTATGGGTAAATATGATGTCACGTAGTCCCCAAAAGTACCCTTTATATTTATAAGGGAGGGGCCTACCAAGTGATTGTAAGTTCTCCTACAATCACCCCCATAGTCGTAAGTCTTACTACGACTATGTCGTGGTCGTAAGTTCTTCTACGACCACTACCTGGTCGTAAGTCCTTCTACGACCATTGTCCAGTCGTAAGTTCTGCTACGACCTGTACCTAGTCGTAAGTCCTTCTACGACTATTATCCAGTTGTAAGTTCTGCTACAACTTGTAACCAGTCGTAAGTCCTGCTACGACCAAGTCAACCACGACCACCTTATAATCAATAAAACCTACAAGCGAGTGGGTCCAATTGATTAAGGAATCCAGACGGTCCACATGCACTATTATTCTGCGCAGTAATAGTGCTTAAATACCCTATTATCTCTGAAAGATAACTGCCAAACGGCGTGAAGGAGCCATTACACCGGTAATTATTGCCATCATGTGCCCATTACTGGCTTGATTAGGCGCCTCTTCAGCAGGCGAAAACGGCTACTCCTTCACGACTATGTAAAGGCATCAATCAGAAGGACAAAGGGGAGGGCAAAAAGAGCCAATCGAGGACAATCAAGGAGAAAGACAAGTACTGTTTTTTGTAATAGTCTTAGTTTCTGGCTTGATTGTCGAGAATACAGTCAATACCACACACACACAGGAGTAGGGTTGTTATTCTCCCCGGAGAAGGCCTGAACCTGTATAAAAATCCCGTGTCAATCGCTCTGCGTGATTTCATCTCTAGGAGACCCCCCGAATCAAACAATCTTTACGTAAGATCGGTTCTAAAACACCGACAAGCCCTTGTTTCTTCGGGCGGAACCCTGGGCCCGTCGTGCGGGCCTCCGAAGGGAGGGCCTGCTAGACTATAAATAGCATCTCTTATGTAAATAAGAACAAAGGGATGCATGAATCAAATCTCCCCAAGTAGGATTCGAACCTACAAATTGTGACCCAGATCTCGCAAATATATCGATTCCAGCCAACAAACCTATAGAATTATGTGGAAAGCCGTATTCGATAAAAGTCATATCCATTTCATCTAGGAACGAATGTAAAAATATTCCTTGACTTGAATAAAAATCGAGAAGCTCGACTAAACAGAATTAGGGAAGAAGTCTTATGTTATATATGGTAAGGAATTTGTCCATTTCATGTTTCGAGGTCTAAAAAAAGAGTGTGGTTCTTTCTACACACAAATGAAAAATGATCGCTCTTTAGTTTAAGAGGATAGAGCTGTTTGGTAGCTCTTTCTGCAGTTTCATAATGTTTGTTGACAACGACCTGAGGTTGTAGCATAGTTGAGGCCCAATAACGAAAGTTTCGTAAGGGGACTGGATCAGGCTCCCACAGCTTCGACAGATCGCTTAGCCCCGTTCTATAATGCTACGTCAATAGGTATAGTAAGAAAAATACTACATAAATAAAAGGGGGCAAATCCAAAATGCAAAGGTCGTCTTATTCAAAACCTCCATGTGAATCGCTAGAAACATATGAAGTGTATGGCTAATCCACAAGCTTATTAGCTAAATGGCAATTGACACATATAATTCATCCGGTGAATATGGGATCCTAGAGGACGAATATGAAGCCCTAGAAGACTAATATGGGATCCAGGGTTTTTTTGGGAAACCGTATGGATCTTTAGGATTTGAAGCCTACCGAAGACTCCAAGGATACCGAAGATATGAAGTAATTTAATCGTTCGATTTTTTTCTTATTTTATTAGTAGTCTTGCAATAGAACGGTAGAGTCAAAACGCATCCATATATCTGTTTTCCAAGCACAAAGAGCACAACCAAAAAATTGTTCTAAAGGTCTACAGGGAGATATAAAATTATGGAATCAATTCCTTTTCTGAATGTACAAAAAATTGGGGGATGCACGCAAACGGGAACGTTCCATAAGTCTATTGGAACTGGAGAAGTAATCTCTATGGAGTTAGAGATGCATCAATTTGTGCCTAATATACTTAGTTTAGCCTGTATTTGTTTTAATTCTGTTCACCCAACATCGAGGTGCCAAACCTTCCCATCGATGTGGACTCTAAGACTGTTTCAAGCTATAGCCGATGGAACTAAGCTACTTTTTAAGGAGGATATCACACCATCCCCGTAACAAAGGGCGCGATCTTGCTCGTGAAGGTATTGAAATTATCCGAGCAAGGAATTCCTTGTCGGCTTTCCATGAAATACTCGTTTGGTGAGGACTTCCAAGCGCGTCATAAGCTAAACCCGTCTCTGTATCTGGAGTACTTGACCTAATTTCCTCCACAATCACCTTCCTTTTTCTGCCCATCAGAGTTATTTCCCAAGGATGATCTGGGACGGAAGGATTCGAGCCTCCGAGTAATGGGACCAAAACCCGCTGCCGTAATAGCTCACTGATCGAGTGCCCTTGCGCTGAAGATGAACGGGGCACCGATTTCAAAGTAGCCCGATCTAATTCAAAAAGTTCCCCAAAAGGAACCTTCCTCTCCTCAATCATTTCATTTCGTGAATTTTTGGTCGGTAAATTCGAATGAATCATTGAGTGAAAAAGGGTCGTACATACGATTTTCATCGAATACAGCTTTCAATAGAATTCCCAAAGTGGCTCTATTTAATTCTATTTCACTTCCTAGCACTTCTTATCGTTCCCGATAAAAAAATATTCTTGTGATAGGCCCTGGTTGGAATTGCCACAACATGGGCATTCTTCTTAGCGAGAATTATTGCAGTAGGATAGTGGCTAGGAGGACTAAAAATCCTCGTGTCACTAGTTCAAATCTGAAATTGATCCCTACGATCGAAGTTATATACTCTATAATACATGCCTTGAATTTCTTATCATTCAATGAGCATCTTGTATTTCATAGAAATCAGGGATTATATTTATTTTTCTTTCCTAAAAGAGTTTCGGTCTAAGAGAGGATATTTAAAGAATCGCAGATCGAGATGGTTTTCGCTTAATCAAAGATCCCATTCTTCTACCCTTTCCGGGTAGTCGATGGCATTCCCGAAAAGTCGAAAACTAAGCGATAATGGTTTAGCCTCGATAAATACTTATTTCTTTTATCCATATTTCTCTATTGATAGCACATGTTCCTCAACACTAAGGACATCCCTTAAGTACGGGCGATTTTCACCGACTATTAGAAATCCGTAATCCACATGTGGTGAATTACAACTCTATTTGTACCGCAATCGGTGCATTGATTTGTGCAGAAAAAGAAGAAAACAGGGGTTCTGTTGAATTTCAAGTTGGGGATAAAAGTAGTCGAAGACATGGGAATAAGGAGATCGAAGCTTGGATGAAACTAAGTAGAGGTCCAAGTCGACTTCATGCTTCTTCAGGCGAAACCCCGAGCTGAGGAGTTACTTGGAATGCTGGGCTGACGCCTGCCCAGTGCTAGAAGGTCAAGGAAGTTAGTGAACTGTCGAGAAAGATTTCTTCTTATTATAAGATGTGATTTGATCCATCCTGTACTTACCCTTGTTGGTACGGAGGGACGGAGGAGGCGGAAGGTTGGCTAGATATTTCTTGGAAAAATACCAACCCCTTTCGGTTAATGAATCTACTTCATTCGCTGACTCTATTTCATTCGCTGACTCTATATGTCCGCTTATCTCTAGCCTGTGAACTTAGCGGATAGTACCCGTTTTTGGAACGTCCAGTGCCAAAGTCACTAGAGGCTCTAGGGAAGTCGGAGGAGAGAGTACTCATCTTGGGATGATAAAAAAATTAGTCTATTTGACTAAAGAATGACCTTGGTTATCAAATGATTGAACAACTGGGTCATCTGACTAGTTTCGGGTTTGAGTCCTGGGCAACCCAAGTCTGAAACCGAGTGGATTTATTTTTTTGTCTACTTTCCTTGAGTATAGATTTTTTTTATTTGATTCCAAATTCCAAGATAACTCATTAGAATTATTAATAAGACGGTCCTGACCAAACAATACAATGAAAGCAAAAGTTCCTAGATTCATGGAGCCGCAGCTTGTGAAATATGGAGGGCGGTCAGAGATCACTTTCCTAAATCTTGATCGAACCTACATTTGCCCAATGGATACAACCTGCTTATTGGTCTTCGACCCCTAAGTCACTAGGAGCACCTCGATCAGTGCAATAGGATGTGGAGTTAATTATGTCTCTCCTAGAAGTTGGTCGTGGTCTTATAGACTCTACTAAGAGTTTGGATGAATTTGTTGTTTATCCAAATGTGTAAAAGATCATTAAGGTTAATTTGATTCAATGACCAGAGCTCCACAAGCCAATTCGAAAGATCATTTGGTGTAGTTGAAATAACATAACTGGAACTTGTTTGGTCAAGTAAGGGAAACAAGGGACGAGAACTCAAGGCCACTCTTCCTCCGGCCCGCTAATAAAACCGACTCCTTCAACTCGTTCTAAAAAAACGGCTCCAGACACACGTAATTCTTTAGCTACCCAAACTTTTTTCGTTCACCTCAACATTACCCACTTGTCCGAGAAAAATGAAATCGAAAATATTCGGAGATGGCAAATATTCGGAGATAACTCATAGTGATCATATCCCTTTAGCAAAGAATGACTCTCTTTTTCTTTGGTTTGAGGAAAACACACCAGAACCATCTCCCTGGTTCTTGCGACCACCGGTGGAGACGATAAAGCCCGCTAGAGAGATGCCGTGGGGATGATACTCGAGGTCTAGCCTGCCGGAGATACATTGTGTGTGAGAGAATCATTTACACTTTTACTTGTGCCGAAAGAAGTCTGTAACCTATGCTCTATACCGTCAGGCAGGCAGCACGGATGAGAGGAGTCATAAGCGCTCGCTTTCGTCAGACATCTTCGTTGCTTCTGCGCGCGTCCTGCTGTGCTTCGATGCAGGCACGCAGCAGCCATGCTGCCTCTGCAGGCTGCTGCTGCTGCTCTGCTGCGTCAGTGTATACTCCTATTGATGAGATGCTACTACTACTACACAATACTCCACAGTGAATAGCAACCAGGGCTAGAGGACTAGTACCCTACTACTACTAGCAGCAGGCTATCCAGGCTACGGCTGCTCAAGCCTGTAAGCTTTTCAAGGTCGGTCCTTGCGGCCCTTCTCTCCTCTTTCTCTGATTCTGAATGCTGTTAAAATCTCCAAGTCTGCGAGGGACCCGCACAATCAGCATTGCATTGCACCTCAGAGGCTCAGAAACAAGCACAATGTTTCCCACACTCCAACCAGATCAGCAGCCACTCACTACTGTACTTCCGCTTTCTCCCTCTGTGTGTGTAAAAGGAATCGGCAATGCAGTTGCTGGCTTACCTCGCTGCGTGCTCATCTTCGTGTTCTTTTTCTTGGCTTTCTGGTGTGGAGATACACTGTTGTGTTCCTGTAGCTGTTGCTGCCATCCGGTGAAGGAGCCGAGCCACGGGCGGCTGTGACAATGGTCCCAGGTCTAAGATCAAAGGAGAACGTTATAACACATATGTACGAAGCAAATGAAAAGTCGGATAGATGTCTCATCTCATTTCACTTTTACTTTTCCCCACCTACTTATATGTCTCTCTCACCGTCACCACTTATTTCTTACCTCCACTCATTCCGTATCTCTAGAGTAAGAACAATATAGGCTGACGTTTCACTCCTACGGTCTCTTATCCATCCACATCACCCAAGGTTCAAACATTATTCACTCATTCTGAACTCTCTTCTAGCTCCATGCCTCTTCTTCCCCTTCTCTGCTAAGCTCTTCCTCACAGATCTATCTGCCTACTAGAGCCTCTTATTTTTCTCCATACTCCTCCTACACCTCTCCTCCTCATCCCCTATGTCTTCCTAGCTTCCTCTCCAAAACGGCAGCGATCCAAGGGAGGATCCAGGAATGAGCGGCATTGCATACTCCATCTAGTTCTGGGTGATGAACTCTTCAAACAGATATATGTGACATGTGTAATGATGTGTCGCTGCAAAAGAGGGAATAGGGGAGGACGAATGAATCCACGACAGCAATTTGGAGTGGAAATAGAGGGAGGCAACACGGTGACACGATGCTGATGCGTACCATCGGCTACAACGCCGGAGCTGCCCAGATCTTGTGGTGTTTGTTTGTGATGAGATGTATTTTTTGTGTTTGATTTGTTGGAGATTTATTTTCCTCTCCATATGTTTCCTCTTTTTGGTTTTGAGATGTTAAAATATTGTGCCTTGTTGAAAAAATATTGCATACCGTTCTTTGAAATGTTACGCCCTGTTGAAAAAAATATTGCATCTGTAAAAAAAAAATTGCATATTATTCACGGTAATGTTGAAAAAATTTCAACGTTCAGATGTTTTGTTTTGATGATTCGGGGTTTTGATGTTGATGTTACGACCCATTAAAAAAAATTACGACCCGCTGAAACAAATATTGTATACTATTCTTTGATATATTGCAGCCTGTTGAAAAAATATTACACCATATTAAAAAAAATGTTGCATACTATTCACGGTGATGTTATAAGATTTTTTCCTTATGTTTCGAACTACACTTCTGCTCTTCCCTAATCCCTCTTCTATGCTTACTGCTCTTCCTAATCTTTCTCTCCCCACGAAGAGGAGATAATGTTGTATTTTTTATATATGTTACAACAAGTAATAAAACATGTTGTCGTGCCTAATAAATCAATAGTAATTCATGTATACATGTCTACTTGAGGTTGTGTTTGGTCTAAAAACAGTCTGACCAGCGTCTTGGGCAATGTTCATACAGCAGCCGAGGAACCACTTAAGATCTTTTCGGAACGCAGCAATTGGAAGAAATGCATATGCAAACCAGAGGATTAAAAACATAGGAATATTGTAGTTTTGAACGATTGGATGAGCGATAGGAAAAACGCATAAATTTTAGGAGGCTCTTTAGAAGTGAATAATAAATGACATGTGTTTAAATCTATGGGTCCACTCGTCAGTGGAGACTATCTTTGTCATCCACTCATCTTCCTATGTAGCATCGTTCTTATCCAATTGACCTCTACAGGGGGAATGGAGTCGTAGGATTGCATTCCATACGAATTTGGTATTATTGAGTTTTTTTATGAGTAGTAGTATCTCAATAAAGTATAATTGCAATTATCCATATGTGAATCATATTATATAAGAGTAATATTTTTAATTTTAATTGAAAAAATATATAATATCTTTACGAAAAAATTATAAATAAAAAGAAAAATATATTATACCATTAACAAATCAATGACTAGATTTAATTTATATTACAATCGTATACTACCGATAGAGTATACCTCAAAATTTCTCTTGTAAAAAAAAAGTCCAAAAGCCTTAGGAATGAAAAAAATCCTACGGAATTCCTCTAATCCAAAGGAGGACTAATTCTGTTGCTGACTGCATTCTGTTTTGTTTCTTGTGAGTGCTAACAGTTCGCTTCTACTCCCAACTGGAGAAGATTCCTCTTTTGATCTGTAGCTGACTGCCTTCTCTTTTTGTTTCTAATAAACAGTTCGCTTCTACTCCAACGGGAGAATATTCTTCTTTGCACTCGAGTATTCTCTTTGTACTGCTGGTTGCTAGTTACTCCAATTGAACAACGTTCATCGTTGTAACTTCTTTTTAATAGCTAACTAGTGTTGTTTGGAGAATATTTCCTAGGCCATCATCCAGGAAAGATAACTACTAGTAAATAAGTAGAACCATGCTTTTTTCCCCTAGCGCAATCACATAAAACATGCAGAACCTCACAAGTGACAAACTGAAAACATCCACATGCATAGAACATCACAAGTGACAAGCAACATGCAACAAAAATGATTAGATAAAGAGGGCTGTTAACCATATATCCACTTCCTGTAAACATCACAGGAGAAACAGGCTAATTACACCAAAAAAAAAGGAACAAACTACCTGTCACTACACACTTTCCAGAACTCATACTACTGTGATGTGGCGCACAAGCCACCAGACTCCTGCTTTTTCTTCTTCCATCATCTGATAGACAGAAAACATCAAAAAAAGGCAAAAGAGAGAACACATGGAAACTAGTTGAGCTAACTAGAAGTTTCTTCATGTTCTTCCATCTATCTGAACTTGTTGCCTATAAGAACATCAACACAAGGAATGTGGCCGCCATCCCCTGAACCAGCACCAAATACCAGAAGCCAGTGATCCTAGCAGCTGAGAAGCCGAAGGAAGAGGCCAAGAGGCTAGAGCTCACCTCAGGCTTTCTCCCATCCACCTTGTCCCTCACACCGACACTAGGCTTCTGCACATCTTTGCACAACGCCACGCCGGACGGCACATGCGCCGTATCCACCGCGGCATTGTTGTAACACAAGCCGGGGTTGTCCCAGGAGGCAAACCTCCTGCCCATCCTCTGGTAGAACCCAGATGAGAACTCAAGCATCCCTGTCAAATTGTTGTCGTTCAGATACAATGCGCCGATGTTCGGCAACTCTGCGAGCTTGGCAGGCACATTGCCGGACAGACGGTTGTGATCAAGCGCCAAGAACCGCAGCCTGGCCAGGGCTGCCATGGACTCCGGTATGGTGCCAACCAGACCAAGATTGGACAAGTCCAATGTGGCAAGGTTGACCAGATTCTCCCAGCCAAACTGCATCAGGCTCCCTCCCAACGGGTTGTCTGAGAGTAGCAGGTCCTGCAGCGACACCATGCCTTGCACGAACTGAGCCAATCCACCGGTGAAGCTGTTGTTCCTGAGGTCAAGCAGTGTGAGGTTCTTGAGGCCCCCGAGCTTCGGCGGAATGCTTCCTTGCAGGAAGTTGTTGCTGAGGTCCATCTTGAGGAGCCCTCGCAAACCACCTAGTGATGAAGGCAGAGACCCAGTTAGATAGTTCTTGCTCATGTCCATGATCAATAGCTTGTCGAGGCGGTTGTTACCAAGTGACGCGGGGATCTGACCGGATAACCCGTTCCCGGAGAGCACAAGCCGCCTCAGCTTCAGCAATGCACCCAGCTCCATGGGCACAGCTCCGGTCAGATTGTTCTCGACAAGAACCAGAGATTGCAGGCTCGCAAGGCGGCCGAGGGAGGCCGGAATGACGCCGGTCAGGCCCGGGTTCGTGCGGAACTCGAGCGTCTCAAGGCTTCCGGACAGCTTCTCCCAGTTGGTGACTGGAAAGGCTGCGGGATTGCTCACTGTGAAGCAATTGTAAAAGGACAGGCTCTTGAGGTGCTTCAGATCGAACAGCTGGGGGCTGAACTTGGCATCAGGAGCACACTGCAGCGAGTTGTCAAGAACTGGGCCAATGCTGATCAGTGTTGGGTACCACAGCCCATTGAAGAGGTCACATGACACCCCCTGCAAAAATTTTGGCATCCAAGAACCAATTATTTCACAGAATTTTGAATATTATAGACAGCCAGCATCGGAAGAAACTAAATGAGCTGAACCATTTGATTTTTTTTTGGCACAACTTAACTGTTCAGCACTTGCAGACATGAAAAGTAGGACATGTAAGAGAAAGAATTGGAGTAACTACTACTAGTAAGTAATAACTACCGACATGGAAGAGTCACATGTTCCACAGAACCTGATTAGTGTATAGCGAAATGGTAACAAGTTTGGCTTCTTTTCAACTTGCTTGCCAGCATAAAATTGTAATTCTAGTACACAGAGGGTAAAAAATTGCCAGTGGGTGGTAACATAAGGGGGGGCAGATGTATTAACTGTTGTGACTTGCAAGTGATGGGATGGGAAACAAAACAAGACAGCTCTGCGAAGCAAAAGAGCAAGATGATAAAAAGGTGAACACTATACGGGATGTTTTAAGAAAACATGACATTTCAAATCAAGGATTCTTTTCATGTGAGTGGAAAGTTTTAGTCCACAAGGGAACCTCCCATATTAGGCTCAAACAAAGGTCTCACTCATCCAACAGTGAAGTAAATGTGCACGCCAAATCTTGCATTCGTCAAGCAACAGTTGAGAAACAGAGCAAACAGGAGACTGCAAAATCAAAAGACAAAACGGAGGCTACAAAAGAAACAGAAAAATGAAACGATGAAGATATAATGCTCAAATTTGAGATCTTGGAAACCAAATAATCACAGCAAGTTCAGAGGGGGATGATGATGTGACTAGCATTGAGCAGAAAGGAGCAAAAATATGTAATATGCACACAAAACAAAAGAAACAAAAAGAAGAAGAGAGAAGCTCTGAACATCCTAGTAATGCACTCTAAATTCCTCAACCCAAAGGTCCAAGAAACAAGAAATAAACAAGCACAGCATCAAAAAACCTGTGTTTGCTCACTCTCGCCGACACGCACCTGAATAGGAGACCAGCCACAGGGGTCCGGATACATCCCGGAGCCATTCCATCCCTTGCCTACAAAGCTCTCAATGGCCGCAAACAGAGCCCTCTTCTCCTTCTCCTCCATTGGAGCTGCCACCACTGAGCCCTCGTCCCCTTCCCCTGAGCAGACATGGAGGTTGTGCAGCAGCAAGACCACCAGAGCAAGAACCAGGAACCTGCGAAGACAACGCCTCATTGCCGCGAAAGCAAGAACATCCACTCTGTCTAGTTGCAAGGACTGGTCGCTATATAGCCATTGCTCTCTCACTATCTCCCATCTCCCTCTCGCAAAATGTGCCGTTTTAGGTAGCAAATAAATGTGGCCTTCGCTGCGCAGAAATGGCAGCAAGAACCCGAGACATTCCCATGCAAAGGGCAGCACTGGACTGGGGATCCCAAGGCGAGGCACAGGCAGCCAGGCAAGAAGAGAGAGAGGAGTGGCCTTTGGTTTTGTAGGAAAGAGAGAGGAGGAAGGAATTAGTAAAGGACTAAAGGTAGATTGCCATAACGGCAGCCCTGGTGAAAAGACGACAAGGGTACAAAGAAAAGTCCCGCATTCAGTGTAGGGGTCGGTGTGCGCGCGATCTGAAAAGAAATGTGAGGGTGGCTGCCATGTCTCTACTGATCTCCTCTCCTCTAGAGGTTACTCTAGTGTGTGTCTACCGCTCTAGTAGTGCGATGAGTTATGACAAGGAACATGGTAGCAGTAGTAGGATAAAGATGGGGTTGTAAATAAATGCAAATATGCAATGAGGTGACATGACAAATGGCACTCGGTCTGTCTCTTTTTCGCAAAAACAGAATATTTGTAAGAGGTGGCTGACAGCGGGCCCAACTGTTGCATTAGGAGGATTATGGCACTTGAGCCTAGGTTGTTTAAGCCTGTGTGCTTCGTTCAGCCACCCAAGGAGAAAAGACAGATAGGACTCTAGGTGTAAAGAGGAGAGGAAGACGACGATCACTCAAGAGCGGTTTTACTCCGCTCCACTTTGCAGAAAGTTAGTAGGGGCATGTAGAGAGGTTGTTGGTTTTAGGCTGCTGGCTGCTGGCTGCTCAGTGCTTACTCATCGCGTCACATTGCCCAATAGAGATGGTAAATACTGAGCTGCCTCTCTCTCTCCCCCTCTGTCTCCGATGGCCAGTGACACAGACTGATGGCGACGGCTGCTCCTCAAGTCTCCTCCCACTCTACTCGGGCGGCAACTCTTGGTCCTAGTCCTAGTGTCCTACTGATGAGAGAGAGATGAGAAATTCGGAAGCAGAGATGGCAAGCAAACCAAAGGGGCACGAGCTAGTGTCTACTGAGCAAGCAAGAAGAGGCAAGGGCACACAGATGCAGCGCAAGCACATGCGTGGAGCGTGTGAGCTAGAGCCGCTGGCAACTGCACGCGGCGATGGAGCAGAGCAGTTGTTTGTGTTTGTACCTGCAGTGCAGGGGCGTGGGCCGGCGTCCTTGACGAACATGATCCATGCATGCATCTTCGTTCCATCGTTCAAAAGTTGGAATGGTACAGTGAGATTCCTCGGCTCCTCAATTTCTTAACTGAGTACTCGGTATATTGGTTGGTTGGTGATAATCTTAACTTCGTTTTGAACTAGTACGGCTGAGTTGATCTTTTCATCGGCCAGGGCATGGATCCTTACCGACGAGTAACCAACCGTGACGTCTCGTGTTATTATCTTTAGAGTAATCATATTTAGGCACACGAATTACTATTTATTTGTCCGGTAGAACACCGCTTCAACGAATAGTAAGTCTTTTTTATCAGAGTTGCGCAGCAAAACAATAAGATAGAAATTGTACATCTCTATTACAACAGTAACCACGCAGGACTAAGGTTCTTTACAAAAGGGTAAATTACAAAACTGCCAAAAAGATTTGGGACCAAGTCCTTCTCTTGCCTTCCTTGCACCATCAATCTTCTACTCGTGCCAACTGCTGACTAACATGCCTATCTCACCGTGGTCCTTGCAGCCAGCACCATTCCTTCCTGCGGCCTCTTCGGTACCTGCGTGTCCTTCGCCCCACTCGGGATAATTCTCAGCCGGACTAGGATCTACAAAGGAGAATACTAGCAAGATTGAGTACAAAAGTACTCAGCAAGCATTAATAGCAACAGATGCACTGCATGACTTATCTCTGTCTGTTATCACATTTTCTATACAATCTCATTTCTGAAAATAAATCATTAAAACATTAGGTGGTAGATTTTAATACTGAAAATACTACTGGTCACTCGGAGAGAAGATAGACCCCTGGTGGTTCCCGTAGACTCCAATCCAGGAGACTGGTATGAATTCATTATTTGTATAGCACTGCGCAGGCTTGTACCACTTTACCCATAGCTATTCTGAACTCTAAAATGAACCAGGTCCCCAGCATTTCCTTTGATGCGGGTTCAAGTTCAGAATATAGAACATTTTCCAGGTTACGTGATTAATTTCTCCACCCATTACGTTTATTTGGTTGGACCTCGCCTTCACACCGAGTTCGTAATGTTGGTTGAGGCGCCTTCCCCTGCACTCAACACTCCACCTTAGCGCTATAGCGCCTTGGATCCCCCACTTCCGGACTTCTACCGGTCCTGGGTCCCTCCATATCACACTCACACCTATTACTTACCCAGTGTGGAAAGCATAATCACGTAACATGGTAGCATTTTCTGCCCGCCGAAACGGAAAAATGGTTGGCACTGAATTTACGGCCTCTGACCGAGTAAGAGTTTGGTTGGTTCTTATATTATAACCATATGTAAAGGGGTTCCACCTCTTGCCTCGTCATCATCATCTTTTTCCCTTGCCATGGGCCCCCTTTACCAGCCATATCATAATATTATTACATTTCCTTTCATCTTTCTCATCTCTTTCGTAATCATCTCAATCATTTGATTTGAGTTTTGGGAAATAAATTTTGATGCAATACATATTCTACAGCAATATACGGTTTACATTTAAAATAACTATATTGATGTTCAAGAGGATCGCTTACCTTCATAATTGCAGAAAAGATCGTCGTCGACGAAATCTATACCAACTACACCTGCAAGCGTCGGCACATCTGCTGCAATTATACGACGGTGAGAATAATAAATAATTAAGCAAATACTTAGTGTGGTTTGTGTGATAGTAGGCGCGTAAACTGCTAATGCAACTCCTATTTGTTAGCCAATTTCATTTTACAAATATTTTTTGAATCTCGGCCCAGTTAGTACTTTCCCATTAAAGTCGCTACTGGTCACTACGCTCACACTAATTTATCCGAGTGTACACTACTAAGAATGCCTTAATACACACAAATGGGGTGGTTCTAATTAATTGAATAAATACAAGCTATGTCAATTTTCCTAAATTTTCCCCTACTTAATTCCTACACATAATCACCTAATCAAGTAATTAATTAACTCTCAAATTCTCTATTTCCCTAATCATCTACCCCTAATTACCCTTCCTACTCTCTACCCCTTTCCTACTCTCCCGCCTTCCTCTCCTTATCCTCTCGTGACTCCCCTCGCCTTCCTCTCCTTATCCGCCTCTCTACTCTCTCTCCGGCGACGCTGCTTCCTCGGCCACCGACGCAGCCTCCTCCTCCTGCTCGGCCACCTCCTCGCTTCGTCCACTAAGGCGCCTCCTCGACGGCCAAGCTCCACCCCGCGCCTCCTGCCCTCGACCCACGGCTTCCGGCCACCATCATGGTCGCCGGCCGCCCTAGGCTCTCTCTCTCTCCTCCTGGTTCTCTACGTCACCTCCCTCTTCACCCGGCGCGGCCGGAGGCCAAGTGTCGCCGCGCTCCTCCTGACCTCCCCTTCGCTTGGTCCTACTGGCTCCGGTTCGACCTCTCCTCCCCTCAACTCGATCTAGTGTGCCCCGACCCGGCCGGCTCGGCCTACCGCCCTCGGCTTGCTACCGGTTGGTTCCCCTCTCCCCTAATGGCTTTCGATTAGTAGGTTTTTAGTTGATCTAGTTGAATCCATTATTAATGCTAGTTGATGATTCTGCATGCATGATCATGGTGATGGATTTGGGGTGAGGGAAGCTACTGGGGATGAATGACTCGGCTGCCAAGCAAAAATGGAGGGGTGGCGGCTTCGGTTGCTACTGAGGTAAGTCCTCATCCTAATCTCCTTCTACTCCTCTCCCTACTGCTCTGTGATGGGCTGAACTGAGAGCTATACTTTGATGCTACTGAGATCTGGTGATATGTGTGAATGGCATGAATGAATGATGGTGAGGGTGTGGTGTGGTTGCTACTTGTGCAGTGGGTAGTTCAAATTGGTGTATGAATGGGGTTACCTTGTCACTGGATTACCAGCTCGATTTGGGGAGGAACCCAAGTTGGTTTTGGTCTGCCGCTTTCTTGATGTGGGCTCTGCCGTCGCCTTCCCCCAAGGTTGTAGCTTCCAAAGCTTGCTCCTCCTCCTGGTGCCAACTTTGACACCCTTGGCCTTGTGGTCTTGCCATCTTGCTCTCCTCCTCCTTCCGTTGGATGGATGGATGGATGGATCTGGAGGTGGGGAATGGAGTTGTGTTTGGCTATGAGTTTGCTTGAGCTTTTTGGCAGTGTGGGTGTGGCTTTGTGTGGGGGAATGCATCCAGCTGGGGGATGTATTTGGCTTGCCTTTCCCTTGAGGTCCACTAATGACCCACATGCCCTTGTGCTCATACTAACGACTTCACAAGATATTTTTGGGCTGGGGGTATTTTGGTCCATTGGCTGGCAATTCGCTATGCGAGGGATTCTCTGCAGTCGAAGCAATCTGATATTCGTAGGTGTTGGATTCGAAAATGTCTGTGGGGACCCCCGGGTTATCTCCCTAAGACCGAGACTAAGCATGGTCTTAAGGACATAACTCTAGGCCTCAAGTAAATGGATTCCAACTTAACTACATATAAGTGAGAGGTTCAACCAAAACTAGAGCCTCAGCGATCATGCGTCTTTGCTTCATCATGAAAGCACTACATGATTGTCGGTTCTCTAACCAGTCAAACACGACACTTAAAGAGTTAAATGGGAATCCACGAACAGCGAGTACAAGATCATATTGGCTCCCAAGATCAGCGACCAATATGCTCATACTCTTCATACAACGTTGATCGCATCCATACAACATTCATACATTAATTGTTCAAAAGACGTACGATATAGTTGTTAAAGTCTCGCAACTATTACAACTACCGACCGCCAAATTCAAATGAGATCATAAAGTAACAATGAAGTAATATAAATAAACCAAAAGTCCAGATGGTATGCCCCATAACCCAAGGCAACCGATCGGGTTAAAGATAGCACTACTCGCCGTTGTCGCCTAAATCGACCGACGAGCTCATCTGCTCGATATCGACCTCACCAAAAGAAAACAAAAGGCCACCAACATCCGGGCCGAGTACAAGTGCACTCGCAAGTCTTACACAAATAAAAAGTAGTATGCTAGAGGTTGTTCCAAGGGATGGCTCATATTGGCTTAGTTTTGCAAAAGAGACGCAACAATTAACAACCTACACATACTAGTTTCCAAGTGCCCATTTATAAATCAGATTTGAAGTAGAAGTAAAGCTCATGAATAAGTAATAACATGAATCACAAATGAATCATAAAAGTGTCAAAGTGGCGGTCCACTTTGATACAACAACAAGTACACAATTTAACAAAGTGGTCATCCACTTTGCTACAACACAAGCATGAATATCCCATTCGTGACAATCCCAAGTTTTTCCACAAAACAAATATGTCAAAGTCTAACAATAGTAACTCCCGAACTCAAGTGTTGTCCATAACCTAGGACGAGGCTATTCGAATAGATTTATACCTGCGGTGTACTACTTTACCCACACGACTTGATTAGCCCGTTAAGCCTCCGTGATGCCTCCGAAAATAGCATACTTCCTATGGTATGCCGGCCGGTAAATCAAGATATGGTCATTTTAGCAAGAAGATTTCATTATGCTAAGTCCTCAACCTTGGGCTCCTAGGCGACATAAGACGTTACGGCCTATATGCCCTATCTACCGCAAGGAACATAGGGTTTAACGCCCTATGGCCTCACAAAACCACCGTGGGGCTCAACACAATAAAACCTTCCCCTACTTAACCATACGGCTCCCAACCCGCATGTGATAGCACGAATGTACTTGAATCAACGACGCTACTAAAGTTCGGTCCTTGTTGGTCTAGACAAGACAATCCACATACCCAATCTCGCACGAAGGCACCTTCACTAGCATCCACTTGTCCGCACCCAAATCTCATTTTAAATGACAAAATTTTAACTCTTGAGACAGATACGAAGATCTGAAATAAACCAAAAGTTATAAAGTTTGTATGTCCCATGACTGTCGGGTTATTCCCGCCAATCAAACTATCGCTCTAGACTTGCATGGCTAAGCAACACATACCACGTAAGTCACACAACTTATCCTAAGCATTTCAAGATCGGAATAATTTAAGGATAACCACAATGACAAGACAATAGGATGTATCTAACTATTCAACACAAAAATAGCGACATTAATAAAATAGCATGCAAGCAAATATCATTGCACTAACTTAACAAAACTGGGATCAAATATGATGCAAAAGAAAGTTCAAATGATGCTTGCCTTGCTGGTATGCTAGCTGCTGTCCTCAAGAGCGTATAAGTCAATATTGATGGCTTCGGATCTATTTAAGTATAATACCAATAAACACCGAGAAATACTCAAAATTCAAAGTGCTCCAAAATGCATGATTTTTCTACAGTAGAAATTTTATACCATGAGATGAATATAGGGACAAGAATTATTCCAATTGGATTCAGAGGTGAAAGTTATGGTCATATGAAGTTTGTATGTCCCGATAATGCAGCTTTATCCAATTTTAACGCTTTTGGCTAAATTTTGTAGAATGAAGGAAGGCAAATGAATTTATAGATAATTAGGTCATATTATTGTGAGTCCACTAAAAATTGGTTCATCCTAATTGGAGTTTCCAAGCAAAAGATATGAATTTTCAAAGTTATAGCCATTTTTCTATTGTAAAGATAATCAATTAAATGCTCATTTTCCAAATCCATCTTTTCTGTTACCGAGATAAATGTGCAACCTATTTTGAAATAAAGTTCATCAAAATGAAAATTACCAAAGACCGGTTTCATCCCATTTGGAGTAAAATGAATTTGTTATGCATTTTGGAAGTTAATCCTATTTTTCACATAAATAAACACATTCGATTTTCTTAATCGATTAATACTTTTCTTACGAAGCTCACCTAGCCACCGCATCGACATGTGGGGCCGATAATGATGTCATTTCTCATTTACCCCGGGATTTAATTTTCCCGATCGACAAGCGGGCCCGCATGTAAGCGAGACGGCTTAAAGATAGTGCGTGGACCACGGGTCCATGACCGTTTCTCAAAGATGATCGTGCGCTTAAGTGGCTAGGCCCACTTGTCACCGCCGCTTATCTCCTCGTGTTTCACATCGGGGCCCGCATGTCATGACACATATACTCGCTTAAGACACCATTAATAACATGGCGGTCATTAACCATTTAATGACCGAATCAAGCCTTAATGGCTTTGCTACGCTTGTCGACGCGTCCGACAACGCTACCGCGAGATTGCCCGGCTGGCTCGTCGGCGCTTACGCCATGGCGAGGCCGGCCAGATACACTACTGCGCAATAACCTTGCGCAACTTTGGGTGGTGGTGGCTATGCCCGAGGTGGCGTGTCTGGGTGGCTCGTCGGAGAGGAGCGGCGGTGTACAACACGGCAACGGTGCAAGAAGACTAGTTAAAGCTCAAAGAATGGTTCAAATGCGGTGCCCGAGCATCTAGGGACTACTTGGAGAGCTACCGAGAGTTGGAGAGAAGAGTGGATGACCGGAGTCGGCTTGGCGACCGTGAGGTCCACTACGGCGCGCGTTCAACGGGAGGAGACACCACGAGCAACAAGGAGGATAATGAAGCTTCTGGATGGCTCATAGATCTCTAGGAGTGCTCGGTAGCAAAGAAATGACTAATGCCTTACCGGATCAAGTGGGAGACGAAGAGTTTGCTTTTCAATAAAACGAACCAATCTTCAATTCACGAGCTCTGTCGTGCATTGCCAAAATTGGATGAGGGAACTCATACTCTAACTTAAAGACATGGTGTGACGCTACCGGAGTTAGCGAGTATCTCACCGGAGGCGAAGATAGCTCGAGTTGTCCCCGTGCAAGCTCGGGCGTGTCACCGAGCCGAGGAAGACACTGGCGCGCTCCGGAGCTACAGCGAAACCAACACAGGGCTTAGTCAAAATGGAATCAAGATCGGAAGAGAGAGCTCGGAGACCCGAGGCGAGAGGTTTACCTAAGAACGAGCTCACGCTAGCTTCCTCTCCTCGACGCACGGAGGAGAAGTACGGAAAGGCGAGAGCAGGAGGCGGTGTTAAAGCCAAGAATCGGATCGGAGCAGAGGCGGCGTTAGCTAGGGAAGCTCGGGGATTGGTCGTAGGGGCGGTGCGGTCACGGCGTCCGACGGAGCTTCGCAGAGCATGGCGGCGCGTGGCGCTTGGCTTCGCGCGAGCGCCAGTGTGAGGTAGACGGCGGACAGGAGGTGGGCCCACATGTCGTGGCCGCTTGAGGCGCGGCGCGATCACGTGGCTCGCTCGTGGGTCGCTCGATTTAAATCGGACGGTCCACGTTCTAACTGGTTCGGCGAATCAGTTCGCTAAGCTGCTCGGTCGGACCATCAGGCAAAGGGTTTGAGTCCGAGGAACAAAGGTTCTATTGACCAGATTTGAATTTTAAACCTCCTAGTTTGACCAGCTCCAAAATATAACAATAAAATTTATAAAATGTGAAATAATTCTGAGGGTTCTTGGGGTGGCCTAGTATCCATAAAAATTCAGACACCCCATTGTTCATCATTCATTTGGTATATTTCAAAATTCCAAAAGCATATGTTGATAATTGAGTTTTTAAATTTATGAGGTTCATATTGGGTTCCAAAAATTTGGGAAAAATTATATTAATACATGATAATTAATGTAGTAATTGAATAAATTGTTTCACAAGAATGATCCTAAGTTTTTGATATTGTTTTCTTAAGGATTTATTTGGATAAGAGGAGGTTCATATATTTGAATAAGCTTTTCCAAATGCAGAGTATGATAAAATGCTTGAAAAACATGATGCATGCTAATGAGATGCATAGTAATCTTCTTTATTAATTTGGGGATGTGACAAATCTCCCCTTACAAAAGATCTCGCCCCTAGATCGGTGGGACTTAAAGATGGATAGAAAAGTTCTAAAGGAAACATAACATCTGTTGTCTTGATTTCCTTCAAAGATAGTGCTAAGATATCCTATCAAGTTACAAGGAATGGCTTTTACATTTTTCCTTTCCATTATTTTGCTTAACCTTTCCTTTCTTGATACGAAGACATTTCAAGCGTAGGAAAAAGATCTGGATATTCGGTTCGCAGATGGTCTTCACGTTCCCATGTTGCTTCATCTTCAGATGGTTACTCCATTGAACTTTGATGAACTTGATGTTGCGATTCCTCGTCTTGCGCTCCGTTTCTTCAAGAATGCGAATCGGGTGCTCCCGATAAGAAAGATCGGGTTGCAAGTCGAGTGCTTCCAACTCGCTTGCTTGGCTTGGGACGCGAGACATTTCTTCGCCAGAAATATGGAACACGCTCATGCACATCCGAAAGTGATGGCGGCAACTCCAACTTATAAGCTACCGATCCCATCTTCGCTACAATTCGAATGGTCCAATGTAGCGAGGTGCCAATTTGCCTTTGACTTGAAAACGGTGTGTTCCTTTCATTGGAGAGACCTTGAGATAGACGTAATCATCCACCTCAAAGCTTAGTTCGCGACGACGACGGTCGGCATACGACTTCTGACGTGATTGAGCCGTCCGAAGTCGTTCGCGGATGACACGAACTTGTTCTTCTGCATTTTCCACTAAAGTTGGACCATAGAATGGTCTCTCCCCGGCTTCGGACCAGTTCAAGGGTGTCCTACAAGCTCTTCCATACAACGCCTCAAAAGGTGACATTTGCAAGCTTGATTGGAAACTATTGTTGTAGGAGAACTCCGCAAACGGTAAATATTTTTCCCAATCCTTGCTATAGGACAGCACACATGCCCGAAGAAGATCTTCTAAAACTTGGTTCACCCTCTCGGTTTGTCCATCCGTTTGTGGGTGGTAAGCGGAGTGAAAGATAGATTGGTCCCCATGGCTTTATGCAAGCATTTCCAGAAGTGAGATGTGAATTGAGGACCTCTATCCGAAACGATCACCTTCGGTACACCATAGAGACAAACAATCCTGGAGATGTACAGCTCTGCTAGTTTGGCTCGGTGTAAGTGGTCTTGACAGAATAAAATGGGCAACCTTTGTCGACGATCGACACTCACCCATATGGAATCGGACCCGCTTGAGTCCTAGGAAGGCGGTGATAAAATCCATGCCAACTTCTTCCCATTTCCACTGGAATGGGCAGGGGTTGTAGAGTGCTCTTGACTTCAAATGCTCACTTGACTCTTTGGCATACATCACACTCGGCAACATATCGAGCGATCTGTCGCTTCATTTGACTCCACCATAGTCGCTTCTTTAAATCTTGGTACATCTTGGTACAACCAGGGTGAATAGAAAACGAGAGTTGTGAGCTTCCTTGAGAATTAATTCCCTCAGTTGCGATCAAATGGCACCACCAAACGGTTTCCAACCGTAGGGCGCCTCGCACATCTTCTTTAAAGCATTTGGCCTTTCCATGCTTCATTCGCTCCGGATTTGGGCCACTTCCAAATCGGTCTTCGGGCTTCTAATCTGATCCTCAAGTGTGGATGTCACGCTTAGGGCAGCGAGAGAACCTTCTTCAATTATCTCCTGTGTAGACGTTGCATCGCAAAGACACAACCTCGCCGAAAAGGGAGTTATCACAAACAGCTTGCATTGAGATTTCTGCTCAACGACGGCTACTACATTAGCTTTCCACGGTGATAATGAAGTCCCATATCATAGTCCTTGATCAACTCAAGCCATCTTCTTTGCCTCAAGTTCAGATCGGATTGGGAGAAAATATATTTGAGACTCTTGTGATCAAGTAGATCTCGCAACGACATCGGCGAGGTAATGTCGCCAAATCTTCAAAGCATGGACTATCTGCTGCAAGCTCTAAGTCATGTGTGGGATAATTAGATTCATGAGGCCTCAATTGCCTTGATGCATATGCCACCACTCGGCCCTCTTGCATGAGCACACATCCGAGCCCATGGCGAGATGCATCACAATAAATGTCAAGTTCTTGTGAATATCCGCAAGGTGAGTACCGAGCCTTGGTCGAGATCTTTCAAAACTTGAAAGCTTTGCTCACATTCCACGACCATTCAAACTTCTTTTCCTTCCTTAAAAGTCGGGTCATTGGTCTCGCAATTTTGGAGAAGTTCTCGATGAATCATGGTAGTATCCCGCGAGTCCAAGAAAATCGCGAATGTCGGTGACGCTCTTGGGTTGCCTCGCTTCAAAGACATCTTGCACTTTGCTTGGATCAACAATGACACCACCCTTGGATAACACATGACCCAAGAAACTGACTTCACGAAGCCAAAATTCACATTTGCTGAATTTAGCATAAAGTTGATGTTGACGAAGCTTTCCCAACACAAGTCGCAGGTGCTGTTCGTGTTCTTCATCAGACTTGTAGTAGATAAGTATGTCGTCAATGAACACAACAACAAACTTGTCCAAGTACTCCATGAAAACTGAATTCATAAGGTTCATGAAGTAAGCGGAGCATTGGTTAGGCCGAAAGACATAACAAAGATACTCGCAAGCCGTAACGAGTAGAAAATGTCGCTTCTGTATGTCTTCGCTTCGACTTTGATTTGATGGTAGACCAATCTCAAGTCAACTTTGGAGAAAACCTGAGCTCCAGTCAATTGATCAAACAAATCATCAATTCGCGGAAGTGGATATTTGTTCTTGATTGTGACCTCGTTCAACGGACGATAGTCAACACACATCCGCAAACTCTTGTCTTTCTTCTTGACAAAGATAGCGGCATCCCCAAGGTGAGGAGTCGGGCCTAATGAAACCCTTATCTTGAAGTTGCTTGAGTTGTTCTTTCAATTCTACCAACTCATTTGGAGGCATCCGATATGGCCGCTTAGAAATTGGCGCAGCATCGTGCAAGCTCGATGACGAATTCAACTTCCGATCGGGGCATGCACGGAGTTCTTCGAAATACATCCGATATTCACATACCACTGGTACTTCCTCTAATTCAAGAGAGGTACGGCCTCCAAAGCATAGAGATGAGAAGGTCCCACTAAAGGTGCAAAAGTGACTTGACCGCCGTCTTCACTTGTGATGTAAATAGACCGTTGAGCACAATCGATCTTTCCCGATTTTTGGACAGCCAATCCATCCCTAAAATCACATCAATACCCACCGGTTATCACAATTAGGTTTGCCAAGAAGTTAACCTTTGAATTTCCACTTTACGCCCCGGCAGACTTGATCGGTTTGGAAAACCGATCCCGCGATCGGATCGATAAGGTGGCTGAAGTTTATGCATTTCAAATTGATTGAGTGCAGCATATTCCTTTTGATGAATGAATGAGATGCACTGAATCAAATAAAACCGATCTTTGGACAAGAATTAACAAGAAGTGTACCCAAACGACGCCCGAGCGCCGCTTGCCTCCTCGGCGGTGACGTGGTTTACTCGCCACGCAGGGGAACTTGAGGAGGGGTCGATGAAGCACGAGAAGGTGGTGAAGGTCTTGCCGCACCGGCGAGGTGTAGAAGCTCAGAGGTCTGCGGCATTCCTCGCCGCTTGGCGAGGCAATGAGATGCGAATGGCCTCGGCGCCACAATGGAAACAAGTGACGTTGGCCTTGTACGTGCCACCATTCGGGATTCTTACCCCATTGCTCACTGTCTTGACGGCAAAGAAAGTGATGGAGCTGCTGCGCAGAGGTCTTGGCGCCACCGAGCTTGATACCGCTGAAATCCGAAAGGTCCGTCGCGCGGACGGAAGAATCGCCACTAGTCGCATTCGAGCGACCTTCTTCCTCTTCTTGGACTCATCTACTGGCGACACTCTTGTGCTCCACCACAAGTGCCTTGTTTACCAAGTCTTTGAAATTGCGGAACTCATGTATCGCTAGGGCCACCAGAGCTCTTCACCAAGCCATTCATGAAACGGCTCTGCGGCGGGCATCTGAGAAACATCATCGAGCATAACGAGATAAAAATTAAACTCATGCAGTACTCGTGATCGCCTTCTTTCCTTGCTTCATGCAAGGAACTGCGCTATTTAATCATCATAACGCCTCGTGGATGTGAGCTTCCTCGAAGTCGCCGAATTGCTCCATGAGGGAACGCCCCGTCGATTGCATGGTGGAGAAATTGTCCCACCATGCGCCATTGCATCAGGTGATAACTAGCAAAGAGAACCTCTCCACGCCAAAGGCATTGAGCAATAGCTAGTTTCTTCTCAATATCCTCACCAGTCTTCCGCCTCCATCGGTCTTGATGCAGAAGGTCAAGGATTGGTCCGCTGAAATTAGCGAGACCCCGTGTGCACGGTGAGAGGTAGCCTCTCTGCCGGACTAGGAGCTCGAGCAAAGTGTTGTGGGCAATAACTTCAAGAATCCGTGTCGTGTCCATTCGGTTTCTTTCTATCCGCAAACACCTCGGCCATTGAGGGAGGCGGTGGTAGCACTTCCTCGGATGTACCGCCACGCGATGATGTTGTTGGGGGCCGCTTTCAACCGCAGTAACGAGGTCCCCGTGACGGAGAGCCCTCATCCTCGCCGAGCGCGTGAACGAGTGTTTGGGCTGTCATCCTGCGGTGACAAGGTCGGTTAGGAGATAATTTTAATGTCATTACTCAACTAAGCATGCATAATCATATAAAAATATGCAAGAACTTAACACCAAAGATACGAAGGCATAAAGCCCAACATAAAAATCCATAAAAGCAAATCATAAACTTCAAAGACAATTAGCCCGTAGGCAAAAGGGTAATCGCTCAAACGAAGGTTCTTGCAAAGAAATTTAAAGAGTTCAACAACTACTAGCCTATTACAGGATTTAAGATACAAATTTCGCGAACCCAAGCCCTGACAAATGAGCTTACAACCCTTCTATCCTAAATATTATTCCGTCAAAGTTTACCTAAACTCGTCCGTAAGATGACATCCGAGGATCCTCAGTATCTTGAGGTGCCCTAGATTAGGGAGACGCAAAGGTGACCCTATACTGTTAATATGGCCTTCAACCACGGAAGGCGATACTGTGGCGCAGAAAGGATGGAGAGATCAAGTTAGGGCCATACAAAGACGCCTCGATGAATGAGCCTCATGTCATGCATGAGCCGCAAGTGCTCTGAGCTATAATGAGACGACGCGCGCCTCCCATAACTCATACGAGGTGCAACGATGCATCCGATCCATGATGTGCACCGCCTAGCCAATTGTCTTACTTGCGGATCCTCTCCGAATCAATCATGGCAAACATGCTCACCTCCCGCCATGCGCTTGCATGGGAAAATGATCGTAGGGTGGCCGAGACACCTCGCTTAAGTCATAGCGAGGCGACTCATGGCCACTCGAGCCACTTCTGTACCGCCATGGCCTCCGGCGCCCTGTGCTCAAACCGGTATGGTATGCTCCCCGCAACACGCTTTGCAATGATGTCCGCCATCGCCAGTACTCCTCCATTCCCGCCCTCTATCACGCTCAGTAGATGGCGACGTCGGTTTGGTAGGTGAAATTGGCCTTCCACATCATATCCCTTAACAAAGCCGGGTATCCTTCCACGCCTTGACTTGAGTTTCACGGACAAGGTAATGGTGATTCATCTAAAGGACAAGAAGGGCAAGGTAAGTCTCTTTTAAATCAAAGCGAAATAAGGTAAGGAATGACGCTAAGATGGATGAGGAATAAAAGATATTCCTAACTTAAACTTTCAGAATAACTTTGTTAACTTGAAAATACTTTGACTCAAAGGCTTGCTAACACTAACGCCTGCTATCTCTACCCTACAACAAGATGGCTCGATACTAACGCTGGGGACCCCTGTTATCTCCCTAAGACCGAGACTAAGCATGGTCTTAAGGACATAACTCTAGGCCTCAAGTAAATGGATTCCAACTTAACTACATATAAGTGAGAGGTTCAACCAAAACTAGAGCCTCAATGATCATGCGTCTTTGCTTCATCATGCGAGCACTACATGATTGTCGGTTCTCTAACCACCAAACACGACACTTAAAGAGTTAAATGGGAATCCACGAACAGCAGTACAAGATCATATTGGCTCCCAAGATCAGCGACCAATATGCTCATACTCTTCATACAACGTTGATCGCATCCATACAACATTCATACATTAATTGTTCAAAAGACGTGCGATATAGTTGTTAAAGTGCGCAACTATTACAACTACCAACCGCCAAATTCAAATGAGATCATAAAGTAACAATGGAAGCAATATAAATAAACCAAAAGTCCAGCATGGTATGCCCCATAACCCAAGGCAACCGATGGGGTTAAAGATAGCACTACTCGTCGTTGTCGCCTAAATCCAGATCGACGAGCTCATCGAGCTCGATATCGACCTCACCAAAAGAAAAACAAAAGGCCACCAACATCCGCTGAGTACAAGTGCACTCGCAAGTCTTACACAAATAAAAAGTAGTATGCTAGAGGTTGTTCCAAGGGATGGCTCATATTGGCTTAGTTTTGCAAAAGAGACGCAACAATTAACAACCTACACATACTAGTTTCCAAGTGCCCATTTATAAATCAGATTTGAAGTAGAAGTAAAGCTCATGAATAAGTAATAACATGAATCACAAATGAATCATAAAAGTGTCAAAGTGGCGGTCCACTTTGATACAACAACAAGTACACAATTTAACAAAGTGGTCATCCACTTTGCTACAACACAAGCATGAATATCCCATTCGTGACAATCCCAAGTTTTTCCACAAAACAAATATGTCAAAGTCTAACAATAGTAACTCCCGAACTCAAGTGTTGTCCATAACCTAGGACGAGGCTATTCGAATAGATTTATACCCTGCAGGGGTGTACTACTTACCCACACGACTTGATTAGCCCGTTAAGCCTCCGGATGCCTCCGAAAATAGCATACTTCCTATGGTATGCCGTACGGTAAATCAAGATATGGTCATTTTTAGCAAGAAGATTTCATTATGCTAAGTCCTCAACCTTGGGCTCCTAGGCGACATAAGACGTTACGGTCTATATGCCCTATCTACCATGAGGAACATAGGGTTTAACGGCCCTATGGCCTCACAAAACCACCGTGGGGCTCAACACAATAAAACCTTCCCCTACTTAACCATACGGCTCCCAACCCGCATGTGATAGCACGAATGTACTTGAATCAACGACGTTACTAAAGTTCGGTCCTTGTTGGTCTAGACAAGACAATCCACATACCCAATCTCGTGCGAAGGCACCTTCACTAGCATCCACTTGTCCGCACCCAAATCTCATTTTAAATGACAAAATTTTAACTCTTGAGACAGATACGAAGATCTGAAATAAACCAAAAGTTATAAAGTTTGTATGTCCCATGACTGCGGGTTATTCCCGCCAATCAAACTATCGTTCTAGACTTGCATGGCTAAGCAACACATACCACGTAAGTCACACAACTTATCCTAAGCATTTCAAGATCTGGAATAATTTAAGGATAACCACAATGACAAGACAATAGGATGTATCTAACTATTCAACACAAAAATAGCGACATTAATAAAATAGCATGCAAGCAAATATCATTGCACTAACTTAACAAAACGGGATCAAATATGATGCAAAAGAAAGTTCAAATGATGCTTGCCTTGCTGGTATGCTAGCTCTGTCCCTCAAGAGCGTATAAGTCAATATTGATGGCTTCGGATCTATTTAAGTATAATACCAATAAACACCGAGAAATACTCAGAAATTCAAAGTGCTCCAAAATGCATGATTTTTCTACAGTAGAAATTTTATGCCATGAGATGAATATAGGGACAAGAATTATTCCAATTGGATTCAGTAGGTGAAAGTTATGGTCATATGAAGTTTGTATGTCCCGATAATGCAGTTTATCCAATTTTAACGTTTTGGCTAAATTTTGTAGAACAGAAGGAAGGCAAATGAATTTATAGATAATTAGGTCATATTATTGTGAGTCCACTAAAAATTGGTTCATCCTAATTGGAGTTTCCAAGCAAAAGATATGAATTTTCAAAGTTATAGCCATTTTTCTATTGTAAAGATAATCAATTAAATGCTCATTTTCCAAATCCATCTTTTCTGTTACCGAGATAAATGTGCAACCTATTTTGAAATAAAGTTCATCAAAAATGAAAATTACCAGCACTGGTTTCATCCCATTTGGAGTAAAAATGAATTTGTTATGCATTTTGGAAGTTAATCCTATTTTTCAGTTCATAAATAAACACATTCTGATTTTCTTAATCGATTAATACTTTTCTTACCGAAGCTCACCTAGCCACTGCTACTGACATGTGGGGCCGGTAACAGTGTCATTTCTCATTTACCCCCGGGGATTTAATTTTCCCGACTGACAAGCGGGGCCCGCATGTAAGCGAGACGGCTTACAGCATAGTGCGTGGACCACGGGTCCATGACCGGTTCTCAAAGACGATGATCGTGCGCTTAAGTGGCTAGGCCCACTTGTCACCGCCGCTTATCTCCTCGTGTTTCATTCTCGGGCCCGCATGTCATGACACATATACTCGCTTAAGACACCATTAATAACAATGGCGGCCATTAACCATTTAATGACCGAATCAAGCCTTAATGGCTTTGTTACGCTTGTCGGACGCGTCCGGACAACGCGCCGTGAGATTGCTCGGCTGGCTCGCCGCGCTTACGCGCCATGGCGAGGCGGCCAAGAAGCGACATACCGCGCAATAACCTTGCGCAACTTTGGGTGGTGGTGGCTATGCCCGAGGTGGCGTGCCTTGCTGGCTCGTCGGAGAGGAGCGGTGTACAACACTAAGCAACTGCAGCAGACTAGTTAAAGCTCAAGAATGTTCAAATGCGGTGCTGAGCATCTAGGGACTCTTGAGAGCTACCCGAGAGTTGGAGAGAAGAGTGGATGACCGAGGCGGCTTGGCGGCGGTGAGGTCCACTACCAGGCAAGGCGGTTCAATCGGGAGGAGACACCGAGCAACAAGGAGGATAATGAAGCTTCGGATGGCTCATAGATCTCTAGGGAGTGCTCGGTAGCAAAGAAATGACTAATGCCTTACCGGATCAAGTGGGAGACGAAGAGTTTGCTTTTCGGTAAAAACGAACCAATCTTCGAATTCACGAGCTCTGTCGTGCATTGCCAAAATTGGATGAGGGAACTCATACTCTAACTTAAAGACATGGTGTGACGCTACTGGAGTTAGCGAGTATCTCACCGGAGGCGAAGATAGCTCGAGTTGTCCCCGTGCAAGCTCGGGCGTGTCACGAGCCGAGGAAGACACGGCCGCTGCCCGGAGCTACAAGCGAAACCAACACAGGGCTTAGTCAAAATGGAATCAAGATCTAAGAGAGAGCTCTGAGACCGGAGGCGAGAGGTTTACCTAAGAACGAGCTCACGCTAGCTTCCCTCTCCTCGACGGCGGAGGAGAAGCACGGAAAGGCGAGAGTGGAGGAGGTGTTAAAGCCAAGAATCGGACGGAGCAGAGGCGGCGTTAGCTAGGGAAGCTCGGGGATTGGTCAGGTAGGGCGGTGCGGTCACGGCGTCGACGGAGCTTCGCAGAGCATGGCGGGCGCGTGGCGCTTGGCTTCTGCGCGAGCGCCAGCGCGAGGTAGACGAAGGCGACAGGAGGTGGGCCCACATGTCAGCGAGCGCGGGGAGGCGCGGGCGCGATCACGTGAGCCGCTCGTGGCCGCTCGATTCATCGGACGGTCCACGTTCTAACTGGTTCGGGCGAATCAGTTCGCCAAGCGGCTCGGTCGGACTACTGTGCAAAGGGTTTGAGTCCGAGGAACAGTGCTCCTCTTGACCAGATTTGAATTTTAAACCTCCTAGTTTGACCAGGCTCCAAAATATAACAATAAAATTTATAAAAATGTGAAATAATTCTGAGGGGTTCTTGGGGTGGCCTAGTATCCATAAAAATTCAGACACCCCATTGTTCATCATTCATTTGGTATATTTCAAAATTCCAAAAGCATATGTTGATAATTGAGTTTTTAAATTTATGAGGTTCATATTGGGTTCCAAAAATTTGGGAAAAATTATATTAATACATGATAATTAATGTAGTAATTGAATAAATTGTTTCACAAGAATGATCCTAAGTTTTTGATATTGTTTTCTTAAGGATTTATTTGGATAAGAGGAGGTTCATATATTTGAATAAGCTTTTCCAAATGCAGAGTATGATAAAAATGCTTGAAAAACATGATGCATGCTAATGAGATGCATAGTAATCTTCTTTATTAATTTGGGGATGTGACAATGTCGAATGATGAAACCTACGGAAATAAGACGGCGTCGATTATCTTAGGTTGGTCTAGGTATCGTGAGTATCTAGGTGCCGACTGATTTAGGTTAGCCTAGGTGACTTGAGAACCAAGATGCCGGTTAACCCAGGTTGGTGTGGGTAGTCTCGGTACTCAGGGTGCCAGCTAGTCTGGGTCGATCTGGGAACTGCAATGATTCCCACGGTACTCTGACGGCAATCGACTTTATTCTAACTCTATTCTATAGTTTTTGAACTGCTAATGGTTGATTGGCGGACAATGGAGCTGGAAATAGTGTTTCGGATTGGGTCGAGGAAGACGGTTTGACTGGACGGCGATGGACGAACAATGCTTCAAGGAAGACTTCAGCGATATGCAATGCAAGATTTTAATTTAATCTTTTTGTAATGTACTCAAAGTTGTAAAACATGATATGTTCTGATGTAATAAATTCTTGTATTACTTGAGTTCAGAAAAAATTTATTTACTGCTAACCAGCTATTAATGTTAATTAGATTAGTCTGATTTTTCAAATTCTCACACCAACAAAGCTATTAATGTTAATTAGATTAGTCTGATTTTTCAGATTCTCACACCAACAACCACCTGCTGCGATTTTGTAAAACCATGCCATTGCCACCATCTGAATTCTGAACACAGGCACACAGTGCCATTCACGGTAAATCCATCTGGGGAAGAAAGAAAGGATGCTGCTGAATAGTTGTCATCCTTCCTGGCTATCCAGAGCTCCCTTGAGTAACAGTGCAAGCACCACTGATATACTACGAGTGGCAAACAATCCAAATCAATTGAAAACTTGACCCAGGCAGGGTACGTACGAACGAACACCGCATCACATATGATTTGAGTATGACTCCTTTTTAAGTATATGATTGAGATACCGTCTGTCCTGAGCTGTCCGAGTGGGACTGCTGCCTGCGACTATTGGGCCTGGTAGCTCTTTCTTCATGGATTCTTTGCGTTTTGCTGCACACTGCAATTTTGCAATGCAGAGAAAGAGCGCAAGATCAAACAAAAAGCAGAGAGAGAGAGAGAGAGGATGCAGTCTGGCATTACTCTACTTCCTGCAACCGCAATACGACCAAAAAGCTGAGAAAAGAGGAGCAAAATAAAAATGGCTATATTCTCACCTGCCTTTTTTCTTCCGTCAGTGGTAATGAAAGTTAGCCTTTTTATGTGCGGCCTTGCTGCATGGTAGGCCTAACAGACGAACAAGGGTAAAAACAGCCTGCTCACTTGGATCATCCAAGGCAGCAGATGGTTCTGAATTTGCTGTACGGTTCAACCGGTCCATCGCTGGTTCTTTTAAATGACAAAGGAACAACACAGAGGATACTGGTGTTTTTCTGTACCAGAAGAGAGGGTCATATTCATACCCCTAGTCCTACTAAGCAGGTAGCAAGTAGGCTTTTGGAATAGAGCTAACTTAAGTTAAATTCTTATGTTCTTTTGATCGTAGTCACGATTGTTTAAATAGTTTAGACTTTGTAAAAGTTGTACACTGTACCCACAAGAGATAATCATATTTGCTGCCCCACATGATTCCTTAGTCATGTGGTTGAGCGACCATCGCGGCAACTTTTTAAATTATTTCGCCCCTTCCGTCATCTCACCCATATGGGCCTCGCTCATAAGTTGTGCGGGATGTTCACCTCAGCAACTAGCGCAGCTTGGATTACCCACAACGCCTAGCGTGACTGGTAAATTCATCGTGCACTGGTGTCCCATTCAAGCCGGACCATGTCCAGGGTTGCACGATCCCGCTATTCCTCCAACGAGATAACATTTGGAGTTTAATAAATTTATTAAGCCAAGTTGTACTTTACAGACTTGTGGTTGTACTTGTTTTACACGGGAGGTCATGACAAGGTTAAGTCCTTAATCCATCCAGGCGGTTTATACCACCTACCAACCATTCTCATGCACGACGGAACTTACCACTCTTTCCATCCGTCCAGATGTAGTACTAGCAAGTTGTTTAGGATTTTAGGAAGGAAAAATCAATCATCGCATCACGCTAGTCATTTACCCACAATGACTGTCCAAAACCACTTTCATGATTAAAAGATGATGACTAGGACATTTATTGTCCCGGTACTTAAGCAAGACTAGCATGTCGCTTAAGTACAACCTATGCTAGTATTTACCACATATCTATTAGGGTGAACTGGAATAATGGATTCAATTATCAAAGGATAGATAATAATTAATTAATCATCAAATGGGTACTTAACTACCTTAAGTTTTGACATACATTTGATTACAGAATTAAAGTATGCAATTTTGATAATTTAAATAAATATAATTTGCATAAAATGTAGGCTCAACATGATCAAAGTATTGACTCACCTTGGTTAAAGGCAGGAGGATCTTGGTATTCTTGAGCTTGATCGAAGTGGAGGTCTCACGCGTCTTCGAATCCTAATCGAACGAATGTACCGGAGAAAGAAATAACAAGCAAAGAGAGTAAATAAATACAAAACTCATAACAAATGAACTTCAAATTAAACAAGACTAGTGTCATTAGCAAGATCTTGAATTTAGAAAATTTTAGGAATAAATTTTATACTTTTTGGAGTTATAACGAAGGAGATATGAATTTTTGAAGCTTTTCTATTGGATTTTTAATTGAAAACAAAAACAAAAAACCAGAAAAAGCCCCGTGCTGACACATGGCCCTCAGCACGGTGTCTCGGCTCACCGCACAGTGCGTGGGGTTGGGGGGGTTAAAGGCAACGACGCCTCACGTCCTCCGCGCGGAGAGAGAGAGGGGGAGAAGAGGAGAGAGCATGCGGGGGCGAGGGCGCGCGGGGAAGAAGGGAGGGGCTCGCGTGGTGCCGGGGGGTGTGGGAAGCCGGAGGCGGAGCCGAGGCGGCTCCGGAGCTGCCGATTCGACGGGGCGGCGACGACCGAGGCGGGAAGAAGAAGGGAGGCAACATCGAGGCGGAAGTGCCTCTCACAAGGGGAAGAAGAGGGAGGCGGGAGGAGGTCCTGGGCACCTTCAGACGGGCGGCGGCGGCCGAGGCGGGGCGAGGCTCGGCCGACTCGGAGGAGAGAAGGAGGCGAGGTGGAGAGGAGGAGAAGAAGGGGAGGCGGCCGGGCTTTTATAGCCAAGAGGAGGAGAGGAGCCGGCGGAAGCGGTGGGGAAGAAGGAGCGTGCGGCGTGGGCGTGGCGACACGGGCGGCGGCGGCAGCGCAGTGGCGAGGCAACTTGATCGGCCAGCCCAGGGGAGGGGGAGGAGCAGGGCTAGGGAAGAGCAGGCCGGGGGAGGAAGAATTGGGCCGAATCGGGGAGGTCCAAATTCGAAGGTACGAATGAATTCTATTCGAATTGAGTTTTGGAAATCGAAAACCAAATGCTAATGTTGCCTGAAAATGAGAATGTTACAACAACACAGAGGATACTGGTGTTTTTCTGTACCGGAAGAGGGTCATATTCATACCCCCTAGTCCTACTCAGCAAAGTAGCAAGTAGTGTTTTTTGTGTTGTCTGAACAAGCAAGATGATCGATACAACGACCAACAAGCGCATCAAGTCATCAACCAACGGGAATGTTACGGGAAGCTAAGAGCTGAAGGTTTGCATTAGATCTCCATATGCAATGCATGCATGGTGAGTGGCCAAGAAAGATAAAGAGGAACAAAAGGACCCGGGGGTGTCGGTAGGAAGGAGGAGGGTAGATAGATGGTGAGAGGAAATGCAAAGCAATGCTAGCTGCAGATCAGATATTCAGATCCGATGGGGTACCATGGAGGGGGAGAGAGAGATGCTTTTTGGTTTCAGTTGTGGCGGGGAGGCAGGGGACCATGCAATGCAATGCACTCCATGTAGCTAGCTAGGCATGTGACTCGGGGAGGAAGGGCCATAGTGACGTACCATGCCACCACCCATGTTCAGGACAAGGAGACCCCTCATTTCTCAATTTTGGCTCCGCTTCGCCCATCCATCAGCATTCAAAAACAATCCTTCTTTCTTTTTCTTTCTTGGAGATTTCAAAAATATAAATAATGTTTTTCTTGTATTCGAGCTGTGCTCAACCACAGTGCAATCCTAACATGAACCCCCTCTTTCTTTCTTTAATTTGCAGCTTTTTTTTTGTCGAACATTGTAGTGGTTTTATATATATATATATTTACATAGTCAATTCACCTCGGCCTGCCATCGGAATGTTGTCCATGTAGTATTGAAACATTAAAACTAAACACGTGGGACGTTGTCCATCCGCTTGGAACTTAATGCGTGGAGTACCATTGAAACATCGGAACCAAGTATCATAGAACATATTATTTTACCTACCGAAATATCTAACGCCCACTAGATTCATTCCCTTCTACTCAATTAAATAAAATACACGGTACAACATCGTCAATGAACTAACATAACACTGGGAACTAACGTGTGGAACATTTTGTTTTATATACTGAAACATATAACATGCGATATTATTTACCAAGTTTAAATACATACAAGTGGAATCTTGTTCGTAAAGAACACGGTCTTTCAAATGAGAGCCTTTTTTATTTTCTTTTTAATTATTTTTAAAAATTATTTTAAAGCTATCTATTTTTTTAACTTTATTTTTAATTCTGATTCTTTTGGTCATGTTATAACCCGTGGTATGATCAAACTGTGTTATCACGCCACCGATCACGGTGTTTGATCAAACTGTTTTGTCACGCCCCTTTTGGATGTGTCCGTTTTATTAGCTAAGTCCTATCACGCCAAGATGAGTGGCGTGACAGTACAGTTTAACCAAGTTATGGGTCATAGTGTGACCAAAATGGTTAAAATTAGAAATAAAGTTACAAAGAGTCTATCTTTAAAAGAATTATTCAAACGGATCATCAGGACTCTCCGGTCAAAAGATGTCATTGTTTGAAGTTTGGGATTGAAAGAAAAAAACTCGATTTGTGTGCGTGGGTGGGGGGCTAACTAACTGCGTTGGATGGGCTTTACAGGCCATGGCCCGTGGGGGTGGCGTCCAGGCGGCCCCATAATATTGTGCATCGATTTTCAGAATGTTCGTATTCTCCCCCTTGCGACTTTACTCAATGCTGCTAGCTCTCTGAACTGATGAGCAGCAGTGGTAGTAGTATCGTTCTGATCAGCCGAATGCAGCACGTTTTCCAGGCTTGCTTGGTTATCTTACATTAGTGGACCTTGTTGTCTCAGACTCTCGGGTGGAGTTCATTTGTCTCTGGTTACAGGAGACGATACTAGCTCTATTACAGTAACTTTTTAATCCAATGATTCCGATTAGTTATGATTTAGTTATAGTTAACCTGGTAGTATTAGCAATAGACTACCGAGAGGTAAAAATATAAAGTGAATACATGACACAAGAGTAATTTCAACGGCGATAACACGGCACTCGGAAAAATAATCAGATTTACAGTGAAAAATCTAAAATACCCTCTAACGTTAATGGCTAGATCTGATTTTTGCCATCACCCATGGTGCTGGTGCTGGTGCTGGTGCTGGTAGAATGTAATGTAAAACTCTACTAGATGAGCTCCATCACGCGTGCCGTGATTAAGTGTTAAAAGTAGTACGTTGTAAGATGGATGTGGGCTGGACTTCTGTAATAACTAGTGATAACCAAACAAATGTACATACTAGTAGGAGTATTTAATTATCACAAGCTAAGCTACTAGTACCCCAAGTAGTTAACCGCCTGGATTGACCGTCGCCATTGATCCATCCTGGGTTTGTTCGCGCGCGCGAGGGGGATAACGCAGAACAGTACTTGACAAATGTATTATAGCAACCGTAACGTAACACTTTTCCGTGTGCGTGTGACAAAAAAAAAACCAAGAATGATAGGTTGGGTGGTCAGAGAATGGTACGTAACGTACGCACGTTACCATTGGTTAGCCAGCGTCGCACATGACTTGCTGCAGAATTTTTTATCGTATTAGCTTGTCTTTTGTTTGGTATTTACAAAAAAAATAGTCGTAGTAGAAAATTAAATGCAAAACTAGTCCTTTACTGCATCGGCATTCCTGGAGTTTCATTTCCCGGTATTAACCTAATAACACTGGACTGCATCAGTGTTTCTGTAGAAAGTAATGTGTTTAGAAAACGTGAAATGTCGGAACGGAAGATAGTGAAGGTGCCACTGTCTTGAAGAGACTGCTATATGACGATCTTTGTTAATTTATCAGTTTTCTACGGATGATATTCTTTAATATTGTATTGCACCACAGACTACATAACATTGCGTATGAACTAACTGAGGAAAAAGCGTGTCGTGGAGATCATAGAACGATGTACCGTAGTAGTCTTCGAAACACAAACGAGTCGAAAGTTACGGTACATCGTTATATGATCTGCATCATGTAATGCTTGTAACGGTTGAAATGTCGATAATTATCTGTATGAAAACATACATTGTAACTTCGTTGCAAACCATAACCCATGAAAATCTAATTAAGACGTGGCCTCGCTCTGCAAAGCAGAACGTGGCCATACTATGCAAAGCAGGGTGTGACCCGACGAGTCAACTTTGCGTAGCGACGTAACCCAACGAGTCTGTTTCGAAGGGCGCACCGTACGGTCGTAAAACACATCCGTGCATCAACGCAATGGAGCCACTACAGCTGCGTCTGCTCCCGCTATAAATATAGCGCGACTCAGCCAGAAACCCACACCAACAACACTACCTAAATAACATAGACAAGAAGAAGTAATGAAAGCACATCTGTGAGCTCTCAAAGAACTGAGCGGGCAGTCCGGTGTGCACGAAAATTCCGCGACGAGGCCTTGGTGCAGACCGCCCCGGGACGACGACGCAGCGGTTGTTGGTGCAGACTGCAAACCTCAAAGCAGGAACCTCTCTGACATTGCTGCTTTGAGGTTTGCATTCCCATCTGATAGGATACGGTGAGGAAATCCTTCTATTCGTAAGAGATATGAGGAAATACTTTCATAAAAAAAGATTTGCTGGGAATTACTTCCATTAACTAAAGATATGTTGAGGGCAATATCTCCATACGGATAATTCTTTGTTCTGATCGGCCGAGTACCAGCAGCATGAGTATAATAATTGATCGGTCATTTTGCTTTGTACATGTTGATCTCTAAACTTATAGAGTCCGAATCTTTTAAACAAAGCATCAGATTTGTGATCTTTTAAACAAATATTTGTTGTGTAAAAATGAAAACTAAATTTAATTTGAAAATATTTTTATAAGTGAAAAATGTCGGAGGAATTACTATGGATTTGTCTAAAGTTTGTGAGCATATATATATATATATATATATATGTGTGTGTGTGTGTGTGTGAATGAGAAACTAAACTATATGCGGTTAAAATGACGTAATATAACAAACTACACTATATATCAATACATCTAAAATTATCGAATCCATTCAACTCTATGTCGCTAGTTTTATTTGCTAACATACGAGGGTTTTAAATTTAAATACAAAGTTGCAATAATATTTACCTGTAAAGTCACTACTAGATGTGCTTCTCCCTCTCTCTCTCCCCCACCGCTTCGCTAGGTCACTCCTCCCCTCTCCTCATCTCCCTTCTCCCACTCTTGCTCTTTTTTCTTGGAATAAAAATGACGTTCGGCCAAAATTTTGGGATTTTTATAGGTTGCTCATTGTCGCCATTAGCAACAACGACAGAATAGTGCAAGTTTATGTCACCTTTTTAAATGGTGATTGCCTGTCTAGTAGCCATTTGGAATGACGACAGGAAGGGGTATCGACGACATGAGTAGTAAACGCTAGTTAGGTGGACGACAGTACCCATCATCTACCGTGACGACAAAGCAACCATTGACTTGCTTGGTATCATCTTGACGACAGCCATAGAGTTACTTTGGTATATCATGTGGACATAAAGACGAGAGGCCTCGGAAACCACTGAGAAACACCCGCGCATCTTCTAATCTGCTACAAATATCTGCGGATGAGAGAATTGATGGTATTCTAAGCATCTTTGCTCGGGAACTACTCGATCTAACCAAGCGCGTTTATCTTTGCTAGCAGCTTATATGCAGAAGAGTACGACACACGGATAGATCTTGCTAGAGAGTAGAGATGGTGGAGCTGGTGGTGAGCGCTTCGCTGGGGGTGATGAAACCCCTCCTCGCCAAGCTCACCACGCTCGTGGGGGATGAGTGTTGATCTAGTGTTAGATCTCTTTTGGTCTTTCGATTCTTTGGATCTGGGATTCTTATTACGGGTTTGAGAGAAACCGAGAGAGAGAGAGAGAGATACCGTCGGATGTAGATGAAGAGGAAGGGTTGGCCATGGTGGGTTGCGTAGTCGAGGCGGCGTGGTCGGTCCGCCCTTGGGCGTGGCCGGAGCGGAGGCGAAGACGGCAGTAGTCGATCGGGTCGGTGTGAGTCGGCGGTGGATCGTCCCGTCGCTTCAGCGCACCCTCTGGATCGGATTAGGGTTGTGTGTTAGGGTTTGTGGCGGCGCCGGTCAACCTCGTGAACCGTGCCGCCCCGGTCCCCTTCTCTTTTATAGCGCTGGCGACAGGGCCCACCAGCCATCTTGGTCGGGCGCTTCGATCGTATGCGCAGATCGATGTGGGGATTGGGCATTTGGCCGTTGGGCCAAATGCCCGAGATCAACTCTAACATTCTCCCCCTTGATCTCAATCTGTGCTTTATCTTTAATTACTTTTGACTTTACTCATTCCATCACAAATTGGTGCATAGAACGTGTCTCATCGTCACGGTCAATCGCCGATAGATTCAACAGCTACAATACACCTCCCTGTTCTGAAATAATTACTTTAATCTTTTGGGCCATCTTTTAGTCCAGGAATCATAGGCTTTCCCTTAAACCCATGCCGCTATATGTTCTCTCAACACGTTGGGTGGTAAGCCTTTAGTAAGCGGATCCGCTAACATCTTTGCAGTACTTATATGCTCAAGACTTATAATTTGATCCCGAACTTTATCTTTCACAACATAGTACTTTATGTCAATGTGTTTGGCAAAGACCACTTGACTTATTGTTGTGGGCATACATTATCGGTTCATTGTCGCAAAGACAACTTAAGTGGTCTATTGATGTCGTCAACCACTTTTAAACCGGGTATGAACTTCTTTAGCCGTTCACCGCCTCAGTAGCCTCATAACATGCTACAAACTCGGCATACATTGTGGACGATGTAGTGACGGTTTGCTTTGAGCTTTTCCACGATATAGCTCCTCCAATGAGAGTGAAGACATATCCGGATGTCGACTTTCTATCATCTCCGCAAAATCGTAATCAGATACCCCACTATATGGAGTAAATCGATCTTCTCAGATGTCATCATGAGGCCTTTTGTTCCTTGCAAATAACGCAAGACTTTCTTTATCAATTTCAATGTTCTATTCGAGATTGCTCGAATCGCCAAGTAACCCGGTAACAAAAGCTAAGTCGTATGCAGTACACTTGAGCATACTTGTAAGCTTCCGACACCAAGCATATGGAACCGCTTTCATTTGATCGATCTCATCGTTCCTAGGGCATTGAAAATCCCCATATCTCGTCGCCCTTGACTATAGGTGCGGTGAAGGACTACATTTATGCATCCCAAATTTCTTTAAGACTTTCTCTATGTATGTCTTTTGTGATAGTCCCAATATCCCTTTGTTTCTATCTCGGTGAATTTGATCCCTAGAACGAACGAAGCATCACCAAGATCTTTCATATCAAAGTTTGAGGACGTAAATCTCTTCGTCTCCGATGAGCGATGACATCACTACTAGCTAGCGGGATATCATCCACATACGTGATTAGGAAGATAAATTTCCGCCTTTAAACTTTGTATAGACACGATTGTCTTCTACATTCTCTTTAAAACCAAATTTTCTTATTGTCTCACAAACTTCAAGTACCACTGCCTTGAAGCTTGCTTTAACCCATAAATTGATTTCTTTAGGCGGCATCCCATTCTTTCATTTTCTTCCATGACAAAACCTTTTGGTTGTGCCATGTAAACATTTTCCTCCAAATCCCCATTAAGAAATGTCGTCTTTACATCCATCTGATGTAACTCTAAATCATAATGTGCTACTAATGCCATTATGATTCGAAGGAATCTTTACATGAGACCGGAGAAAATGTCTCATTGTAATCAATCCCTTCTCTTTGTGTAAATCCTTTTGCCACAAGTCGCGCTTTGTATCTTTCTACATTCCCTTGGGAGTCGAGCTTTGTTTTGTAGACCCATTTCTGACCCTCTTGTTTTGGCTCCTTTAGGAACAATTTCCAAGTCCTGCACTTTATTAATCTTCATGGACCTCATTTCCTCTTCCATGGCCTCAAGCCATTTTGAAGAATTTTCGCTTCATGGCTTCTTCAAATGAGGTGGGGTCATCCTCCATTTGAAATTCTTCAGATGATAAATCGATAATCATCGAAATAGTGATCTTCTTACTCTTTGAGACCTCCTGGGGCCTCCATATTTGGTACTCTTCTTTGAGGTCATTGTTGCTCCCCTCATTTGTGGCAATGGGTTCTATAGGATCTCAAGAACAGTTCCTCATTTTCATTCATTGTTGCCACAGAGGAACAATAACAGTCTTGCACCACAAGATCTTGTACCGTCGGTGCAATGACAAAGAGTAGTGGAAAGAGTGGCTCTTGAATCATCGGAGTGGGCACATATACCCGCTTCTCTTCAAGATCAATCTCTCGAGCTACCATGCTCCCCTCATCATTTCATCTTCTAAGAAGACAGCGTGTCTCGTTTCTACAAACTTTGTATATCCGTGCAGACGGTAGAAACGAAAACCTTTTGACTTTTCGGGTAGCCAATGAAATGGCAACTCACCTGCTTTGGGATCTAGCTTCCCAAGGTTTGGGTTAAATACTTTGGCCTCGCAGACTCCCCACACACGTAAGTGGTTTAGTGAGGAACTCTTCACGTCCACAACTCGCATGCGGTGTTTTGGGCACCGACTTACTAGGCACTCTATTGAGAATATGAATGGCGGTTTTTAACGCCCATCCATAAACTCAATGGGAGTGTGGAGTAGCTCATCATGCTTCGCACCATATCCATCGAGTGCGGTTGCGTCTTTCACTACTCCATTTTGCCGAGGTTCGCCGGTGTAGAATATCGGGCTACTATGCCATTTTCTGTAAGAACCTCGCAAAGGTCCAGAACTTGTCCATATGGGGTATGTCGACCGCAATACTTCCCCACGATCGATCGAACTATCTTAATCTTTAAATCATGTTGGTTTTCAACTTCACTTTAAATATCTTGAATTTATCCAAGGCTTCATTTCTTTCTTTGATTGGATAAATATATCCATAACGGAGTAGTCATCTGTGAATGTTATGAACGAGTCATAACCATCCACACTTTTCACAGAAAAGGACCACAAATGTCCGTGTGAACAATTTGTAGAACTCCTGTGCTTCTTTTGCGCCTTTCTTAATTTTCTTTACATATTTTCCTTTAATGCATTCTCTGCATTGTTCTAAGTCGAGAACTCTAATCGAGGAAGAATTTCATTCTTAACTAGTCTTTCTATTCTCCCCTCGAAATATGGCCCAAACGACAAAGGCCATAATTTCGACGATTCATTATGAGTTCTCTTTCGCTTTCTCGCTTACATTCGTGAGACGAGGATTCATCCACTTTCTATACGCGACGCTCTCATTATCGCATACGACATTCACATCATCACACAATGATAACAAATAAAGCTCATTTTGTAATATGGCAAGACCAACACATTCTTTATTAAATAATATTTCGCACTTGCCATTTCCAAAATTACAATCATAACCATCTTTGTCCAAATTGGAAACGCTAATCAAATTCCTCTCAGAAGAGGGAACAAAAGAACATCTCTAAGTAAAAGATTGGAGCCATTAGCTAACTCTAATGAAAGATCGCCAACAGACTTCAACTTCGCTTGGACTCCATTTGCGACTTTAATGCATCTTTCGCTTTGCGTAGTCCTCGTCGAACGAAATCCTCAGTAAGGAATTAGCAACATGAACAGTTGTTCTGAGTCAATCCACCAAGTGGATTTCAATATTGAACATACAAGCATTCATTTATGAATGTAATAATGTTCTCACCTTTCTTTGCCATGATCATCTTTAAGTAATCGTGATGCTTCTTCTTGTAGTGTCCTCGTCTTCTTGCAAATGAAGACACCGATCTTTGTCTACAAAGAAATTTATTCTGTTGAGGTTGATGGATGATGCTTTTCCCTTGTTTCTTGAGAAGGAGGTACTGTGGAAGTTCTTTTTCTTGTTATCCTTCACATAGTTGATAGATCCACCATGTGAGGATTTAAATCTTTCCTCCTCTTGAACACACATAGCTATGCATTTTCTAAGTCCCATTTATCGGTCAGATATTGTAATTGACAACAAAAGTGTCAAACTGTTCTGGCAATGAAGCAAAAATCAAGTGAATAAGGAACTCATCCTTGAGTGCCAAATCCATTGGTTTAAGCTTGGATGCCAAGTTGCTCATCCTCAATATGTGTTCTCTTATCCCACCACCGAATACCTCTCTCACAAAGTCGCTTAATCACCGTGTTGCATATGTCTTTGAAGAGCCAAGAACCGACTCTTTATTTTATCAAGGTATTCTGTGACAGTGTCACAGTCTGCGATTGAGCCCACAATTATACATTTCTTGTTGGCTGTGGTCCATTTCTTATGCTCTAGGTCATAAGACATCTGTAAGGGAGCATGATCTCTCTGTCTTTTCGCGCCAAGCAAGATCATCCTCGCTTGACCCCTCACCGGTGCCGTAGGCTCGGTGGGTCGTCTTGAGTGAGGACCCACCCACCTCGCCTAAGATAAACGCTAAGTCTATCTTTTCTTCCACTCTCCATAGTTATCTCCTTTGAGAGTGGGTATTTCTCTGATACAACTCATCAAGTTGTATCCTCCTGAAAATGTAGATCAAATAAAGTGAGAACGTAACATTAAAATTATATGTCTTATTTCCAACGTTGGTCAAAAATACGACATAGAACTAAAACAATTTTATCTATACATTAAAACTATATCACCGTTGGGCAGAAATAGAAACAATGTATAAAAAATATCAATTAGAATTATAATACTGTTATTATCAACTTTGGTCAGAAAATAACAATATCATAATTCACAATAAATTCTTAAAAATTAAATTCTCTCGTTGGTTCGAATTTAATTAAAAGAATTATCTATATTGAACTTTTGCAGCGGAAACTGTAATTATTCTAAATAATCAATTATTCAGAAGCATTATACTATACACAATTAATCTCTAAATAATAATAACACGTTGGTGCAAAAATTACAGAGATTTTAATTCAATTTTCTATTGAAATTCATTCAAAAATGCTTCTGAAAACAATTAAATTCAATTTTCTGTGTTACTGTTCATAACCGGCCGGAAAAACTGTGCAAAACCGGGTTTTACTGTTCAAACCGGCCAAAAAACTGTTTAAACCGGCCATTTGGCCCGTTCGTGTTTCGGCCATTATCGCTCAAATTTACGCGCGGCGCGCTAGGGTTATCCGACGCAAGCGTTTTGGTAGTCCGGATTCTCATCCGACGGTTGATTTCATCGCAGCTGCCGATCCGTTCCGCCTCAAGACAATCTCGCCGCCGATTCGCGACGGACGGTGGCGTTGTTCTTGGTCGAACAAAAACGCGCGGCGCGGAACCCCCGGAAACCCTAGCCATTCATTCCTCTTCTCCATCTCTCTCACTCTCTCGGTTCGCTCGGAGCGGCGGAAGAAACCGAGGCGACGCGAGCGACGGAAGAAGGCCGGCGCCGCCATGGATCCTCTTCTTGCGGCGCGCGCTCCCGAGAGGAGCGCGCCGCCATCAGCGGCTCGATGTCGGCGCCTCTCCGGCCGCCAAGCTTCGGATCTGCTCTCAAACTCGACGGTGGCCGTCGTGCGTGAGCGCCGGCGAACCCGCTGCTCGACCGATCTCCTGCGGCCCAATGAGGTGAGTGATTTCTTTTCAGATCTAGGGTTTTCCCCTTCTTAGGGTTTCGGGTTCTTTCTTTTTTGATTTTCTTTTTGCCGTCCGGATCTGAGCCAACCTGGCTCTGATACCATTGTTGATCTAGTGTTAGATCTCTTTTGGTCTTTCGATTCTTTGGATCTGGGATTCTTATTACGGGTTTGAGAGAAACCGAGAGAGAGAGAGAGATACCGTCGGATGTAGATGAAGAGGAAGGGTTGGCCATGGTGGGTTGCGGTAGTCGAGGCGGCGGTGGTCGGTCCCGTTCCTTGGGCGTGGCCGGAGCGGAGGCGAAGACGGCAGTAGTCGATCGGGTCGGTGTGAGTCGGCGGTGGATCGTCCCGTCGCTTCAGCGCACCCTCTGGATCGGATTAGGGTTGTGTGTTAGGGTTTGTGGCGGCGCCGGTCAACCTCGTGAACCGTGCCGCCCCGGTCCCCTTCTCTTTTATAGCGCTGGCGACAGGGCCCACCAGCCATCTTGGTCGGCGCGCTTCGATCGTATGCGGATCGGTGTAGGATTGGGCATTTGGCCGTTGGGCCAAATGCCCGAGATCAACTCTAACAATGAGTACCAGAAGCTCAAGGGCGTGCGCAAGGAGGTGGTCTTCCTCGTCGATGAGCTCAGCGCCATGGATGCTTTCCTCGAGAAGATGGCGGATGCCGATGAACTCGATCCGTTGGCGAAGAATTGGAAGAGCCGTGTCAGGGAGATGGCCTACGATATGGAGGACTGCATAGATGACTTCGTGCACCGCCTTGGTGATGCCAACGTCAAGGACGGGATCGTACGAAAGACAGCTCGCCGTCTCAGGATGTTGAGGGCGCGCCATCAGATTGCCAACCAGATCCAAGAGCTCAAGGCCCGTGCGCTGGAGGCAAGCGAACGCCGAACGAGGTACAAGCTTGACAAGTGCGTCTCTACTTCCCATTCTGTGGCGGTTGATCCTCGGTTACCGGCACTCTACAAGGAGTCTGCAAGCCTTGTGGGTAGAGGTGGGCATTGGGCGTGCGGCAAAGCGACGCGCCTAGGCCCACCGTGCCGGGCGCGTCGTCTGCGTGCCCGGCTCGGCCCGGTCATTCCACCGCGCCGCGCGTCGCGGCGCCAGATCGCCTCTAATCGAGCCCAAGCACGCCCAAAGCCCGCCGTCTCGGATCGTCTTGCGTCTTGCGCCCGTGCCCGGCCCTAAGTAACTATAGACGCTTGAGAAGACGATAACCGCCGCCGCCGCTGTCCAGGAAGACAAAGACACCTGTGGTTCAGGTCGGGTGGCAGAAGGGGATGATTGGTTGGGCTAGGCCGGTGTGGGGGAGTGATTGGACTAGGCTAAGGGAGGGATTGGGCTAGAACGGAGGGCTAGGCCGGTGTGGGGGAGTGATTGGACTAGGCTGAGGGAGGGATTGGGCTAGAACGGAAAGGTTGGGCCTATTTCGTGCCGTCTTGCGCCCAAGCACGCCCAACTAATCGTCGTCGCGCCGCCTAACGCCGCAGCATTCTCGTTCCTACCCGCCCATTGTTCGTGCCATGCGGCCCGCCCACCACGTCGCGCGTGCGTGCGTGCTTAGACCGTGCCGTGCCGACCGTGCTTCGGGCTGGCTCAAAAAAACACGGCCCAAGTCCCAGCTCTACTTGTGGGTATCGACGGCCCGCGAGATGAGCTTATCGAGTGGGCAGCGGATGAAGAGCGGCAACTGAAGGTGATGTCCATTGTAGGATTCGGAGGTCTAGGCAAGACCACACTCGCCAACGAGGTGTATCGTAAGATTGGAGAACCATTCGATTGCAAGGCATTTGTGCCCGTTTCTCAGAGACCAGACATGAAAAAGCTTCTCATCGCCTTACTATCAAAGCTTGGGTCACGCCCATCTTCTCAGCACCCTGAGGTGCAGGACCTCATTGACGACCTCAGAGAACACCTACAGCATAAGAGGTACGTACCTATTCGATTTCAACAAGTTACTCTTTTTAAATGTTTTGCCATATTCCATCTGAAGTTGCGTGCTATTTTTCGTGCAAAAATGTAAAGGCGGCACCAAACTGAACCAAGCTTGAAAGTATAGAAGTTAACTTGACCCGATTTAAAATAGAGAGACCAAGTGAAGCTGAGTGGAAATTGGATCACCATTTTATCTTTTCAATTTCATTAAACATAACTGCTAGGGTTTCGTTCGTCTTTAATTTCTAAGCTCTCCCCCGTGGAATGCTCTCATTTCTCTGGTTGGATTTCAAAAGTCACATGCACAGATGACATCATCTGAATAGCATATGCTAATGTTGTCTTCTAAGATTCATAAATTCGCTCGGGTGGAGTTTGTTTTGTTCTTTATCAGCATGAAATTCATGGGAAAGTAAGGGTGGTTTCATTTGCAGCATAACTTATGCTCTATGTGAAAGAATTTCACAGGTACTTCATCATAGTGGATGATTTGTGGAGTGCACCAGCATGGGAGACTATTAGATGTGCTTTTCCTGAAAATAATCAATGTAGCAGAGTGATGGTAACTACACGAATTGAGGATGTGGCCAGGGCTTGTTGCAATAACCAAATGTGCATTCACGTTATGAAACCCCTAAGTCACCCAGACTCAAAAAGGTTATTCTTTAATAGATTGTTTGGCTCCGAAGATGGTTGCCCTCGTCAATTTGAAGAAGTTTCGGATAAAATTCTGAAGAAGTGTGGAGGCTTGCCTCTCGCGATTACCACTATATCCGGCCTTCTAGCTAGTCAACCGGCAAGACTAAAGGGACATTGGGAGAACATACGGAACTCTTTAGGCTCTCAGTTTGCAACAAATCCCACGTTGCAAGGGATGAGACAGATCTTGAACCTCAGCTACAAGGATCTTCCTCGTCATCTCAAAACATGTTTGTTCTATCTTGGCATGTATCCAGAGGATCATGAGATTCGGAGGGATGACTTGGTTCGACAGTGGATCGCAGAAGGTTTTGTGAGTAGTTTGCATGGTCCAGATTTGGAGGATGTTGCAAAGAGCTATTTCAATGAGCTTGTCAATAGGAGTTTGATTCAACCGAAATGGACTAGCTATAATGGTGAGGTTTTCACTTGTGTAGTACATGATATGATGCTCGATTTGATCCTAAGCAAGTGTGCAGAAGATAATTTTGCTAGTGTGGTGTATGGGCCACAATCCATGCTAGGACAGCACGACAAGAAGGTTCGTCGCCTGTCCGTGAGCTTGGTTGATGAAGAAGATGGCACAACAGTACCAGCCACCATTGCAAACTTATCGCAAGTCCGATCACTCGCCGTCTTCAGAAAATCAGCGTGCGTCCCGCCTTTGCTGGAGTTTAAGTTTATTCGAGTGCTAGCATTTGAGTTTCTAGGTGTGGTGGAGCGGGAGAGCAGACTAGACCTCACCAGCATTACCGAATTATTTCAACTGAGGTATTTAAAGATTTCAGCAACAGGTTATAGTTTGGGCTCCAAGTCCTCGATACATCTACCTAGTCAAATTCGAGGGCTACGGCAACTGGAGACACTGGAGATAACCTGGAGAGGGGTTGTTAGCCTTCCGGCAGATATCGTTGATTTACCCCGCTTGTTGCATCTTGATATTTCTCTTTCAGATGGTAATACAAGACTGCCTAACAGGATAGGCAACATGGAATCCCTACGAACCATGGGCGGCTTTGATTTAAAGGAGAGCTCACTAGACAACATCGAGGCCCTTGGCAAGCTGACAAACCTGACAGAGCTGCAGCTCTGTTTCGATGGAGGATCATCTCCGGCCGACGAAGTGACAACAAGACGGATGGATGCTCTCCGCTCTTCCATTGAGAAGCTCCGTAACCTCAGACTGTTGTATGTGCGCGGCAGACCCGTGATCAGCGCTAGTGGCCTTCGGCTGTCAGAATTTAGTTTCACCAGGGTTCCCAGGTGGGTTGGTCATCTCCACAAACTTCACACCTTGTGGCTTACGGTTAGGGAGGTGCTGGAGGAGGATGTTCGTGTTCTTGGAGACCTGCACTCACTCACCAACCTCTGGTTGCACATCCCACAGGCACCTACAGAAAGGATTGTGATATCTGGCTCCGGCTTGAGATTCCCAGCTCTCAAGTGTTTCTTATTCCATTGCGACTGGATATCATACCTGACCTTCACGGCGGGGGCCATGCCCAATCTCCAAACCCTCTGGATACGACTCCCCTTGGACACATGGGACCACGGAACACCTGCTGAGTCTCAAAGAAATCTCTCTAGGTCTACGCACACGAATCTCAACAAATACGACGCGGTCAGAAGAAGAAACAATGTCCCAAAATAGGACACGGTCGGAAGAAGAAGCTGCCGAATCTGCGTTCAGAAATGCGGCCCAAGTGCATCCAACTAGTCCCGCATTTACCAAACACCATTACAGCTACTAATGTGTAGTATATACTGCATGATTTGTGGGCTTGTAGCGATGCAATGCCAGATTGCGATGGTATGATTCATCCTCCTCCTTGATAACTCCACCGATTCTACATTCACCAATTTAATATATCTTTTTAGTGATAAATTCTACACCGAGAACTCCCTATTTTTGGACAAATTTTCACTGAGCCGAAAAACCTTTTTTGTGGCATTTTTACACCAATATCCAGCTTCCTTCCAGATAGCTGCAGCCATTCCAAAATGGCACAAAAATATCAATTTGGCCATCCCAAATATCCAGCAGGTTCTCTTTTATTTTTCCCCCAACGTGTTCATCAAACGAGCAACTTGGGCCGCATTAATGGCAATAGATCACAATGGTGCATTTCCTAGCATGTTAAGCTTCGGTTGTTTTGCAACTTACACGCAGATTTTTTTGTTCTTTCTCAGCGAAGCAGATCGATTTAGTTGGAAATTGGTTGGGTGAAGCCAAGCAAGTGCCAAATCTTAATCCCGTGGAGAGGCCGGTGGGCCGGCCATTCTGCGATGCCAAATAAGGAATTTCATGCAATGCAAGCACGCACCCACCCTTAATTAATTAGTTTAACGGTTTAGTCTTTAGTGATTACACGTGTTGTACATACGGTTTGTATGTTGTGTATCTTTACTATTATAAAAGAATGATTTGGTGGTGATGGGAAGTGTCATACCTCTGATTTTTATATTAATTATTCCTTTTATTAATTTTATTTTAAAGTTAACCACCGCGAACTTTATTATCAATTTTGACCCCTTTGGTCACGCTACCATCCGTGGTGTGACAGTGTTGTTTGATCACGCCACCGCGTGATAAAAAGTGTTATTTTAGCGGACTTATCCTATAGCGTGATAATATTGTTTTAACACGCCACGGGTGGTGACGTGACCAAAGATGTTGGAATTGAAAATAAAGTTCGCGGGGGGTTAACTTTAAAATAAAATTTTAAAAATGGCTAAATAATAATAATAATAATAATAAAGGTCCCATACCTCCCCATCTCTTGAGGTTGTGGGATCTTTTGTGAATATTTTAATATGTGCATACATGCACATGTTACTTAAAGGATCTTATGTATATAATTAGATTATTTGTACATGTAGCTTATGACAAGATTCCATGTGACTTGTTAATTGGATGCAAAATATGTATGAAAATTTCATATATATGGATAACTACCTTTAAGCATATTGGTTTTTTTATATTTATAACTTACATTAAATTTTTTGAAATCCATTGCAACACACTGGGACTCGGCTAGTGAATCATACATGGAGTGATCCATGTACATGTCGCCTGCCTTGAGCGGGACGTAGTCGTCGAGGTAGACCTCGAGGTGGTCAGAGAGGTTGCTCTTGTTGATGGTCTCGTGGTGGTAGCTCATGCACTTGCACACCATGTAGATAATCTTCTGCACCACTAGCTTCACCATCACCACCGCGCAGAGCGCCGCGAGCAAGGCCAGCCTGAGGAGCCTGCCGGCGGTGCTGTCGCTGTGGCTCGTGTAACATCCAAAAAATTATAAATGCAAATATTTGAGTTTTTTAAACTTTTTATGATTATCAGTGTCATCATTTTTGCCTGTATAATTTTTTTAGAGTTATTGATATGCATTTTTTTGCCAACTCAAATAATGGAAAATGGAAACCCTATAAACATATCTCCTGTTGGTCAAGCTGTAAAAACTCTGTAGAGTGTAAAACTATTCGAATAGATGTGCCCACAGTTAAGGCCGAGTAAGGTGCGTTTTAACATGGTAGATTTTTATTTTGATTTCAAAATAGTAAACTTTGGGAAACCGGGAGCGGTTGGGCCTAGAGCTCAGTCCTTTAAACCTTGGCGGCTAGAGCTTTGATACTAGTGGTTGGTAGGTAGAACCTCCACTAGTGATATAACTATTTTAATTATTGAAATTGCATTTGTCAAATATGCTTTATGTAAAATATATATATAATAATATATTATTTTTGACAAAAGAACCATATAAGCCCAATTGTTAAAACTATGCATATGCATATTTTCCAAGACTTACGGAGTACTTTATGTACTCATATACTACACTCAAAACAAATCTCAGAAGCATTCAATGATACTGAGGATGACTACGACTACTATGTCTACGGGTACGACGAAGGACATCTGGAGTACTAGGTTGCGCTCCCCAATCGAATGTCAGTGGGCAGTTTGATGAGTCATCGCTCGGAGTTTAACTTTTGTTGTTTCCGCTGCTGTAAAACTCGTGGTCTGTTGACCTCTTTTGTAATAAGTGGCCTTAAGGCCAGTACCTTATTGTTACTTTTATAATAATTGTGATTCAAACTTTTATCAATAACATGGCTGTATACACTAGCTATACCTATACACAACGACATCAAGACTGTCCTCGTCGATTGGAACGCATCAAAAGAAATTCCAGATTCTTTTTAGGAACTGAGCTACTTTGTGTGCTCCAAACACTGTCTAATCTATCTATCTGCGCTATGACATTTGTGTTAGGATTGATGTTCTGTCGCAAATGCAAGCAGACAACTCAAGCCTAACATTTGCACTCGACAGAGGAACAGAACGCGAGTACGCAGTGGAGTTATTCCGCAAAGCATTACACAGGGGGAAAAACAAAATCTACACACAATTAAAACTTCAACAATATCAAAATTTAAACTATTCGTATTGCAGGGCCTCCTTAAGAAAAGAGGAACCCTCCAAAAATTAACGTATACTGCTTTATTATAGTGTGCACACGGTATTCTTTAGTAAAAGGCGAAAGAATAGTTCGCTTTGTGCTCACCACGCAGCTGCGCGTCTGGGTCCGCTGCACCCCGGCTCCCTTTTATAACCGGTCACCCTATATCCCCTTGGTTGCACTGGCGATATGGTACTATCCTGACCGATATGGTACATTGTGCACATGTCATACGTGTGTGTACGCGCGTGCTTCATGTCATCCCACGCAACTACTCCTATGCCACAGGCAATTAATCCAAAAACTGCTCACATGGCGAGTCCGGGATCCGAGGAACATATTACTTGGCCCGAAAGGCTTAACGACATATGTCTTCAAAGCATGCATTATAGCGAGTCTATCCAGTACTATCATCCATGCACATTTGTGTGATACTCATCACTGCTTCGTCCGATATATAATCTCCTTACTGTCCCAACCATTCTTGAAAATGTTTTTGTTAGCCATATCTCTCAGTTGTATTTCCTCCGTGCAAAACTTGAAAACATAGGGCAAGCCTAATTAATCAGTGGCGTACACAGGACGAAAATGACGGGGTACTAGTGGAACAAAGTTATTACAAGGGTGAGCTAGTAAACACATATTTAAATATCACATGTAATCAAAATTTATACATAAATTATGAGGAAGAATATTAAATGTGAAATACAAAAAAAAATATAGTATCTTAATAATACATAGTTCATTTCGAAAGCTCAAACAATATGCATAAGTGTCAATCTTAACAATAAAATTAACTTAATTTGTGATGCAAATAATGATAAATATACTGAAAGAGTACCAAGGGTGCGACGAGCGGAGCTAGTGCTCCAACCCCCTCGCGCACCCATGTTGGATCCGCCACTGTAATTAACCGAGAGGCATTGAACATACTTCTTTATTTCTCAAGATAGTTCCCCTTCAAATGATATATATATATATATATATAGAGGCTATTTATAGGCTCTAGGGCTTTGTACAAATGACCAAAATACCCTTTGAGGGACAGCTACACTATGGGTACAAGTGAGGGGTACAATCGGCCTTTGCAAGGTAATTATATTTCTGGATCCGTTAAACAGGTGTTAACTTTGTGGGGTGGGTCCCACTAGTAAGGGGGTGAATTGTTCTTCCAGCAATCGTTAACACTGTACTAATACAACTACTTGTGAGCCCTCTTAGGGCGTACCCCACGTGTGCTCCCTGGCCGCGTCCGCGTGGGCCGGCTGCGGGCGCTAGTGCGAGTACGAGTACGTCAAAGGCTCTAGCGACCAAGGTACTCTACCAGCGCGAGTAGCCTGCATGGGTGTCGTGATAGGGGACTTGCGTCGGGTGGCTCGCTCCGGGCACATCATACAGTTGAGAAGCCCCAACAAAGACTTGGCTGGGAGTACTCTCATCGTACGAACGTCCACCGCCCTCTCATCGTAGCGCCCACTCATCGTCAAAGTCGTAGTCCTCAGTCTACGCTCCCTCGTGCGACACCAGCTTCTCGTCTCATAGTCCTAATCACAGTCTCCCATCTTCAAATCCGCGTGCCATGGTGCGTGAGGGTTTCTAGTTGCTACTTATCTAGCCTACTACCGAGAAACCAAAGCAACTACGAAGTTGTCTGGTTTGGCCACTTTTTGGTGCAATCGGACTGGGTATTGCTACACCACAGCACAATATGTCTGAGAGCTTCGTACGCCTTTCTCCACCACTCAATCCTTATCCACCCTCTCATTCACGTGACTCCAACTAATCAACCCAATCCTCTCTACTTGAAATGAAGCGACTTTCCTTCATACTTGTTAATACCATTTCAGAGGTCATACCGGTTTGGTTCTTGGAATGATACATTCCGGTACCGGCCCATACTAGTGTACCATTTTGGAGTTTAATATAGTAATATATTTGTACTGTTTTGGACTTTCCTTCATACTTGTTAATACCATTTCAAAGGTTATACCGGTTTGGTTCTTGGAATGATACATTCTTGTAAGAGTTTACTCTCCAGATCGGGTGGTATCGGATCCCGTTACCCGTGGCTTCCTCCGCACGTTTTGGATAGTTTCTTGTGAATTGTGGGGCACTTGTTGTAATCCGTAGAAATATTTTTTAGGCTGGGAACTGTAGCAGTGTTCGTACACATACACCTTATTGATCGGATCATTCGTCTGTTTGGTGTGGAGCTCACCTGTGCGTTCCAACCCAAACACTGCGATGAAATCAAATAGCATTCCTCACTTGAACAAAACATGTTCAGTAATCATCCATTCCCACACCAATCACAGTGTATTCCCATTCCATTACGTACCATTAACGTTGTCTGTGACTGAACCGAACGCCACCTACAACTATTTTCCAGGATCCTGCGAGCGATGAGGTCGTCTTGCTTGCTCTACTCACCGTGCTGCATCCACCACGCCACAGTTGGTGACTAGAATCTTGGTGTAGGGGCGGTTGAACCCTCGCCCCGCAACGACTGCTCTCTTGTCACCAATCAACTTGGCCACTCTGCAACACCATACCACAAACAAAAACCATGTAGTACAATACGACTTAAGTTAGCCCAACCTCTGCAAAGATCCCAACGCTGCCTTCTGAAAATCCAACATATATATTCAGTTTCGTATAGTATAGTCCTGTGCTGCTTGTAATTCCTTCCTCATCGTATAGTGAAGCTCCATCAGAATTCTGACGGACAGAGTATATATATAAGTGGCAAGCACTGACCTGAAGTAGGGCGAGCCGGTGTTATCCTTCACCGTGGGCACGCTGGCGATCTTGTCCACCACGTCCATGCCGTCCACAACCCTCCCCACCACCAGCGCCGACGCGTCCAGCTCCGGCACGTCCCTGGTCGCGATCACGAACTCGGTGCCATTGGGCGCCACGCCCACCTCTTCCTGGTCGATCTCCAGCTTCCCGCCCCTCGCTACCAGCTTCGGCTTCGGCGGCGGCAGGCTCGGGTCCCTCACCACGATCGACACCGTCCCCGCTGCGTGCAGCGCGCCCATACTCCCACCGCATTGCGCGCGCACGGCGTCCATCTCGGCCGCGAGCCGGTCGGTCACCGCCGGGTTGGCCGCGTAGGACACCACGCCGCCGTGCTGCACGTAGCCCGGCACGATCTTGACGAACTCCTTGCGACGGTACCCGATGCCCTTGACGAGGGACAGGAACCGGGACGCGCCGGCGGGGGCCGCGTCGCCGAACAGGCCGACGGTGATGCGGCCGGCCGGCTCGCCGCCGATGGACACGTCCAAGAAGGCCTTGGCCGTGATGGGCAGCTCGGCGATGCAGGACGCCGCGGTGGTAGCCGCTTCCTGCGCCCTGGATGGTGGCACCAGTACCACGGGCGAGGCGTTGAGGAGCGGCGGGGCGGCCACGATGGCGACCGCGACCGCGGCGGCGCGGCGACCGAGTTTTGGCGGCGAAGGGTGATGGTGCTGAGGCGGCGACGGCAGTGTATGCTTGGAGATGTTGAGGATTTGGTGCGACATTGCTGCGGTGAGGAGAGGCGCATGCCGCGCCCGCGCCCGCGCGTGCGTTGTCCTACTCCTGCGGCTGCCTTGTGGGTGGGTGGGTCATGGTCATGGGTGTCCAAAGCGCGCAGAGGCGCAGCGGGCGTGGCCGTGGGTGGCTGTGGGCGGATAAGGAGGAGGCTGGCTAATCGATCCAATCCATTTGCTGGCCCATCCCGAGTGGCACTTGGGGATTTTCTGCTGCCTACTCTCCTGTTTGAAGCATGCATGAATTGCTTGCTGAGAATGTAGAATAGAGTTTCACAACTAGTCATTCCTCGCACCACCAGATTGAATTGAATTGAATTGAGCAGGGTAGGGGAGGGGAGGGGAAACTCTATCCGGACATCAAGTTTTTTTAAAAGTTTCTTGCAATCGATTGCAAGGTAGACACATGGAGTTTAAAGTTAAGAAGATGACTTTTGCACAACCAAGGTCGATCCGGGTTAAGATTGGATTAAAAAAGAGAGCAAAAGACAAGAATAAAATAAAATGATTTGTTTGCGGTGCATCAGGTTGAGGCTAATTCAGTCTTAGCATGATGAAACCAGAAACATCAGCCGACGCAGGTCGTATTTTCTTCCGCAATGAATCGGATGGGGTCATATTTGCCATTAAGAAGAAAGTCACCGGGCGCCCGGGATGGATGGATGGAAACAAACCAAACCAAACCAAACCATTTCCACATCACCGCTCCGAGCCCGTTTAATACTCCACACTCCAGAGGGGAGGACAAACTCCATCCAAACGAAGCGCACGACACAAAACGGATCAGCCGCTTAGGGTTTCTTCCTCCCTCCCCCTCCCTCTCGTCCGCACCGCTAGCCCTAGCCCTAGCCCCAGCCCCGCTCCCCCAAATCCCGCAGCGGCCATGGCGGCGGAAGCGCCACCGTCGTCCTCGGCCGCGCGGCCGCCGGCTGCGGCCGGCTCCGGCGGCGGGGCGGCGTCGCCGGAGTCGTACATCGGGAGCCTCATCAGCCTGACCTCCAAGAGCGAGATCAGGTACGAGGGCATCCTCTACAACATCAACACCGGGGAGTCCAGCATCGGCTTGCGCAATGGTAACTCATTCCCCGCACGCCTCCACTCTGCTCCTCTTGTTTTCTCAGATGCGCCTGTTTTGGCCCTAGATTTGCTGCCCCCTGGTGCGTCCGATGAGGCAAACCCTAGTCCATAACCTTGCTATGCGTATCGGAATCGAGGAAATTTCCGATAATTTTGGAACCTTACCTGATAGAATGGTGTTGGGCCTGTTGGCCTTCGCTAGTTTCGCCTTTTTATCAGGAGTTATTAAAGCCGCCCGTTGCATCTTCAAATATCTGAACAAAAATGTATCAACCCGAGATGGTTGCTTTGGTAGCTCAGCGATTGCTTTACATCCCCCGCATTGTTCCATGCTTTGTTCATGTCGCTCTTGTGATTTACACCTGTTCATTTCCTGTTTTGTAGTGCGATCATTTGGAACTGAAGGGCGAAAGAAAGACGGAATGCAAATTCCTGCTAGCGACAAAGTTTACGAGTACATCCTCTTTAGGGGAAGTGATATCAAGGTATATATGGCACTATGAATAGCACCCTTTGCGTAATTTTAAGTTGTTGAAATTTGTTTCACATGCTGTACGGATTCATGCTATAAATAATTCCTTTACATTACTGGTGCCTGGTTCCCACTTAGTGGGCTCAAAAGCAGATTGGTAGGATACTATTTTTGGATTATTTCTGTCTGTTCGATAATTGATTTTCTTTACACTATCTGGTATCCATTTGATTTATTGTGTTTGTCGTTATATCTTACCTGGGACCAATTGATTTGCTTCTGCAGGATTTGCAAGTTAAGTCATCACCACCGCCACCACAACCAGCTCCCCTGCACAATGATCCTGCCATAATCCAGGTACCACTATGGAGCAAAAACCTGGAACTTATTCCTTTAGGGCCACTCAAGCTCATGCAATTCTGTTCTGCAGTCACATTATTCTCAACCAACATCGACTTCTTCAAGTTTGCCTTCTGCTGGGGATGCAGTTTTACCAGACCTCAGCTCCCAGGCAGCTCAATATGGGCTTCAGAGGCCAAATTTTCAGAGTAATATTCCTTTATATCAACCGGGAAGTGCTTTGTGGGGATCTTCTGCTCCACCTCCTGCTGGAAGTGCTTCAGCGCTTTCAGTTCCCCCAATGTACTGGCAGGGATACTATGCACCTTCAGGTGGGCTTCCAACTCATTTGCAGCAACCTCCTTTGCTTCAGCCAACACCAGGATTATCGGTTCCCCAGACTCTCCAATATCCAGGACTGAATCCCTCTTTACCATCTGGGCCACAAAAACTCTCAGAACTCCAGCGCCCCTTGTTGCAACCACCTGTTACTATTCAAGGTCCTTCCGTAGGTATCCTGCCTGCTACAACAGCATCTGCCTCTGCCTCTGCTAGCTTATTAATTCCAGATACTTCAAAGCCTCTACTGCCGAACATGGGACCTTTGTTTACTCCTCCGGTGGCATCCCTTGGCGCCACTCTTCCTTTAGCCAGCCAGCCAACTTCCATGGCTGAGACTAGTGCAACAACGTCGCAGAATTTAACATCTCTTGTTAGCAGTAAGATTGCCGCTATTCCAGGCTCAACATTGGCATACAAAAAAGTATCTCAGCCAATTTCTTCGACTGCTACCTCATCTAGCTCAGCCCAAAGGGACATGCCAGAACCTTTGTTGGCATCATCAGGTCAACTATTGCAGAATGCTCCATCCATACTTTCATCATATCAGTCCATGCAGATACCTTTACACATGAGCAGCAAAGATGTCAAGCCAGTTGAGCCTAAACCAAGGGTTGCAGAACCATTGCTGCCTGACCCACCATCACGTGTTCTACCTGAAAATAAGGAAGCTATACTACCATGGCCAAAACAAACAGCTCAAAAGGTATGCCAGCATTTCTATACCTGTCTTGTGCTTAATGAGGAAAAGGAGCATTATTAGTTCTAATAATGCTTTTATGTACATAATCATGTGCACATATTTAGATACATGATTTGCTTCAGAGTTATACTAGGAAATTAATGGCTTGATGAACCTATTAGCATAAGCTTGCTTTATTTGGCTGAGTAAATTGACAGAGTTAATCTGCTGGTTGCTTTTTTCCTTTTCGTTGGCTACTATTATAAAACCAGATACCTTTATTCCTGTGGCAGCACATGTTTAAGCAGAATTTAGTGATATATTTAATTTCACAGATGTTGACTTCCAGTTTAAAACAACACGGGCAGTTTTAAAATTAAGATCTACGAGATAAAATAAGGTGACATTTTTATTTTCTAATAGTAAGCACTTTCAAGGTAGCGTTGAGTATCATGTCGGCAACCTGGCATATTCCTCCCTAACCATCTAGTTTCTTAATGCATAATTAAGAGTTCCCTTGCTTTTCCTTTACACCTTTTCTTATAAAACTTGCTTATGTAATACCATTTTGTTAAATTACTCTTGCATATATCCTCTTAATGTATTTCTTATTTATCTCCTTCATTTTTCTAATTTTATTATTATAAAATATGCCCTTCATTATGTTCTGTCTTATTTTGTTTTCAGTACAATGGAGCTGGTTCACACGGCCATCACAACTTTAGGGGCCGTGGAAGGGGTAGAGGCAGTGCGGTATGCCTGATACATTCCAGTATCTCTTGATTTTGTTTTTGTTCTCATTGTCTATTTGGAAAGCTTTTTAAATCCCAAATTCTATTGCACATTTTTTGTTATCCCTGGTGCTATGGTGCTTGCAATTTTCCTTTGCTATAACATCTTTTCAAAGAATCACTCTCTGTATATTCTAAAAGCATATATATTATTCAAATTATTATACAGAGCTTCATTTTATCTATGCCAAAATGATTTTTTGGGAGATAGCTCTATTGTTAACATTTCGACTTGAGATAACACTTCTATAGTTATATTGTAAAGATGCCGACTGCTGAGTATACATCCTTGGATGTTTATTATTTCTCGATAAGCTTAATTTTTTGTCATCTAGAGTTACCTATTTTCAGTAGCTTTCTATCTTCATTCCATTTTATTAGTTTGCTAGCCAGGGATCCACTTGTTTTTCTGATCTCCAATGAAAAGCAGATTCTAGAGGTGTAAGATAGGATGTAGAGATTTTTTTTTTTTTTTGGGGAGTTTTATCTTGAGGAGTTTGTTTGGAGAAGTTTTTCCCCTGATTTTTTAAACAGTTTTGTGTGGGAAATGAGAGCTGAGGGACAGATTACAGTTTTTCCCCCTGTAGCGGTTTTATGTGGGATATGAGAGGGGGAGGTAGACATGCTTAACACCAATTCCTCTTTGTGTATTAGTATAGATTCGTCCATCCTCTTCATCTCCTATTATAAAGAGTCTTATTCCTCCTGCATCTACCCCTCCCACCCACCCGCAAACCGTTTAGAAAAAAACCAATTAAAGAGCTATTCCGTGTGCCTCTGTCCCTACCCCCATACCACCTGCAGAAAACCACTAAAAGAACCAGAGAAAAACCTTCCCCAAACAAACTCCTCTACATAGAACTTTCAACAAACCCCCTTAATAATACAGTATCTTATATCACTGAAACCGGTTTTTTACGGTGGATTTCAGCAAATATGTACTATTTTCCCGATCTAAGTGGGGTCTCCCTACTAGAGTTACCAAACTTCTTAAGAAATCGAAGTACACTTCAGTGTTTTAGATGCATTGTCTCTTAACTCTTGACACCGTTGGCCCTATTTAACCCAGCTGGAGTTTCTCCATTATTGGGGCTTTGACTTGTAATTCCCATTAGTGGAAGCCTTTCTAGGGGCTTATAGTGGAAGAAGGGCTTTGGGCCTTTGGCTTTTAGCGATTTGAGTAAAAAGCTAAGACACATGCTTGTCCTTGACTGCAGTTTATAAAACCATAAACTTAAGCTGAAGCTAGGCCAAAATGGCCCTTACACACATGATACTCTTTTAGTGATTTGAGTAAAAAACTAAGGCATCTGCTTGTCCTTGACTGCAGTTTATAAAACCAAAAACTGAATCTGAAGCTAGGCCAAATAGTCCCATAAACACATGATACACTCCAGGTACTAAATAGCGAATAGCGGGGTAGTAGCAGATTGGCATCCGCACAGTGGATAGCAGGCGATATAGTGGACGCTATATTCCTATAGCAGAATTAAAAAAACACTAATTATTTTTAGTAAATCATATACATATCATGACTTCCCAGCATGTCAAAATAGCAACTAGAACAATACAACATGCATATCAATTATAACTTAGAAGCACTGAAGTAGAACTAGTACATGATAAGACTGATCACTACATCATAAATTAGTTGACACTAGAACTGTAGGCTAGTGGCTGAGGACGACGAGTAGTGGTAGGTGTAGAGGAAGATGAGCACTGGCTGCCGTCATACACGACAGCGCACGACAAATCTTGTGGCAGCGCCCAAAAGGACCTCACAGGAACAATGTGTCAATAACGGGACACTACTTAGCAGCGCTATAGCAGTCTTACAAGTGCTATTGCGGGCGCTACGTTCTAATCCGCTATTTGGGACCGCTATGTAGATTCGGTAGCGTTCATGCCCTGCTACCGCAAACTGCAATTGTGGCCGTTATTGCGGGCACTACAAATGCAATTTAGTACCTTGGATATGCTAGAGCATAACCTTCATAGCCTCTTGCACCATATGTTCATGTTTTTGTACTGTTGGTGTCCAATTATAGAAATTTTCTGAGTTTCTAGTTTCCTGTTGTGCAGTTCTCACAGTCTGTAACAAATTTTACTGAAGAATTTGATTTCATGGCCATGAATGAGAAGTTTAACAAAGATGAAGTCTGGGGTCATCTTGGTAAGAAATCCCAGTCAAGGGATAAAGATGGTGAGCTGGGAGATGATGTGTTTGATGAAGACCTGGAGGATGAAGAAACAGACAGTCCAGAGTTGGCTGCTAAGGTTAGATGATCTTTAGCATTGTGTTGGACATATGGATGGTTTGTTTGTTGTGGCAAAAACTTAACCTGCCTTCCAACCTTTATGCAGCCTGTTTATGTCAAGGATGATTTTTTCGATTCCCTTTCTAGTGGAACATTTGGACGTGGAGGGCAAAACGGAAGGCCAAAATTTTCAGAACAGCGGAAACTAGACACTGAGGTACAGTAGCCACCTTCTTTCTTGATCTTCTTGTATTGTCAATGTTTTGCTGATGGCTATTTTTGCAGACTTTTGGTGATTTTCCAAGGCATCGCCAACCCTATCGTGGTGGCGTGCGTGGTTACCGTGGTGGTGGTCGTTCGCGTGGGTCGTACTACGGTGGCAGAGGCTATGGAAACATCGGAAGGGGTGGCCAGGGAAACTCTTATCCGCACCGTGGTTCCTACTGAAGAGGTTTTTGATAGCAAGACATGTACTGTCCGTCATACTCGCTGGTGTCTTGGCCTTTACCATAGTGCAATCACTTACTATTCTGCAAATAAATGGAACTTTAGCGTGCCCCTTGCATGCCCCTTGTCTCGACAGGGGCTGTAGGCTTGCCATCCATGAGCAGCTGGTGCTGTGCCCCTTAGTGTGCACCTTGAGTTTGAGATCTGTTGTATAGGCCGATCTCATTCGTGGTAAAAAAACACAGATGCTGGGCTTATCTGAGTAACTTTTGCCCTTTTTTAGGCTAGCGGTGTGTCTGTTGTGTACTGTGATAAAAGAGTGTAGCTTTGGTTCAAAGTACTTAATCAGAAGTCATGAAGTGCAATTTGCATGGCTGAAGCTAGATTGAGCTGGAGCTAATACTAGTACCACTAGCACAAGACATGGCAGCAGGACACCTTCCCGCAACGCCGGTCGAGTTGGGACGCAGTAACCTGGCTTTGGCACTAGTAGTGACCGGCTAGTGCCTCGTCGGTCGTCGTTTGGGAATTTGGATTCCAAAGGGTTATTGACTGTGGCTTATATGGTGAATATTCGCAGAGTTAAGAGTTTGCAAACCGTGCAGCTAGCTCATGTACTTAGGGCATCAATAATAGTATGTGTTGCTTGTTATTAAGAAATGGACAAATCAGCGTTTAACGTGATGTAGAGGAGAAATGGTGAGGAGATAGTGTGAGCTTATTTCTAGATGAAGAAACAAGTAAGTTGATGCCAAGATACAATAAATAAAAAAATAGTTATGAGAGACTTGCTTGTAATCTAAAAATTTATTTTGTGGGTAGTAATTAAAGTATTAGATACAACCTTAAGAAACAACCTATTAGAATGTTTGTTTCTTTTTATTAGATTGAGTACTCTCTACCCTCTTATTAACAAGCTAAGAAACAAATGGTAACACTCCCGTTTTTTATCGATGAATAGTATTTATTCTTCGTTCTCTATTTTCGTTTGTATCTTCCATTTGTAGTATTTTTAAAAAGTTTTCGAGTTGCCTTCTAGCTTGGGTTTGTGTTTCAAATCTTCTTGCGTTTTCAAAATTTTCAAACTCAAGTTCTTAGTCTCCTTTTCGGTTTTGGAGCTCCTGTCAGTTGGGTCATTTCCTTCCCACCTCTGGGCTCAGCCCACATCCTCCCTTTGCTCAGCTGGCCCACCTGCCACCTCTATTTCCCCTGCCACCTCGGCCTCGGCCCAGTGCCCTTCTTCCTCCTCCCTCCAGGCGCCCCCATCGCTGGCTTCTCCTGTCTGTGCAAAGCCGACGCCAGCAGCAGTCACCTCCCTCTGCCACTACCCTCTCCAGCCTGCTCCCATCATCTCCCCTCTAATTGGCCGCAGCACCACCAACTCCTGCCATCGCCACTCCCCTGCTCATGCCGCTGTACCGAGCGCTCCCCTCCGTTCGGTCCAAGCTCGGTCGCCCACGCCAGTACCTGCTCTCCCCCGTCAGCATTGCGCCAGCAAGCTCCTGGAGTCTTCACCGCACCATGCCCCGCCAGGTCGCCTTCGTGCGCAGCCGCCCATACCGAGCTCCTCGGGACCCGACGCCTCTAAGCTGCCCCTCCCAATGTCTACCCCCTTTCCGCCGCCTATAAAAGCCCAGGAAGCCCCCTTCTACCTCCCCCACTTCACCCCCATCACTCCCGGTAAGCACACTTGAGAATCCCCGTGCACCCGAAGCTCTCCAGTCCGGCCGAGCCACCTCCGCCGCCGATCTCTCTCCTCCGGCGATCTTCCGGCGCCACCACCCCGTCACCGTGCGCCACAGTCACCCGGAAGGCTTCCCCTCTGACCCCGTCGCCTCCGGACCCCCGTAGGACCGGAGTCGGCCCTATTTCCTCGCTTCCGACCGCCTCCCTCTCCGTCGCCGTTCTCCCTCGGCCGACTAGCTCCGACCGCCATTGTCGGCTTGGTGAGTTGCTGGGGTCTTCCCCGACCCCATGCTCCCCCGTTTCTCTGGTATACAGCGCCTAGTCGTCTTCTCTGCTTTCGGCCGAGCTCCCGCCGCCGCCTCCCATGGCCACGCCGCCACTCCGGCCATCCCCCGGCGCCGCCACCACTGGCGCCGGCATCGTCTCACCAAGGGGAACCCATTTTGGGTAACCCCCGGCGCCGCCGTCCCTCCTCCGCCGGCGACAAGCCGCGCCGCCCCAGCTCTTCCCCGGTCGCGCGTTGTCGGACGAAAACGACTACTGTAGCTGGTTATTGCCAGGGATTACTGTTCCGCTTAAGGGCTAATCCCTGTTTAATCAGCGCTAAGCGTCCCTTTGTCCCGCTGAAAGGTGGGCCAAGACGAGTGGTAAAGCGCCAAGTAACTGGTTTTCAATGCTCTGAAGCTGACAGGTGGGCCAACCGTTGCTATTCCATGGACTGGTGGACCGGTGGACCCAGCACTGTGCGTGATGGCCTCCGTCCCACGCAACAGTACCCGTGGACCAGTGACCCTTGTGTAGTAGCGCCACGTGTCGGCACAAGATTAATCTGCCTTTTCCGATTTACTTTTCAATTGAAAATCATGTTAAAAGCTTCAAAAATCCATATCTTCTTCGTTTTAACTCCAAAATATATGAATCTTTTTCCCAGAATTTTATAAAATCAAGATCTTGCTAATGGCATTGGTCTTGTTTAATTTGGAGTTCATTTGCTTGATGATTTGTATTTATTTGCTCTCTTTTGCCATTGTGTCTTTTTCCGGTATGTCCGTCCGATTAGGTTTCGAAGACGCGAGAGACCTCCACTTTGGACAAGCTCAAGAAGATCTAGACCCTTCTACCTATAACCAAGGCGAGTTAATACTTTGATCATTTTGAACCTACATTTTATGTAAATTATGTTCGTTTAAATTACCAAAATTGCATGCTTTAATTTTGTAATCAAATGTATGTTAAAGCTTAAGGTAGTTAAATACATACTTGCTGATTAATTACTTAATATGCCATCCATTGATAAACTTGAATCATTAACCCTTGTCACCCTAGTAACTATATGGTAACTACTAGTTATGGTTGTATTTAAGCGGCATGCTAATTTTGCTTAAGTACTGGGACACTAAATGTCCCAAATCATCATCTTTATAACATCAACATCATTTTGGGCAGTCATTGGGAAAGATGACTGGTATGGTTGAAATAATTTGTTTCTACTCCCCAAACCCTAAAAATTTGCTAATACCCATCAGGGTGGACGGTATGACTGGAGGGTGAATGGTTGGGTACTAATGTAGCCCAAGGCATGTTGTGGATGGTGTGTGGTAAAAACCGCCCGGATGATCTTAAGGACTTAATCATGTGATGACCTCCTATTATAAAACAGTACAACCACAAGTCTATAATAACGTCGACCTGGCTAACTGATTGGTGTCCACCGGTACGGGCTGCACCATTGGAGGATCCACCCATCACCGTGAGCCCACGAGGCTACGGGTTGGGGTATGCGACTTGCGGGACCCTAGGCGTAAGTCGTATAGCGCAAGAGGGGGTCTGGGTAAGTGGTTGTCGGGTCCCAGTAACCGAAATCCTACTCAGGTGAAACCTTAGCGGGTGTAGCAAATACCGAGGGATGCCTTGTAAAGGCCTTGTGATAATCTCCCCTTGATTCACATGTCAAAGGTAACTTGTGTATATATCAAGACAATTATCTCTTGTGGGTAAAGATGTACAATCTCTGCAGAGAATAAAACTGTTCGAACAGCCGTACCCACGGTCACGGGCGAGCATGCGAGCTTACAAGAGTTAGTTCTATTTTAAAAACCTTTGTGGGTGGGTTGAAAAATGTGCGGGGCTCACCTAGCCCTTGAATTGGATTTTTCCTGGGTAATCTTACTCAGTGTTGATAATAGGTGGGTATAACCACATCAAAATAAGCTTGAAGGTGGAGGTAACCTATGTTGTTATTAGTTATTGGTTATTGCACAATTAATCTCTTTAAAAATGCAATTTGATTAAAATGCTAAGTAATAGGATTTTCTAATATCTGTATTTATAAATGTTGCTCTACGCAAATAAAAGAACTCGAGCCATTCTTGTTAAGCCGTGCATGCATATTATTGCATCTGTTGTGTTGGCTCGCGAGCACGGTTGTTGTGCTCACCCTCGCTCTTCCCCAAACCCTTCAGATGATTTGGACCAAGGAAACTACGCCTATTACGAGGATCACGAAGTCGACGGTCCAGGGTGTGATGAAGATTAGCGTAGCTCTGTGGTATAGATCTCTCCCCAGTCTAGTGGACTTGACGGTACTTGCGTATAACCAATATTACCCAAACCCCTGGATAATATTAGTCGTACACAAGATACCTAGTCGCTGCCTGTGGAGAGACAAGCCCCATCCCCTTTTGCTTCCGCTGTAGCCACGAGCTTTTGTGATCTAATATATCTGGCCTGACGGCCCTGCTGTAAAAACTTGACCCGACGTGGTCTATGTTACGCTGTTGCTTGTAATTTATGTGTTGGTCTTATTTCACTCCTATATGAGATGAACCAGTAATGTACATGTGAGTGCTACCTACTGATCCATGGAGTAGCACAGTGTTTCACAGAGGATTCAGATTTACGAAATCCGGGTCCGACACAAACTATTATAAATGCTCTTAGTACATAGATACTAGGATTGGATCCGCCATCCTGCTGAAGAACTACATCTCATCATCATTCGTTCGATCCAATTTAGAATCACGATTTTGACAACTCACTGGCAAGACTACGTCTCATCATCGAATTTTTGGCCGTTTTTGTCGACGTATTAGCAAAACTAGCACTCGTCGCATGTAAATTGAAAAAATGACGTTCTACCACATGGTCACCATGCGTCAGGTCATCCCGAGCTGACATGTGTCTCCTACCGCACGGCCGTCGTGCGGTGGGTACTGTAGCACACTGTCCCTCACTGTAGCACACTTTCTCGAAAATCCGCTTGCGTATACTTTTTGTGGGAATTTTTAAATATAGAAAATGAGACCTAAAAATTATAATTTTTTGTGGAGCCTCCCGACACAGTGTACTTGCTTGTGTTATTTTTTCATAATTTTATCTGTTCTAAATTTTTCTTTAAAAATTATGTAAGTATATTCTTTGTAGGTATTTTTTAATATAAAAAATAAGGTCCAAACATTATGAATTTTTTAAGGCTCCTTGCACTCCGCTCATTGATTGTGTAATTTTTTTTTCCAGATTTTAATATGTTCTGCAATTGTCTCAAAAATTAAGGGTTTGGATCTCAAAAATTAGGATTTTAGGTTTCAGAAATTAGGGTTTCATGATTTCATATGACTTGTAATATGATAAATTTAGTACTACATGACTACTCTAGGTAAGAAACACTCTTAATAGACACTCATTAAGGGTTTAGGCCACCGCTTGGCCTCCCTCCTCTGCACATTTGTCGCCCTGTTGTTGCTGTCCCCCCTTACCCGCAATGCTCGTTTTTATAGCGTGTCGAATCTTTGGACCCGACCCGATTGATTTATGCTAGCCATCTGGTTGTGTACCCATGTATGCTATAGGTTTCAAAATTAGGGTTTCATGATTTTATGTGACTTTGAATGTGGGAAGTGCTCGAGCAATTTTGGAAATTAGCTCGTACTTGTATCGAGGAGCCAAATATGGCTTCAGTCACATGTGACTTGGAAATCATGTGCATGCTAAGTAGACAAATTTGGTTAAGTACGAGCTAATCTGGCTCCTCGATACAAGTACGAGCTATTAGTCTCTCTGTGTTCGTTATGATTGCAGTCATACTGTCTAATGTCCTGTGTATGAGTGCAAAAGAAGTAAATAATTTAGGTTTCATGATTTCATATGACTTGGAATGTGGGAAGTTTAGTACCACATGAGAGACTAATAGCTGAAATATCGCTCATCATGCCCTAAACCCATCCCATCGATGCCGGGGCGACAGATGTGCGGAGGAGGGAGGCCATGCGGCGGCCTAAACCTCTAATAAGCGAGCACTGCGGACAAGGGGAGAAATAAGTGACAGGGCGACAGTTGTGCGGAGGGGGGAGGTTGGACGGTGACCTAAACCCTTTATGAGTCTCTCTTAATAGTGTCTCTTACCTAGACTAGTCATGTGATACTAAACTTTCTACATTCCAAGTCATATGAAATCCTGGAACCTTAATTTTTGAAACATAAAATCCTAATTTTCAAGGCCTAAACTCTTAATTTTTGAAACAATTGCACAACATATAAAAATCTGAAAAAATACACAATCAATGTGCAGAGTGTAAGGAGTCTTTAAAAAAATCATAATATCTTGACCTTATTTTCTATATTTATAAATACATATAAACAGTATACTTAAATGAATTTTTGAGAAAAATTCAGAACAGATAAAATTATAAAAAAATAACACAATCAAGTATATTATATCAGGAGGCTCCACAATTTTTTTATAACTTTTGAAGTTCGTATTCTATATTTAAATTTTTGGATTTTCAACAAAATATACTACAGTGTGAACAGTGCACTTTTGCAGCCCGCGCGCACGGTAGCCATGCGGGAGCCCTTCTGCCGCACGACGATCATGCGGTAAGGGACACGTGTCGGCTCGAGATGACCTTCCGCACGGTGACTATGCGGTGCAGCGTTATTTTTACATTTTACACGTGATGAGAGCTGGTTTAGCTAATATGTCGGCAAAAAAAAACTCATCATCATCTCGAGCGTACGTACGTACAGTGATGGCGCAGGTAAGGCCCACCGAAAGGTAGCAAAGCACACGTGCACGGCGGTGTTGTCGGTGCACGCCTAACTGTGTTGTTGATTTTTCTTCGCTTTCAGAACAAACTTCACATGTTAGATACACACTCAAGCGATTGATGCCTGGTGTAAACGTGTAATCAAACGACAACCCAGCCATGCGGGAAAGCAATAAACCTCGATGTTAAAATAGAAAAGAAGAATTACTATACTCTTCATCAAACACAGGATAGAAGGGGAATGATCCGAAGAAAACACATAGGATAGGATAGGATAGGATACGAGTACTAAACAAGTCCACGGAGTTGCTTCATATGCAGCTAGACGATCCAGATGGAGTGGAGCTTTATTTTCTTCTTTCTAAAATAGAAATGTTTACACGTGCGATAGCAGGAAATAGCTTATTCCGGAGACCAATGTAAAAAATGGCACTGTAGAACTGTCGGTGGACGACACGTCACCGAGTCCGCACACCAGACGCCCGAAGGCCCTCGTCTGTTGAAAATCTAGTCAAATTTCGGCATATTTTAATCCAGAAATTAAGCATATAAAACATGACAAACAAGAGCATGAGTGATTCAACAATGATGTATTCATATTCGCTAATGAACAGGATAACAGCAGATTCTATTAACATATTCATAGCGCACAGAAACATCAGATAAGTTCTCAGGGTATACCCTCGGCGGGGCGATGTTCGTGACACCGGATGCGCCGTTACCACCAGTCGACATGATGGCCTATTCGATGTAGTCGATCGAGGCGTGACGCAGGACGAGACGTGATGCAGGAAGATGTTCGCCGTGCAGTATCGCGAGCAGTTCACCACCAGGATGAAGACGAAGTCACAGGATGAGCAGTCGCGCTAATCGCGCCCCCAAAACTTGATCGCCGCCTACCCGGCGGTACTCAACCGGACGGAGTTTCGAGGCCTACTCACGAGAGCCTTCACAAGCAAGGTCCCGAACCGAGATTACAGAGAGCAAAGAACAACAAAAGAACCGAATGAGAGAGTAGTATGTATCCCTTTATGGAGTAGAGAGCCTTTCCTCTTCAAGAATAAAGAAAAAGCGAAGAGACTAGTAATCGCAGCCCATTAGTCACTAGCAACCGCCTCCATTACTCCTCCTCGAGAATAAAGAAAAAATGAAGAGACTAGTAATCGCAGCCATTATCGCGCTTCGAGTCGATCGCTTGATTTTCGAATAGATAAAGAAAACGCGCTCGCACTCGACACGCTTTGTACGCTACAAGACACGCACACGCACACGCACACGCACACGCACACGCACACGCACACGCACACGCACACGCACCGCACCGCACGGCGCGGGCGCGCGCATGGCGCTTGCGCATGGCGCGGCCTTGGCGCGCGTGGCGAGGCGAGCGAAGCGAAGAAGCGCAAGGCAGGCGTGTGCTCTCTCCAATTGCACAAGGGGTTACCACATTCCACCTTTTAAAGTGGTGTAACTCCTATTCAATTCTCCATATGGGACTAATCAAATTTTTCATGTGGGCCTAGGAATTTCATTTGATTAATTGTTAAATTAAAATGGTCCAAGCCCAATTAATCCAACAATCCCCACCAAATTTCAAGGCACACAAGAAATGCTCTCGATCCCGCCGTTGTTATGATATACCAAGTTTGATGGAGACTGTTGTTGAACATCCACCTAGGAAAGAAGTTACACTCATTCACAATCAACAATGAACTATGCCTTGAATTGACAGCTTTGTGTGAACAAGTTTTACCTAATTCCTTTACTAGTACTAGGCTGCCTAAAGCATCCCCTCTGGTTGGAGCGTATAAGTCATACTCCAGTGCCTGTTCATGAGTATCTAGAGATCACCCAAATCTCATAGACTGTGACCAGCAGTCGAACTCATATAGGTGTGTTCCTTCTAAGATGTCCTGTGAGGCCGACATCTCGCTTTAAATAAGCCACTCGGATCACATTAAGGTAAAACCAACTCGCCATACGTAAAAGGAAAGAAGCGCATCATTGAAGAAATGAGCCTGTAAAGGTCTCTCCTCTCACCAACCAACGACTTGTTTCATCATCCTACTTCACGGATCTCCGATCACGAGAACAAGTTACCACTATGGTATGACTCATGTAGGTCTCAGCCCATCTCACTCGATGCACTATCTATCACATTACGTGATAAACCCTTTGTAAATTGGTCGGCCAGATTCTTAGTCGTGTGGACATAGTCCAGTGCTATCACTCCGGAGTTTTTCAGCTTTCTGACAGACTTCAACCGCCTCTTAACATGCCTAGATGACTTCATGTTGTCCTTAGAACTGCTCACCTTGATAATTACAATCGATTATCACAGTTCATTAGGATAGCCAGACGGTTTTTCAACCACGTGCAAATCCATAAGGAGTTCACGGCCACTCGGCTTCAACAGTGGCGGTATCTAATGCTGTGAGTTCTGCTTCCATTGTTGACCTCGTTAAGATGGTCTGCTTGCCAGACTTCCAGGAAACAGCACCACCTCCAAGTGTGAACACATATCCACTCGTGGCTTTTATCTCATCAAGATCGAGATCCAGCTTTGAATCACTATAGCCCTCTAGTACCTTTGGGTACCCAAAGATAGTGAATACCATAGCTCATGGTTGCCTTTATATAGCGCATCACTCTCTCAAGAGCACGCTAATGATCATCTCCTGGATTCAAACAAACCGCTTAGCTTGCTCACAAAGAAATGAGATGTCAGGCCTCGTAGCACTAGCTAAATACATCAATGAGCCAACAATCTGGGAGTATCTCAATTGATCCCTTGTTATTTTTCGGTTTTTCCTCAATAACACACTAGGATCATAAGGAGTAGAAACAGCTTGCAAATACTATAACCAAAGCGACTCAAGACCTTCTCCACATAATGGGATTGCACAAGTGTAACCCCACCATCACCTCCTCTCAAGAGCTTAATGTTAAGAATTACATCACCACTCCCAAATCTTTCATTTCAAAACTCTTGGACAGAAGTCCTTGACCTCCTCAATCACATTGAGGTTGGTCCCAAAAATCGAGATATCATCAACATACAAGCACAAGATCACTCCTTCTCCCCACCATAGCGATAGTACACACATCCGTCGGCTTCATTCACAACAAAGCCGCAGATGTCAAAGTTATGTCGAACTTCTCATGCCATTGCTTAGGTGCTTGCTTTAGGCCATACAAAGATTTTAACAACTTGCACACCTTTCCTTCTTGACCTTTTACCACAAACCCGTCTGGCTGATCCATATAAATTTCCTCCTCCAACTCTCCATTTAGGAAAGCTGTCTTAACGTCCATTTGATGGACGAGAAGACCATGAGAAGCGACCAGGCAAGTAGTACTCGAATTGTGGTCAATCGAGCAACAGGTGAATAAGTATCAAAGAAATCCTCGCCTTCTTTCTGAGTATAACCCTTGGCCACAAGCCTTGCCTTGTACTTTTCAATTGTACCATCAGGCCTAAGCTTTTTCTTGAAAACCCATTTACATCCTACAGGTTTACACCCATAAGGACGGCCAACGATCTCCCAAGTTCCATTAGACATAATAGAATCCATCTCACTCCGCATCGCTTCCTTCCAAAGAGTCACGGGAGAAGAATATGCCTCTTCAATGGTTCTTGAGTATCATCCATGAGGTATACAATGAAATCATCACCAAAAGATTTTGCAATCCTCTGTCTCTTACTCTTTCGAGTCCCTTCATTGTTATCCTCCTCGTGATTTTCCATAGGCGCTTGTTCACCATGTTCTATCGGCACAAAAGAATCAAGGGAAATTATAGGTTCTTGACTAGATGAGCTAGGTACATCACATTTCATAGGAAATTCATTCTCAAAAAATGTAGCATCTCTGGACTCTATGATTGTACCAACACGCACGCCAGTACTCCAGCTTTTTATAATTAAGAACCTATAACCCACGCTGCATAGCATAACCAAGAAATACACAATCTACGGTTTTGGTCCAAGTTTGCGCTTCTTGACAATTGGCACGTTAACTTTGGCCAAACATCCCCAAAGCGCAAGTATGAGAGAGTCAACTTCTTATTTTCCCATTCCTCGAATGGTGTTACTTTTTATTCTTTGTAGGAACTCTATTCAGACATGACACGCGGTCAATATAGCCTCACCCCACCATTCCTTAGAAAGTCCCGCAAATCTAACATGGCGTTAACCAAATCGCTTAGAGTGCGATTTTTCTTTCGGCAACCCCGCTTGATTCGGGAGAATAGGAGGCGCCCTCTCATGAATAATTCCATGTTCCTCGCAAAATAAAGTAAACTCATTTGAAGAATACTCTCCCCACGATCGACCTTATCCGCTTGATTTTCCTCTCGAGTTGGTTTTCTACCTCACTTTATAGATCTTAAAGAAATCAAATGCTTCATCTTTTGTTTTCAATAAATACACATAGCAAAATCTAGTGCAATCATCTATAAGCGCCATGAAATATTTCTTTCCACCTTTAGTCAACACTCCATTCATCTCGCACAAATCGGAATGAATGAGTTCTAACGATGCCAAATTCCTCGCCTCTTTTCTCGCCTTGTGAGGCTTGCGAGGTTGTTTCGATTGAACACACGTATGGCACTTAGAACCTTTGACTAAAGTGAATTTCGGATTAAACTCATATTGGCTAAGCGCCATACACCCAAAGTTAACATGACAAAGTCGTGAATGCCAAACATTAGATTCATCATCATCGTTACACACATGGTTCACAACTTTATTATAGGAATCCATCAAAGAGAAACGAAACAAGCCTCCGCTCATAACCTTTACCAACAAATGTTCCATACTTGGACACGACACATTTATTGGACTCAAATGTAAGCCTAAAACCATCTCTACACAAGAGAGATCCACGACGAGATTCTTCTTTATAGAGGGACATGTCAGACGTTCTTGGATGCACGGTCTTTCCCAAGTAAACTTCAGATCGACCATACCAACACCATGAACAATGCATGCGATCCGTTCCCCATCAACAAGGAGCAACCTCGATAGACTGATAAGATGAAAATAAGGAAATATCAGCACACACATGAATATTAGCACCAGTGTCAACCCACCACTCAGGTGATTGACAAACAGAGAGAACTGTAGGTAAATAATTACCGTACCCCGATGTTCCTCCAGCATTACTAATAATCATGTTGGCTGACTTCTTCTGCTTATCCTTGCGGTCCGACAATCCTTAGCCCAATGACCGTAATCACCGCACACAAAGCAACCGCCTTTCCTTTGCCTTTCTTCTTAAACTCAGTATTAGCCTTAGGCTTGACAAAAGGCTTATTTTTCTTCTTATTGTGGATAGCCTGAGGGTTCTTCTTCTGTACCAAATTGGCACTAGAACCTCCCTCAGCAGCAACTTTCTTGCCACGAGTATCTTTTGCCCTCGCCTTCTCTTCAACACCAAGAGTGCCAATGAGATCAGTAACACTGAACTCCTGCCTCTTGTGTTTTAGAGAGGTAGCAAAATCCGACCAAGAAGGTGGTAACTTGGCGATAATACCGCCAGCCACAAACTTGTCCGGTAACTCACACTTATTATGCTCAAGCTCCTTTGCCAGCATCAATCTCATGAGCTTGTTCTACTACGTAATCGATCATCGACCATCTTGTAGTCATAGAAGCGCCCATGACATACACCACCGCCAAAGATCGGAACTCCGAACTTGGCCTCAAGTGCATCCTACATCTCTTTGCCCGTAGGCAAATGCATGTACACATCCACAATGTTATCTCGCCAAGATGTTGACAAGTGCACTCAAACAAGTTATCCGCTAAATTGAACTTATGTCGTCCTCGCAGATAGAGGCTCGTGGCTTGCCTTGTGCAACATGAAAACATTCCATGGCAAGAAACCACGTGATAGCACGTGCACGCCATCTCTTAAAATTGGAACCATCAAACCGAGGGTGCGCTTAAGTGACGCAAAGAAAGCCAACTACCAAAAAGACCTATCAAGTTTTTGGATTGTTGAAAATCTAGTCAAATTTTGGCATATTTTAATCTAGAAATTAAGCATATAAAACATGACAAACAAGAGCATGAGTGATTCAACAATGATGTATTCATATTCGCTAATGAACAGGATAACAAAGAGATTCTATTAACATATTCATAGCGCACGTAAACATCGATAAGTTCTCAGGGTATACCCTCGGGCGGGGCCAGTGTCTGTGACACCGGATGCGCCATTACCACCAGTCGACATGATGGCCTATTCGATGTAGTCGATCGAGGCGTGACGCAGGACGAGACGTGATGCAGGAAGATGTTCGCCGTGCAGTATCGCGAGCAGTTCACCACCAGGATGAAGACGAAGTCACAGGATGAGCAGTCGCGCTAATGCGCTCCCCAAAAACTTGATCGCCCGCCTACCCGAAAGGTACTCAACCGACGGAGTTTCGGAGGCCTACTCGCCCAGAGCCTTCGCGCAAGGTCCTGAACCGGAGATTACAGAGAGCAGCAACAACAAAAGAACCGAACAGACAGAGTAGTCTGTATCCCTTTTTATGGAGTAGAGAGCCTTTCCTCTTCAGTAACAGCAAAAACGAAGAGACTAGTAACTGCAGCCATTAGTCACTAGCAACTGCCTCCATTACTCCTCCTCGAATAAAGAAAATGAAGAGACTAGTAATCGCACCCATTATCGCCACCGAGTCGGTCGCGTTTCGATTTTCAATAGATAAAGAAAACGCGCTCGCGACTGGACACGCCTGTACGCTGCAAGCAAGACACGCACACGCACACGCACACGCACGCACGACGGCACGACGGCGCGCTGCGCTGCCATGGCCTTGGCGGGCGCAGCGTGGTGGCGAGGCGAGCGAGAGCGGAAGAGCGCAAGGCATCTGTGCTCTCTCCAATTGCACAAGGGGGTTACCACATTCCACCTTTTAAAGTGGTGTAACTCCTATTCAATTCTCCATATGGGACTAATCAAATTTTTCATGTGGGCCTAGGAATTTCATTTGATTAATTGTTAAATTAAAATGGTCCAAGCCCAATTAATCCAACATCGTCCACACGCCCCGGGCACAAAGCTGCTGAGTCCGTGCGCCCCTGGGCTGGACTCACCTTTGCGCCATGCCCCTGGTGCACGGACGAGGGGCTTCGGGCGCTCAGCGTGCAGACTCGGCAGCGTGTCGTCCACTTATCACTTTGCGGTGCTATTTTTGGTTTTTATGAAGAGAGATGCTAGATTTGCTAAGTAAAAAAGTGTTATTCTAACATGAGACGAGGGTGCCCATTTTTTTATATAAAAAAACCCTAAATTAAATATACACATGTGCCTGCCCTGCCAAGGAGAGGGGACAAGGCTAGCAACCAAGGCTATGAACAGGGCAAAAGCTGTATAACACAGCCCTTTTGTTGGTACCTTTGCCCTGCATTCTGTAACCTTGCACGCATGGTGCATTATTTTCTTTGACAAAACACGCTGATTCAGCAACAATCAACAATGCTACTGCAATACAAACCCATTCGACCCGAGTCATGAGATAGAATACAGTGCATCTGAAGCAAGCAAAATATATGGCCGGCTGCCATGCGTCTTAATTCTCGACCAATTAATTAGAGTGGATTCCTGCCTGATCGATCCAGAGTCTGGCGTTAACAACTAATCTGAAACATGAGTGTTCGTTCCTCCACTGTACTGTCGACCCGGCAGGAACTGACCCTGAAACGGCTTCTCAACAGCGACCACTCGCTCGACGATACATACAAGGATTCGTAATTTCGTATCGTGCATCAGGTACGAACGAGCCTCGTCCCGGGTGTTAGGAATAATATTTGACCACGAGACGAAGTGTGGATAAAAAAGTAGAATCATGATCACTAGCTGAGAAGCCAGCAGCAGTGATCACAGAGGAAAAGCGCTCAAATCAAGCATAAAGGGCTTGTTTAAAGCCATAAAGAGAGCGAAGAATACGACAGACCATGCCCTTAGAAACAGAATACCCAGGTGGTGGATACATATAGACCTCCTCACGCAACTCGCCATTAAGAAAGACATTCTTAACATCAAGCTGAGAAACGGACCAATGACGAACAAACGCCACTGAAAGAAGAGTGCGGACAGTGGTCATGTGAGCCACAAGAGCAAAAGTCTCGTCGTAGTCACGACCATACTCCTGTTGAAAGCCACGAGCAACAAGACACGCCTTATAGCGCTCAAGAGAGTCATCAGAGCGAGTCTTAATCTTATAAACCCACTTACACGTGATGGGACGAGAGTGAGATGGAAAAGGAACAAGATCCCGAGTACCAGTACGCTCGAAATCAGTAATCTCCTCGGCCATGGCATGCTGCCACTTAGGGTGTGTAACAACATCCCGGTACGAGACAGACTCATGGGTAGCTGCACCAGCAAAACCAAAACGGGCAGGAGGCCGAATCGACTGACGATCGCGGAGACCGTAGCGAGGAGATGATGACCCATCAGGGGAAGATGGAGCATCAGGAGAATATGAAACATCAGGGGAAGATGACTCATTTGGAATAGCCTCAATACGAGGTCGACGAGTGTAGAAGAGAGTGGGAGGAGCCTGAGGAGCCGCAGGGGACAAAGCAGACGGCGACAACGGCGGAGAGGCCTCAAGAGGTATATGTGGAGACTCAGTGGGACGGGTGGACGAGGGCAAGACAGAGATGGGTGTATCTGGAAAAGTAAAAAAAAGACAAGGACTCTACAGAGGAAACCGAAGGAGAGGTAAGACATGGGTAGAAGGGACGAGACTCGTCAAAAGTCACATCCCGAGAAATCCGCATCCGTCGACCAACAGGGTCCCATCACCAATAGCCCTTGTGCTCGACACTGTATTTCAGAAAAACACACTCAACAGACTGAGCAGTCAGTTTGGTGCGTTCTCGAGGTGCAAAGAGAATGTAGCAAACGCAGCCAAACAGACGAAAGACAGAGTAGTCTAGAGAAAGATCACAGAGACGCTCAACCGGGATCTCACCCTGAAGAGCAGAAGATGGCTGAATGTTGACGAGATAGGTGGCAGTGGAAACGACCTCGGCCCAAAAGTGAGGTGGAATAGAGGCGACAGTCATCAGGGTACGAGCCGTCTCAAGGAGGTGACGATGCTTGCGCTCAGCGACACCATTCTAAGCATGAGCACTAGGACAAGAGAATCGAAGCGAGGTGCCCTCGCCAAAGAAGAAAGCTGCAGTGTAACGAGAGAGATACTCGCCAGAAGAGTCAGCACGAAAAATACGAATAGGAGTAGAAAACTGTGTGCGAACCATAGTAGCAAATTGTTTATAGATAGACAGGGCCTCACTATGAGAAGATATAAAATATATCCAAGTGTGGTGAGAGAAATCATCTATAAAAATGATATAATATCGATGACCCCTTTCGAAAGGAATGGAGCCGGACCCCAAATATCTGAATGAATAATATCAAATGATCGCTGAGACACAGACTCGCTATGAAAATAGGGAAGCTGAATCTGTTTCCCTAACTTACATCCCCGATAATCTAAAGACATGTCTCTAGAGACAGACCCCAGAAGACCACGACGGACTAAAGATGACAAACGAGATCCACACAGATGACCAAGATGGTGATGCCACTGCTAGAAAAAGCTGGTAGACGAAGTGGCAGAAGCGGAAAGACTGACGGTGACGGTGGCAGTGGAAGGAAGGTGAAGCCAGTCAAGCTTCCAGAAACGTTGTGAGTCAAGACGCCGAGGGCCAGAACCAACCAGAGCCCCGTGTGGCGGTCCTGAACACAACAAGAGTCAGAGTCAAGAATGACCCAACAACTAAGGTCAGTAATCTGTCCAGCAGAAAGAAGCTGCATGGTTAGGCGAAAAACATGAGCAAGAGAAGGAACATGAAAGGATGAGTTGCTAAGAGGTCCTCGACCAGAGACAGAAAGAGAGGTACCATCAGCAGTAAGAACACTGATAGGAGAATCAAGAGGTGTAATAAAAGACAAAGTGGAAGAATCAGAAGTCATGTGAAATGATGCTCTTGAATTAAGAATCTATGGGGAGGTACCTGACTGTGTAGGAGGTGGTTTCTCATTGCCCGAAGAGTCAGTAGCAGAACCCGCCGAGGGAGAACCTGAAGTGGCAAGCAGGCGTCGAAGTCTGCCTATCTCTTGCTCAGTGAGAGAAACTGCTGAAGGAGTCGATGCAGACGTCGATGTGGAAGCACCGGTGCCAGTGCTAGGAGAAGAACGGCGTGAAAGATGTCACTTCTTTTTATAGCACTAGGACCCAACGTGGCCGACCTTGTCGCAGTAGAAGCAGCGACGACGGCCACCGCCAGATAGAGGGCAGCCACCACCACCGTGGCGATCGGCCGGAGGAGGCATAATCAAACGTGGAGCGCTTGATGTATCGTGGACGAGCGGCGAGCACGGAGGGGGGTGGCATCAGACCAATACCACTCAGACGAGTCTTCTCTATGCGTATCTCAGTAAGAGCCCCCAGAAGAGTGACACGAGGGTGGCGTGCAAGAAGCTGGGCACGCCCCTGCTTGAACTCAGGACGAAGGCGAGTAAGGAACTTGTAGACACGCCGAAACTCCAGTCAAGACGCATACCAGCAAAGACGAACAGAGCGACAACCAAAGAAGGCGAAGAGTGTCCACCGACGCCGCATGCCAGAACTCGAAGCGTAGAAGTCGTCAACAGTAGCATCACCCTGCTGAAGAGAGTGCTCTTGGCGAACCACTGACTGGTAGAGAGCATCTCCAGAGAGTTTGTAGCGTTGACGAAGGTGAGTCCACATCTGGACAGCCGAAGAGAGTGTCACAACCTCAGAAGAAAACTGAGGCTGGACACTGGCGATGAAGACAGCAGCGGCTCAAGCGTCGTCATCGCACCACCGAGTGTAGGCGGTTAATTGATCCATGTAGGAATCCAGAGCCTCTTGGTAGGCAGAGGCAGCTTTCTCATCGCAAGGCGCGCAAAGATCGACAACAGCCTTGTCGCTTACCGTCTGGGGCGTAAATGCATATAGGCTCCGTCGGGGGAGTAGGGCAAGGCGGGCAGGTGACATCGCCAGAGAGAACGCCCAGAGACGAAGACCACGCATGTGGATGCGCATGCGAGACACGAAGTCGGTGTAATTAACACCATCGAAGATCACCAGACAGCGAGGGAGGGAAATGGTGCCCATTGGTAAGCAGCGCGACGACCAAGGCAACGAAGTCTAACAGGCGGCCCGATGCCACAGCGGCTTGGAATCGACGACGGCGATGGCCGGTGAAGCGATCAGTGGGGCGGCGTCGGCAGTGGCGCGACGAGTCGGCGATAGTAAGCGGCGATGGCGACGGCGACAGTGGTCGGAGGAGCGCAGCGGCCGGCTCAGCGTTGAGCGCAGCGAATGGGCGACAACGGCGGGAGGCCGGCGTCGGAGGCGCACGACGATGGATGGAGGCGCAGGAGGCCAGTCTCGGGCGATGCTCGTGGAGGAGCACAGATCCGGCCGTTGACAATCATGGGAGGCGACGGAGGCACCTCTAGAAGGACGACCTAGCGGCGGCGGGGAGGAAGCCAGAGAGGGCTAGGACAGGACAAATTGCACGTCCAGAGAGGTAAGTCTAGGGCTCTGATACCATATTAGGAATAACAACTTGTATTCTCAGGGGGCCAATGGGCCAGTATATATAAACAAGTACATGAGGTAAATATGCAAATAACCCCTTATAATAATAGGGAATAACACAATATATATATATATATAACACTGGTAAAATTAAATACAAACAGTATACATATATGGGCTCCATTTTGCAGGATATAGCATCGCATCATCAGCGACGCAATATGTACTTGCAGATTTCAATATGCAGTACAAACGTATTGATGCCAGATATTGTTGCATCTCCGATTAAATCGCGAACAGTGATCCTTAGTTGTTCAACAAGGGCAGCCAGCCTAAAAATATAGTACAAGCCATAAAAAAATTCCTGCCTATTATAACAAAAATTAGCTACTTGTACTAATATATATCCTGGCATGCAGTAGCATGACATAATCCACCACCATCCCTGGACAATTTTTAAGCTCTTCCACCTAATTAATCAACTGCTACACTAGCTAAGACGACGACACAAGTCCATTTGTAAATCGAATCCATCAAAAAAAAAACAATAGACAGTAAATTAAAGAGAGCTCTACGGCTCTACCCGGCCGGCCTCATCTCATCTCACACAAGAATGTGTTGTGACCGTTTCTTCTTCAGCAAACTTCTCTGGGAGTTTGTACATGAAATTGTTAAGATGCGGTAACAAGATCCCCTATACTAATGCCCTAGTCCACTGCTAACCTCTAACGCGTGTATGCATATGTAATGGTGGTTGTTAAGGTAATGCCAAGATGAGATAACAAGATCACATATACTAATATGCATATGCCTACACACACTTAATGAGCCACAGGGTTTAGACCAGAGACTTTTAAGCTAGCAATAAAACTAAATGCAGCAGGCAAGGCGTCAATTGGATACAAATTATCCGTTTTATTCAACTATAGTATTCTGTAGGATACAAATATAATTTAGAATTTTTCATCCGGTTAATAATTTCTCCCGTATTCGTATTCATATTCACATCCGCATAAAAAAAAAACGAATAAGAGAAGACTACTATTTAATTCGTATTTAATGCGTTGACACCCCTACATATACGCATGTCATGAAGTCATGACATACACACAAAATAAAGGCCACCAATCCATTCAATTCATTTATAGTAGTTAGGAGAAGCATGTTAATTAACACATGCCCCTTCAATTTCTTCCTCCTCCTCCTCCTCTGGTCCCATGCCCATGACCACCTCATCATCATTTCTTAACTCTAGCTACACCTCCTCTACTATGTTCTAATCCTCCATCAGCCGCCATTAGCCATCAGCTATCTATCTCAGCTACTCAATATGCACAGCGCATAGTTATTATTAGCAACTATACTATCTAGTCAGTGTACTTCCTCAGCTCACAAGAAAGACTAGCTTGTTGAGTCTTCATGGTGCAATACTTACATGGATAATTACCCAGCCCAGCAGCTAGTCTCTTTTGATCCTTGAGAGTCAAGCAGCAGCGTAAATAATGGAGAGCCAGAGGGTGGTGGTGGTTGTGGAGGATGCGGCCGCCGCCCGCGCCGCGCTGCAGTGGGCCGTCCGCAACTTCATCCGCGGCGGCGACTCCATCACGCTGCTGCACGTCTGCCCGCCGGTCAGGTCGCTGCGGAAGCGGCGCAGACTCCGGCTCGGCGGCTTCCAGCTCGCCCTCGCCTTCAAGGACCTCTGCAACGGCATCGCAGAGGTAAATTATATGTTTCTTTCATTATTCTGTGAATATATGCATGGATGTTGTTTGAGACTTTCGTGTGTAACTCCGTTAGTTAGGACTATCCTTACTAGTACTCAACTCTTCCAAGAATCAATCAACATGAGTACATGATTCGCGCGTTCGTTGTTCTTCTTGCTAGTTTAATTGGTAGGTGTGGACCAACAACCAAGCCCCAGTCCTGAATTTAATAGCATGTTTTTTTCTTCTTAATTTGTGATCATGATGTTGCTGTTGTATTCGTACAACTGCTTGTAAATCTTGGTGTGCTGCGATTGATGAACTCATGGGAATGCAGGCCAAGGTGGAGATTGTTGTGACGGATGGGGAGCTCGGGGAGACGGTGGTGGCGACGGTGAACCAGCTCGGCGCCACCACGCTCGTCGTCGGCCACCACGACAAGAGCTTTCTCTACAGGTGATTCGATCAAAAGAATCGGCTCGGTTTGTGAATGATTCTGTTCAGAGCTGCCCAGCTCCATGTATTGTGGCCTGACATCTGAACGTGCAAGTAAGCGGTTCTGAATTTTTTTTTGTTTCAGAGCACCGAGCCCGTATGTGCGACTGAGGAGCCTTGGCTGCAGAGTTCTTGCCATCAGGCAGCATGCCACAGCACGAGACGGCTTCTTGAACGCCGAGCTCACCCAAATCGAGACTATAAGCTTGCAGTAAGTGGACTAGTAACTAGTAGTGCTTTATTTGGATCAAACTTGGATTTATTTGGATCACACTTGGTGCTAGCCTTCTGGTGTTTAAACATTGCAAATGGAGTAGCACTAGCATATTGCCTGCCTGGTTTGCTGAATTATATTAGCATCAACAAGTTCTTACGAAAACCATCGGCAGGCAGCCAATGGGTTATCCTAGGATACCGGATTTGCCTGCTCTGATCAAGATTAGGTGACTGACTGGGACAGTGCTCCGTTAATTAAAATGTACCACGAGAGCCTGGAGCCACTCACGTCGATTCCTCGTAAGTTTCACTTTTTTTTTAATAAAGAAATTTGCAGAGAAAGAAATGCTGTACTAGAGGGTCACTCGCATGTGTTTAGATACAGTGAATGCAAGGGCATAAGGATTTGTGTAAGCTTCGACTTGCTAGTAGTACAAATGCAGCTTAAGCTTCTTTATCTAGAAAAGCCGCTCCACTTTTTTTTTAACCTTTCAAACGGAGAAGAGTTCACGTGCCTGGCTCGATCTGTCATAGCGATTGGCAAGTCAGGCAACGGTTTTCAGAAAACCTGCTTCACTTTTTCAGCGAACAATTCCCAGGAAGGGAAGAAGAAAAGATGAACAGTTTTGTGTGTGATTGTATTGATGATCTCACAAATGCCAGTACAACTGTCCAGCTGAATCTTTCAGAAAAATTTATGCTAGCTGATACGGTTGAGGACAGGTTTTTGTGTTACTAACCTGCATATATGCATTGACTCGCTTAAGTATTTGCTGTTTTCGATGACGCGCAATGAATTTTGCAGCATACCGCCGCCTAAGATCCCATTCCCGATGTTCACTCTCCCGCTGGGCGTGATGCGGAGAAGATCGTCGTCGTCATCGTCATCGTCAGAGAGGAGAAAGTGATGTGCAGGCAGGTGGCTCACTTCACTAATTAATCCGGATGAAATCTGTCAAGGGAAGGGAGCAGCAGACGGAGCCAGCTGGGTACATACAGCGATACAGGCAGGCAGATGAGAGTAGAGAGCGAATCAGTTTCACTTGAGTTGGTCCTTCTCTCCTTGACTTGTAGTGAGGACAGCAAAAATCAAATGTGATTGATCGCTCTGCTTGTCATGTAGAAATTAAGATACCCCAACGCCAATCTTCTATAGTGAATGATGAATTGACAGGCACATACATATGTAGCATCTAGAAAACATGTGTAAAGGATTTATATGTACTAACTAGTACTCCACTTGTTCCGTTCTTACTGTCTGAAAGCTGTGGCGTGCCATTCATCTGGTTGACACAAGAGAAGAGAAGAGAATTGCACGAATAGATGAGATCTGGTCCAAGTATATAAGCTCACCAGTTTTAGCCGAAAGCAAAAGCAGAGCAGAGCAGAGAGCAGAGGCAAGGCAGAGAGCAGCCAAGGAAGCCGGCTGCTGGGCCACCGAACCGACCGAGCCGCTCCTCCGCCCCCCTGTCCAGTCCAGCCCGATTCAAACCAGGCAGAGAGAAACTGAAATAAGACTCCAATCCAACTCGAACCCGACCAAACCCTAGCTCGATCGGCGCGGCGGCTCGCCCCTCTCCCCTCCTCGGCTCCGACCTCCTGCGCCGCGTCTCCTTCCTTCCTTCCTTCCCCACGGCCCCGTTGGTGGCTCGGCTCCCGGCCCCCTCGCCGGCGCCGCTACCCCCTCGCCCCGATCCATCCACCGGCTCGCCCCAAGGTACTCTGCTCACTCGCTCCCTTCTGCTCCTCTTCTTCTTCTCTTGCCTTTTCTTTGTGCCTCTCTCCGACTCGTTCGGTTGAGCGACTGCAACCTTTGCCGCGCTGAATCAACACGAACGGAACGGAATTTTCTTCCATCTATACGTCCCCCCAAAGATTCCCATTTTGACTAGTGTTTTATGTTTTTGCAAACATTTCATTTGAGCTGACAACAACAACAACAACTGACGCTTACTGCACAATCAAAATCTGCAACTCACATCCTGGTCAACACAGATCATCCATCTCAATTCTCTCCTAAAAAAATTACTACTACTACTACTACTAGTTCAATAACCAATGCAAACATATGTGAATGAATTACATGTGCGATGATCTGCCAAATCAATTTTGAAAGATTACATCATGTGCAGGGTGCAGCATTGGCCCTTATCTTCGAGATTTTCATCTTGCCATCTTCCACACTGACATTTTCTTGCAACAGATCGGTATGGGGAAAACAACTCTCACTGATATGACTCTCTTGCCCAGCATAGACCCAATCTCCTCCGTGCCCGGAATGGTGGCCTCCTCCTCGGACAGGGGCCAAGGGACCAAGCCCAAGAAGAAGGCCATGAAGTCCCTCTACCTCAAGTTCTTCGAGACTGCCCCCGATGGCAAGACCCGCGTCTGCAAGCTCTGCAGGAAGAGCTACTGCCTCACTACTGCAACTGGTAACCATCATTACCTCACTTAATAGCCTGCCGTCCAATCAAAGCATTTTTGCCTTATACGATAACAGTGAACAAAGGAAGATCGATGTTTATAGTTACTGCTTGCCATCATTAAATCAATTTGTAATTTGCACATGTATGCGCATGTCCTTTTCCAAATATTCAATTTTTCTTCATGATATAAACACCACATCCAGTAATATGCTTCGTCGTTGTGTACAGGTAATCTTGGGAAGCATCTTAATAACCGCCACCCTGGCTATAACCAACTTCCTGAGGGCGACCCTGCCCAGAGTACCATACATGCCAGCTTGTTTGCCAGAAACAAAAAAACTCATGCTCCAGTGCGAGCTCGAGCCCAGGGTCAACCTCAAGTTCACACTCAACCTCAATCCCAAGTTCAAGCTCAAGCTCAAGCTCAAATTAAAGGTCATCCCCAGCCTAAAGCGAAACCGGCAATTGATATCGACCATGTAAACTGGTTACTTCTTAGGTGGCTCATCAGCTCCTCCCTTCCACCGTCCACCCTCGAAGATAATATGCTTATCGACAGCTGCAAGTATCTGAGCCCATCTGTCAAGCTTTGGCCAAAAGGAAAGGCTCAAGAAATTATCCTTCAAGTGTTCGTAAGCATGAAGGATGATGTCAAGGCATCTCTGCAACCTATCAGTTCCCGGCTTTCCATTACCCTGGACTTTTGGACGTCTTACGAGCAAATAGTATACATGTCTGTAAAGTGCCATTGGATTGATGAAAATTGGGTCTTGCAGAAAGTTCTGCTTGATGTGTGTCGTATCCAATACCCATGCACGGGCTCCGAGATTTTGCAAGTTCTAATGAATGTCTTGCGGGCGTTTAACATTGATTCAAAAATCCTTGCTTGCACACATAATAACAGCCAACATGCAATTCATGCTTGTCATGAGCTCAGGCAGGAGCTTGAGTCCCGTAAACTTCCCTTCTGCTACATCCCCTGTGCTGCTCGGACACTCAAGATTATCATAGAAGATGGTATGGAAAATGTGAAGCCAGTTTTGTCTAAGATTCGTGAGTTCATTATCGAGACCAATTCAAACCAGGAGATGATGGAGGATTTTAAGCACTGGACTGAAGTTTACCAAGAAGGCTCATGGAAACTCCCATTTGACCATTCAGCGAATTGGAATGGTAATTATAATATGCTTGATGTAGTAAACAAGGTACTGCATAGTCCATACCTGTATTTCATTTTCCATCATGGTCGGTAGTTCTATTATTCAGTTTTTTTTAACTGTTTCCCTTTAGGCCCCTAATGCAATGGATAACACCATCAAGAAGGTTGAAGAGATCTTTGGACCGAGGGACTGGATTCTGAGTGCAGCAGAGAAGTCAGTGGTCAATTCATTGCACTCGTACCTTGAGCCGTTCTACAAAACTACGACCAACCTTTGTAATTGCAAATTACCAACGGTTGGGCTGGTCTTCTTCTTCATGGACCATGTCTTTGAGTTGATCAATGTCTGCCATGACAGCAGCCACCAGGAATGGCTGAAGAACATTGCCAGCGACATGTCCAAGACAGCTCATAACTTCACATCTCAAGCTTACAACATCTACACCTTCACAGCTGCAATTCTTGATCCAAGGATCAAAGGAGAGCTCATCCCTGAAACCCTCAACTCCACTAGCAACTTGGAGGATGCAAGGAACCATTTTGTCAGGGACTACAGCAGCACCTTCCAAGCTGTTGGAAATGGCTACAGCACCCAAGACAGCACCGAGGATGGTGGCGCGTTCTCCTTTGCTGAAGAGATTATTCGTAAACGCCGTCGTGTGAGTATGAGCACTACTGCTGATGAGCTCTCTCAGTATCTCGCGGAGCCCCCTGCACCAATTTCCACTGATGCCCTTGAATGGTGGAGGGGGCATTCCTCCCGTTACCCACGGCTCTCCTTGATGGCCCGTGATTTTTTGGCGATCCAAGGGACCTCACTGGATCCTGAAGAACTGTTCACAAGCAAAGGGGACAGTATCCACAAGCAGCAGTACTGCCTTCCTCTTAGTAGCATCCAGGCTACAATGTGCGTAAAATCGTGGATGCAAAGTGGGTACCGGTTCAATTTTCAGTCTACCATTATTGATTTCGACGGATTGGTTGAATCTGCTACTGCTCCTGATGCTGTAGATGGTCAGAGTCTTCTGCATGAATAAATGGTCAGAAATGCATAATCCTAGATTAGTTCTGTGGTTGCTGTTTCATTTGTCTTAGGTGCTCGTGTAAATAGTTAATCGGGGCGGTGAACGCCGGTTTGTAGTGGTCTCTCACAAAATCTCAGAATTAGAACTATGGCGAGCAACTTGTGCTTTTAGAATCATGACATTTAAGAATATTGGAACTCAAGGTAATCAGCTGCAACAATGCACTTCAGGTTTGTTTCTTGTTAAGATGCCTTAATACCAAAAGAAGTTCCATTTTCCTTTATGTGATCAGGGGGGTCATTAAGCTACTCTTGCCTGTAGTACAATGTGATGCTTTTGGCAGTTCGCTTCAGTTTATTAATATTGTAGTTGTTGTAGTGTTACTCTGTCAGTACTACAGTGGGTGGCCAAAGTACTTGTAGTTCGATTGGTAAATCACTAAAGACTAGAGTTCAGTCCAAACTATATCAAAGGTAATACATTGATTTTGTAAATTTTTCTCAAGTCATTTCAGAGATCTTTTGCTACTCCGATGCTGCGGTGCTTCTGCCAAAGAAGAGAGAGAGAGAGGGGAGAGAGAGAGAGAGGGAGAGAGTATCTGAGTGTAAACAAAAAAGAGAAGAAAATAATATATGGGCATCTTCACACGTATGTGCAGTACTTGATTTTTTTTTCCTGTTGCAAACAAAAGAGAAAGCAACTTGAAGTTTGCATGCGAGGTAAGTAATGCTCCTCACGTCCTTGGTTTAGTTCAATCCTATTTTTAATGACAAGGGATGCCATGAGCTCGCAGGCTTCCCTGCTCCTGGTTTTAATTTATACTTGTGCTCAAAAGTCACATGGGATTGAAACTGAGAAATGGGAATTCAATACATTACTAGATGATGTGGAAGAATCCGTAGATTTTATTCTGCTAGAATGTGATCTCAAAGGACAGAGTGCCATGCTTACAGAAACACACATGACACACCCAATGTTTACTGATTCCTTTTGGATTCACCGATATCACATTAGGTATAGAAACCTCAGAAGCACAAAACTTTCGATGCTGATCTTTTGGGTCCTCCTAAAAGGGTTCTTTGAACATGTCCAAGAAAGTTCTTGACTATTGATTTTAGATGGAGTATGTGTGTCGAGAACAAACTTTATTGGTTTTTCTTTGCAAATAATTCAAGCTTCATCATGGCCATGAATCATGCTTGAAACACCAATTGATTTTATATTTTTCTAGGGGAACACAGAGGAAGCTAAAACAAATCATTGGCAAGTTGAAAGGGCAGTAACGTTGGCTTCGATTCATTTATTGAAATACTGATGTGTAACATTCCCATTTTCGAAAGGAGAATAGTGTTTACTATTTGGTTTTCGGCTTTCATTCGTATTTCAAATTATCGTATGTTCTCAAAATCTCCTAGCTTCTATCTAAGCTTGGATTTGTGTTTCAAACCTCTTCGCAATTCTCGAATTCAAAATTCAAGTTTGAATTCTCCTTTTCGGTTTTGGAGCCCTTTTTCATTTTTGCTCTCCTCCTTTTTCCTTGGCCTCAGCCCGTATCCTCCTTGGGCCGGCCCAACTCTTCCCTGGCCCATCTCAGCTCTTGGCCTGCTAGCCCCGGCCCCCTCTGACTTTCTTCCTTCCCGACCGGCCACGCCCGAGCTCCCCCTACCACTGCAGCGCTCCCGAGCACCTCTGCTCCGCTGCCGTCATCTCCCTGCCACCACCATGGGCGCCCACGCCTCCTCTGCAGCTCGCAACCCTGGCGTCCTCGCCTTGTCGCATGAAGCCGCCGAGCCGTGACGCCATGTCATGCTCGCCGCCCCAGAGCGTCCGGTCCGCGCCCTGCGCCCGCGTCAATCGGCCCTCTAAGTCGCCGCTCCCCCTCGTCATCTCCCCGCCTGCGCCACCTGCTCCTTGACCATGAGTGCCAGAGTCGTGGCCGCGCACCTCAGCGCCTGGTCCAAGCCGCGCGCTGCGCAGCGCACATGCGCGCCTGCGTTACCTCGTCAGCGCCCTGGCTCACCTGCCTCCACCCTGCCCCGTCGCCCGTGTCACCGGCTTCGCCACCACGTCAGCAACGCCCTCGTCAAGTCGCCTGCCCCGCTGCGAGCTCGTACCTGCCCTGTCCTCGCCGACTAGCGCCCATGGCAGCCTCGGGACCGCGCGATCTCCTCCGTGCCCAACGGCTCCCTCGCCTCCCTACATGGCTATAAGAAGCCCCATGTGCTCCTCCTACCTCCCCACATCGCCCCTTGCTCCCTAGTAAGCTCCAGCCGAAGAACCGCCCGTCTTCCTTCTTCTTCAGCCGAGCCGCCTCGCCGGTGATTCATCGCTCCGGTGAGCCCCTCGCCCGGTCAACCCCGTCACCGAGTGCCATTGAAGCCGAGGAACTCATCCCCCCAAGTGGATTGGGTTTTGGTCCACCGTCGCCGCCATACTCGGCCTTCTTCATTGCCACTGGCTACCTTCCTCTCCGCCGCCGATCTACCTCTTCCGGCCATCTCCGGCGCCCATTCTTGGCTTGGTAGGTCCTGTGAGCTTCACTCTCACCCATGCTTCCACGATCTTTCGTCAAGAATCGACCGAACGCCGTTGTCGGATTTGGCTGTGGCGCCGCCGTCGCTCCGGCGAACTTCTGGCCGCGTCACCAGCACCATCGCCTCCGTCTCAGTGAGCCCGTCCCATTTCTGCCCTTGGTCGCCGCCGGCGACGAGCCGGAGCCGCCAGTGCCCGGAAGCCCTGTGCTGACCCGTTCAAACCATCACTATTATTGCGTCATTAACGCCCTTAATCCCTGTCTTAAAAACCCTAACAAATCATTAGCCATTAAATGATTGTCTTAAGGCCCCCTTGACTCGCTAACCCGTGGACCCAGGTGAACAGTAATGATCGGTTCATTCCCCTCCTGTGACCGACAAGTGGGCCTCGCTGTGTACTGTTCCTGTGGACCGGTAGACCCATGAACCATGCATAGTGCATGTTAACATCCGGTCCACACACTGTACACTTGAACCCAGCACTGTTCATGGGCCCCACGTGTCAGTGGATCACTGTTTCTCCTCTTTTTTATTTTCTGGATTTGATTTCCAATTCAAACTTCGGAAGCTCCGTTCTCCTCCATTATAACTCCGATTCAAGTGAATTTTGTTTCTAAATTTGTCTAAATTCAAGATCTTGCTAATGACACTGGTCTTGTTTAATTTGGAGTTCATTTATTATGTCTTTAGTATTTATTTGCTCTCTTTGCTTGTTTGTGTCTTTTTTCGGTACATTTGTCCGAATAGGATTCGAAGACGCGGGAGATCTCCAACTTGATCAAGCACAAGACTATCAAGACTCTCTTGCCTATAACTAAGGTGAGTCGACACTTTGATCATTTTGAGCCTACATTTTATGTAAATTACATTTATTTAAATTACCAAAATTGCATACTTTAATTCTTTAATCAAATGTATGTTAAAGCTTAAGGTAGTTAAATACTCATTTGATGATTAATTAATTATTAAGCCATCCTTTGATAATTGAATCCGTTATTCCTTGTCACCCTAGTAGCTATGTGGTAAATACTAGTATAGGTTGTACTTAAGCGATATGCTAGTCTTGCTTAAGTACCGGAGCATTAAAATGCCCTAATCATCATCTTTAAAACATGAAAGTGGTTTTGAGCAGTCATTGTGGGTAAATGATTGGAATGTTGAGATAAATTAGTTTTACTCCTCAAAACCCTAACAACTTGCTATTACTATATCTGGGTGGATGGAATGGTGGTGGGTGCCGTCGTGCACGTGAGTGGTTGGTAGGTGGTATGAACCGCCCGGATGGATTAAGGACTTAATCTTGTCATGACCTCCTGTGTAAAACAAGTACAACCGTAAGTCTGTAAAATACAACTTGGCTTAGTAAATTTATTAAACTCTGAATGTTATCTTGCTGGAGGGGTAGTAGGATCGTGCAAGCACTGGACACGGTCCGGCTTGAATGGGACATCAATGCAAGGTGAAGCTGCCAGTTACACTAGACGTTGTGGGTACTCCAGCTACGCTAGTTGCTGAGGTGAATATCCTGCACAACTTATGGGCGTGGTCCAAATGGGTGAGATGACGAAAGTGGTAAAATATTTCGAAAGGTCACTATGGTGGTCGCTCAACTATATGACTAAGGAATCATGTGGGGGCAACGAGTATGATTATCTCTTGTGGATACAATGTACAACTTCTGTAGAGTCTAAACTGTTTAAACAGTCGTGCTTAGGTCAAAGGCGAACATGGGAATGGACTAGAGTTAGTTCTATTTCAAAAACCTTTGTGGGTCCTGAGCCGTCGAGCTCAGTGGTGTTAATGATTGGAGGTTGCTCCAATCAAAAGAAGCATAAGGTAAATGTTCCGACGAATGGGACTTCTGCTATTATTTATTATTGCACAATTACTCTCTTTAATAAAATACAATTTGGTTAAAATGTTAAGTGATAGGAATTTGTAATTATGATAGTTGAAAATATTGCTTTAGCAAATAAAAGAACCCGAGCCACCCATGTTAAGCTATGCATATATTATTGCATCTTGTGTGTTGGCTTGCGAGCGCGAAAGTTGTGCTTATTCTCGCTTTGCCCCAAACCCTTCAGATAATGCGGATCAATGAGATTATGCGTATTACAAGGACCCAGAAGCCGATGGACAAGAAAACGATGAAGAGTAGTCTAGTTCTATAGTCTAAGTTTCGCCTCAGTCTAGTGGACTCGTTCAGTACTTGCGTACAACCGATATTATCTAAATCCTTGGTTAATATCTGTCGTACATAGGCTACCCCGGTCGCTTGCCTGTGGAGAGATGAGCTTTGCAACTTTTGCTTCCGCTGTAGTTTGTGTTGCTTTCATGTGATGTAATCAATTTGGCATGTTCGGCTCTTCCTGTAAAACTCAACCCGATGTGGTCTATGCCACTCTGATGTTTGTAATATATTTGAATGATTTAGTTCAAGTCATGTTTGAAATGATTCAGCAATGTGTCTGTGAGTGCTATCTACTGATTCAAGGAATAGCACAATGTTTTCGCAGAGGATTTGAATTTGCAAAATCCGTGTCCGACATGACGTGTAAACAGCCATACACGCATATCCTCGTTCAGTCATTCTGTGATTTGTTTTGACTTCTACGATGTATTGCATTGCGCCCCTTTGTCAAACAACTAAAGTAATGGAGTTCTCACATGCTGCAAACTTCTGATGGAACTCTGGCTTTGCACGACTGATACCTACATGCTTATAGATCTTAGGACCACACGCTATCTCTTCTCTGCCTTTTATCAGGAACAAAACTGTTTATGTGCTCTAGCCACCAACTATTTGCGTGACATAGCATCTCTCATTTCCTGGCCATTATCTCATTAATTAGGGATTAGTAGCATTTCAACAGCATTGTTTATCGTATTCCGGTCGATTATCTTGTGACAATGATTCAGTGAAGATGTAAATGACAGTTTCACATGTCAAGCATCTGATGACGCATCATCATGCGGTGTGATGGCCAGCTACATCAATAGGATGTAGATATATCTCTTCAAGTAAAAAAATGGAATGATACATCGATTCGATAGGTGACTTGGCCATATTATTGTGTAGATTTCACTACATCTATTTAACATCATCTTCTTCGTCTACAATGTATTTGATTATGATTTACAGTAGTACGCAGAATTTGCAGTGACCAGAACTTGAGAGAAGAAATTTGTAAGGCTGTTTAATTTGGCCAATTAGCTGACAAATACCTACATCCTTGCTAAGGGAAAAAAAGGTTTCAGATAACTGAAACTAGCAGATACATTTCTTAAGCAACAAAACAAGAAGAAATGATCTAGAAAAAGAGTGAAGAAAACCCATTGTGACTGAATTCCAACTCTAAACTCCAAATAACTGTCATTTTTGCAGGGCTTGCGCTCTCTTGGTTTGCCTCGATCTGCTTTTGCTTGTGACACATGCATGGATCATCTAACATTTAAACCATTTTAGCCTTCTAAAATTTAACATGGATGCGTGGCCTCATTTGTTAGGATGCTGAGAAGATAAGATGGCGTCCAACGCGTCCTTCACTTGAGAGAGCTCTGGTGCTTTCCCTCCTTGTGCAGGCCAGAACTCATCAGTAGCCAACACCTGCATATACCGAATATGGATGAGTTAAGCAACCAACTTACACATGTATGCATACACTGCGACTGCAGGGTCTAAAAAATATACAGATCAGATTATAAATGATTTGAATTGAAAGAGCAGTCGATATATCCATCATCAGTACCTTTACTTGCAGCTGGAGGAACTTGACATAGTTGATTGCCTTTTCTAGCATGGTGACCAGGTCCACCTGCACGGGTTGTTTTCATCCGAATTGAGTACTATAGGCCAACTAATCTTAACAGAGAAAGCAATAATAATACGCCAAATTATATAAGATGCAAACAGGCTAAGCTAGTTCCTTCCTTGGCTGAGCCTACTGTGTTGTGCTTTTCTAGCAATTTCTCTATTAACTTTAGGTCTTAGGCTCAGAGCTGAAGCCCAGGATCCACCACTAGATGTAAGGTACCTAAGTACGTACCTTTGTGCCATTGGGCACGAGATCTTGCAGGACTTTGAGCCTGTCACTGATCCGCTCTCTCCGAACCTAGACATTAATATACGCATGGTATATTAATTGGATGTTAATTTTGATTCAGTTTGATCGAAATAATAATCTTTTGTCTTCGAATAAAGAACTTGTAAGGAAATAATAATCGTGCGTCGTGTGGGTGTGTGTGTACACCTTTGCAGCGGCGCTTTGAGGTTCCTTGGTAGGAGCAGCAGGAGCGGCTTTGGCCTTGCTCTTCCTGCCCCCTCCTCCGCCACCGCACTGCTTCTTTCCCGCTGCTTGCACCTCACCACCCTTCACACACACACACACACACACACACACACACACACAATTCCATGATCAATTAATTCATGACTCGATGGAACCTAGCTTTTGTACGAATTATCATGCATGCGCGCATGCATCTTGGAAGAAATTAGCTAGCTAGCTAGTTACCGGGCACGCGCGCTTCTGCGCCGCCTTGGCCGGCGGCTTGACGTTGGCCTGGATTTCTAGGCCGACGTCGACAGAGGAGCCAGGATTCGCTAACCCGAACTTGGCCGCGCCGTGCTGGTGGTCAACCATGCCGGCAGCGGCGTCCATCCAGAGGGCGCACTCGTCGTCGTCGGCGGCGGTGTTATAAGCCAGATGCGGACCACCACCGCCCGCCTGCTCAAAGCTGAGCACCGACGAGCTGGAGCTGGAGCTGGAGCCCGAGCCTCCGGAGGCGTTGTAAGCCCAGCCGTAGTAGTCGGCCGACCCGCACCCGCCTTTGAAGTTGTTGTCGTCGAAGGCGATCTCGAGCAGGGTGGCGTCGTCGTCGTCGTCGTCGTCACCATGAACGACCACGCCGTGGTAGCCGAAGAGCTCGAGGGACATGGAGGGCTCGTCGTCGTACACCGACCGGAGCCGCGGCTCCCGTGGCGCCGCGCGCTTGCCTGCCTGAGCCATCTAATAATCGATTATTCAGCTAGCTAGCAGTAGCACTCTGCGCGTACGTGAGAGCTAGCTAGCTAGCTAGTAGTGATCGATGGTGTGTTTGATTAGGAAACGAGTAGCTAGCTAGCTAGCTAGCTAGGGTTAATTTCGATCTGCTCTTTGGATGGAAGCTAACAAAACTAGATCTCTCAATGCATGAAACGTGTAGGTGCTCGCTGCTGCTCTTATATATATCTTTGTCAGCTAGGAGGAGGACAGCAATCAATGGACATGATACGATGATGGCATGCCTCATGCCGGCGCTGGCTAGGGTTCCATGCGTATATCAATTAATCCATCCATCCATGTGGAGCTCTGATCTCTTGTGGTTAAGGCGACACAAGTAGTGGGCTGAGTGGTAACAAGCTAGCTAGAGAGCCGCCGCGCCATACGGTACGGTTGCCCCGCCCGGCCCCATGTTCCATCCAGCGCAGGAGAGAGGAGCCATTATTCTTCTATTCCAATACTCTTCAGTTCACGTGGCATTCATAGCCAAGTTGATGCTTGCAAAAAGAGAGGAAAAAAAAGAATAACCATCAATTGTATATATCGATCTCGCATGCATGTGAATTCTACGGCTTCGACGTGCTCCCACGATATACGTACAGTACAGTGTATATATTACATAGCTAGGGTAGGCCTAGTTAGTAAAATGGGGCCGGGGCAGTTAACCTTGCAGCAGCAGTGGCCTCTCAAAGCTTCCTTCACATGGCCTAGCTAGCAGAGCTCAACAGTAACACTGACCCTAACAAAAAGAAGAAGAAGAAAAAACGATGTCACACTGACACCTGTTGGCTGTTGCTGCAAACACACATAAATTATTGCCCCCCTTGAGTCAGACACAGACGTGCGACGCACCTACGTGCATCTACGATCGTCTCCGTGCATCTCGGCCTCGCTACAGGAATACATATCAGAAACAACGTACAGGTATACTATATTAAGACATCTCTACGACAACGTACAAGTACACTATTCCTTCCAAGCTCTTTCATCAGAATTAATTTTGGATGGATGGATGGATGGGGATAACAACTTCAATTAAGCAGCTAGTGAGGCATCTGCATATCGTTTTTTGTTGATTCTAGTGTGGCCTAATTTCGTATCTGAATTCTCTGATGGCTGTACAGCTGTGCATTATGATACCAGCGCCTTTTTGCTGACTCAGCACGCGCATCCATCCTCTGATTTCAGATGACACATAATCAGATAGATGGTGCCTGCCTGGGTGTTGATTTTTTTTAAAAAAAAGTACAAAACTAAATAGTCGTCCAAAAAAATTACAAAACTTATGTCGTCATTCCAATTGACATTGACGACAGAGACCATCTTTACTCCTGTTGTCGGTCCAACTACCTGTCACCAGTTCAGTTAGCGGCAGGATCCATCTATATAAACCCCAAATAATGAAGTGGCACTCCAGTCGGACGAGGGTTCGTTCCGTCAGGGTCGTGGACAACCCACCACGACACAAGACTGCGACGTCCGACATGTACCACATCCAGTCGGACTCCGCATTCCACCGCATGGTACGTATTGAACGGTCGGTACTTCATACTTAATTTGCAAGATTTAGGTTTTCAACTTGTTGATTACGTGTACATGTGGATCTACACCGAGAGGTGCACGAGTTGGTAGCCTCCGTGCATTAGATGACTCTCGGGAGCGCTTCAGCATGACGGCGCATGACATCAAAGGGGTCATGGAGCAGCTCCTCGAGAAGCCGATGCGAGGGATCCAGATTGCGACGTGTCACACGCCGAGGGACCTGGTGGACCCACTAGTGCATGGATGAGGGGTGAGACACGGTGGTTCACAGCCGCAGGCTCCTCACCTGGACGTGTCGAGCGGGTCCTCGTGGCACCGTGCTGCGAGCACCCCGGGACAGTTTGCAGGTAAGCATGAGACATTCACATCCGCTTCTTTATTCCGAACCCCACTAGTTACTAACGACAATCTTCTCTTGCAAGTCCTAAGTTCCACTCGTACACGGGGGAGTACACGGAGCCTTCGTCGTTTGCCTTTGTGCGACCAAGTTTCACATGTCATACACCGCTTTGGGACAAGCCGGACTTGTCGCACGAGGAGTCGCGCTCCGGGGACTTCTACTTGGACCAGCGTGGTAGCCAGGTCTTCATGGGGGTTTCACAACTACACGGTGCGCCCAAACCAAGCCAATCGACGCAGGACCCCCTCGTGACACCCCCTCAGGCTACTCGCGTCAGTTGATTACCTTGGCCGCTTGAGCCTTTGACGTACTCGCACCAGTGCCCGTAGCCGCCTCGGACGAGGCTAGGGGCAACACGCGGGGTACGCCCCAAGAGGAGTCGCGAATAGATACTTGTTCTTCTAAATATCAGTCATGTCATGTAAATATTAATTTTGATACAACTATTATTATGCTAGTCTCGTGTTTCGATATTTCTTTTTTGCGTGCACACCACGACTATGTGAGGGAATCAACATCAGGGTACCCCACACCACCCTCTTTCTAGCCTTGACTCCCCCACGCCACCTTTCCAGACCGATATGACAACACATTGCGACGCTTACTTTTCATAGTGACAAGGCCATAATCCGCCACGCGAACTTTTCAGACCAAAAGGACTACACCCTAGCACACCACACGCTACCACTTTTGCAGATCGATATGACAACACACTGCCCCCGCCCCCCTTCAGGCCGAAAAATCCCTATATAAAAGGAGGGAGAAGAGAATTGGAGGAGAAGAGAGCTTGCTTCGCACATCTAAGAGGAACGAGATGGAGGATTCGGCGAGCTTCTACAAGAGGATACTGCATAAGTGCAAGTTGCTTGCCGAAAGGGCTAAACCCTACCCGGATAAGTAAGGATACGTTGGTATCACCGGAGTTCCCACGCCCAAAATGTGTGTGCGAAAAACCAGCAAAGATCATCATGTCCACACACCCCGACGACGTCTGCCGGAATACTACACGTGCGGCCACCACCTCGTAAGTGTATGTTGCACACACAAAGATTTTTCACATCACATGTATTCTACAAATCCCTAATTAGACACACACATAATGGCAGCTAGAGATGCAATGCAACTTCTTCCTATGTATCGATAACCCGGAGATGTACGATAGTGCTAGACACCTTACGTACCCGACCCTGACCCAACTGAAAATGCATCGGACGAGCCCAAGAAAGCAGATGAGTACTACAGGGCCAAGTGGACGGCGAACAAGGGGAATGCTCCTTCAAGTGAGACCGTGAGCCGTACTACTGCTCCCCGTCACCCGGACGCACTCCGAATCCAAGAAGTAAGTTATATTTAGTATGCATCACAATTATTAATTTAGCCTAACATCATTGAACCATCCAGCCTGTCTCGCGGGACATGGATGACTTCAAGATTGTCTGCCGCAGCCACGGGCAACAAGGGGAAGGCTTCGACCGTACTACCACTCCCCATCGCCCGGGCGCACTCCGGATCCAAGAAATAAGTTATGTTCAGTATGCATCATAATTATTAATTTAGCTCGACGTTGTATTATCCTAACATCATTCAACCATTCAGCTCGTCTCGCGGACATGGATGACTTCGAGACTGGCCGCCGCCACCACCGCGAGTAGCAAGGAGACAAGGGGAAGGAAGCGATGGCCCGCCGAAACTAATGATCTTTGTTCCAATCGACTTTATTTCCATTCCAAAAAGACGCATATGTATCATGTGTATTTTGGTTTGTTGCATAGTGCATGTGGTCGTTCATTATGCACATAACCAAACCTTGCGCGCCGTGTAATTCACAATTTTATTATGAAGTCTATTTACTATTTTAATTCGCAACTTCGTTGTAAAACCCCCAACTTCAATTCTCATTCTCTTATGGCACTAAATTCTTACTGTACAAAGGTAGGGAATAACATAAAAATAAATACCCAAAAGATGTATTGTGGAAATGGACGCTAAAAATAATGATCCACATATCTTATGCAATAAATTACATCTCTTTTCCCCAAATATCGGGACAACATCGCGCATGACAACCCTAAACCCAATTATTTTGTCCATTCTCTACTTCACATTATATTGTCTTCTCCGGTTTTGCATTCCGAATTAAGCGGACACTGCAATGTATTACCAAATTTAAAAAACTTATAAAAAATTAAAATTTCTGTTACACATAAATTAAAAAAAATACAGAGATGACGACAAGAGTCCTGTCGCCGATTGAACTGGCGACAGGAACCTCCTCCACTGTTTCCTTTGGTGACAGAGATCTAGTTTTGTAAAAAAGAATCAACTATTTAATTTTATAATTATCTTTTAAAATAATATCATTTAAAAAAATCGATGGCTGCCTGCCTGGGGGCAGCATTCAGATATTGCAGGGAGGGGAGCAAATGCAGCTGGTGAGTGCAGTTCAGTAGAAACAGGACAGGCCAATACTAACAGAGACCATATCATGATGAACCATGCAATACGCATTGGAGGAATACCACCGATGACATGCGACTCAGGTTAGAGACAGACTCTGCTTATGCAAGGTTTTCTGGCGCTTTCATTCACCTACCACCAACTGCAGGATACAGCTCATCATATCCTAAAAACAAACTCCAAAATTCTCAAAACTACTATGGACAGAATTTCAGTACCTTAAGCAAGTCACTATGGTGCTAGCCTGATAAGATGAATCAGTAGTCATTGGTGAGCACTGTATTCTGGGTCACATCAGACGATGTTGATCATCAAGCAAATAAATCTTGCAGCAACAACAGTTTGCATGCACATAACCATATTCCAAGGTTCTAAAACTCGATAACTGGTACTTGCTCGGTCACTTCACCTTGTAGCAATTATATGGTAATCAGTCTTATAACCGGTTTTTCTATTTTAATAATGGATTTATATATGGATATTCATATAAAATCAAAACCAACATTTGATGCTACTCTTTTGATGTATATAGGCTTAAACCTAGAAAAAAAATTGTCATCAATTCATCATGTGATTGTAAATTAGTAAGTGTAATGTAAATCAGTGAGAACTAAGAAGGATCCAGACTTGAGCAAGATTGTAAATGGGGAAGTGGAAGGTAAATTAGCAATAAATGGAGCTCATAATTCATATTATATATTGTTCCAACTTGACAGCTTCCAACCATGCATCATATGGCAGTAGCATCACACGATGTGAAGTTCTAAATGACAAAAGGTTCAAGGACATGAGCACTATAGCTCTAAAACTCCATGCCTTTATACATATAACATTATCACTAATTCCCTGTGCACCAAATCACAAAATGAAGCCTTGGGCAGGGCTGTGCGTGTGGCTTTGGGCCTTGGGCAGTTGAGCTGAACTGAACAGAGAAGGTTTAGCAACTAACCATGTAAACGGCCTGTTAGCCGATTATACCGATTACTTGGCCAGTTAAACCTGTTAACCCTGTTAGTTACCCGGATTTCCATACTTGTAACAGGGTTGGCGACCTGTTACAAGTATTCGCCGAGTACTCTACCTAGTAGACCTGGTTTTAGAACCTTGCCATATTCTGTAACCATAGCAATGAAATTTAATGATCATGTTGCTAGGAAAAAAAAAGTCTGATCCAACATAAAAAGAGAAGTACATTTTACCCTCTGCGGTGTTCGTACCGAAATGCACATCATAATTCATAATACATTGCATCAACATAAATTTGAAAATTAGACCATACAAATCCCAAGATTTGCATTGCCTATAGGACAAGCCTATTGCCCCTTGAATACCATGGGGCTTGTTTGGCCTGGTTTGAGCTTTAGGCTTATGAGTAAAATAAACTTAAGCAGTTAAATTAGGACCAAATAGCCACCTTATTCGGGCTTAACATTAAACTATAACACCCCTTCTATGATAGAGTCAAAGCAAGTAAATGGGCCTCAAGTGTGCAGGGGTTCATGAGCCATAAATTGGGCTCAAACAACTTCAGGCTTATCTAATAAACTACCATATTCAGCCTATATGCTATAAGCTCAATAGACCATGTTATAAGATAAGCCTAGTAGCCCACATTAGGTTAAACAGGCCCTATAATTATTACAGCCACAGAAAACGTCATGATGCAAACAGAAGTCTACAAGAAAGTAAAATAACTGAAACTTTAACTGAACATTGCACTCCCTTGCTTCAACAAAGTAAACAGAGTTCAACACTAGGAATGTCTATATTGTTGGGCATAAAGCAGGCTATTCATCAGCCTAAGTTTCATTGTTTGACAACTTCAGAAGTATATAAATCCTAGAAAAAACAAATTTGAGCCCCCTGATCTAAAATGAACTGTACTAAAAAATGTGTATGGTGTTTGATTTACATCAACTCTAGATTTAAATAATACAGCACAATAAATTTGAACAAGAATCTAGCACCAGATGAAATTATAGAAACAAAATCTGTGTTCTCATAAGTTACGACAATAACCATACCCTTAAATATTGCTCATATCAACGTCTGCAAGAACATATTCCAGAAACCATTTCCTATTATGCATCACTATGTTTTGGTTGACCATCCATAATAGCAGTTAGTAAGCTGGCCTTGGGCTATCTCATCCAATGAAGAATCATTAAATAAACAATGTACAATCTACAAAGGTGGGTCAGACCATCTTCTTTAGTTAAAGCCCCTTCATAACTACTGATAAATAGACCAAACCCAGTTAACATATTCACCTGTGGGCTGTGGTGCACAATATAAGCTAGGGCGGCCAACCTACTATGGGCATCTGTAGGATTAGTGAGTGAGACCAGTGTTCTAAAATGGGTCTACTAGGCCATATACAAGCAACGGATGCCCTACCTGTTACTGTGTAATTGCCAGTCATACCGCATAATCACTACTAGGTGGTTGACCTGTTGAGTACCGGTTACCGATTTTAAGAACCTTGCGTGAGATCATCTCACCCCTCAATCAAAGTGCCCACATAAACAGTTAGATGCAAAGGAAGCAAGCCCTGATGAAACAACCATAGATGATGGAAACTTTGTTCATTTTTAAGAGATTCATCGAAAATTCAGCTACGAGCAACATGCTTTAACTGCACATATGTTTGTGGAAATGCAAGCACTAACAATCAGGCCACACTGAACCATATGTGCTCATATCTTGGAAGTTACAACTGCTACATGAAGCAATAAGAGGTACTCCCATACTAACAACCTAGCACTATAGAAGTTACTGAAAAGAAACAACTGTGTAGTAACATGAGATTGCATAGAAATCTGAAGAAAACTGGTAACGGCTAGTATGTGACGGATGAAATTTTACCAACAGTCGTCACTTTAAGTTGTTCACTTACTATAGTCTTCAAACAAGACTGCAATTACGAATCCCCACCTAGTGAGGCCATCTGTCTGTTGAGCTCCTCGTCAGCCTTCTTCAGGAACACGTCCCAGCCGCTCCCCTCCCCCCAATCCAGCATATCATACGGTATTGCTGTCATCAATCCTGGTCTCACTGCACCCTGTTGCATCACCACTCTAAAGTCCACCTCCTCCCCTCTCCCCTCCTCAAGCTCCTCCCATGTAAACAGCAGCGGCAAGGTATACCCACCCCATGGATTGAAATCAATCAGCTTCACCCGCCCATCAGCTCTCACATACACATCAAATGTATAATTCTCTGAAGCAAACTGTGGCTCGATTACTTCTTCAAAGAAATCCTCAATCTTCGGTTGCACCTCGACACTCCACCCAGGCAATGATGGGTAGTATGCTGATGGATCTCTCTGGGACACAGCGACCAGCCTTCGTCCCCGCACAAAGCAACGGAACTCTGACTCAGGGCGAAGCCCCAGGTACCACTTGCGGAGCGCAAGGTAGTACTGGAACCCATCATCCACCCACGTCAGCTCCTTACTTTCTTGTCCAGCATCCTCTTCCGGTGTATCATCTGCATCACTGTCTGCAGCACTTTGCTTGCCTCCCTCGTCATAAGTCTCCCTGGAATCATTCAGAGAGCCAGCACCATTGCTGCTCTCTCCGCCATTTGGTCGAGCACCTGTATCACAGCTCCCTTGGGCGTTCTGTCGGTCACTGTTATCTTCACCAGTGCCCTTCTCATTTGGTTGGGAACCACTCTCGTGGGCATTTGGTCGAGCACCTTCCTCGGCACCACTTCCCTTTCTGGCATTCCGTCGAACACCCTTTGCACGCACAAAGTCCTGGCAGGAGGGCGCGCGCACACGAGGTCGTGGGCGACGCAGTCGGAGGAGCGGAGCAGCATGGCGACCTCGGCGAAGCAGGTGCAGCGGATCGTGGCGTCAGCGGACATGAAGGTTGCGTCCTTGGGCGCGCTCCAGTTGAGCTTGGGGAGCGCGGCGCCGCCGAGGTTGGCGATGGCGGCGTCGACTGCGGCCTCGAGCTCCGGGAAGGCTGGCCTGAGCGGGTTGTCGTCCTCGCGGTCGTAGACGTCGTCGTCGGCGGAGCCGAACAAGAGGTCGGAGTTGTCGCGGTCGAGGAGGGAGACGGGGTCGGGGAGGTGGGCGTGGAGCGGGGGGAAGGGGTGGCGGCCGGACGTGAGGGCGGGGAGGAGGAAGGGGAGCGGCTCAGCGTCTTCGTCGGCGTTAGCGTCAGCGTCGGGGTCGAGGTATGCGGGCTGGCCGGCGAGGTAGCGGATGAAGGCGGCGGGGAGGGGGATGATGACGGTGGGGATGGTGTGGCGGCGGAACGCCGGGTACCACTCCTGGATCTGGCAACGGAGCAGCTCTTCGAGAAGCATCTCCGACTCGCAGGATTGGATTGGCTTTGGCTTTGCGGCTGTGGCGCTCGTCGTCCTCCACCCTGGGCGATCCGATTAAGCAAGGGAGCCTTAGAGGTGGTTCGATGGGTCATGGCGCTGGGAACGGTATATAACTCTTTTTGTTTATGGATTGGGTCAATAGATACGAAGGTTTTGGATCGTGCTTAGGCTGCCCTTGACACGATGGGTGCTTAGGCTGGACCGACCCAGCCCATGTAGTCCGCATGCAAAGAGGAAGGGAGGGAGTGTTGGATTTGGATTTTTTAATTTTGAATTCTCTGTGAAAATATTGTACTACTTTTTGAATCAGTACATAGCACTCACATGTTCATTGCTGAATTATTTCATACATGACGAATTAAGTCATTCAAATACAAACAGGCATCAGAGTGATATAGACTACGTCGGGTCGAGTTTTACATAAGGCCCACCATGCCAAATTGATTACATCTCACAAAAGCACGAAGCTACAGCGGAAGCAAAAAGATGGGATATGGCTCATCTCTCCACAGGCAGGCGACCGAGATAACCTACTTACGACTGATATTATCCAACGTTAGGGTAATATTGGTTGTACGCAAGTACCGACGAGTCCACTAGACTGGGGCGAGACCTAGACTACAGAATCTAGACTATTCTTCAGGGTTCCCTTGAGCATCAACTTCGGGATCCTCATACTAGATCCGCACCCACCACCATTTCCATCCGCCCAGATGTGGTACTAGAAAGTTGTTTAGAGTTTTGAGGAGGAAAACCAATTAACACAACACGCCAGTTATTTACATGCAATGACTACCCAAAACTACTTTTATAATTAAAAGATGATGATCGAGATATTTATTATCCCGGTACTTAAGCAAGACTAGCATGTCGCTTAAGTACAACCTACGCTAGTATTTACCATATATTTACTAGGGTGACATAGATTGAGGGATTCAATTTATCAAAGGATGGATAATATTTAATTAATCATCAAATAGGGTGCTTAACTACCTTAAGCTTTAAACATACATTTGATTACAGAATTAAAGCATGCAACTTTGTTATTTTAAATAAACATAATTTGCATAAAATGTAGGCTCAAAATGATCAAAGTATTAACCCACCTTGGTTAAATTAAGGCAGTGGAGTCCTGGTACTCTTGAGCTTGGTCGAAGTGGAGGTCTCCTGCGTCTTCGAACCCTAATCAGACGAAAATACCGAAAAAAGCACTACAGTAGAGAGAGTAAATAAATACCGCACTCATAATAAATAAACTCCAAATTGAACAAGACCGGTTTCATAAATAGGTCTCCACGGCACTATTGCGTGGACCGGAGGCATCATACGGCCTACAGTGACCATGGGTCCACGGGCAAATATCGTGGGGCCCACTGTCGCCGAGACAAAGACGGAACGGGCCCACTTGCCAGTGTTAGTGCGGCGTTAAAACGCGACGCCGCGTGACGCCTCGCGTTCTCCGCCGTGCGGAGAACGGGAGGGGGAGGGAGAGACCGAGGCGGGGAGAGGAGGTAGAGGGCGAGAACGCACGGCGGGGGCTGGAGAGAGGGGGAGAGAGAGAGGCAACGCCGGAGCTGGGGTCGGAGCCGGAGAAGTAGGCGAGGCGGAGGAGGCGACAACGATTGAGGCAATGACAGCTTCGAGGAGAGGGAGAAGGCGAGGCCGGAGGCGAAGCAACGACGAGGCTCGGGAGGCGAAGCGTCGGCAACAACGCTGGAGACAAAGGCGGCGACTACGTCGGAGACGAGGGGAGGAGGTGGAGGGGTGGAGGGGGAGGAAGGAGAGAAGGCCTGGCTTTTTATAGCCGGCGAAGGCGGGGAGGAGGGGAGAGAGGCTTGGGAGCACGCGCGGAGCGCAAGGTCGTCCATGAGTGCTTGCGCGCGGAGGAGACCAGGCAAGGCAAGGGTGTGGCAGCGGGGATTTGCGAGGAGGGGAGGTGAGGGAGACAAGGCGAGGAGAGGGCGGGCGCTGCAGTCGGGGCTCGCAGAGGGAGAGGGAGCGGGAGCAGGAGGGTGCAGATGGGAGGGATTGCGCGAGGAGGGGCGGTGGCGTGCGCGCACGGGCGAGGCGGTGGGAGCGGTGCCCTGGGCCGGGGCGGGCGGAGAAGAACCAGATCGGGTCGGGCCCAACCGAGGTTAGGGTTGAGAATTGAAGATTTTCAAATTGAATTGCAAATTTTGGATTTTTAATTTTCTTTGAAATATGAGACTGTTACCGGGAGGCAGGGAGCTAGGCAGGCAGCGGCAAGTGAGGAAGGAGGAGGAGGATCGTAGGGTGGGGCGGTATCGGCGGACGGTATGGAGGGAGAAGAAAGCGGCGGGGCTAACTCGGGAAGGAAGAGAGCGCAGAGGTATGTCGCTTGTTCATCATGGCACACGTGGCACGCCGCTTGTTCCATCTTTTGGGCTACGTGTCGCGTCGATCTGCCTTCCCGGCCAACGCTGCATCCTTGATGCATGCTGCCAATAATCCAAGTCCCGTGACAAACAAAAACCTTTAATCTGCGGCGGCCTCTGCGTGCTACCTACCTAGCTACTGCTTATTATATAGTAGCGCACACACGTCACGGAGAGTGGCCTGGCATGGGGGTTACAAGCAGGCGCCTAGCTTGGATATATATACTATTACTAGCTAGGTAGCTGAGCTGCGGAGAGGTAAGGTAGCATCAGCATGGCGAGGTTCGTGGATTCGCTGGTGGTTGGCAGGGTGATCGGGGAGGTGGTGGATCTGTTCGTGCCCTCCATCTCCATGACCGTCGCCTACGGCGCCAAGGACATCAGCAACGGCTGCCTCCTCAAGCCATCCATGGCGGCCGACCCACCGCTCGTTCGCATCTCCGGCCGCCGTAACGACCTCTACACCCTGGTACATATTTGCTTTGGTTAATTTGGTTGTCTGCACTCGTGGGTGCGCTAGCTAGCTAGCTAGCTACACGCATCTTTCCTTAATTTACACATGCATGCAATATATTAATAATCCATGTATAGATCATGACGGATCCGGACGCGCCTAGCCCGAGCAACCCAACCATGAGAGAGTACCTCCATTGGTATGTGTCTATGTATGATTTCGCACACAAACAAGCTAGCGCCCTCCGATAATCGTTTTAAATTAATTTGATTCTGCCACATCTCTCGCCGTATAGCTGGCTAGCTGCTGATCCTTTTTTGGTTTGATGGGTATTACAAGCTGTTCGTTGGATCTTAACTGCGTTATTTGTCGCAGGATACTGGTTAACATACCGGGCGGAACAGACGCAAGTAAAGGTGAGCTATTATTCAGTTATGTATATATATGCAGCCGGTTGCATATATATGGAGTAGATCGGTGCATATATTCCCTTTTTTCCGCTTTTTTCCTTTTGTCGCGTGCATGCATGCGTACACAAGATATCGCGTGTTACAGTGGTGTTTTCAACTGTATGAAACACAACCAAAATATAGCACACGAAAGATGATAAATAAATCATATTCCATATATATAATTAATCTTCCACACCTTTACTCTGCATTCTACAGATTAATTGATAGTACATGCATGTTTTTTTTGCGAGTAATTAATAGTACAGGTTAAGTCCGCATGTACTAACTTTTAGCTTATAATTGTCGACATAGCTGGTAGCTAGCTAATTAAACATGGATCTGTCTATATCTTAGTAAAAAAAATAACCAATTTAATTCACAGAATTGGAGAATATATATGTATTATTATGCTGCGATAATACATGCATATATATACATCGTAGTGGGGATAATTTGCATAGACATGTAGAATATATATGTATATCAATATAATATTATCTTGGTATAAATTTTTTTTGGCTATGTCTATTAGTATAAAGTAACATTGAATTCACTCTTAAAAGAATTAGATAGTGTACGTATCCAGATGAAACTGTGTATATTTAAGTTTATATCGGAAATTCCAAAAGATTTAATGGTCGTTATGTTAAACTTTGGTATATAGCCAAACAATTAAAATGCAAATAACCATGTGTATGGTCAGATTAAGAAGTTTCAAAATGGAAAAGGGTTTTGTTAACGCGTTTTTTTTTGTCATTTTTGAATGACTAATTCGTTTTTTTAAATCTTATTCTTTGGAAGCTTGGAGCACTTAGCTTATAAATCTCTAGACCTAAAACAGTGGTACAATATATTAATCATACATACGTATATATAGATGTTTGGCCGGATGCTGATCTTATGTCACGACTAGATGCAACGCGTCTTTTGATATTTATTGGTATGCCGGCATCAAGTATTCACGTATGTCAGCGTCCGATTCGGATTTCTTAACCCAGAATCCTCTGTGATTATCATGCGCTACTCTCTGGATCAGTAGGTAGCGCTCACAGTATACATTGCTGAATTATTTCATACACAACGTTGACCGACTCAACATAATATTACATTCATTAGAGTTTAAATAGACCACGTCGGGTCGAGTTTACAACAGGGGCGATCAGGCCAAATAAGTTCGTTACAAACACAGACGCGGAAGCAAAAGGGGCAACATGACTCCCCACAGGCAAGCGACTGTGGCACTTTGTGTACAACCGATATTAACCAAGGACTTGGAGAATATTGGCTGTACGCAAGTATCAGCGGAGCCAGCTAAACTGTGGCGAGCCCTAGCCTACGAGACTAACTACTCGTCTCATTGGTCTTGACCGCTGAATCCTTGGTCCTCGTAGTAGGCGTAGTTGTCCTGATCGGCGAGATCTGGGGGTTTGGGGAAAGAGCGAGGGTGAGCACAACTACCGTGCTCGCGAGCCAACACAACATATGCAATAATAAGTATGCAAGGCTAAACAAGGATGGCTCGGGTTCTTTTATTTGCGCAAAATAACCTTTATAAATACACATAATAGAAAGTCCTATCACTTAGCATTTTGACTAAATCTTGATTTCTTAAAAGGGAATAATTGTGTAATATTTTCATGCTTAGCATAATAGAAAGTCCTATTATCAGCACTGGGTAAGACTACCCAGGAAAAATCCAACACACTGGCTAGATGAGCCCGTCACACTTTTCAACCCACCCACAAAATTTTATAAAAGAACTAATTCTTGTAAGTTCCCATGTCCGCCCGTGACCGTGGGCACGACTGTTCAAACAGTTTATTTCTCTGCAGAGATTGTACACTTTACCTACAAGAGATAATCGGCTTGATATAATCACAAGTTTCCTTGAACATGTGAATCAATGGGAGATTACCACAAGGCCTTTACAATGCATCCCTCAGTACTTGTTACACTCGTTGAGGTTTCACCTGAGGTGGGTTACGCTCTCACACTCGCGTCAACCCTTGCCCCAAACCCCCCTTGTGCCCTCTTAATGACCTTCGTCGTGCACTCCGACCCTTTGCCACGAAGGCTTATGGCGTCGCGAGTCATCTACCTGGTGCAACTCGTATTGACGGATACAAATTATTTGGCCAGATCGACACCATTATAGACTTGTGGTTGTACCGTTTTACAATAGGAGGTCATCACATGATTAAATCCTTAAAGTTGTCTGGACGGTTTACACCACATACCAAACACATACCAATATATCTTGGGCTACATTAGTACCCATCCACATACCCTCCAATGTACCATCCGCTCAGATGGGGTATTAGCAAGTTTTTAGGGTTTTGAGAAGAGTAAAACAAATGAACTCAACCATTTCAGTCATTTACTCCAACGACTGCCCAAAATCATCTTTAAGTTTAAAGGATGATGATTGGGGAGGTTAATACCCCGGTACTCAAGCAAGGCTAGCATGTCGCTTGAGTACTGACTATAACTAGTAGGTTACCATATAATTACTAGGGTGACAAGGATCAGGGAATCCAATTATCAAGGACATGGTATAATAATTACTTAATTATCAAGTTGGTATTTAGCTACCTTAGGACCATTTAACATACATTTGCATAAAAACTAAAGCATGCAGTTTGCTATACTAAAAGAACATAATTTGCATAAAATATAGGTTCAACATGATCAAAGTGCTGACTCGCCTGGGTCAAAGGCTAGGAGGTCTTGGCAGTCTTGAGCTTGGTCGAAGTGGAAACCTCTGGCTTCTTCGAACTCTACTCGGACGTTCGCACCGGAAATAAAAAAAAAGCAAACAAGATAAATCAATAAAAAATCAATAATAAATGTACTCCAAAATTAATCAAACCAATACCAAAATATAGGTTTGGAAATTACAAATTTTTGTGCACAAGTTTCATAATTTTTGGAGTTATAATGAAAAAGATATGGATTTTTAAAACTTTATAAAGAATTTTTAATTAAACAAAAAATCAGAAAAAAGCCGAAAAACCCCACGCTGACACGTGGCCCCGGTGCACGCAACAGTGCGTGGACCGAGTCCACGCACGGGCGCCGCGAGTCTACCACACAGTGACAAGTAGGCCCCACACTACTACGTAACACGCCATCACGCATTTTCGGAACCATCATCACGCATTTCGCTTCCAACCGCCTATATTTATTCGTCTGCGATAACAGCGATTACCACGCACGGTTCAAAACCGTCGTGATAACACTTATCACGACGGTTTTTAACGTCGCCGCTCGTGATAACCACTTATCACGGACGGTTTACGTTAAAAACCGCTGCGATAATCGTTATCACGCACGGTTTACTTTACAAAACCGCTCGTGATAGTGGTTATCACGCACGGTTTTTAAAGTAAACCGTCTGATATGTATAGTATCACGCACGGTTTACTTTAAAATCGTCAGGAAGGCTATTACCACGATTCGGTTTTATGTTGAAACCGCTGCGTGGTAATTTCCTTCCTGCATTTCAACATAAAACCGCTCGTGGTACCGAGCGACCCTAGCTACATTGTTTGTCGCTTTTTGGCCACCTCGAATTGCTAGCCATGCCCTCGAAAACAAGCATGTACAAAAAAGATACATCGCAGAGAATCAATTGTTGACAACTCAAATTGACCATTACTCAAAATAAATTAATAAAGATCGAATTTGTTGAAGTATTTTTGCTATAGTTGTACAATTGGATTACAATTAAGTCAATTGTTTGCGTGAATCTCTGGTCGGCGATGGAGTGAAACTCTCCTTTGTTAACTATTTCGTCATGATAAAGGTGCATAGCGCCCTCGAACTTCCACGAGCTCTTGCTAACGAGTCCATATAAATCTATTATCAAACCCCGCCGCTAGGTCAAGAAAAATGGTAAGGATATATATTTGAATTTACAATTACAAAAAATTATTTCGAGATTGACAAACCTCCTGATTCTTCATCTTAGCACTAATGATTTGTCGCATATGATGGCAACGAGAATGCACATAGCTCATCATTTTTTGTCAAGCCTTTGAAAAATAGAATTACATATGTACGTATAGTCATTGAAGACAAATTTTATGAAGTATGATATATATAGGATTATTGTGTTGTAGCGCTGCATCGAAATTTCGTCTCCGTGTGTTAGTTGGGCGTTGATCCATCAGATCTTCCTTGTTGGCTAACATAGGAGATGAACGAACTACATAATTGAAAAAGTTATCCTCGGGCATTTCAAACGAAGGAAGACTACAATAGAGTTATGTATGGAGGAAATGATCATACTTGTCGAGTATTCCTTGCGTACGTCAAGTCGTGATCGCTTCGACTAGGGAATCAAGATATATCACAGTTGTTCCTCTTGGGTATAATGACTAAAAGGATCCAAATGGTACCTACTCATGTATGTCGCTATAACTATTAAACCTAAGTACAAATGAAATTTGAATAGCAAATAGTGAAGCACTTACCCCGGTTGTAGGGCACCAAGATGTAGTCCTTGCGATTCGAAGAAGCAATGCCGTCGTTATATAGTTCTCGACGAAGGTCGCGTGCCGCTGGATGGTTTGCATAGATACCACGTGTGGGTCGAGGAAACCCACGTTCTCGCCCTTCCCGGGCATTTTTCATCATGTATCTATACATAAGCAATGAGTTGCGATATTTATCGGTATTACATGATTGTAGAACTTGATTGTACACACTTACAATTGTCCAACATCGTAGAAGCGAGGCGTCGAGGGCTTCGAGATTGAATAGGTTGAATAAGTCGCTGAAGCCCACCACGGTTGCGGCCGCTGAAGAAATGCTCATCCTTGTATGCGACGGTGATTCCAAAGATCGCACCCCTTCTTTGCGGTATTCGCAAGTACCGTGCATGCAAAGCCCGACAAGCAAATCCAATGGGCTAATTGTGCGTTAGAGCACAACGGCGGTTTCCGATGGAGTACTTCCGTGCTTCGGGACTTGGGAGGCGGCTTAATGTTCGCCGATTTCGATTTGGCCTTAACGATTGGCGGCGTCTTCTGCGAGACGACTCGGGAACCGACACGTAGCACGCTTTTGTTGTTCCTTCTGCGTCTTCTCCACGGAACCGGCGAGGTGGCCTTCGAGGCGAAATATGAGGTGGAGTCATGGAGGGTTCCGCTGGAGAGGAATGGTCCTGTCGAGATTGCGGATCTTCTGGGTCCGGGACGATGTCCGCCTTGGGCCATCGGATAAAATCGCACGGCATCCCCTAGTGTTGTGATCTCTTCGTTCGGCGAATGTCCGCCGGACGGCCATGAAATATTGATGTACCATGTCCACCTCCACCCTTGCGTAACCATGCGCCACCGACACCGTCGGTCGCATCGCTTCCTTCCCGGTATGGATGCACCATCCCCGCCCGACCTCAATAGGAATGGACCCAACTAACCTCGCTTGAGCTTGCAGCCGTCGGCTCCTACAAAACGATACGCAATTAGCTAAGGCGCCCTATAGGTCTATCTTTGGTGCATTCCATAGATGTACATTACCTTGATGCGATCTATCGGTAATTGGTCGTCGTCATGTTCAAAATTATGCGTGGACGCGACACTACTCCGATGTCGAGGACTTGTTCCCGCAATAACAGGCGGCTTATGCATCGTTGCGGAGTACTTGATTCGCTTGATCCCGCAAACTTGCTATCTCGCCCTGAAATTCGCCTTAAGCGGTTCCAATCGATTGTCGTACTCGCCTTGGATCTCTTCATACTTCTATACATGAAGTAGTCGTCATAATCCATGTACCCAAGGTACGTTAACCCCTTGCTCGCGTGCGACCCGTGTGCTCCTTGTTTCCTAGGGCCGTAGATAGTATATCCTTCTCCTGTGTTCTTGGAAGGAGCCTTCGAAGTTTGGGCAATCAATTCACGCGCAAGAGGTCATCATGTTATTATAGTCACTATGAAGTTATGGACTTATAAACAAGTAGGTAGTTCGACATATTTACCACACGCTGGGACACTTCCGTCCGCCGGTTTGGGAAAGTGACGCCGCCATCGACGAGACTTTTGCCTCGCTTAACCGTGCACGGAACGCGGGTGTGTGATATCGTGAAATAGATTCTCCTCCTCCGCCTCCCATTGCGCGGATTTAGCCGCTGCATCAGCCGTGCCGAGTCCGTGGGGTGAGTGTTTCGTGGCTCGATTGCTTTGTGCGCCGCACTTTGCTCCTTAAATTCATCCGTCGCCTTCATAGCCACAAAGGCGCTCCATGTTTCCGCGCCAAGAATGGAAACTTCGTGAAGGGCGCCTCACTCTTGTTCACGCATCGCGTGACAAGAACGCTCTTGAAGGTCCTCCACGCGTGACACATGGAGAGCAAGGCATGTCGCTCGACGCGCTTCATGTCTCTGCTTCGATAGTGAACTCGCTTGAAAGGTCTTCCCACAAAGACGCGCCTCGATCTTTTGTCGAGACTTCCACTTTGGTGTGGTGATAGGACCTTTTCCTTGCAAGTATCCCGCAGATGGTCCGGAATCTCGCCACGATGCCGGGACTCATAGGGACCCTAACGCCACCGACCTCCGTGATGGTCACGGCCAAACAGCAATTTCGATATTCCTCTACCATCTCTCTTATGTATCTGCGGCGTCGGTGACGGGCGGCGAAGACGGCGCCTCGCCATGTCCGGCGTTTGTGATTTACTACAAGACGGTGCCTCGCCATCTCGCTTACTTCCTATCTATATAAGTTACGTGCGCAATTATTACATAGTATATAATATATGGGAAATTGCACAAAAATATAAACAAATATAATCAACGCTTGCCATCTCGAGTAAAATAAAATAAATTGCCGCAAGTGTACCATAAGAATCATCACGGTTCCTGTGTTTACCTGCATTAGTCGGCACCCTAAGTATCGAGACTACCCACACCAACCTAGGTTAACCATCTTGGTTTTCAAGTCACCTAGGCTAACCCATATTAGTCGACCGGATACCCATGATACCTAGGCCAACCTAGTAAATCGGCACCGCCTTACTTCCATAGGTTTTCATCATTCGACTATACCTCAAGTTTCAGATGCGAAAATGTTGATCAAGAACTGACAACTACAAGAGAGATTTTTCTTAATAAATGCAGAAAAGTGAATGAAATGAAATACAACAGTTATAAACTAAAATTGTAAATACACGGGAAACAAACTCATAGTTTCCAGCATTTTGTATTTTAACATACACTTTTTATGAAATGTCATTTGACAATTTGGCTTTTTGTTTGGTCGACCGGGTCGCTTGATCAACAAGGAAGAAGGATGAAATGTCGGAAATATCCTTAAGGGTTCATGTTCTTTTTTCGGATTTGTAACACACCAACACACAAATTGTAACATTTCGGATCCAACCAAAAAGAAAAGTGTGATTAATCAAACACAAACACAAACACAAACACTGAAAAAAAACTGTGATTAGCCAAATTGTAACGACTTGTTGTACTAAGTTTCAAACAATTGAGCAACATTTTGCACCATCCAAACACTACATCTATTTTCTTGATAATTATCCATAAGAAAATGAATTAATCCAACAACTAGTAGTACCCTAAGTCCTGTTAAATTCTTAGCAATGTGAGATGGTTTTGCACACAAAATACATATAATTTCTTAGCAAACTATGCACTAAGGATATCTTGAACCCCTTGCAAATAGAACTGAACACCTAGCTCCCAAAATAGGAATTTATCACAAGATGTGGCTTTCCATTCCTATCATCATAAATAATACAAAATATCAACACAGATAACCACAAAAGCGAAACAAACTAAGCACAACCACCAATTTTGTCATTCTCATGGCGTACATTTAACAATAATACGACATAAATGCTATTAAATTTCAAGCTGGATTATTCTACACTAAAATACCAACAGGATGAAAAGGTCATCCAACTCTATCCTGGATTCCTGATTACATATGGCAATGTCCACCGTGTCCACAATCAAAAAGCTTGCGGACAATCCTATTTCTTGGGTACTCCTATTTCCTGCTCAAGTCATACAAGTATATAATACATCTCAACATTTTCACCTAAGCTTATGAGCATATCCTCGTAGAACCTTTTAAGTTAATCCCGCGCTCGGTTTATGATAAGTAGAGGCATGTATGTCAACTACAATATCTTTTACTTGCATAGTCTCAAAATACGTGTTGCTCAGCGTAGCATGTGCATATGCATCTTCCTATCTTACTTGATATATTTTCCGTAGCCGGGAAAATTATTTTAGACTATGGCAGGTAAATCATAAATGCCTATATTATATTTAATATATGGGATTGTACACGTTAGTATCTTAGCTGTTGCTAATTAGAAAGTTTCAAGTAAAGTGTGCTCACTCTAAGGTCTAGTTTGGCGTTGTTGTGCTGTGGAATCTGGTTATTTAAAAGAATCGTTACCCATTCTAATAAGAAATCATGTCATGGCTCTAAAAACTGGTTACTAGAGTTATTATATTCAAATAGTAAACTGCATATTAAACTCCACCGCATCGCCAAATTAAGCCTAACACTACTGTGTAGAAACATATGCTGGATATATGGCTCCTCAAACATCAAATTAGATGTAGAATGGTATGGGCATACATTGTTGGTCCATTAGCTTATGGTAATAAGTGATGTATCTAGTGATAGATGGTGGGTACTAGATTTGATTCTAATGCTATGCTCTAAGGTGAGTTCACAAATCGTGGTTTGGCTCTGATATCATGTTGAATTTCAAGAATAATTTCACTCAACAGGCAATGAACGGCGTGGAGTTTTCATCTAGCGTGGTAGAAAAGATCAAGGGTTGTCTTTAATTCTTGAAGTCTAAGTTTACTATTTACCATTCATTTTTTTGTCGTTGGTTGTAATTAACTTTCACTAAATGTCCTCATTGAATTTGAACACTCACGAAGCTTAAGACTCGGCCCACCGAAAGGAAAGACACAAGAGAAAAGCATATTCGATGTTCCTAGTTAGGCTATGTAGAACTATCTCTCTCTCTTTACAGAAAACTTTCCCCAAGGTCCGATCAATCCTCAAAGTTCGTCAGATCTAGTTCAATTTCAGTCTTCAGATATTGAGGGACCTGACAGCCATCCAGCATGATCAACAGGTTTATCAAAATTGCAACAACTCATCGATTTAATTCACCGTGAACTATAAAAATATCGAATCTAACTACCCTAAACGGAAAACATCAATCCAACATTTTCACAATATATCACCTCCTTAGCAACTTCCACCGCCCTATCCATGGGAATCGGCTTACCCGGCAGTGGCGGTGGCGAGGTGGCCGGCTCGGGAGGCGCCGGGTCGGGAGGAGGGCGCCGGGTCGGGAGGCGTTCGAGACGAGGCGGCGGGCTCGGGAGGCGCCGGGTCGGGGAGGAGGCGCCGGGTCGGGAGGCGGCGCGAGGCGTTCGCCAGAGACGATAGGGTTAGATCAAAACCCTATCGTCTCTGAACCTTATATAGTCAACACGCATCACGCATAGGCTTTAGAGGGAACCGTCTGTGATGCGTAAACATCACAGACGGTTCTTGAGAAACCGCTCGTGATGTTTACGCATCACGACGGTTTTTGAGAACAGACGGTTCTTGAGAAACCGCTCATGATGTTTCCACATCACGACGGTTCCTCTCTAGAACTGCAGCGATGCGTAAACATCACTGCACGGTTTTTTGAAGAGCCGTCTGTGATGTTTACCCGTAACCTACATTCTATCCTAAGGAAGATAGACCTATCTGTAACTTTCGCCGCACGTGCAATTCCTCCTAAAATAGACTCCTTACCAATCTAGAATATTTGGACCTTGCCAGTAATAATCTCACCGCATCATCCCGCAACTGCTCCAAACCTCACCCAATATGCTAGGCAACGTATTGCCACCGAACTTTGGCGATGCCTCCTAATCTCCAACACTATCTTTGTATTCTAACAAGTTTGAAGGTCATATCCCAACTTCCCTAGGCAATGCAAGGGACAACCAAGGTGGGAATTCTATATGAGTTAAGAAACCGTAGATCTATACCACATTCAATTAGTAATATATCCATCACTCTTAAAGTTTTATAAAAGAACCGTCAGGATTCATTATCACTGCACGGCTCTATTCTAGATCCGTCTGTGATATCCCCACAACAAAGATGTATGAACTGTTGGATAAGCAAGATGATGACAAGTTTGAGTTCAAAAGTTCATATCTAATTCAACTCAACATTACCATGAATATCCACATTGACATCAATATTAAAGATCACAAGTCCATAACACATTAACACATGACAATGGAATAAATAAATTAATTACAATGGAGTAATTAAATTCTTAATTAAAATACACCCTTCATGATGATCGACGCGCATATAGCTAGCTTCCTCACTGGGTTCTTCCTCGAGCCTGATGCCGTCTCCGAAAGGTGACAACTCGTCAAATTGATTGTATTCTTCCTCGTCCACTACATTCTCAACTCCAACAATCCTCCTTTTTCCATGAAGAACTACGTGGCGCTTCTTATTTGCCGGGTCGGTTACATAGAAGACTTGAACAACTTGGTTAGCCAAGACGAATGGTTCGCCTTTGTATCCGACACGCTCGAGGTCCACGGTAGTGACGCCGCATTTGTCGACCTTCACCGTGGAGATGGACCCAACGGCACCGAAATAGGGGATCTTGAAAAGCACGTAGTCGATCTCCCATATCTCCTCTATTTGCGCATAGTACGAGCTCCTCACCCATCCAGATCGAATGCATCTATGCGACACCGCTGCTCGCGACCGTGCTCTTCCTATCCCGAGTGCCGTATAAAATGTGTACCATTTATGTCGATCCTTGCCATGTGACAATTGTAAAATATGGCCCTCTTGCCAACCATAGCAACAGATCATCACTTGATGACCTCCGAGTGATTCGCACCTTTACCATTCGTTGAACCGACGGTTGTGTTCTCGTGATCCAAACCTCCGACCGTCCGGATTCATTGGCGTACCATGTCTTTGTGCTCGCGATGTACGGGACACTTGGGTCATGTGTTGCAAGACCGTTAAATGGGCTTGAGCGTCGTATCCAGATCGGGAGTGATTGATTTCCTTCCGATGGTCCCGATACCATCCGGTCTCCCCTCATGACGAGATAGAGGCACACCAATCGGATCCACCGAGCCATGTAGTCGACGCAGAACTCAATGACCTCTTCCGCTGCATAACCTTCGATGATGCCGCCCTCCTACGAGATCGATTCCGACGTAGGACTTGAGAATTCCCATGTACCTCTCGAACGGGTACATATGACGAGAAACACAGGGCGCATATCTTTATCTCTTTCACAAGGTGAACAATGAGATGGACCATGATATCGAAAAATGACGGAGGAAATACATCTCAAGATGACACAGAGTCGTCACTACCTCTACTGCAGAGCATCTAGTCCTTGGGGATCGATGACCTTCGAGCAATTGAGTTGAAGAAATAACACACCTCAAGATTGCCACTGGACCTTGTTCTAAGATACTCCTAATTGCAACAGAAGCATTTGTGTCATCGCACACGACAATCATGCGACTTCATACCAATTAATTTCAAATCTTGCATAGAAACAAGTTTCTTAATGTTAGCGGAGTAACCAAAGGGACTTTCACACCGCAAGCTCGCACGCTTCATTTCTCTCGCCTTGGACAGAGTGTAGCAAGTCGGGGAAGGTACGTCGTCTCCAGATCGGTCTCTTTCGGTGCTAACTCGGTCCTTATGTTCATATCGACCAAGTTACGCCGCATGCGTTAACACCATCCTTTGTTTTGCCACTAATGTTCAAAGAAGAGACCAATCAAGCTATCACATACATTCTTCTCTACGCATAACGCCGATGCAAAGGCGAACTTCTAAGTACTCCCAATAAGGCAAGTCCCAAAAATTGACCGCTTCTTCCGGATGTTCTTCTCACGGGTTCTTAATTTACGTCCCTTCCCAAGCACAACATCGATATCCTTAACCATATCATAGACCTCTTTCCCACTAAAAGCCCTTGAAGTCGAACCGCCTTCCTTATTTCCGTCGAATTGTTTCTTCATCTTGCGGTATGGGTGACTCTCTAAGGAACCTACGGTGACGCATATACACGCTTTATGCGAGTTGTTCACCATACACTCTCCGTAGCATCTAAGCAAAGCGACAAAGCTTTGGCTCCTTTTGTATCGAAACCCGACAGTTACCAAGGGCGGAAAATCATTGATGGTGCGAGAACAACATGACGCGTAAAGTGAAGTTCTCTCGCTTGTACGCATCCCATACCTGCATTCTTCGCTCCACAAAGTCACAAGATCTTCCAAAGAATGGTGCTAGGTACACATCAATATCATTCCTGTGTTGCTTCGCCCTTGGATAAGTAGTGACATCAAAATGTACTTCGCTTCATACAGAGCCAGGGAGGAAGGTTGTACATACATAGATTCACGGGCCAGTGCTATGTCACGCTCATGTTACCGAAAGGATTCATTCCATCCGTACTCAACCCTAACCTTATGTTCCTGCTCGCACCGAACTCTTCAAGCTCCGATCGAAGTTTCTCCACCGGGCGTAATCGCAGGTGTCTTAGCTTTCCATCTCTTACGCCCTCTCGAGTGCCAACGCAGCAATCTTGCATCCTTTGGGTTCGCAAATAAACGCTTCAAACGTGGGATTACAGTGAGATACCACAACATCTTAGCAGAGGTCCTTGCTTCACCTTAGCGATATTTTGACGCTTGTATCGGATGCTTTGCACACGGACAATAATGCATGTCTGCATACTCTTTACTAGAGAGGATACAATCGTTCGAACATGCATGTATTCTTTCTACTTCCATTCCCAATGGGCAAATAACCTTCTTTGCTTGATAGGTGGTGTTTGGGCAACACGCTTCTCCTAAGGATGTCCGCTAGAGACCTAACAACGCCGTGAAACTCTTATCGGACCAACTATTGCTTGCCTTCAATTTCAGCAGCTCAAGCACGGTTGACAACCTTGTGTATTCCGGCTGCATGCCAGGAACAAAGGTCTCACCGAGTCCTCCCTTAAGCCCTCGAATTTACAAAACTCTCTCTCATCGTAGTTCTCTTCGCATCGCGTAGCATCCGATCCAGATTGTCATCGTGCCCCTATCCTCATCAAAAGCACGTCCACATCCGCAAATCGTTGACTTCCTCGGCGATGACGCCATTATTAACTCGTATAATCTGCTCTTCACCGTGGATCGGTCCAACATGTATACCCTTTTTGAAACCCTTCAATCAAGTGCGCTTCGATCTGCGCGCGTTGTTAAACATCTTCGATTACCGCAATCAATGCACCTGACAAGACATAAAATTTATCCCTTCTTCAACATATCCCGCCTTTCGTGGCTCTTTTAAAAGCAACCACGCCATTAATGTAATCTTGACTCACACGGTTCACACCGCACATCCAGCCGATCCATCTACACTACGCATGTAACAAATTAGTGTCAAATTGATTAGCGATTAATTTATAGCAAACGAAAATGTGCAATATAAACTCATTCTCCAACATTTGTATCTAAGGTTATTGAAAGAAAACTCTTCACTAGTTATGTACCACACGCGGTGGCATAGCGTAGCCATGCCTACGCCACAACCATGATCCCTACCTCTCGACACCGATATCTATCTCAATTGAACAATCATGCAACCCAAATATAGGCATCACCTCATACAACACTTATTAACCTAAAATACGGAACAGTAAATGCAATATTGCTTGATCCAAACCCCACCGCATCGTGAACCGGTGTGTAAATTTTATTTTTAAGCCAATTAATTATCCTAACTCAAATTTTAGTGATTATTAGACCTAATTCAATTTTATTAAGTTACCACTCCTAAGTCAAATTTTAGTTCATTAGTTATAAGGTTTCAAAACTAAGATTTGCGGGGCTAATATTATTTATTCCAACATTGACGGTGCAAGATCATGTGCTCATACCAAGATTCGAGGAGGAGCCGCAGTTGGAGGAGCTAGGGCGGGAAGTGGCGCTGGAGCGGTAGACACAAATGCAGATGAGGAGCTAGGGCGAGGAAGTGGCGCAGTTGGAGGAGCTAGGGCGTGGAAGTGGCGCTGGAGCGGTATACAGTGCAGCCGAGGAGCTAGGGCAGGAAGGGAAGTGGTAGACACAAAGCATGCGCCGAGGATGTCTCGGCCAATTTATATGAAGCACAGAAATCACAGACGGTTCTATTTCGTAACCGCTCGCGATAGACAATTATCACGCAGCGGTTCTCAAAATAGAACCGCTCAGGATATCGCGCACGGTTCGGAAATAGAACCGTCAGGTAACATCACGCACGGTTCTATTTCGTAACCGCAGCGATAATTGTTTATCACGACGGTTCAAATAGAACCGCTCGTGATAGGCCTGCCGCGCTAAAACATAGCCCAGACAGACCCAACACGCATTTGCGGTTCCAAAGGAACCGCCTCGTGATGGGCCGTCTGCTATAGCCTCTTTTGTAGTAGTGCCACTGTCACCGCATACCATCAGAAGGGCCCACCTGCCGGCGTCTGCGGGCGTGAGTTAAGAGGGCGACGTGTTCTCCGAACGCGTCGCCTGCGTCTCTCGCCCATGGAGAAACGAGGCGCGGGAGAGAGAGCGAGCGGGAGAGAGAGGGAGAAGGGAGAGCGCCACGGCAGGCGGCGGTGCGAGGGAGGGAGAGGAGGCGGGTGCGGCGCGAGGCGAGCGGCCGGCAAGAATCGGGCTCGGGAGGAGGAGGCGAGGGCGGAGCCGGCGTTGGAGACGAAGGTGGTGGCAACCGGTCTCGGGAGGAGAGGGAGAATGAGGCGAGGCGAGGGAGATGAAGCGTAGCGCGGGCTTAAATAGCCGCGGGGAGAGAGACGGCGGGCCGATCGGGTAGGGACCAAGGCGGCGCGGCGGCAACATTACTGGCTCGAGCAAAGCGGGCCCGGGTCGGGAAGGCGGAGCGAGGCGCCGCGAGGCAGCGGCCGACGCGACAGCGGGAAGCGGGCGGGCCGGGTCGGGCGCAGAGATGCGGCGACGCCGCATCACCTTCTGCACGAGCGCATAGCGCAGTGGCTCTGGGTCGACCAAGAGAGCGAGACGCAGGCCGGGGGGAGCGCTGGTCGGGCGGGGTAGACCGGGCGAGCGCCCAAAGCCAGTAAGGTTCGAGGTCAAATCTGAATTTTTTATTTTGAAATTTAAAATTTCAAATTTAGAGAGTTTTTGAAATTAAAATTGTTTTTCTTAAATTTTAAAAAATAGATGTTACAGTCAGCCACTCATCGGCCACCAACCATATCCCAGCCACTCATCGGCCACCAACAATATCCACATAGCAAAACTAGAAAAAATTATTTTCTGTCACTATCTGTTTGTTACCCGATAAGCAGAAAAGAAGATAATATCATTGCACGTATATATATGTATGTGAATCCGTGAGTGCGTAATGCAAGCAGCGGCGTTCCTGTGGATTCCACTGTGATGAACATACGACTGCCTGCGTTGTAGGTGAGGAGGTGGTGGCGTACATGGGGCCGCGGCCGCCGGTGGGCATCCACCGCTACGTGCTGGTGCTGCTCGAGCAGAAGACGCGCGTCGTCGGCGCGGCGGCGCCGGAGGACCGGGCCAACTTCAACACGCGCGCGTTCTCGGCGGTGCACGAGCTCGGCCTCCCCACCGCCGTCGTCTACTTCAACTCCCAGAAGGAGCCGGCGAGCCGCCGGCGCTAGCTAGCCGATGAAGGCACCTACTAGTACTACGCCAGCTGCATGCATGCACCGGATCGGAGCTCCGGCCGGTCAGGTACCTCCGGTGAATAAACGTACTTATAACTGAGCTACTCTCCTGTGTTTCCGTACGTCTGCATCCATGAGCTGTTCTGAGGTTTGCAAACGTACAACATTTCAGCGCGCCTTCTCGTAACCCGCACATTGTTTAGTTTCTCCGTGTCGGGCTTATTAGTCTCCGTGGGAGAAGAAGCTTTTGAGATTAAATCGTCCAGCCTATATTACTTCTGTTTTTTTAACTGAGAAAATACTCGGCTTAAATAAACTTTATGCACACTAGTACTTCACCCACTCATTAATCCACTAGGACATATTCTCATGCCACGACCTCCTGAAATCTCTCAACGATCCAAAAGACTCGGCCAACTTATTGACTCAGACTACCGCTTCATTCGGTGTTCCGACTGCTACAGTACTCTTACGAGTATAGTGTTGCTTCGACAACGACACTTTGACTCGTCGCTTCGACCAAAGCGCTTCTCGACTAGATCTTCGACCACGTCTTCTCGACTCGATCTTAGAACACGACTTCTCGACTCCATGCTTCGACCACGAAGCATCGTCTCGGTGCTTTGTCTACTACAGTTTCCTTCGACACGACAATGTAGCATCTACGGCCATGATCACAGTGTAGACGCTATGGCCACTGCAACATCTACGGCCATGATCACTGTAGCTGCTACGACCACTGTAGCATCTACGGTCACGATCACTGTAGATACTACGACCACTGTAGCTGCTACGACAACGAACACTATAGCTGCTACGACCACTGTCACTGCAGCTTTTACAACCACGACCACTCAGGCTGCGGTTCTTTGCACGTTGTAAATATTGGCGCCTTTGTTCGACCGCTTCTCACGGCTTAGCCTGCACTCTGGCTCAAACCTCCGTACTTGTACATATTATATGTATTGCCGTGCGCTTCTTCTGGTACCACACACTACTACTATGCAAAGACCTATACAACACGATCACTACATGCAAAAAACCAAAGTAAATATGCAGATACAAACTTTGTCAAGATTAGTATCTAATAATAGAGAGACACCAAGAGAGTGAGAGCCATGAGTGGGTTTTCTCCTGGGCTTGTTCCAACATTCTCTGTGTCTGGTACAGTAGTGGTGCCTAGCATTTTTATTATGGTGTGATAATACATATTCATCGTAGATAGATGGAGTATACTGTATTATCGTAAACATTAGTTACTAGTAGCTATGCATTAACACGTGGAATGCGGGTTCCATTTACTGCAGTAGTTTTGAAAGTTTCCAATAATTTTGCAACACGAAAACAAGGTTTTTTGGTTCACCAGAAGGTTGATCCTTAAGGCCCAGTTTGGATAGGCCGAGCCGGCCCATCTGTGCTGGGCCTACGTGGGTCTGGCAGGAGTTGTTGCTAGCTAGCAACACTGTAATTAAGCTAGGAACATGCGTGCTCAGATCACGATCTTCCTACGATGATCACGAGTAATAGTAAAGGAGATCGAGTTGTCAATTTGTCATCGGAGAGGAGGCATATATGTTCACAAGCACGTACGTACCGTCGGAGAGAATCAACGCACGCATCAAATATATCAAATTATGGTGAGATCGATATATATCAATCGATTAATTGATGTTGCATTAGACCCCAGTTAATGCAAGATTCAAAGTACGTAGGTCACAGATTAGTTACACACTCCCCATCGACGTGGCCATCTCGCAGGAAGGTCACACCGTTAGCTATCGAAAATCGACACATGAATTAAGCTTTCTTTATCGCCGCCGGCGGTGGGGGCACCTGCTTTCCCTCGGAGTCGTAGGCGATGTGGCCGGAGAACTCGAGCGGCCGGCACTTATCGCCCATCATGATGGTCTTCTTCCATAGGGCCCCCTCCCCAGCCCCCACGGCGGCCTCGTCGTCGTCGCTGCTGCTGCCGCCCTGCGGAGACCGCCTGTTCCACGAGACCATCTTGGCCACGGCCGCCGCCTTGCCGCCGATTCCGCTCAGGCTGGCGAGCAGCTGTTTCCGGCTGGCGCCGCCGTCCGGCAGCCGCGGCGCGGACGGCGACCCTCGCTGCTTCCACAGCTTGGCGTGCTTGCTGCTCGTGCAGAGCGACAGGACGACCGCCGCGACGGCGGCCACCGCGGCGAGAACGACGAGGAGGAGGACGGTGTGGCACGTGGTGGTGTGCCGCTCGGCCTGCATGAGTATTAGAGGCCTCGCCATGGGGGCTGCTAAGCTAGCTTGTAGCTAGTTGTGCGCGCGGTGCATGTGATGTGAAGCTGTCTGTCAGCTCCTGGCTATATATATACGTACTATGCTTAGTTTAGCGAGTGCAATTAATTAATTGTAGCTAGTCGTATTAGCTTAGCTTACAAGCCGGGGAAACTGTACGGAAAGGCAGAGAGCAGCATGCACATACATGCACATAAAAGGATGGATAGCGATCGATCGATCGAGACGAGAGGTACTTATATCAATCAGTGTGTGTATATATCAATGTGTGTCGTAGTAAGATTCAGTCCGTATGGGCACATACTGCATCTGCACTGACCGTATCCGTATCAGCGTGCCGTCTATCAGAAATACACTTCTTTTCGATCTCGCCGTGCTAGACGCTTCACGCTGACCGGCTCGGACGGAGACCAGCGGTCAAGTCTGCCCACTCATGTGGGCCGGACCAGTGTATCGGAGGAAGCTAGGCATAGGCAGCGAGCAGAAACACGCCACGTGGCTGGTTTGACCCGATGGCCAAACTTAATTTGACTATGACGCATGGGAGCCAACCATACAATTAAGGTCTTGACTTGACTTAAACTCCTTTGGAGGATTCTTACCAACAATGCATGTTTGATTAAAGATGTAATAATCGATCGATCGATCGAGAGAGATCCGTAAAGAAGAAGAAGAAGAAATTTTTTAAAAGAGAAAGCTGTTGCGATTCCTCGACTTGTACGCCAAGCAGCCAGGATGTGCGACGCACAACAAACAGCTAGTGGGCCACATCTTACAGGAAACAGTTGAGCCTTGTGCGGTAGGCTAGAGCATTATAAAGCATCTTGGGAAAAGATCAAACAGGCTGGTCTCGGCCCTCTTCACATTCCAGACGGGCCCAACTATATTGGGCTTCCTAAGCTGCGTGAAAGATAAATATCTCAAGTCTTTTCTTGCCAAGTTCATCGCCATGCCCATGCACCAAAATACACTTGCGTTTCATCGATTTTTTTTGAATAAATATTAATTTAAAAGAAATTACAAAAATAAATAGTCAAAACTTTTTTTTTTACAAACTAGGCCCCTGTCACTAATTAGAAAGGCGACATCCTAGCCATTGGCGATAAGGGGTTCAACAATAAAGTGAGCTCCCTGTCGCCAGTTAAATTGAAGACAGATCTCTGTCGTCCAATTCAAATGACGTCAGTGATCTTTATTTTTTTAAAAATTTTAAAATTTAGAAAACCGTCATTTCAAATGATGATAGGGATCCCACAAGTCCTTGTTGCCATTTCAAATGGAGACACAATCTCCCATATAAAAGATCTTTGAAACACTAAAATTCAAGAAAAACTCACTTTTGTTCGAAAAAAAAAAAAAAAGGAGGAGGGAATGTAGAGGAGCAGAGAGGAGTAAAGGGGAGGAGAGAAGCTAGCGAAGCGCTACCCGTCCGGTAGCCCACCTTTAAGGTAATTTTTTTTAACCAAATGGATTACATTGTTTTATATGTACGGTTACGTAGTGTAATATGTTGTACATAATCTTTTTCGGTGAAAGTATTGTTTATGGTGCAGTACGTCAGATATGTCGGATGCCACTAACTTCAAAATTTACTACCATTAGGGAACTATTCTTGAGGGTCCCGAAGGGATTGATTAGCATTATTTCCAATCGACGACCATGCCCCTAACAAGACCAGAGCAGCTTACATAGGACACTATGATGCAGTGGTTATTTCACTCATTCGATTTGGACCATGCTGTGTATGATCTGAGATTGAGTTGCTTTGCCCCTCATATTGGGAGTTAGTGTAGCTCAAGGGGACAAGTTCATGACAATCATATGTACGCATGGTGAGGGAGGAAGGGTGAGGTTTGGTCCTTCTAGCCTAGGCATATGCCAAGCCCACTCCTGCATTGACGGTTGAACAAGAAAGGGGCGGTGATGCTGAAGAAGAAGTCGGGGACTCCAGCTACAACATGGCGCACACAATGGCTGAAGGTTCTGGAGTTGCCGATGCTATCGATGAAGACCCTGTGGAAGGAGCTCCTTCAGTCAGCCAAGCTAGTGGGCTTGCTGACGAGGGTGAGAAGCTGGAAGCCCTAGTGCAAAGGATGAATCTCGAAGACCGAGACTACATGACGTTGTCATAAGATGAAAGATCTGACGACGATGATGATGTGGACCAATAGACGGTTCCATCCGAGTGGAGCACATACCAGTTCGACAACCTTGTTGTTAACGAAGACTCCTATGTGTCGTGGGAGTACGACCAGAGTGAGGTCAGGCAAGAAGCTATGTACAAATAAAAGAAGACAGTGCAAGAGGTGGTCAAATTCTGGGCCTTGTTGGTGCGGCGTACATTCACAGTTGTTAAGTCTAACCCTAGATGCTATGACGTGAAGTGCGACATGGAGAGATGCCCTTGGCGAGTGCACATATTTCATCCTAAGTGGGACACCTACTGGAAATGCTCTATAGTGGTCCCTTACGCATGTGTCATTGATGAGTCAATGCAGTCCCACAGGAACCTGTCATCAGGCTTCATTGTAAATCTCATATACGATGAGATCGTGGATAATCTATATTTTAAGCCACGATCCATCACTCGGGCGATTGAGGTAAGGTTCCAGTACATAGTCAGCTATGCCAAGGTGTGGAGGGCAAAACAAAAGGCATTGGAATTAAGATTCGGTACGTTCGAGTACTCCTGCCACGACCTCCCCGGGCTACTCCGAGTCATATAAGATAGGAATCCCGACACTCATATCGACATTCAAGATTCCACACATCCGAAGTGGCCCAATAAGAGGGTACTGAAGTGAGTATTCTTCGTCTTTGATCCATACATCAATGCATTACAGCACTCCCGTTCAATCCTGTGGCATTCCACACATCCGAAGTGGCCCAATAAGAGGGTACTGACTGCAATAACGACAGACGAGAACAATCAAGTTATTCCTGTGGCATTCGCTTTTGTTGAAAGCGGAACACGAACAGCTGATTATGGTTCCTGAGGAATTTGATGATTTCTGTTATACAGAGCCGTCCTAACATATGCGTCATACATGATCGACATGCGGGATGCTAAGTGCAATAACTCAGCTACAACAAGGAGAGAACGAACCACTTTCATGGGCGGGTCTGCAGAGCGGGTGGTGCATGAGTCACTTGGGTGCAAACTTCTACAAGCAATTCCGTAACAATAACTCAATGAATCTGTTCAAGTGGTTGTGCAATCAGAACCAGCAACGAAAGTTTGAAGCACTATAGAAGATTTTAAATGCACGGACCCAAACACACAGAAGGGAGGTAGCAAAAAAGACCGTCCCAAGCGTTGACCAGGCACTTGAAGCATTACCACAACTACCCACGAATTGTCCTAGTGTGGCTAGGAAGACAGGGGGTGCAGGTGAAATACTTCTCGGACTGGATTGAGCACGAGCCTAAGGAGAAGTGGTCGCTACTACATGACAGAGGTGGTGCACAATATAGTGTCATGACAACCAATCTAGCCGAGGTGTACAACTGAGTCATGCGCGGCGCCAAGTGTCTCCCTTTGGTTGGTATTGTGGAGATAATTCTCCATGGTACAACAAATTACTTTATTGACAGAAGCAACAACGCGTTGCTTGCCATGACAAATGACACAGTACTCTACTCTGTCATGATCACTAGTACATGGAGGAGAAAAGTAAGAAGGGTGAGATGCACCGGACATTCAAGATGGGTACAAGGGAGCTTCGCTTCGAGATAATGTCCATGGATAATTCGAGATAATGTCCATGGATAAAGGACGTCGTCGGACGAACCACGAGTGCATGCTACACAATGCTTGTTGTGTATGCACTTGCAACAAGCCTCTTCTTTTGCATAGGCTCTGCTCCCATGTCATGGCCGCATGTTCAATGATGGCGCAGCATCCCGGCCAGTACCTCTCTGACTATTTCAAGAAGGAGAAGGTGATCCAAACTGCTAGTATAGAGATGTATGGTTATGGCGTGGTTGGCCATTTCATTGGGCATTTGACCTGCGAGCAACTTATCTGGGTCGCGGACATTGATAAGCTAAAGGGAAAGGTTGGCCGACGACATGTATGATACATCAGGAACGATATGGACGTAGCAGATGTTGGACGTCGTACGAAGAAGTGCTTCGGACGTCGCCGTGGGGACCTCATCCGACCGCCCACTCGAGGTGGTCCACATGGCGAACGTTGAGGTCGCGACCACGGGAAAGGTTCATCATCTGTTGAAATATGTGGTGTCCAATGCTTTGTAATATCACTTTGATTTGTCAAAAACTAGGTGTTATGACGTTGCGCTGAATGTTATGTAATATCAATGTGATTTTTCCATAAAGTATGTGACGATGTTGCGTTGAATGTTATGTAATGTCATTGTGATTTATCAAAAAAATATTTTACGACGTTGTGGTGAATGTTATGTAATGTCATTATGATTTGTCGATAAAAAATGTGCTTGAAAATAGTAGTACACCTGTCGTCAGTGGCTAATCCACTGTCGCTAATTGGAATGACGATAAGAACATAGTTTCAAAAAAAATCGACTATTTATATTTGTAATTATCTTTTAGATTACTATTATTTTTAAAAAATGTTGTTCATCTCAGAAAACATGCCATCGTCGATAACCCGTTGACCTTTTCACCAGGTAATCAATCCTATCCAACAACTCTTAGGAATCTTTGGATCCTCAAAGTTCTACTTTAGTCCCTGTCAGGGTAACGTGGTGTTTCTTTCTTGCTTTGCTGAAAAGCTTCATGCCTGAACCACTCTCAATTTCTGAGTAAAAATCAACTGTGGATTTTTCTCCCCTTCTTTTGCCGTCTTATGGGATCTTTGGACCCTGCGTAAGTGTGTATTGGATCCATCCTTTTTGGGTTGTGACGTCACAACCGACAACCGCCGTACCAAGAACAAAACATCTGCTAAAAGAAGCTCTTCTGAAATATAGATACTCATGTCAGAGTTGGTGAATGAGGATTGTGCAGAGATGTTGTTTTGCGAGGAGAACTATGTTCAGTAAGATCAAGTAGTACAAAGTAACTACTTCTGAAAAAAAAAACAGAGTGAATGAAAGATACTCAAGGCTTCAGACTCTTTTGACTGACTGTGACTAGTGACAAAATTGTGTCCATTCATCTCGGAGTTTAACTGCTTTCACGTCAGTCACTTCCATGAAGTAGGTCAGGTAGTCAAAAACAAAAGAATGGAACAAAATTGGCAGCTGTAGTTTCTCTTTCATGTTTGTATCAATCGCTTTGCAGAGTCAGACATGCATATCCTCATTTTCTGCAGTACTGCCACACTATATTGTAATTCTGCATTCAGAATGGTATCTACTGTCTACCACTGCCATAGTACCATGGTGCTAATTGGAAAGTACTGAATAGGCCAAAGGCACAGCAAAGATAAGGGACACCCAGACGTCATACATGCAGCTGTTTATCCTGGAGAGGAAGGAGAGGTTGAGGATCACCAAATATTCCTTCCAGTGGAAGTGTGGAAGAAGAGGTTGTTGCCCACTTGGCTTTCCCAACTTGCATTATCAAGTGCCCTCCTCTTGGAATTGGACTACTACTCCCTCCTCTTCCAACCCTCTCTTTTCAGCCATATGGTCCCCAGAACAGTCTGTGTGATGCACATCATCAGTGCTGGTGGGCAGTCCCCATCCTAGGCCTGCTTTCCATTGTACCATCTCCCAAATTCTCCGAACTTTTTACAATTTTTTTTGTTCATTAGGTTCAAATCAGTGTGTGCTTGACATCACAACCAACCAATTCTCCCCGCTCAAAAGACTCTTACAGTAATCTGATCTCTTGAGCTGTCACTTTTCTGTAAACTTGGTTTCAGGCTCCTGGATGCCATGATTAGAAAAGGGACTTTGCTCTAAGGAAGGCTGAAGATGAGTAGGGAAGCAAAAGGCAATAGCAGCAATACCTCTTTAATTGCCATGCCACTGACTAGTATCTACTACTACACATGATTGAGAGTTTGTTGAACAATGTTGACTTGTCAGTTCCTTACTTCTCAAGTGATCGATCTACGCAAGAAGGGTTCTTCATGGAACATCTCAACCGTTTAGCTCAGTAATAAATGAAGACTAGATAGGATAGCTGCTTTTGTTTGCAGATCATTAACTAGAGCTAAATTGACGTTTGGTAGACAGTACTTGTGACATTAACGTTTCAGCACTTAAAATTAAACACTTCATCAGTTGACTTGCTAGTGTCAAATTTTCTAGACCTGAAGTATATCTTGTTACCCTCTCGACGCCCCATGGATGTCATTGTTGTCGTTGTCACTTAGCATTGGCGAAAGGTCTAATATTTCACCTGCAAGCAAAATTTTGTAGCGTTGCATGCAGTGAGACGCGCCACCGACACCTAGTTTGATCACAACATCTCAACCTAACCGGAGCTTGGTTAGAAACTTACTAAACCTCAAACTCACCATTAACGGTGCGTATATTCTGATGACTGATGATCACCAGCGTCTCCCGGCCGGTAACCATCCCCATCTCCCAACTATTTAGCCATTGACATGCCGGACTAGGGACGTTTTGCACTACAGCCTCACCTCACTTGCCAAATTCCTGAAGAAACAGCGAAGATGTCGTCTCTGCGGCCAATCTTGCTCATCGCCGTCGTGTCATTGTGGTCAGCTGCCCGCGTGGTAGCCGACGACGACACGCCGGGGATGACGCTGCCACCGCCGGCAACCGTCACGCCGTTTCCTTTCTGCCCGCCGCTGCAGCCCGGCGGTTCGATACTGCCGTTCCCCTGGACGCCACCACCGCCGAGGACGGTGTACCCTCAGGATCCGGGCTACTTTCCGTCGGCGGCATGCCGTGTTAGGACGGCAGTGGCATGGCTGCCGATGGCCTTTGCGCTTTCTGCTTTCTTGCTGTTTTTGCAGTGACTGACTCACTGCTGTAGATGTATGAGTTGAGTTCAGATTCCACATTGATCTGAATATTGCAGGTGGTGTGTTGCTGTGGTAAAATTCTGTATAATTAGGCCTTCATCTCATATATATAGCTGTGAACAATCTACGAAATGAGTTCCTCTTTTTCCCCCCTTCTTTCTATGAGCAACTCTGTTCCATTTGTTCAGAGAGATAAGATACATAACGGTTTGATCTTTGTATGACTGTAGCTTCATCAGATATTCAGATACATAGTTTGAAACATGCACATCTTCTTGTTACAGGTTTTAATAATTTGTTTGACATTATCATCATCATCTTATACTATCACATATATACCAGTTCTGTCAAAGATGGCTGCATAGTTAAGGCTGTTGTTTCTCAACGAGGGAAGCTGGAAACAAGAAGGAATGGGAGCCCATGCGTTGTTAACTTAGGGAAACATTGGAATTGTTCCTCGAGTTTGATTGATGTTTGTGTGATATACCGTTGCAGAGTTATTTCCTTTCATTGTCCAGGTGGGAAAATTGGAATAGGAAGAAGAAAACACTCATGCAAGAAATTCTCTCACGGTAGTTTATTGTAGCCTGATGTGAGGTCCTTGAATTTTGTTTGTTTGTTTGTTGGTATCGACAGTTCTGCCTTCTTTACTATCAATAGGACTCTTTTTTATGTACTAGTTATGCTCTTACCATATACCATATGTGAGGAAAAGACTCGATTTTTCAAGAGGAAGCTAGGAGGCTTATTAGTAGTTTTGCACAAAAGCTGGTGCCATGTCCATTCCTGTTCTCATCCCCCAGCACAAAAAATAGTGATTGCCACTAACCCTGGCATTAAGTTGGTCTCTTAGCAAATCATTCGGGGGCGGAACCGGCAGTTGTGCCCGGTATGGCTGGACACACCAAAAAATTAAGATTTTGTGTATACATCAGTTCTGTAATTGGAGACGCAATTACAGATGAATATGTTTTGGAAAAACTCGCACAGGAAATGGTGAACACGATGAATATGTTTTGGTGCTATAGCTTGACATGGCAGACGGTGCTTGGATGATCTTCGGGCGAAGGGGTGAAGGGCGATTTAGATTCGAAATTCACAAAGAATTAATTGTGCGGACGGAGACGCAAGTTGCCGCGACGACGTTTGCAAGGAAACACTCAGGAGTCCGGATGTAGTTTGCTCCCTTCGCCTTTACATCTTAAAACACAGTTTATCTTATATGTACTCTGATTGCTAGTTATTCAATTGAATATACTTTTTTGGGAGATCTGCACTGCATCGTTATAATTAACTATGGTGGGCCATATAACGGACGCGTAAGATCTTTTTTTTCATTTTCTCTTGATTAACTAACGTGAGAGTTTCTAGATTTTTTTCTTCTTCTTTTTCCCTGATTTTAATCCCTAAAGCGAAGGAGATGACGACTTTAATCTCACCCCGTCAATCACAGTCCAGAAAGAAAGGCAATATATAAGAGCCACATTGCACCAAGATGAGATCAAAGGTAATTGAAGCATAAAACATGTGATTGAAGTTCGATTAGAGATACATATATATGTATCACATAGTCTGACCGACCAACATTTGTTTCCTATGACGAAATTAAACAGATCAACGTACATACATGACAAGAACGATTTACCGACAATTAACACATCAACACGAATAACAAGGGGGGAAAAACCGAATTTTCTTCTCTAATCTTATTATTGACACAGAACGGAATTAAATGCCATGTACGTAATTACCATGGCTAGCTCTCCATCGGTCGGTGCAGTTCCCGACCAAACGTGTACCACACCACCCACCTTCGCACGATCACAGAGCCAAGACTGCGGCCGCCGCGGCCGCCGTGAAGACCGCCGCGCGCCACGCCACGCCGCAGCCCGCCGCTGCGTTTGGCTGGAACCCAGGGTCCTGCGGGTAGAGCGTCCCCGGCGGGGTGAGGTACGACGGCATGTTCGGCGGCGTGAACCACCCCGACGGCGTTGGGTTGTACCCGGGCGTCGGCACGTAGCCTCCTCCACATCCGTACGGGCAGTTGGGCGACGGCGTCGACGGCGGGTAGACCACCGGCGGTGGGTAGACCACCGGCGGCGGGTAGACCACCGGAGGCGGCAGCGACGGCGGCGGGGGGCTGGCGTACGTGCACGGGTTGCCGGTGTCGCCGCAAGGAGTGCCGCACGTCGCGCACTTCTCGTCCTCGGCGACGGCCGTGGCGACGAGCATGAAGAGCAGGAGCAGGAGGCTGCACGACCGTAGTAGCCACCGTGCCATGGTGGTGCTTCTTTAAACGAGGCAAAAAGAAGCACAAGCTTTGTGTGTGTAGGAGTACGCGTGTATCCTCTCTTCCTTCTATCTTGTCTCTTTTTTGCTTTGGGTTTTTTGGCGATGAATTTGGGTGGTTATAATGGTCGGCTTCCGCTTTAGCTTTTGGAGTGGAGGTCGTCTTCTCTTTCTCCTTTAATCTTTTGTGTGTGTTTTATAGTAGCTAAGCAGCACAATATAATATAAATAAATATTCTTCTGGTGGCTAAGTATGCTGCATTATATACTATACGGCCCACTGTTTGTGTCCGGGGGAAGGTGATGTAAACGTCGCCATTGTTGATGTGTCAATCTCCTCCTAGCTAGCTACTATACTACACATCTTTCTCTCCCATCTCTAGTCTATTGGTGAGAGTGATTGGAATATCGCCTTTCCTTTTCCTTTTGTGTATCCATTAATTTTCGACGGGTCCCCACAGGTCAATGGAGGGTCAATAATCTGCAACTAGTAGCACTTGGAATCTTGTTTCTTCAATCAGCATTTAGAATTGCAAGATTAGATACTACCTTTGTTGCATATATATATATATATAAATTGAGGTGTCGGTAATTACAAGTTCTTCAGAACGTTGGAGCCTACTCTTCTGTTCTTTTTTCCTCGGTGACAGTGATAGGGTTGGATGAGATTGTGTCACACCCTAAATTTGTAATTTGTAATCTCTGAATCAGTAGATATAATACACATATACATTTTTGGATCAATCACACATATCACATTCATAGCCAAATATATTACACAACCGGCCGTACGGCCATTGTTTTACAAAAGGGCACACCAGCCACACAGGATCCGAGTACAGAGTAGGGGTAAGTGCGGAAGCAAAAGAAGTAGTGATGGATCCATTTACTCTGCCCACAGGCAAGCAACTGGGGATCCCGGCCTAAGCTTCTTCCTTATCGCCACCTACTGGTTCGACTGCAAGATAGTAGTCGTAGGGGTCCTGGTCGAGTGGTTCTGAAAGATTATATTGGACAAGCCTGAGTACACAATCGTACTCGCGAGCCAACACACAATGCAAGTTATTATAGATGCAAGGCTAAAAGGAAGGCTCAGAGTTCTCTTATTTGCATTAAGCCAAGTTTGAATTAGATCAAGTAGTAGCATACCATACGACTTAGCAATTTTTAAGAACATATTTTATAAACTGATTTTCAGTTGTAAGGTACTATTGAAGATCCCTCCTATACCATCGAGTGGCTCCATCAACTCGATGCCCGGCTAACCGATAATTACCATTGTTCCCCGACAAGGCCTTCACAAATCTCTAGGGTCCCACCCTAGCTTTTCATTCGACGACCACACACAATTGGTTTTTAGAAAAATGAAAGCTAGTTTAGGTGAGTTCCCGACATCGCTCTTGACCGTGAGCACGGCTATCCGGATAGTTTTCTTACTCTGTAGAGTTTGTACACTTTACCAACAAGAGATAATCATCATAATATATATACACATATTTCCTTAAACATGTGAATCAGGGGAGATCACCACAAGGCCTTTACAATACTCAACCTCGACGCAATCCCACCCGCTAAGGTTTCACCGCTCGAGCCACGCTCCCAGGAGGCCCCCTCTTGCGCCGTGTGGTTTTCCTGTGGCTTCTACCCATACCAACGTCGCACACCATCTAGTGGCGAAGCCACACCAAGGCGAACAAATTAGTTAGCCAAGTCGTACCCATTATAGACTTTTGGTTGTACTATTTTTACACGAGAGTTCATCACAAGAACTCGGTCCTTTATTGACTTGGGCGGTGCATCCACATACCCCACTGACGTGCATCACCAGCACCAGCCCCTCATTCCATCAGTCCAAGTCAAGTAGAGATTTTTAGGTTTTGGGTGGTTTTGAAAATAACCATTAGTCCAACATACTAGCTAGGCTCCCAACCTCGACTGCCCAAATCCAACTTTTCATATTTGGAAAGATTATTGTTGGGCACTTTAATGCCCACATGACCACGTATGTACACAATGCTAAGCATGACACTTAGATACATACTTATTATCTAGCATGTAAATCATTAGTTCTAGGGTGACAAATGATAATGTCCAAGTTCAAGGAGTAGTAGGTTATACTCGGTTATCATTAAGGCATTAGCTACGACTAGACCAAGATAGTCGTTTATATCATAACAATGCAATTTTATAATTTAAAGCAACATAATTTGCAAAGATTAGGTGCAATATGATCAAAGCATTGACTCGCCTTAGTCGTAGTATTGTTGCTCCTGCTCATGGTTTGGTAGCGGATATTTTGGAGCTTCAGGTTATATATGCAAGAACCAAACAAAATACAAATAAGCCCAAATGAATTCGACTTGTATTAAAACTCCAAATGAAATCCAAATGGGGTGTCCTCGGTTGGGTTAGGCGGCTTTCACTAGTCTTAGGTCCCTATTACCGTGTTCGAGTTGGATATAGGACTCGAGCATGTATCGTAGGTTGTTTCAAGATAGCGTTTAGTCTGTGTGCGAGTTATCGGCTTCAAGTACTGTTCATTGTTTCGACCACCTGGTAGGATGGGGTTTTCCTTCCTGGAAGAAAGGGTTTTTGAGTACTGTCACGGTTTCGACCACTTAGTCAGGATGGGTCTCGAATACTTGGTCGAGAAAGTTTTTGAGTTCTGAGTATAGTTTTGACCATTTGGTCGAGTTGGGTTTCGAGTACTTGGTCGAGGAGGTTTTTGAGTTTTGCTCATGGTTTCAACCACTTGGTCGAGATGGGTTTCGAATACTAGGTAGAGAAGGTTTCGAGCACTGTTCACGGTTTCGAGTACTGCTCATTATTTCAACTACTGTTTATTGTCTCGACCACTGTTCATTGTTCCGACTATTTTTTTTTGTTTCGACCACTGGTCAACAGAGTTTCCACTAGTTGGTCGAAGGAGCTTCGACCAACTGGTCAAACGAGATTTCGGAAAGTGTTTCGACTATTGGTCGAAGGAATTTCGACCATTAGTCGGAGAAGTGTCGACTATAAGTCGAAATGGTCTTTCGGTCAACCTGGTCGAAGAAGTTTCGACCATCTGGCTGGAGGAGTTTTTGATTATCTAGTCAAAGAAAGTTCGACATGTTGGTCGAAGGAAGGTTTCGACTAACTGGTCGAAGAAATTTTGACAAGTTGGTCGAAGGAGGGCTTCCACTAATTGGTCGAAGAAGTTTTTGACAAGGTGGTCGAACGAGAGTTTTGACTAACTAGTCGAAGAAGTTTTAACAAGCTAGTCGAAGAAAAGTTTTGACTAACTGGTCGAAGAAGTATTTGACGGGCTAGTTGAAGGAGAGTTTCGACTAACTAGTCATAGAAGTTTCGACAAGCTAGTCGAAGGAGAGTTTCAATTAACTTGTCGAAGAAGTCTTCGACAGACTAGTCTTCGACAGGCTAGTCGAAGGAGAGTTTCAACTAACTGGTCGAAGAAGTTTTGACTACAGGATCAGAGGGGGTTTCGACTACTTGGTCTAAGAGAGTTTCGACCACCCGATCGGAGAGAGTTTTGACCATCCGGTCAAGAGGGGTTTCGACCACTTGGTTGAGGGGAGTGTCGACCACCCGGTGGAGGGGAGTTTCGACCATTCGTTAAAGGGGGTTTCGTCCATTCACTCTAATGAGTTTTATCCATCTCGTTGGGAGAAGCTTCGACCATCTGGTCGAAAGGAGTTTCGACCACAGCCTTAGGCTAGGCGGAAAAGTTCGACTATCTAGGGTTTAGGCTATACTTTGAGTTGGGAAGGTTTGACCATCTGGTTTGGTTCTACTAGAACATGGGTCTACAGTGTGTTATTCTCTCTGTCAATGCTTTCACATAATAAGAGTGGAAAGAAGCCTCTAGTGACCACTAGGAATGAACTAGTATGAAGCGGAAGAGGCGCGCTAGCGGGAGACGGTCTGGCGACAATGGTCTGCAATAGCGGGAGGGGCTCCAAGTGGTGGTGATGGTCGTTGAGGTCGATCCGACTGCTGGGGCTACTCTGGCGGAGGGGAAGAAGAACAAAGTCGGTAGCTCCTGCGAATACAGAGTGGAATCAATGAAGGGAGCCACCTCTGAGTCAAGGAAAAGGTGCTGAGGTGTTCAGGAAGAAGAGAGCTTCACTGATGGCGCTAATGCTTGGTGACTGTGTGGATGCACCGCCGAATGGATGCTCAAGCCTTACTTGGAGCTCTAGCTCTTTCACGGAATGGAGGAAGGGAGGAAGGAAGAACTGGTTCTTATGGTGCAGAACAGCAGAGAGAGGGCCGGGGGTTGCTATTTATAAGCGCGAGGTGGAGGCTGATCGGGCATACTCTGTATCTGGTGTTGCACTACCACGGGTGGTTGGTGGCAGCGATGGAGTCGACAGCACAGTACAACGATGGGACAAGTTGAGCGATGACGCTTAATGGCCGAGCGACGGCAGCTGCCAACGCACGCACCAAATCGCATCAAGGCGCTGGATCCAACAGGTGTCGACACCAGCAAGGGAGAGGACATACTTACCTGGGCCCACATAGACGACCACGACTAGGGGCGGTCTTTGATCGCACTGGCTTGATTGGTACCCGACCGGGGTCTGTTCAATCGTTACGACCAGTGGGTGATCTCGACTGCGCCGTATCGACTGGCTACTGGTCGGAGGAATAGTGCACATGGACTCGCCCGAGCGGTAATGGAGGGGGAAAAAGGTGGCGGCCATGACCAGGGGGTGGTATTAACTGCGCCGATCGGTTGGGCCATTGGTCGGAGGAACAATGCACAGGAATGTGCCCCGGCGGTACTGCAATGCACGGGGATGCAGGTGGCTGCTATGACCAACCGAAAGGGCTTTGTGGCTTATGGCTTTACGCCGGCTGACAGTGGAGGTAAGAGGAAAGAGTAGGGTCGGGTTGGAGACAAGAAGAAGGGCCTTGCTTTATTAATAATTTTACCTAGAGGTGTTAGGTCTCAATCTGATATGTTGCTAAACAGTTCCAACTAGTTCTCGAGCATTATTCTGATTCTAGGGTTTGTGGTTTAGGGTTTACTTGTGTTGGCAAGAAAAGGAATGCAGATCAAATAAATCTTGGAATGCTGGTAAAAGCATAACAATAGCTGACACATAATTTTTTTAAAAAAAAATCTTGTATTTTTGTATTAAGCTATTTTTGGGTGTTATAGATTGAGACCTCACCTGGCGCTTCAGTGATGTCCTTTCTGAGACGCTCCTATTACCAACTCATGGACGCCGTGCGGATTGACAAATGGCAGCTGAACTACTAGTACTTTTATAAGGAAAATTATATTAGCTATTCTCCTGTATTGTTAGTCTTGGTCCTTACGAGTTCCTAATTTACTCTGATCGTTCCCATTTCTAGCTACAGATTTCTTCTCCACAGTCTGAAGAACTGCAAACTAATTTTACAGGTATTTACAGTAGGATGAGCATAGTCAAGGGTGGATCTAAACCTCGAGCTGGAAAGACTATAGTCTGAGGTATAAGACCAAAACTCCATGAAATCTCCCTTAAAAAATTACCAAAAATTGAAAGGAATAAAAGGTTTAAACCAAGAGAGTCGGCGCAGCTCGAGACGTGGCCCGTATACCCTGTCCCTCTCCCTCTCCGTCGTGGTCTAACTCAGCGACGCGTGCCTATGATTACTCCTGCTCACCAGTCACCACCATTGCGTTGCTTTCCATCTCGACGTACCAGAAAGGCATTCTTAACATCCAATCGAGAGACCAGCAGCAGAGTTGTACAAAGAAGGAGATACTAACACGTCATGTGAGCAACAGGCTAAGTCTCATCGAGCTGCTACTATGCTCCGCTGAAACCACGCGCTACAAGACGAGCCTTGTAGCGCCAAGAGACACACATCCGAGCGAACTTTATCTCAGACACCCATTTACACGTGATAGAGAGTAACATGTGCAGCAAGGCACAAGATCCCAGAAGAAGGCCTAGCAAAGAATCTCCTCTGACATCGCAGCCGCCATCAGTGGTGAGCAAAGAATTTACGCCTAGAGGTCGAGGCTGGAAGAGCACAAGAAGAAACCATGATGCAGCGCTGATAGTGTGACGACTGGTGAAGAAAGCATATCCGGAAGGAGACTGAAATAATCTGGAATGATGGAGAGGTGAGGAGGTTAGGGACTATGAGAGAGAGCAAGGGTAAAAAGATGGAGCCTCAACAAAGGAGCGAGAAAGAAACTATAGTCTGAGGTATAAGACCAAAACTCCATGAAATCTCCCTTAAAAATTACCAAAAATTGAAAGGAATAAAGGTTTAAACCAAGAGAGTCGGCGCAGCTCGAGACGTGGCCCAGTGCCTATACCCTGTCCCTCTCCCTCTCCGTCGTGGTCTAACTCAGCGACGCGTGCCTATGATTACTCCTGCTCACCAGTCACCACCATTGCGTTGCTTTCCATCTCGACGTACGCTCTTTGTTTGCAGACTTGCAGCAGGTTTCTCTTCCTAATATTCCTAATTCTTATGATCATGCCCCCATTTACGTGATAGGAGTAACATGTGCGAGCAAGGGCACAAGATCCCAAGTAGTGCGCTCAGCGACAATCTCCTCGGACATCATAGTACCACTCGGGGTGCAGCGACCTCCTGATGGTCGTAGGCTCGAGAAAAGAGCGCGGCGGACAAAACCATAAGCCGCAGCGGCTCGAGATAGTGTGGCGATCATGAAGAGCATATACGGAAGGAGAAGGCGGAATGGACCCGGCAATGATGGAGAGGAAGGAGGGGGCCGAGGGACCATGGCGAGAAGTAGTGCAAGGGTAAAGATGGAGCCTCAACAAAGGAGCGAGAAGGAAGATCCGTGAGGCGGAATAGATGGGCCGGAGGGGAGTAGATGGAGGATGAGGTGAAGCGATGGTGGAAAGTGAGAGTCGGAAAAATCGAGAAGGAGATCGACTCGGAAGAGAATCGGGTGACAAAGTGGGGAATGAGGGGGTAGTAAGGACGGGACTCGTCAAAGTGACATCAGAAATCCTCATCCTCGAACAACAGGTCATAACAATGATAACCCTTATGCTCAAGGCAGAGCCAAGAAAAACACACTCAAGCGGTGAAGATCGGCAGTGCGCTCACGAGGTGGAAGGAGAGCGAAGCAGACCACGGCCAAGCTGCGAAGATGGTGTACTCTGGGCTCGACCAAAGAGGCGCTCAACGAGTAGAACCACGAAGAAGCGATGAAAGGCTGAGGTTGATCGAAAGCGGTGAAAGCGACCTCGGCCAGTGAGGGGCAGAGGAGGCAAGCATGAGAGCGCGGCGGTCTCATATAACGAGAATAATCATCAATAAAGATCACATAATAGCGATGACCCCCTTCGAAGCGAAGGGCCGGACCCCAAACATCGAGTGAACAAGATCAAAGGACAAGTAGAAATAGAATCACTAGTGGGATAGGGGGCTGCATTTGCCAAGCTTGCAACCCATACAATGTAACGATGTGTCCCCGAAGCGCACCCAAGAACACCACGACCAACTAAAGGCGATGAGCGCGAGCCACGAGATGACCGAGGCGATGGTGCCAGCCGAGCAAAAGATGTAGTGGAGGGCGCGACAAGCGCGAGTAGTGGTAGTGGCCGGTGGTTGGTGGAGTCGGCGGAAGGAAGATGAAGCGGTCGAGCTCCCAAATGCAGCTGCGAATCACGGCGCCGAGGGCGATGCCAAGCAGAGTCCACTGTCGGCGGTCTGAGACACAACAAGAGTCGGACTCAAGAACAACACGGCGGTTGTGATCGGTGATCGACCGGTAGGCATAAATTGCATAGTAAGGTGAGGAACATGAGAGGCTGCGGGAACATGAAAGAAGAAGTGGAAAGGATGCCTCGACATGTAAGGAAGAGAGGTACCATCTGCGATCTGAGCATGCCCACGACTGATACGATGATTCTAAGATTCTATTCAATGCATAGAAAACTATGCAGCCGTTTGTGTATTTGAGAAACATAGATATAATTAGCATCTTATTCATTGCTTAACTTATGAAATTGAACAAAAGAGAAACCTGGGAAATTTAGTCTAGGAGGACAAGTTTTGCACTCGCACATGCCCTCACCATTCATGAGGAATCATGGTTTGCATATCCAAACTCCATAGTAGTAATGCTTGTTGAACCATATTTATATATATCTACAAATAACTGGTGGGATTAAAGACACATCCCTCATTTTAAAGCCTTGAAATTCCCACAAAAAAATAATAGAAATTCTCTCATTAATTGAGTCAAAAGGAAAAATATCTACACCAACAATATGGTAGGACCAAATTATAAGGGTTCATATTTATCCATAGATTTACACGCAACTGGTGAAATTAAAGGCAACTCCTTCATTTTGAAGCCTAGAAATTTTGGGGGACTAGGATAGTATATGTATCCACACGTACGTGTGGTTTTATATTTTTGTTACCGTAATCACTCTTTTTTCCCATAAGAGTAGCACTCTCTCCGATTTCATTAAAATTTGGCATATATATGCCTCCTAATGTCTTTCTAGGTTGAAACTCTACATGTCCATCTCTCTAAATGTAAAAACATCGTCGAGGACAGGGGAATTAACATGTATTAGGGTAGAAGGTAGCACTCATATTTTTTTTAAAGAAAAAAACATATAAGGTAGGTAACGCTCATATTGTAGAGGCCAGGGGAACTAACTAACATGTGTTAGGCTAGAAGGTAGCACTCATTTTTTTTTAAAAAAAAGGAAACAAAAAAAATCATATAAGGTAGGTAACGCTCGTATTGTAGTAGTAGTATATAGTTAGCTAGCTGCGCAATTGAGCGGGCGACTCCGCTGGTGATTGATAAATAATAACAGTACGTAGTTTGTAGAGTTTATTGGCATGCAAAAAATGGTGATAAACTCACTTAGAAAGTAGAGCCCGAGACATATATAGGGGCTACTGTATTAAACAAAAAAAAAATTAAGAAGAAGAGGAAGAGGAAGAGGAAGAGGAATGCTAGCCTGAGATCCTTCAAATTGGTCAGTTCTCTGAATATTGGACGGAAGCATCTTTCAAGATAGAACCAAATTAAGCTCTGTTTAAGTCTTAACGAAGTACTAATAGTTTGTGCCGTAAAATGCACATGCACCGGTACATGTACGCACTACTAGCCAATATTCTCTTAGCTGATCGAAGTGAAGTAGCATCTGCATGTGGCAGGCATGGATGAGAGACGAAGACCAAATTAGTTTATGTAAGCAAGGCAGTTAGCCGCGCAGCAATGGGCGAACGCGTCGGTGCCAAGAGACGACGATGGCGATCAATCGGTGGTTGCGGCGTTGCTGTCAACTACTGAGAAGCACCACCATGCATGCTGTTTTCAATAATCCCCTCCCGGCCCCCTGTTTGCATTAAGTTTGTTTCTGGCAGTAACATGCAGATGCAGATGCATGATACCTGAGCCATATATACTTTCCCCCTCTGCTAGTGCTAGCCTAGCTATCTTGATCCCCTTGGACTGATCATGTCTTGCTTCCATCTGACTACTGGTTCTTGGACCTCTCCTTTGGACCTGCATGTTTCCCTCGGGGCATTTTCTTTTGCATATAGATCGCTTTTTTGGCATGTGTACCTCCCTCCCTCCTTCCTTCCATGGACAAAGTTGTGGCCGGTCTTCCAAACAAAAGGACAAGGCAAATTGCCTTTGTGCCACCAAACAATTAAGTGAGAGGGCGAGAAAGAAAGAAAGAAAGAATGTTAGGTACCCCGGCCAGTTAGTTGCCTTGGCCTGGTCGCAACGTCAATTCCGTCGCGCACATACAATTCATCATGATCATGGAGGTAACTGTTAGATGGAAGCTTCCATTGGGTGTCAATCATACTCCTCCTACTCAATACTAGTACGTACCATCAAATGGTTTGGTGTAGTGTAGGGCAGGGCATCCCTTTGAAACGAACGAACGAATGGTGCTAGATTGGATTGGTAGGATATATCTTTTCAAGCACCAGGCCAGGGAGGGAACACATGCGTTTTTGCAAAGAGTGTAGGGATCGAACGCAATAATATCCCCCCCGTGCGTGCTCCTTCCTTCCTTCCTTCACACCAGCCGGAGCTCATTTAGGCTTCGTCAGTCTACTGCTCTTAAGCGGACTGTCTAAAACAAAAGGCCCAACCCAACACCGACCCCCTACCTACCCAATTCCTAGTGTTATCAAGCTGAAATTGGCCTTGTTCATCATGTTACTGGGCCAAGCCAAGCGAATCTCATTCATCTTGGAGTCTGGAGGACGAACAGAAAAGGAGTAGAGTTTACCAAAAACGGGGGGAAAAAGATCTAGGAGTAGAGGCGAATGAAATGTGACGAGCAGAAAGAAATATTCTTCGATCGATGTGTGTTGTCCCCGTTCCAAAGAGCTAGGGTTGGATTTATGGAGTATATACACCTTGTTCTTCGATCGGGATGCCTCAGTCACCAATAGCATGCAGTGGCTTACTTGTACAGTGAACAATAGCTCGTAGGCTGTGACATTCTCTCTTTTTTCAAACATTTGGATTTTTGGTTTTCAAAATTTGCAAAACAAAATTTATTCAAGTTTCAATTAGGCAAACTTCCTAATTTTCAAACCCCATCTCTCTTCTCTCTCCCCCTCTTCCCCCTGCCCCGTTTTCCTCCCCCTTGACGCCAGCCACGCCAGAGTGCGCCGCTCGGCCCGGTTCTCCCGGTGCCGACACCACGCGCCCCGATTCCTGCGGCCCCGCTCCAGCTTGCCTGCCACGTCAGCGCCACTCGCGTCGCCCCATTTCGGCTCCCCCAGACCCGGCGCCGCCTCACCTCGCCCTCAGGTCACCCCTCCCGTGGCTATAAAGCCGCTCAACCACCGCCCAGCTTCCCCTTGCCTTCCCTCCTTGCCATTGCCCCTCTTCTCCCTCTCTGTTGCCGAAGAGCCGAAGGTAGAGGAGCTCGAGTTTCGGCCACCGCACCCCCGACTCCAGCGAAGCTCGCACCGCGCCACCACCGTCACCTCGCGCCCTCGGAGCCAAGGAACTCATCCCCCAAACCAATTTGGATTTGGTCCACCGAATCGCCCGGAAGCGGCCTTCTTCCTCGCCTCCGGCCGAAGCACTCCCTGCCGTCGATCTCCCTCGCCCGTCCATCACCGGCCGCCATCCTAGGCTGGTTGAGCTCCCCTGGCCTTCCCCTAGCTGGTGCTCCTGTGCTCTTTGGCCCAGGGTCGCCGAAGCCCCGTTGCCGCCGCCGCTCCGGCAAATCCCCGGTGCCACCGCCGCCGCCATCGGCTCGACCTCGGTGCGAGCAATCAATTTTGGCCCCTCCCCGGCGCCGCCGCTCCTCCCTCCATCGGCGACACTCCGCGCCGCCCTGGCCCTTCCCCGGCTCTGTTTTGTCGGGAGAAAGAAGGCATTGTAGCACGTAATTTGCCGGATTACTGTTGATCATTAAGGCTAATCGGGTTTAGTTAGGCGCTGATGGCGTATTAACTCCCGTATGTGTCGCCGATGGGTGGGCCCGATGAACAATGCTCGTTGATTATTAACCCGGTTTGTTCTATGTGGCTGACAGGTGGGCCCGGCGTGGTATTGTGACGTGGACTCGGTCCACGCACTGTTCCGTGCACCGCAGTAACTATGCACTGGGGCCACGTGTCAGCGTTGGGATTTTTTTCGGTTTTTGATTTTCTTTTCTATTGAAAATTCATTTGTAAATTCAAAAATTCATATCTCCTTCGTTATAACTCCAAAAATTATGATTTTTTTACCCAAAAAATTGTAAATTCAAGACCTATATTTTGGTTAATTTTAAAGTTTGTTTATTGTAGATTTGTATTTATTTATTTTATTTACTTGTCTTTTCGTTTCCGGTGTGATCGTCCAAATAGAGTTTAAAGAAGCCGGAGGTCCTCACTTCGACCAAGCTCAAGACTAACAAGATCCTCTAGCCTTTGACCCAGGCAAGTCAACACTTTGATCATATTGAACCTACATTTCGTGCTAATTATATTCTTTTAAAATATCAATCTGCATGCTTTAATTTCTTATGCAAATGTATGTCAAATGGTCCTAAAGTAGTTAAATGTCAACTTGATTATTAAATAATGATTATACCTTGTCCTTGATAATTGAATTCCCTAATCCTTGTCGCCCTAGTAATTATATGGCAATCTACTAGTAATAGTCTGTACTCAAGCGTCATGCTTGAGTACTAGAGTATTAATCACCCCAATCATCATCCTTTAAGCATAAAGATTGTTTCGGGTAGTCGTTGGGGTGAATGACTGAAATAGTTGAGCTAATTTGTTTTACTCTTCTCAAAACCCTAAAAACTTGCTAATACCTCAGGTGTGAGAGCGTAACCACTCTCAGATGAAACTTTAGCGGGTGCAATTATCATTGAGGGATGTATTGTAAATGCCTTGTGGTAATATCCCCTTGATTCACATATCCAATGAAACATGTGATTATATCAAGTCGATTATCTCTTGTGGGTAAAGTGTACAATCTCTGCAGAGAAATAAATTATTCGAACAGCCGTGCTCATAGTCACGGGTGGACATAGGAACTTACAAGAGTTAGTTTTGTTTATAAAACTTTGTGGGTGGGTTGAAAAATATGACGTGCTCATCTAGCTCTTGTTCTGGATTTTTCCTGGGTAGTCTTACCCAGTGTTGATAATAGGTGGATGTAACCGCTATAAAAAATAAGCATAAGGTGGAGGTAACCTCCACTGTTATTAATATTGCAAATAGTCTCTTTAAGAAAACATGTTTTAGTCAAAACACTAAGTGGTAGGACTTTCTAATATGTGTATTTACAAATATTGTTTTGCGCAAATAAAGGAACATGAGCCATTCTTGTTAAGCATTGCATGTATATTTCTGCATCTGTTGTGTTGGCTCGCGAGCACGGAAATTGTGCTCACCCTCACTCTTTTCCCAAACCCTTAGAATCCGCTGATCAGGACGACTATATCTACTACGAGGATCAAGACCAAGACGAAGATTAGTTCAGTTCCTTAGGATAGGACTCGCCGTAGTTTAGCTGGCTCCGCTGATACTTGTGTACAACCAATATTCTCCAAGTTCTTGGTTAATACGGTTGTACACAAGGCACTACAACCGCTTGCCTATGGGAAGTCGTGCTGCCTCTTTTGCTTCCGCGCCTATTTCTGTATTTTATGTAATGAACTCATTTGGTCTGTTCGGCCTCTTTTGTAAACTTGATCCGACGCGGTTTATTTAACTCTGATGATTGTAATATTACGTTTGGTTCGGTCTACGATGTGTATGAAATGGTTTAGCAATATATACTGTGAGTGCTACCTACTGATTCAGTGAGTAACACAGTATTTTCACAGAAGATTATGGATTAAGAAGATCCGGATCCGACGTAAGCCCACTAGTTTTCGACCCATTACCCCGTGGTAATAATCGGTTTATGTAGGAATAAGAGGGTACAACAACTGTACGAGGAACCAATAACCGCCGGTCCTCCGTAGCAGTAGTTGGGCTAGCGAAGCAGTCTGTCAAAAGGCCGAGAGCATGCAGGAAGCTTCCATCTCATTCTGATTTCGATATCAAGTTGGAAGGCTGCGTGGGGAATCTTGCTCCCGTTCCATGCCTAGTTTGTCATGTGATACGCATGGCATGGGCCATAATTTATCATTCATAGCTTTGGATCTTTCTGCTTCAGCATTCGGTCAGCCTTCAACGTTCGTTCAGCAAGCGGCAGAATGCTAACTAGCAGTGTTCGTCACGTATGTTTTATAGCTAGTTATATTACCGTGCATGCGGCCAGCGAGAACAGAGCTGTAGAGCACAACCCCTAGCTAGCCAGCGAGAGACATTGAAGTCAATAACAAAAGAAATTCTTTTTTCCAAAAAAAATAAATAAAAAGGATCAAACCAATGACGTATTGAATCTTCATTTCCACAAGCTAAGCGGCACAAGTTGCGTTCGAACCGTCGACAACCCAGTGGCGAATTTACGATGAAAAAGAAGGGTAGACTCAAAACCTCAGATAACTAAACTAATTTGTAATAAATATATTTTTATATGCTCGTGCAATCAAATTCATACATGAATAAAAGAAAAGCAAAATAAAATAAAATAGAAATAGAAATACAATGAAGGTACCTTGCTAATAGGAAACATATCCACAAAACATGTAAATATGATTCCAGTATGTAACAACAATATGTACATCAAAATTAGAAAAATTAGTGATACAATAGCAAATTATACTTAAATGACCACGAACATTCAAAATAAAAGAATTATATCACTAAGACGCTAGCTTGAATCACGACTTTTACGAGGCAAATTTATTCAGCGAGATTTCATGTCTTGAAAGGATCTTATGATTATATCATCATCAATAGATCTAAATATATCTCGCTCGGTGTAGCACACCATTAAATCATTCAGCCACTCATCCGATAACTTGTTGCACAAATCTATTTGATAATATTCATTGCCAAAAATATTCTATCAACAGATGCCGTTGCCACTGGAAGGATCAATATCAGCTCGTTTTCGAAAATATTCTCTCAACAATACTACTTGAATTGCTTGTAAAATAATTACGCAAAGTTCGTTTCTCCATTATTATAAACCTACTAATTAATTGCTAATTGGCTGTATATATATATCACACTATATCAAACTTACTAACAAATTGCTAATTAACCAGTATATTACCAGCACAGCTCAACAGGCCATCAGGCATTGAGGCACAGGCGCACAGCAGTCAAGTGACTAAGTGAGTCAACACTCAACAAATGCAAGACATGCACTTCGGCTTTGGCACTCAACAGGCCGTCAGGTACTGAGGCACAGGCGCACAGCAGTCAAGTGAGTAAGTGAGTCAACACTCAACAAATGCAAGACATGTAGTTCGGCTTTGGCACTTCGACACTCAACAGTCCACGCCCAAATCGCCAGCAGCTGAGGCGCGGAGCAGCCCATGCCCCATGCCAAGAGTAGCTTAGCACTTCTCGGTGGCTCCCGACGACCGGTGTCCCTCCTCGGCTCCTCCCTTGGCTAGTCGGCCCGCCTCTCGCCTCCTCCGGGCTCCCCGCCTCGGCGCCTCTCCCGGTCGGCCGGTCCCTCCCTCGGCAGCTCGACCCCTCCCTCACACATTTTGAAATTTTCGTAGAAAAATCTATTTGTCTTTATTAGCCGTATTTAATTAGCCTCATTTAAACTTTATTAGTCATTGGCTTTGTTCTCTTATCAGAGAACTCTTATGATATCCCTCTATGTGTGTTAAATATGATATTACACGAGTAACTCAATGCTTTATAGCTATGTTAAGCCAACATCATTGCAATCCCTCACTGCACATGATAGAACAATATGTACATATTTTTTTAATTGTCAGTACCTAACCCATGTTCATTCGCGGTAATCAGTTAGCCCTAATTAATTTAGTCTTGATTAAATAGCCATTTTTAATTTTGTACCCACAAATTAGTGTATATTACTTTGTAGTGTTAATTTCGTCGTAATATTTAATTTGTAGTATTTTATGATTATTATCAATCTTCTTACTAATATTCTGTCTATTCTATGTGTTGCAAGTCATGTCTCTACCGGCGCTTCTGGAACACTTCTACGATGAGTACCACCGGTGCAAGCTGTGGATCGTCGGTGACGCGGATGGCACTCCACCCCTGCTGCTTTGGTCGGGGAGGGATTATTGGGAGTTGGATGATCACTACGGCCCAATCCTCTGGGACACGGGCTTGTTGCCCCTTGCAAGGACGGTCTTCGTCGGATGCTAGTTCACCCTAGACGCGAGCCTGCTGTCGGCACTTGTCGACCAGTGGAGGCCCGAGACAATCACCCCTCACTTTCGATGGGGTGAGATGACGATTACTTTGCATGACGTCTCGTTCTTGATCGATCTCCCGATCTGGGGTGAGCCACTTATTTCGGACCCTCGCACCAGCGGACTGGAAGGCCATGCCGGAGCATCGGTTTGGTCAACCTGTCCCGGAGCATGCACGTGGCGTCCCCCAGACTTTGGCTGAGGCACTTCAGTCAATTCTCGTAGGGTGCACCTAACGAGGTCGTTAGGATGCATCTCGTTGTTTACCTTCTTCAGCTCTTTGGTTGGGTCCTGTTTCCAACCACACCGGGTGATTGGTGCTATCCCAGCTTTGTCCGCATCATCGAGTCTTTGGTTGACGCGGAGGCTGGCCGGATACTTCAGTATAACCGGGTATCAGCCGTCCTTTACGGCACATACCGAGGGTTGTGTGACGTTTCGCGGAGCGACACCGATGGTACCCCAACCTGGCCATCTGCTATGTGCTTCTAATGCTGTGGAGTAGAGAGCATTTCCCTGTTGGGAAGCCAGCCATCGAGAGAGCGATGCACCTGTACGCTGTTCCGGATGACAAGATAGACGGTCCCACCATGGGCTTACGGTGGACTACTGCCCGTTTACGCTGGGCCAAGGACAGACCGGCGAGGTGCTACTTGTTGTTCCACAATGAGTTCGAGTCGTTGCACGACAACGACCTCATATGGACTCCATGGTATCCAGAGTTCGTGCACATGGTAGCGCCGCACGGACTGTCCGTGCAATGCATCTAGGACGCAAGACTATGGACGATGACCTGCCACCTAGAGTTCACACATATGATGGAGCCTTATGCGCCACAGCGCGTAATGCGATAGTTTGGTGTGCATCAGGTCGTGCTCCGGACGGCAGACTCCTGCTGTGAGCCGTACACTTGTGAGTCAAACTTCATCCGAGTAATGTTTACACATCTTACGTCTTCTTTTCTAACATCAATCATTCCAGAAATGCAGGCAATCGAGAGCGGGTGGGCATATTCACGACTGACGACCAGTCCAGCACGAGTGGACTACAACATAGACGGAGAGAGCGCACTTGGATGTCTTGCATGAGAAGCATCCGTACGATGTTCAGACGTACGGTGAGTGCATAGAGTGGTACATGCCACAGTCACGTGCATGACTCACCCTTAATCCACCAGAGCGCCACAAGCAGGTCACACACTAGCAGAGCCTTCGTTGCTCATTCGATCGTCACAATGCTTCGCGGTGTGACGACGTCGTAAGACACTTATAGCCTCTGGTCGTTTCAATGAATATATTTATACTCTTCGTTAATGAACCTGTTATGTTTGTCACTACAGTTGGAGCGGGTGCAGCGTATCGCAAGCGCATTGAAGTTCGCCATCCACAGCCCAAACACAACACCGGCGGGGATGCTAAAAACTTTGAAGTACATCTTCACGGACGTCCTGTGCATTGGGCACCAAGTGGGGTGGGGGTGTGCTCTCTCGCTAGGAATACGTAGAAGCCAGTGGCAATGGTAACTTCATTGACACTTTCACCAAGTGTCGGTTGTCCCTCGGAATACGTAGAAGCCGTTGGCGAATACTGGTCGTCCTTGATAACATTGAGAGTACATTGGTTCTCTGTTGTTGGGCTACTGTTGCCGTTCTTGCCGGTCGGATTGACCGAGCTTGTAGAGGCATTCGGATGTTCTGAACTGGTCGGGACGACCGGTTCCTCTGGAAGTGCCACATATGGCGGTGGTGAATCCTCATCCATCCGGTCGATCTCGCTAGTCTCAGCGAGTGGTGAGCCAATGGAGGAGGATGATGATATACCATTTTCTTCCATGGCGCGGATGAATACGTCCATATCGAGGTTGGAGTAGTCCGTCGGGTCGAACCAGTTTTCCTCATCCAAAGTCTCTGCCATGTTCGTATGAGTGATGACGGAGCGAAGGGAGTGAATGAGGAATGCTTGAGCGAAGTGATCTTCAAGAACCCATCGTCTTCTTTCCCACGGATGGTGTTAGCTGTCGACGATCGAGTTGCCGATCTTACGAAATAAAATAGAGGAAAATGACAAAGAGTTATTGGGAGAGACTGTGATTTCTCTTCATTGCTATGAACTGTAATCTTTGCAGGGGGTGCCCTCGACAGTCGGTGGACTAATCCTAATTATACTGAGCGTAGTTATTGCTATGCTATTGAATCAGACTTGAAATATGAATCTAATGTCGATTGTGATGCTTCAATCCGATGCCTTTGTTTCTCTGTGCTCCGTCTTTAAATAACCATCGAAGATGTGACAGTTACACCTGGAGAAGTCGCTTGTTGGAAGTGGCGCGTCCGGTCGGAGGGTCAGTTACAGTTAACGAAACAATAACTGATTGTCTGTTGGCGTCTGTGAGACACTTAACCGCATAGTGGTTATTATGAGTATCTTAGGACCATAAAAAATCTCGTGGTATGGAACAAATATGCCATGTGTTCTATTTATTACATGGTAAGGAATACACTTGGATTCGGATCTAAGTGTCAGTTCATAGCTTTCACGAGCAGTCATCTGGTCAGGGATTGGGTGCAGGATCTCATTCGACCAGGGTACCCATTATGTAACCTTTAGAATCCTTACGACCACAGGGGTCGTTAGGCTTAGGGGTTACGACCATGAAGGCATATGATTTTTTATTATGTATTTAAAGTAATACATAGAGATTTTAATCCTCGTCAAAGTGGATGGTCAAGAAGATGGAGGAGATTAGATCGGCTCTAGTGTAGTCTAGGTCCTGCCTTAGTCTAGTTGGCTATTTCGGTGCTTGCGTACATCCAATATTATTCAAGTTTTTGAGTAATATCGGACGTACACATGATACCCCAGTCGTTTGCCTGTGTAGAGATGTGCTCTCACCCTTTTGCTTTCGCTATCACTTCGCTTTTGTGCAATGTAATCATTTAGCATGTTCGATCCTTATTATAAAACCCGACCCAACGCGGTCTACGTGACTCTAATGATTGTAATATAATATTTGGTTTGATTTACGTTATGTACGAAATGATTTATTGGTGTATTCTGTGAGCGTTATCTATTGATTTAGGGAATAACGCAGTGTTTTCATAGAAGATTTGGATTTGTAAAATCCGAGCCCGACACTAGGGAAGGAGAAGCAATTTAGCTGTATATAATTGTACATATTTTCTCTCTCTATATATGGTCTTACGAGCACAGACGCACCTTGGTATAATTGTGTCGTTGAGTGCTTAACGAAACGCTTTGCACCACCTTGTATTGTACCACTCCATTTCGCTACCATCTCACACACACTCAGGCTCGCGCTCTCCCCCGCCCTCGCGCGCGCTAGCTCTCCCGCCATGGCATCGTACAGGCTTCTAGTCATCCTCGTCTTCTCCACGCTCCTCTCCGCGCCCCCCTCCGCCGCCGACAGCTACCCGGCCGACTGCCCCTACCCCTGCTTGCCGCCTCCCACGGCCGTCACCAACTGCCCACCACCGCCCTCGTCCTCCACGCCGTCCACGTACCCGTACCCGCCGCCGTCGTCCTCCTCCAACACGCCGTCGTCTTACTGGAACTACCCGCCGCCGCCGGGGAGCTACATTCCCTACTACCAGCCTCCCGCCGGCGGTGGTGGTGGGGGCTTCAACTACCCGGCGCCACCGCCGCCGAACCCCATACTGCCATGGTACCCTTGGTACTACAGGTCGCCGCCGTCGGCGGCGACGTCCGTGCTGGCGCGGGGGTGTTCGGTTCTTGTCCTGGTGGCCGTGGTAACTGCTGCTGGTTTAGTTACTATGTTTTAGCGCTCATTTTTTTTTGTTCTTATTAGTTTTTTTTTTGCTTTGTTTTTATTTTGGAGAAATATATAACCAGGTATCATCATTATTATTGTACTACAACCTATTGCTCTAGTTCTTCCTTTCTTGGCCTAATGACATTACTTTTGGATAGTGGAGCAACTATTAATTGCTAGTTCTTGAGATCGAGTATAATATAGATATGCATGGCTAGTGACACGAAGAATCTTCTGCTTTTCTGAGTGCCTATCTCCTTTTTATATACTGGTAGTTTCTTCCCGTGTAAAATTCTGCTCTTCTGTGTGCACACTGCTATCGGTTTTTCTTGTGGGAGAGTCTCGCGCTACCTTGAGCCGACAATAACCTTGTAAAGGCCATAACACAACGGGGATTCACTCTGGACAAAGTCCGAGGACTAACCTCAGTAAGACATGACACATCGGGGATCCACCCTGTACGAGGTCCAAGGACCAACTCCGGACGAGATTCGAGGACCAACCTCGGTGAAGCTTAACGCGTCGGCGAATCCACTATGGACTCGGTTGAGGTTGAAGCTTGACACATCGACGAATCCACTCTGGACCGATTCGGAGTAGCCACATGCCGAGGTCTTGTCAACACCCGTATAGACGGAAGGTCGACGATGTCATGTATCTCGAACATGGTGGGGCCCACTTGACGTTATGGATGAAAGTACCCCGAAGCAAGCTAAGCACCGAGGTCAACGATGTAACTTCGGTGATCTCTTGTTCCCACTCTACATATAGGACCCCTTGTAAATGGGGAGGAGAAGATCACTTGTAACTGTACAGCACATATGAAATATATCGGTACGACTTATTGTGTTTGATTCTCTTTAATACCTCCTTCGCATCCTCGGCGATCGACACATCTGACCTGGGGTGCCACAAATTTACTATTCGATCTCGTATCGACGATAGTTTTTTAGGGTTTAATTCTTCGATATTATGCCAAAATGAGTTTTATTCTCTATAGCATCAACGAAGAGAGGAATGAATTGGATTTGTAAGCTTCGAGTGAATAAATACGACCTACGACCGATCGATTAAGTACTCGTACCATGAATCTTGATTTGGCATACATAACCTCTTTACTTAAGCTCTAACTCGATTAGACCAACGTACCACGTTCAAAATTCGCATTTAGTTGCCCGGCAGAGCAACTTGAATGCAAATTTGATTAGACGCCGTAGTACATGCATGCACTTAATACATTTAGGCCGTAGGAACTTTGAGATATTTTCAAGCTTAATTTACACTCGTCCGTACGTGCACACTGTAAACTATACAAATGTGCTTAATTTTTAATTTCTCGGGGTTTGTTTTTGTTTTTGTAATGCATACTCTCCTACTACTATCGAGTATCAACCCCCTTTTTCTTTTTTTGCCAGAGGAGCTTAATTAGCTACAGATTTGAAAATTTCACATGGATGGGCGCTGTTAAAGGATCTATGTACTATATATTCGCAAAAAAGTTTTTCTTTTTTGAGGATTTTTGGACTTAAAAGGACGGATGGGAATTGGAGGGGAAAAGGAGGAGCTAGCTATGGGGCCGGGAGGTACGTTGGAAGTGGAAGCTAGCTAGGATCCGAGCGTCTTCCTCTAGCTTCTTCTTGTTTGGCATTCTTGGTTTCTCTGTGACATTACATGTAGTAGTAGTAGTAGTACTCCTACATCATGCATGTCAGTCAACTCTTGCATACTAGTAGCAACAAAGTTGGTGACATCCGTCCGATCCATCGGGTCAAATTAGGCGTGCTTCTAGTAGTCCGGTGTACATGCGTGCACATGGGGTACATACACATACACACACACACGTTAAGCCTAGCTAGCTACAATTATTTGAACAGCAATGTTACTACTCTCCCAAGTTTTACATATATAGTATATATAATCCTTGCCTAATCACTACGTAAAGTCTCGTTTGGCTTACTTTCAAGCCAAGCCCCTTTGTCACTCACGAAAGATAAATATTCGAAATGAACCCAAGAAGAAGGAACTTTCCACCGGCACGAGAATCAACCATGATCAAAAGCAATCAAGCACATATAGCAGCCTTCTTTTCTTTCTTTTTTTTTTACTTCACAGCTCACAGGCAAGATGCTCGATCGTCGAGATGATAAAAGTGAAGAAAATTTCCTATGTAGCTTTAGCTAGCCCGGTGATTCGGCTAGCAGCGTGCGCAGGCGAGCTTGCAAATGCAGTGTCGTTGCCGTGAAGTTTCGCGCACAACCACACCACGCCGCAGGTGAAAGAAAGGAAGGCAAGCAAGAAAGAAATGAAGAAAGGAAGGAAGAGAATAAAGCCTATTTACAACACAAAAGAGAGAGAGAGAGAGAGAGAGAGTTCATGCTAGGTGGTGCTAAAGCTTCTTTTTTTTTGTAGGACATGCTACTAGTATTGTCCAATTGATTGCCATCACAGCATTTTTAACCAAAGACAAATATGGCATGATTGGAGTCCGTACGTAGTCACAAAAGACAGCTTTTTCTCATGCTACATAAAGTTTTCTATGTATCTTGTGTAATGGCAATTGTCATGCTGCTATAACAGAAGCAGCTAGCTCTCCCAAATAGCCATGATCAATGCATGAGTGACTTTTGATCTAGCTTTTTATCATTTTCTCCACCCTCGAGATGAGATCATGGCACATGTCCTGACCAATGCACCATGCCATGTGCATGCTACGCTACTGATCCAGCCACGTTCTACTCCGGACTCGTGAACCCGCACAGAGAAGAATGGAATGGAAGCACCGGGCACACGTGTCGATGTATTCTCATCGGATCCAAGGGATATCCGATCCATACCACGACTTTGCGCACTTCAAGCTGGTCTCGGAGAATGAAATCAAACTTGCCATCCCCGAATGCTAAGAGCATGGACACTGGATAATTATCAGGAGCACAGAGAATTATACCGTCCTCTTATCTCGTGTAGTATTCAACATAACACAAGAAAAAAGATACATTGTATATAAAAAAATGCTATCTATAGATATATATTTTTAGTGCCGTCTATATATGATATAAAGAAGTATTATAGATAACAGTTATCTATACTATTGTATATGTTCTATAAAAATGTTACTAAAGCTTTTTTTGGAAGAGGAGAAAGTGTTCATAATTTAACAAGGGTCAGCCAGCACAGGCAGTAGTTACATGCATGCAGATAGTACAGCTTTCCATCTTGCCATGCATTGATGCATGACGGGCAAGCAAACTTTTCTGCCCTGGACTGGATGCTCAAGCTTGCATAACACAAAACTCCCTTTTTTTTGTAATGCTGATGCACTGAAATCTTGCTTCAAGAGTTGCAGGCTTCCAGCCATACAAAAAGCTTGCTTTAAAATTTCACCAGTAGCTGCAACTACAGTCTATGACACGGCAATATATAGCAAGCATGCACAAGGTGCTTTCTTCAGGATGGGTAGAATTGTGGCCGTAGGATAATGAGTAGTGCGTCGCAATTATGGTTGCCATGCTCATGTTTTTGTCGAACATAACTTTGCCTGAGAATGATGCAAGCATCATTTCAAACTTCGTTAACGAGGTGATCTTCGTGCTTCAGTATTAATTAGGCACACGATCCAACAAAAATATACTCCCTACCTGAACAAACTCTGTTAACACCTCAACTGGGGAAGGTGAAAAACATGCAACTCGCAAGTGCAGCAAACCAACCACCAAGAAACTTCTGGTGAACAATGCTCCATGACCAGAGTAACGGGCTTTGTCACTAACCAAATTTCCTCAGTATATACTCAATATATTTGCTAATCATAGAGAACTGGCTTATACATGTACAGTAGTAACAAGAAGAAAGTCTACTACTTCTAAGTAGTAACAAGAAGAAAGTTTACTACTTCTAAGAAGGAAAAAAAACTTCCGATTTGCAAAAAAGATGGCCTTTTCCATTATCTATGTTGGGGTAATCAGGATAGCTGGACAACCATACCATGGGTACCAGAAAACACAGTACAGCCATACCCTTTGAGAACGACTTCAGCTTTGGCTGCAATGCCCCATCTCTCTTTCCTTTTCTGCTGGGCTGCCTATGACAAAGCCGTCTGTTGCATTCCTTTATCTTCTCTGTCATGCCAATCTGCGTGAGGCTGTTCCAGTGCAGTGCCTTTTCTACTTCAAAATGTGAATTCAACATTTCACATCATTGAACATTTGAGCATTCACCACAGGCTTGTAATTTCTAAGCACAAAAACAGAACTTTAAGCTGAAGAAACTATAGCTAATACTGGCAGATTTGAACTTGTCAAAAGCTCCCAAGAGTGTAATGTAATGTACAGTCTGAAGTTAGAAAACTAGACAAATATATATACTAAATTCTAAAAATATGACATGTTGCATATTAGCTAGAGCAAGAAACAATTAAGCATATGGAGAAGGTCATGCACATGTTAAATAAAAAATCTATCGGCGAAACAGATTTAGTTCCTTCCAGAAGTAAGGTCAAGACATGACATGAACTTCATCATGTAAGCAATGAACTAACCAAATAAAGCATTTCAGATTATAAGATCAGATCAAGGTGCTTAAGAAGATACTTATCCAAACAGCTGGGCCTGGGGCTATTCAGGTTGAATGGTCGATGCACAAGTGCAAAGCAATTTTCTCAAACAATGCCAATACTAACATAAGTTGACTCTTCTATGAGATGATAAAAGCAAAGTGGATAGAATAAAGCTCAATTTGTACGTGAAGTTATCGAGATTTCCTTTTCTCTTTCAATCGGCTCATACTCCTACTTGTATTGTAAACATATGCATTATTTTCTTTTCTTTTCTTTTACGTTGTTTGAAGCTTCTTTTCCTACAAAATCCCCGGAGGCTAACAACTACCAAACATATTTGGATTTGGACCTATAAATGTTGCTTTCACACATTAACTTAACAAGCATTACCACATCATACAAAATACCAATTAAAACACCTACAAATTAGCAATATGTCAATACTTTGATAGCATAATTGCCAATGAAAGATTTGGATATGTAGATGTTGCTTTTACACAATAATTTAACTGATAGTAGCGCATCATAAAAAATGCGAACAAAAGCAAGTACAATTTAGCCATATGGCAACAATTTGCTAGTAAGATGACTCTGAAATCTGAACACAAGTCAGGTTCCAATCAAAGCATGTACCGTTGAAATATAATATTCGGTACTAGAATGCATAACTCATCACTGCCATATAGTATCAAAATTTTCGGACATGAGCATCACAGCTACCAACAGTAAACAATTTTCAAAGTGCATTTGAATCTCTCACACATCTTGATGCAAACGAAGCAGCAAGTCCAGGATTGGTCCAGAAGACTCAGCCTCTGCATCCAGCTCTCCCACCATCACCTGCGCAGCCCTCAAGCCCTCCCGCACCTCTGAATTCAACACAAGGTGGGAGAAGGCACGCTGTCAGACTGCTCGAACCTCAGCATCCCTGCTGCCCCCGGGAACCTCTGGTACTTCCCTATCCACTTGGTGAGATATCTCATCAGCCTGACCACCTCCTCGCCATCCAGCTCAAGGCGAGGAGGGCCATGGCGTCGGCGCGCGAGACGAGAGAGGAGGGAGTGGTTAGGGTTTTGGGTTGGGGGAGATGGATGGACCAATAATCGTCCTATTCGTGTGGTTCACTGGCAGGGCCGGGCCGTATCAGCATGCTATGCCTATGAGTATGCCTTGGCAGATGGGCCGTGCGCAGGAGACAGGCAGCCACATGGGCCGTCATTTTAGGCCTGTTGGATGACGCAGAGGGAGGCCATGATCCGACCGGACTGCCTGGTGATTCTGCCGGAGACGTAGATCCAGATGAGCTGATGCGGCTTCATGATGCCATTCGCCGACGAGCATGCAAGCACTGAGCCTCCAAGCTGAACCATCACGTACAAAGGCAGCTGCACTGCATATATACAGATGAAAATTCAGGTGTTTCCTTTAAGTGCACTAGCATTGCAAAATTTGCAATGACAGGAGATACATTGATCCGATGGCTAGGTGATTTGTAGAGTGTGCAGGTGTACCTTGGTCCAGGGGAAGTACCGGAAGACGGTGAAGGTGATGGTCAAGGCAGGATTGAAACGTGCTGGGCCGAGCCAACTCAGGACAAAGGCGACAGTTAGAGCAGCGACGAGGCATACTATGGGAAACGTCAGAGTGTGCTACATCTCCTGCATCAGCGCCTCTACGCAGGACCAGAAAACCACCAGAAACGACGCCAAGCCCTCCACTGTCAGATACTCAGTTAGCCACAGGAAATGAGGTTTAGAATGAGCAGAGTCTTAGATTAGACCGAAACGACTGCTGTAAAATTTATCTCAATCCTCAGCTCGTTTCTGTATCTGACATGGTGCGGTGAAGGAATTAGGAATGCAAATGCTTTAGTAAATTAATGGATATTGATCACGCATGTACCTCCCGTATGAAATGGCCAATGACTAGACCTTTGGTGACATGATCAGCAGTCGGTACTTCCTGATCATGGCAAGCCTGCTCTAAATCCTGTCCATTCCCCGCGACACGCTCGTCGTCGACGCTCCCAACGACGATGTCTTTCCCGACATGATGATCCATTGTCGTTTCAGTAGAGTACTACAATTCTTCCTTGTGTATACCATCCAGGAATCTGCTTCTTGAACAAGTGCAGACATATTGACCTGGATCATATGTAATGGTTGGCGCAACCGTACTACCCTCCACACACTCTTGGCATGTCAAAACTGTAAGATCAGTAACCGCTCGAGCATGCTGCTACGGCATGCACTGAATTAACCATCCGTGTGTGCATGTTAACACTCGCTTTGTTCTTGATCGATCGAACGATAAGCGGTTAATTGGTTCTTCAGGTTAATCGCTGGGTTTGTCCATCAGGAAGAAACTGTACATAAATTACCATCGTGCTTGTGAGCCGCACCAGATGTTAGATCCACATGTGGCCGTAACATTGTTGGTCCGGCCCAGACACGACATGGCCACACTGTTCATGGGGCTGGGCTGGCACGGTATGAAGATCTGTGCCGTGCATAGGTTGACCCCTGGCACGATAGGCCAGCTCGGCATGACACAAACAGTGCCGGGCCGTGTCAAGTACGGCACGAGCCCATCAACCCACGTAGCCCATTTACAGAGAGGCCGAGGCAGGCCGCCAGGCGGCCCAGGCCCCAGGCCGCAGGGAGCGCCGGGAGGGAGGACGGTAGCAAGGGAGGGAGGAGGAGCGGCGAGCCAGCAAGGGAGGGAGGGACCCAGGAGGAGGCGGCGTCGGAGTGAAGGGAGGAGAAGGCGGCAGGGCCGTTCGGGAAGAAGGGATTATAACGGCCTAAATTTTTATTTTCAGCTAAAAATAAAATTTAATTATTTTTCTAGAATTTTTGATTTTTTTTTTAAAAAAATTCCTAATTATTTTAAAGCCAACATATTTTATTTGCAAAATTAATTACCAATATTGAGTTAGGAATAATTTTATTATGTTCAAAATGATTCAAGGAATTTATGTGTATTTTTCTAGAATTTTTGAACTTTATATACTATTTTTAAAAAATCTAAATGAATTATTTCAATTTTTGTAATTCAAAAATGTTAAAAAAATCAGAAAAATCATTCGGATCGAATTCTCCCACGGCCCATTCCTGTTCCCTTCCCACGGCTCGACTTCTCGGCCCGCTTCGCGCCTCCGCGCCTCTCCGCTTACCCTCACCGATAGGCGGGCCCCACCTGTCGGCCTCACCTCCTCGTCGTCTTCCTCCCGTTGGGAGCCCATGCTGAGCCGCGTCCACGCTGCGTCACAACCGCCAAAAATTAGTCGTCGTCGGTGCATTTTCCTCCCCTTCCCTCCCCGTTTTTCGCCCACGGATTGGGTTATTTTGGAAAGTCACCTAAGTCAATTAAGGACCGATCTTCAAGTCGCATCTTTCTAAGCCTCATCGTACTACCACATATCCTGAATGGGCAGGACTAGGCTAAATAATTTACAGTATTTCACCATAGTTGTGCCATCCAATTGTGTGGGTGTCTTTATGATCTACTTTTATGTATTCTCACATTGCGCAAGAGGGGCCTTAAATCCGATGGATTTCTATCCAAACGAAGCGAAACCTTAGCGAGGCGGGATTACGATAGGATGGTGCATTGTAAAAGTCTTGTAATAATATCTTAGTCGCGCACCTTCGGAAGTGTGAAACGGACATTACGAGTGATTATCTCTTGTGGGTAAAGTTGTACAATCTCTATAGAGTGTAAAACTATTCGAAATAGTAGTGTCTACGGTCACGGACATGCTTAGCAAAGTTAGATTTTGGTTTGTTTTCAAAGGACTTTATCGAATGATTTTGGATATCGTATCCACCTGGAAAACCGGGCGGTATGTCGTGTGATAGGAAGGTATCCTTCACCACTCATTCATGAATGTTATCTCACGGTAAAACTTGAGATTTGAAAAATAAATTTTAATTATAGAATAAACTGCTTTATAACTTAGTATGAATATTTAAATGAAAAATATCGTTTTAAGCAAGCTGAGCCATATAAGCCTTCCTTTGATGAATCCTTGCATGCATTATAATCTAGTATTGGGTGTAACTTGCGGAGAACGGTTGGTTGTGCTCACCCTTTCTTAATAAAATTGTTGAGCAGGAGAAGAATACTACGTGGATGATGAGAACTTAGACAACTAGGCTGCGCCCCCAGACGATTGCCTGTGGCGAATCTTGTGGCCTACCCTACTGCTTTTCCTCCCGCTGTATTTTGCTTATTGGCTTTATGCCCATTTTGTAACAAACTTTAATTGCTATCAACGAATGACGTATTATGGTTATGCTACCCACTTTTGTTTAACTGTATACACTAGCTATTCCTGGACTAGTGTACGAAACACAGAGAATCTGGGATCATTTGCTCCCGGGTTTAACAGGGAGGCAGGGAGCCGGGAGGAGGTGGAGGAGGGGGGCGACGCCGGCATGGAGGGAGGAGGCCAGGAGGGAGCGGCGCCGGCGTGGAGGGAGGAGAAGGTGGCGAGGCCGGCTCGGGAAGGAGGGAGCCGGGAGGAGGTGGAGACGAGAGGAGATGGAGGAGGAGTACGGGGAGGAGGAAGAGGAGGCATTGGCGTGGAGGGAGGAGAAGGCGATGGCGCCGGCTCGGGAAGGAGGGAGCGGCGCCGGCGTGGAGAGAGTAGGCTGGGTAGGCGGTTGGGAAGTGGGCCACAACGGGCTTGTGGGGCATGCCTGACACGGCACGTGACCCAACTAGAATCTGTCCATTGGACGTTTTTTTTCCCTTTTTACCGTTTGGTCCTTTAAAATCAAAAAAAATTCAAAAAATCCTAAATTTTTTTTCTAGAAATAGCCACCATACCCCCTCTCATTCAGTACATATCAATTCCTCAATCTCTCTTTCAAATTCTAGTTTGCAAATTCAAATTCGTTGTTAGATAATTTGGCAAAATTCAAAAAAACTTTGACAAATTTTGAAAAAAATACTTTTCGGCAGTAAGTCAGCAAAAGAGGTATAATTCTATTTGTTGCATACTTTTATTGTTAGTACTTGTTATGCTAATAAGAAAGTAATAATAGTGTTAGTTTCAATTTTGTAGTTTTCATTATGGACAGTTACGACAGCTTTGCTCTTAGTGATTATAGACTTTCACGGAGGAAGTTGCATCCATAAAGGCTGTTGCGGCTGCCTCAAACCAACCGAAGTTGTTACCAGAAGGGCAAGGCGGAGTTACGTCATCGGGCTCCCCGATAGCATCTTCATCGATAACCACCGAAGCAAAGAGTTTGAGGTCTTCTACATTGGGAGTGTGAGATAATTTTGAAAGGGCAACCAAGCCAGACACACAGGGAAATCAGGTATCATATGTTATTTGTAAAATTTATCACAATAAATTGCCTGCAAGGTCTACAGATGGAACGAAGCACTTGCTTAGACATGCTACAAGATGTAAGGCTAAGCGAGGATTGGTGATGAGGCAGATGCAATTGCAGTACAACCCCGACAGTACGGTACGTAGCTAGGACTACGATCCTGAGGTAGCCCATCAATCTCTCTGTCGTTTAATTGCTTATGGGGATTTATCGTTTGGCTTTGAGGAGTCTACAGAAGTTCGTTCTCAGTTACACGAGGTTTACCAAAGGTATGAAAATAAGTTCCAGAAAGTCCTCCTTCAACGACCTCTAGTAGCCCCCACCTCAAGTAGCAAGATAAATATGTGGGGCAAGATCTTTGGTGGCTCTTCCTCCAGGTCCAAGTCTTCTTCTTCTACAATGGCTCCTTCTCAACAAAGTCCAAGACCAACCTCTCACATAAGGAGTGGAGAATTATCCTCTATCTGAACAGTGATACGGTTGATTACAACTCAGAAAACTTCAAAATTTTGCACTGGTGGCATGAGCATAAGTTAGCATATCCCGTACTATCCATACTTGCACGTGATGTGTTAACTATTCCTGTCTCAACGGTTTGCTCCGAGTCTGCTTTCGGTCTTTCTGAAGAATATTGGAGGAGGGAAGAACACCTTTCACAAGTGTGATGGTGGAAATACTTCTAACTGTGAAGGACTAGGAACAAGCTGATTCACGAACACACCACTCTCTGGAAAATCCAGAGTTGTCGGAGGTGTTCAAAAAATCTGTACCTAGACAAGAACACCTAGAACAAGGATGTATGTGGAGCTATAGGCTGTACTCTTTTTTCCTTTGTCAAGTTTTTCTCATACTGAGTTTTTTACTTGGCAAATATTTTAACGAGCCAACCATTTGAACATTAATAAAGTTCTTTATTACATTTTTAATAGGCTTGTCTCATTTTTTACAATTTTCATATCTATTTCTGTATTCTACACAATTTCCTATTTTTTTCTTTCTTTTTTTTGAATTTTTTAGGCGTAACGAGCTAAGTGGGCTGTAACCGGCCTATCGGGCTAAATGGGTTTGGGCTAGGCCTAGGCCAGCTCCCTGATACATGGGCCGGCACGGCGTGGCCCATCTATTAGTCGGGCTACGAACTTCGCTTCGCTTCAATGCAAGTTCAGGAGTTAAGTGGCATAACATCGCAAGTTCAGGGGCTGTGAAAGTAAAATGCAAGTTCATAGAGCTAAGTGGCACAACATCGCAAGTTCGGAGTTAAGTGGCATAACATCGCAAGTTCAGGGGCTGTGAAAGTAAAATGCAAGTTCATAGAGCTAAGTGGCACAACATCGCAAGTTCAGGGATCTACAATGCAATTCTAGTAGTGCCTTACACAGGTAAGAAACCTAAGGAAATCATGTGAATAATAGTCAAGAGATAAGCCACTAACATGTATCTTTTTTCTCAAGATACTTACAACGATATCCTGTCGCTGTTCTTTGATTCTCAAAATTGCCCCAATCAAGAAAACAATTGAAGCCAAACCAAAAGATTGAAAAGGTTTACTAAGGGAAGGGAAGGGAAGGAACTGACGGACATAATTGGGATTAGTTGTCTATGAAAGTACATAGTGTGATTGATGAAATGGAAAAGTACATTCCTAGGCACCAATTCCAACGATCTCCGGCAACACCAGTTCCATTCCCTGTAAACCACCTCAAGAGACGCCTAGAAGATCATTGGGAGGAAAATTTTCTAAATCCTGTGTATGTTCTTGTTGCCCAAGGACTAGAGGATCATTGGGAGACATGCAATATATATATATATACACACGCACATTTGATTATCATAAAATTGTTGGTGCCTAAGTACAATATAAAACTTATTCATATATTACTTCCTATAAACTGACAATGCTATGTTCCAATGACATCACCTTTGATGTGATCTACGAATAACAACGCTATGTTCCAAATGACAACCCCTTTTTTGATGTAATTTACTAGGAAACAAACGAAGTAGCTAGAGCCTATATATAGTAGGATAAGCATTTGAGAGCTTTTATTGCATATTACCGCATGATAATACAGATATTTACACATTTTAAATAGAGTTCACAAAGTAGAAGTGGCAAGAAAGCAGCAGCAAATAAGAACATTTTTCTTCTTCTTTTCTGCGGCCTCCTAAGTCTGTCTTTTGTTTCACGTCTGGCAATGGTACCGTGAAATAGTCGCAATAACACGAAAAATATTCTACAGTCATGCCCGAAAGAAAATTTGTTTCTTTAGTTGAGAAGTCGGCAATCGTTTTGCTGAAGCCGTGTGTGTCTGATTTTTGTCGGACATCGGCATATTCTTAAAAAAAATCGACGCAACTTAGCTTTATTCTGCAATGCAATTGCTGAACAAATCCAGAAGAGATCAGATGCGAAATGAGCCGTGCAGAAGCTCCACACGCAAAGGTTAGCACGCGAAAAGTCTTTCCAGCGTTTGATCAAGCAATGGATAACGTAAAAAAGCTACATGATCAAGCTATGATGGGCGACAACTCCCTTTGAGACGCAAAGAAAGCAGGAATAATCAGCAGCCTTTCTTGTGGTCAAATTAGTCATCATCATATTCTAACCAGGCCGGCCGATGAGACAAAAGGCTTTTTACATACAAAGAAAATGATCTAATGGTCTATTATCAGCAGCATGCTTTTCCAACTGTACTATCTGAAGCAGTTTTTTCAGACGTAGTGAAAGAGAAATGTCTAATGAAGTCTCAGAATATTCAGTGATCAAATCAAGAAATGACACGTTGACCTTTCGTACACGGACAACGAAATACGATTGATGACCGAACGGTCGAATTGTTTAATCTGAAGCAAAGTACACCGTAGCAGAGTCCAAAAATACCAAACATTAAGCTAATAGAATGTCTAGTCAGAAATGACGGAATCATAGCCAGAAGCATCAGACTGACAAACAAGGTGATTGATTGCCTGGTTAGGCTCAAAAGGAAGACATTTAGTCAGTAAACATAAAAAATGTGGTCAGAAATGAAGTACTCCACACAGAACTTAAGGGTCTAGTCTTTTTCAGACATGAAGAATGGGATCTCGACTTTATATCATGTACAATCCATTCCTCGGAGGAAATTGCGCCCCCCCCCTCCTCCTTTTTTTCTTTTTCTTTTTTGCTTTTGATACATGCACAAAACATGGGAAGGGGAAAATGAGAACGCGAAGAAAATTTGTCCTTTTTTTTTTCAGAACAACACACAAGATTGAAATGGAAAAGGAACCATGTCAAGAGCTCAAGTATATGAGCGCTTACACAGTTACACCAGTCACTCGGTCCTGTCGAGGCCCGGACCGGCATCACCAGCAATCTCATTATTTCCACTATTTCTACTTCCATTGCAAAATAAGGCGGTCACCTGAAGCAACTTTATGCGAAAGAAGCCCGGCGCTGCAAATGCCTCAAGCTCTGCTCCATGCTGACCTTCACCATCTCAGCAAGCATCTTCTTAGCTTTCCCACCAGGGTCCTCGCCATCTATTTGTGAAGCAATGTTGCTTACAATGTTCTCGAGCGTGTCTGCCTGCAGCTTTGATCTTGAATATGGTGAGTTCCGCAACAAGTCAAGAAGAACATGGGCCTTCACTCTAGACTTGGGTGTACCATGGACTGTGAGCTCAAGAAGACCGGGAATTGCCCCTTCATTTAGAATGAGATCTCTATATTTACTGCGATCACTCTCACACATTGTTAGTAGCGCTCCCACGGCATGCTCTCTACCTTGAATGGAGCCTTCCTCAAGTACCTCCACAATGGTGAGCACTCCACCTTCCTCAGAGGTCAAGGCCACTAGACCTTGATCGAAGGCAAGCAATGATTCCAAAAGCGCACAGCATTTGTCAGCTGTTTTGGAGGACCTCTTGCCACCCTTCAGTAACTCAATTAAAGGGGGAATAGGTTGAACAGAAAGGATGATTTGAAGGTTATCTGTAATCGTGGAGAGGTTGTAAAGAGCCATCACTGCGTCATTCTTGGCTTGTGGATTCCCTTCTTTGAGGACCTTTACAAGGAGAGGGATCGCTCCAGAAGCACTTATAATAGGTTTATTTGTAGACGAGGCTGAGAGAGTAAGGAGAGCAGCAGTCGCATACTCCTGTAAGTTTAGATCACTTGATTGCAAATAACCTAGCAGCGGCTCAAGTGCACCAGCATCCACTATCTTGATCTTATTCCTGCATAGATAAAACAATCTAAGTTTTAAAAAATCACGCATCACAAACAGTCCTCAGCAAGTCAAATATTGCTGACACACATTAGTACGCCACTAACCACGTTTCAGATAATAAATCATTCCAAATTGATAAAATTTTAGCAAATAAAGATATACCTATATTTCTATCGAGGAAGACCACATTACTCTCACATGATCATATATACATTAACTTAGGCTCAAATAGCGTAGATTGGCCATCAAAGTCAATGCTAACAAAGTCCACACTAATGAAGGAATTAGCTGCACATTAATACCTCAATGCCTTACTACATGAACTATCACTAGCAGAAGCAAGACGTTTCATCAAGGATGAACTATGGCAGAGATAAACTGTGAGCAAGTACAAGGTCCACAAAGAGTGTCCCTAGTATACTACTGGACTCTGACAAAACAGTGCCAGGCCAATCCACAGTTAGGCCAGCTATGACAGAGATCTAAATTAAAGGCTCTGCAACTACTAGGATAGTTCCCCAAAGGGCATTGAATCTCTTAAGTTTTAAGTATGAATCTTAGACCAAGATGGACGCCGTGACGAGATTTTATAAATGTTGCTAATTTGAATATCACTGCTTTAAGTCTGATTCATGTTCTCAAAAGAGTACCATAAATGTGAGATATGGGCAGCTACACCATCCAAAACACCCCGTACATGTCCAGAGGTGAGGAACTAGAGGCCTTAGGTAAGATTTAATGTATTAAAAATCCTAGTGCCCAGAAAGCACTATAACGACTAAAAGGGATGTACTAGATACAATCTCTCAAGACAGAGAACTTGGAACAGTTGATCCCACTATAACCAGTGGCAGTCAATAGAAGTCATCAGATTCTTGAGAAAGAATTGTCTGAACGCCACAGTGGTGCCGAATTTACCACATGTCTATCCTTGTTTTGCTTCTAGTACTTGAGAAAATAAAGGGACTCAAGAAGGAAACAATTCTGACTTCTGGTACATGGCACCATACTTGTCTGACTTCACTTTTATCCACCGGTTGGCATTCTAACTTCACTTTTATCCACCGGTTGGCATGAGGCGCCTCCCAAGAACCATGAGGTCAACATGCTTGGATATATCTCAAAACAAATTAGGTCACGGCATGGGCGCAAAATTCCTAAAAGGAAGTACGGGATAACTGTATCTTGACCAACAGCAGTTGAAAAGAGGGGAGACATATTAGGCAGCCGAAGAAACCTTCCACAAAGAAAACATTTTTTTCCAACTTCCTGGTGTTAGATTTTTCTCAGAACCAGCCAACCAGGGTAGGGTGGTTGGCAGCCTTAGGTTAGCTTCCAAATCAGACCAACTGTTTCTTCCAACATCTAAACCGACCGTTTCCTTTGCTTTCCTCTTGCTGCCATTTCCAAGAAATCTACACATTCTAGGGAACGCAGATTAGCTGAAGAGTCACTGGAACAAAATCTCTTTGCTACTAGCAAATACTCTGCGATTCGCTGCGCGTCTAAAAAAGCAAGATGATGCCCCCTTACCAATTTGATGATGATGGTGATGATTAGCTAGAAATCAGGTGCCAAGTTATCCTAGCCGGTTTCTCAGAATATACTTGAGAATATATGCGCGATTACTGAGTGCGATTATTAAGAACATATCTTCAGTTTGCATCATGGTAAAAACAATCACACATCATAGTAATATAGATTTACTACCGATGGCTCCAGAATTAAACTTTACCCAACCACACAACTATGCGATCTTTCAGGTACAGAGGAGGACCAAAGGAGGAGGGATTTTATTTATCTTAATTAGACTTAATTATCATTCTGATTCATCGAAGGGAAAAAAATCAGAATGATAAGCAGCCGTGATTAAACAATTGAAACGATTTGTACTACCAAAATCAGTTCAATAACTAGTAATTAAACAGGCCCATACTAGAACTAAACGATGAAAACTGCGACTTTTCCTAGGATTCGGCACGCTTGCACCAAAACAGCCAAGCAATCGAAGAGAAGGTCAGCGAATTTCGCGAGAAAAGGTGCAAACTTTCGAAAATTCACCAAAGCAATTGGGCCGAAAGAAGCAAAGATTGCCGAATTTATTGAAAAGGGAAGTATGTCAAAGACTTGATTTTTTTAAAATGAAAAAACAAATATTCAGACTTAGGAGCATATAGAGCAAGGCAAGGAAGGGTTCAGGTTCCCCACCTCTCGTCCCTGACGGCGAGGTTGAGCAGGGCGAGGAGCGCGGCCTCCCCGGCGTCAGGGGCGCCGGAGCGGAGCATGGCGACGAGGGGCTCGACGGCGGCGGCTAGCTTGCGTCGGTGCCTGGAGGAGGCCCGGGTGAGGCGGCGCACCTCGCGCGCGGCGTCGACCTCCCCGGCGCGCACCCGGTCGACGAGCGTCCGCAGCACCGCCGCCTCCGAGGGCCGCGCCGCCGCCGCCGCCGCCACGGTTGCCTCCCCGGACGGGCCCGCCTCCGGCGACTCCATCTCCATGGGCTGGCTGGGTGGGTTGGGCTTTGCTTTGCTGCGTCCTGCGTCTTCCTCTCCCTCGCGCGCCGCTCGCTTTGGAAGAGAAAGGAGAGGGGAGGTGGGTCAATCCATCGTCTTCTTATTAGAGGAGAGGACGGGGTTGATAACGCCAAGTAACGGCGACGGCGACGGCGACGGGGCCGCTAGTTGTCTCCCCTTTCCGTTCCGTTGGGTTCTCTCTCCTCTCTCCTTCTTCTCTTTCCCTTTGTCAAAGTCTCATCCAGTGTTTGTTTCAGCCGTAGACATGGGCAACTGCTACGCCACATGACAGCTAGTTCATTGAGGGGATGTTGCTCACCAGTCAAGCTTTCAGCCATGGATGCAGGCTGAGTGACTGAGAGCAAGAGAAGAAGAGCACGCAACGGCAACGCAAGCTGCATGCGCCTCTGCTATAGCTTGTTTGGTCGTGCGTCGCATCGTACAAACACGTGCGATCGACTTTGACAATGTCAGCCAGCATCGACACTCAGTCATGAAAGGAGCGGTGCTTATTAGAGCATGAAGATGATATACACAGGGTTGACACTGATATTTACTTGCTAGAAGAACTACATTTTGTGTCACTGTTCTCGAACAGTGAACAGTTCATCAGGGATTAAATGCCCAGATCGATGGAGGTTCGTCCTGGTTTGAATAGTACGACTCAGGGTGACCAACTAAATTACTCGCATTTATCACTGATGAGACCCCATAATTTCTACTTTCTAGAAGGACTTGTCAAGGCACCAAACAGAGTCTACGAGACTGAGCACCTGCAACGAGTTTGTTGTTGATAAAGTGCAAAGAAAATCATCCAGCCTGGTGAGGCTAGCTGCTGCATGGGAGTGTGGTTATGAATTATCACGCACATAAAACAGGCGCAAAAATGTGAAGCAGCCAACAGAAGAATGACAGAATGAAAAGCTTAAGGGAAAGATGTTTCCACCATAAATCTTCTAAAGATACCTAACGATGCGGGGTGCAACAGAATGTAGCATGGCAAAGTGTTATGGGTGCATACAGTGGCGAACCAGGATATTTTTAGAGCTTCGGCACAAACTTTGAATACAAGTAAAGAGTGTACGACTTGATCCAACAAAAAAACATAACTAATTATGGAAAACATGGTCAAGCCCTTAACTAATACAATTACTAAGTCTGTATTGACTCCATTCTTCTTATAAAGTTCCAAAAACATCAAAATTAAAATGATGCTGACGTACCAGGAGGAGGGACTTTCTCCAGACGACCTAGGGCAGCTGCCATGGCTCGCCCCTATGGTGGTTCCGCCGCTGGGTGCATAGGCCACATCATTGGAATACCCTAAGCATAAACCTTGCGGGGAACTTCAAAAGCAACAAGGATAAAGTTAGCGCAGTAAGAGCAAAGAACAGGTTGTAACAAGGATGTTTGGCAAGAGCAAGGGAAAATGTCGCATGTCGTACCTCCTCTTCTTCCCAAGAAAGAGCTTGGCAAGAGCAAATGCCCGTGGTCGACCGCGTTGTTTCTTACATGCCGCCTCTGCCAAAACCGAAGGCAACGGGGAGTACGTTATGCGGCTTCACTAGGGAGCCCGGCAAAGAGTTTTTTTGGGGCTATTTTGGCACTCTTGACGTGCGAATTAGCAAATTTAGCTCTTTCTTCCAATCAAAGCCGAAAATAGCACTGCGGAGCCACACGGACACGCCACGTACCCTAGTCCATACCCCAGGGGCTGGACTTACCTCCATCGTGCCCCTGGGGGCAGACACACCTCCACCATGCCCCTGGGGCCCGGACCTCCCTTAGTCTGTGCGGTAGGTGCAGAGATGCCCCAGCGTCATTTCATGTGTTTTTTTATGTTTAGAACGAAAATCCATGATTTTGGGCACGCCTCGAATCCTCGTTGTCCCCGCATGCGCAAAAAAAACCCAGCGCGCCGCCCGTGGGAGGGAATCAGATTACGTTCCGTCGCTTCGCGATCGGCCTTCGCGCGGCTATAAAACCCATGATGCGCTTGCATTCCTTCACACCAAAATCATTCCGCTCTACGTAGAGAGACAGAGAGGATCGATCGAGCGAGATGCAGTGTGATCGGCCGAAATTAGTTCCGATCGCTGCCAATTTGAGAGTGTTTAGTGGTCATTTTAGTAGAGTTGGTTCGACATCAAGTGAAGATCTTCTAGATGAGATAATTTTTCTCATATACATTATGTTTATTAATTATGTAGTTAGTGTTACATAATTTAGTCGTAATTAAAATAGTTGTCATTAATTAGTAGCAATTTATTTGTCCAAATTAGTTAGTTGTAATTAATGTAGTTGTAATTAGTTAGTTGTATTTAGTTAATCATAATTATTTACTCACAGTTAGTTAGTCGTAATTTAAATAATCTTAATTAAATAACTGTAATTAATTAGTTGTACTTAATTAGGCTTAACTAAATATTCGTAATTAATTAGTCCTAATTAATTAGTGGTAATTAATTATTCATAATTAATTTAGTTGTAATTAATTTTTCATATTTAGTTTAGGCGTAATTAATTACTCGTAATTATTTTCTCATAGTTAGTTAGTCGTGATTAAAATAGTCCTAATTAATTAATCATAATTAATTAGTCGTACTTAATTAGACTTTATTAAATAATATTAATTAATTATTCATAATTATTTAGTGGTAATTAATTAGTCGTATTTAATCGGTCGCAATTTATTTTTCTAAATTAGCTAGTTGTAATTAATGTAGTTGTAATTAATTAGTTGCAGTTAGTTAGTTGTAATTAAAATAGTCCTAATTAATTAAATGTAATTAATTAGTCATGATTAATTAGGCTTAATTAAATAGTAGTACTTAATAAGTTCTAATTATTTAGTGGTAATTAATTAGACATATTTAATTAGTCATAATTTATTTGTCTAAATTAGTTAGTTGTAATTATTTACTCACAATTAGTTAGTCGGAGTTAGTTATTTTGGTTGGGTTGGGTAGTGTGGTTATTTTTCTATGGTTAGGAAACGTAGACTACGTTGTGCGACCTGTAATTATATTGTGTATAGTAAATTGGGTTGTTGTGACTTTAGGTAATGTCGAACATGCAAGACTTGTTTGTATTTTATGGCAACGGTCTCGTATGGGGCGAACCCGATGGGTTGGACCTGTCGAGATGCCAATACAAGGTGGTCCAGGTAGAGAGGCTCGATGCGATGAAGTGGAGGAAGGTGCCATGTGTTGTTGCTGAATTGGCCGACCTGCAAATGATCATCCAATATTGCCCCTAGAGCGAAATTGTCGACCTGCACTTCTCTTTCAGCTTTGCAAGCAAGGTGGAACAAACGTATGATAGAATTATATTCTTTATAATCTAAAATATCCTGAATTTCACTATTTAAGCCTCCCAAAAAATTAGCCATCTGAGCATCTTCGGTCTCATCTAAACCATAACGCAACAAACCAGTTTATAATTCTTAATAATAATCATCTCCATAACTACTACCTTGTCTTAAATGTTACTATTTAGTAAGCAAATCACGAGAATAATATGAAGACACAAATCTATATCTCATTGCTCTCTTCAAAGAATTCCATGTTGTAGGTATGTTCTGATGAGTACAACCATATTTACTCCACTAAATAGAGGCAAAATCAGTAAACTCACTAGTAGAAGCCCTAACTTTCTTATCTTCAGATAATTCATGACAAACAAATTTTTATTCTACGGTAAGCTCCCATGTGAGGTAAGCATTAGGATCATATTTTTCAGCAAAAGGAGGCATAGTAAATTTAATTTTACCAAATGCATCATTATGGTTACATACCTCACGTTGATTTCTTCTCATACCTTGACGATTGTGACGAAGTTGACGTTGGTTGCGATCATTGTGAATATTGAATCTATCGGTTCCTGTATCAGCAGTGTAGTTGTTCGCGTCTTCTTCTTCCACCTCATCTACCCAAGAGCGGGCAACAGGTGGTGTGCGGTGAGCAGGAGGATCCTCCACTCTTGGCTCACCTTGGGTCGTGGTTTCAGCAAGTGGCTAACGTTCGAGGTGCGCAACACGTGTGTGGAGCGCCGCGATGTTGTCGTTGATCTTATCCAATGCATTGCAAACGCTCTCACCAAGCGAGTGCTCAATGTGCCGCACGAGCTCTCTGGTGTGAGGTGTGAGAGACCCCTCACCCGCATGCTCCAACGAGTGGTCGTTGTTGTTTCCGCATTATGTAGATCCGTGTGACCCTGCTATTGTTAGTAGAAAACAAGGAATAAATCACAGTGTATATATCCCTATGGACTATTAGGTTCTGGAGTTTCACAATTCACTCTGTCACAGCGCCTTACCAAGTTCTTAAAGCTCTTACCAATGCAACAAGGAGGTGGTACAACCGGTAGCTGGTTTGTGATACTCTGATTTGTGAATAGCCCAACGATTGCGAGAAAATGGTACCTGCTGAGTTAGTAGGAAGTGGAGCTCGGAAGGCTAGTACGTAGCAAAGGAGTAGCAATTGTTCAAATCAGTATGTAAAGTGAAAAAGTAGTTCAAAGTACAAGTCACGAGTGCTGGTCCTAGTCTAAACTAAGTGTAGCTATTCTTATGTTTTTCTTCTTCTCTTTTTTTTGCTCTCTATTTTTTTGTGAATCTGCACCTGACTTAAATCTCTTCAAATTCCTCTTTCACGCCTAGGGAGGTATATGGGTCACAAACTTTTGTAGAAGGCAGGGGTATAAAGGTAATTAAAAGATCAAAACTCTGAACTCTTTCTCCTCTCTAAACTATGATTTTTTTATCGTGTTGCCGAAGTCAGATGAATCTTAGGTTTTCTTCTAGCAACATGAAAACAACCTCTTTTTTTTGTTTTTTTAGCGGCAGGCGCTGTGGTGGCCGATCGATTGCCGCGACAAGCGTTTTGGCGCCGCTGCAAAGATCGTTAGGCAACGGCGTGGCAAGGGGTGATGGGTGCCGCTGCAGCAATGGCAGTAGCGCAGCAGGGGTGATGAGTGTTGCGGCAACGAAGGTAACGGTGACAGGGGATGGTGGCAGGAGTGCGGCAGCCAGGAGTTGTCACGACAGCACTGGGGTGGCGAAAAAATTGCTATGACAGAATTAGACGACTTGCAAGAGACTCCAAACTAGACCCATCTAGACAGAAACCGGCACAATGACTCGACGATGTAATGAAAATTCAACAACACAAACTAAAAGAAATAAATTGCAATGGCTCAAAGGGCTTGGTATGGATGATAGATGCAAAAAATTTTAGGGCAATTTTCTGGACTCTAGGTATGAAAAACGAATCTACTACTAGAAAGCTGGAAACTCTCACCGATCAACTATAGCTCTGATACCACTTGATGAACCATAGAGGTCCTGATTTGGCTTGATCTTTCGATGAGAAGATAAATTCGGTAGAAGTCGCTCAACTCTCAAGATCCTGGCTACGAACTCATAAGGCTCGAAACCAAGCAATCGCTGAACTACTCGATAAGTCGTTATCAACCGTGCACGAATACCTGGATGACCTGATCACGAAGATTAACTCCTGCATACACCGAAGAAGCACAAAAGAACATGGTAAAAACACAATCTGATATATTGCAAATATGAATAAAATTGGTATTGATAAGTGGGGTTTCAAAGACGATGTCGTTGTTGTTCTAGCCGAACAAAAGGATAAAGTATAAAGTAGCAAAGCTAAACTTCAATAAGCAAAACCCGCATTTTGCTAAAGGGTGGCGTCTCCTATATGAGGAGGGTGGACAGGAGGTGGAAACCCTAGGGGGTACTGTTCACATGGAGGTGGTTATGTTCATGTAAATAGTACGGGCTCCCTATGGTGGCCGAACATAGCAATAGACCAAGTCAGCCCATTCATTACATAGCTCATGGGGCCAACAAGAGGTGACGCAGCATCAGGGTATGTAGATATATAGTACGATGGTATGTAGACGCAGCTCGGCTCGTAGGCGTAGAAGTAACTCGGTCAAATTGGGGCATATAGCATTGCAGCAGCCGAAAGTTCTATCGAAAAAGATATAATTAAAATAGAGGATGCAGGGCAATGAATCGAAACTGTGATTACATTCTTAGAGTTGATATTCTCACAGGGGCTTCAACCTGAATTCGCCCCCTGGATCTGTCACAAGGCAGCAGCGCGGCAGGTGGTGCGATGACAGCGAAGTTGCACTGCAGAGGCGAGACACGTAACGCTAGCTGCAGGTACGTAGGAATATAATTGGGAATTCTATGGATCATGGCGATTGGCAAACTGTACACCTAGTCTTGTAGTAGTCCTGTTGTTCCCCGGTCACCACAGTACGTGAATGCTTAATTTTGTCTTGTTTGTGAGTACCGGCCGGCCAGGTGCATGAAATGGATCAGGATCAGGCCGTGCTAGCTAGGTTTTAATTTAGACGACGGCAAGGGCTAACTACTATCCCCAAAGTCCAAATTAGTACCAACAACTAGTACAGTAGTACTACTTTCAGTTCCATCTGATATCATATCAGTGGAGAATCAGTGGAGAATAATTAATTTAATCTGTTCCTCCCGTCTCGTGTGGTCTCCTAAACCCGTCCGTTTGGAGCACGTACGGGAATTCTAAACTTTAGTCTGTTACTCTGCATATATGTATATATATAATCGCACGCACCATGTTTTTTTTTTTTTGCTTTCGTCGGTCGACGCATATGACAAGTACTATATATAGCTGTGTTCGCAATGCACCACTCCAATCAAATATCAACAAGATGGAAAGCGATTGCCATGCACGTACGGTAGGTAGCACATGCATGCACCATATGCGTTGCAACATGCAAGAATATATATATATATATATTGTCAACATAATCTTTGCACGTTCGCGGTTCGCCTAGCTACTGTTGAATCTATATATGCATGTGAACCGCGCGTCGATATGTATATATCCTTCCTTCCCTGTACACTGCAGCATGCGCTGCACGCACTGTACATGCACAAGCTGCATGCATGAGCTAACAAGAACTAGCTAGTCGATCATGCATCAGATGTAGTACATTCACTACCGGAAACCCATCCTTTGCCGAGGGTTTCTGGGTTTGCCGAGGGCTAGATCTCGGACACTCGACAAAGGTTCTATTTGTCGAGGGCCATCCCCAGGAGCCCTCGGCAAAGATAGGCCCTCGGCAAAGAGGCCTTTCCCGAGGGCCTGGCCCTCGGTAAAGAAACAGCCCTCGGCAAAATAAATCTTTACCGAGGGCTAGCCTCGCAAATATGGCCTCTGCATGGGTCACGGGTCACAGTGGCATCGGCGCTAGCCTTGCTTAGCGCCCGCCGTCAGGCACTCGGCAAAGATTTTTAATTTTTTTTAAAATTTTCTTTGCCGAGGGCCATTGGGCTAGGCCCTTGGCAAAGATTTTTTATTTATTTTTTAAATTTTCTTTGCCGAGGGCCATTGGCCGTGCCCTCAAGAAAGGGCCTAGCCTGCCCTCGGCAAAGATTTTTTTGGTTTTTGAACCCGCTTTTTGTGGTGCTATAATACATTATTTAAAACTCAATTTTAAAATTTGGGCCAATTTTAACTTTTTTTGATATATTTCCCTAATTTATTTCTTTTCGTTGATTTTTTTTGAATATTTCAAATTTGAACTGCAGGTGGATGGAATAATGCAATTTAGTGATTCGAAAAATGTTATTCATGGTATTTGGTGTATGTTGAGTCCCTATCCACGAACTCGCATCAAATTTCGGGCATCTTCTTCACGTAACATGACGAGGAACTTGTCGGAAAAGTGTTTTTAAATTATATAAAATCCATACGAAGTCCGAAAATCACGAAACTTGTCGAGGTGTCATGTTATCGCATGTGTAGGCTGTGGTAAAAAATTGAGAAGGTTTCGAGCAAGTTGTGATGTCTGATGCCTAAAACCCAGACATCTCCACATGAATGGATACATCGGTTTTGTATGCAGAAATTTTTCAAGGCCGAAGAAGGACTTGAGGCCCAGGCGAATCAGGCGGCTGCCGCAGCTTGTAGGAAGTACGTCACCGACATGCACCACCATGGGCGCCCAAGCCCACATAGATTACTACTGTGTCGGTGCTTAGCAGTCCTCCCCAAGCCTCAAGCAAGACTGATTCTGTTGACCGACCACGATTTTGAGGTAGGCGAATAACATTCATAATGATTCGCTTTGATATTAAGTAGGTTCAATTTCATCTTCTTATATGTCAAATACTCGATGACTTGTAGGTGATTCCTCGGTGGTGCCGATCGATCCCGAGCGCCGGGCCATGATCGTGGACAAGTGGTTATCACAGAACTTTGTTGACACGCACGAGAGGCAATGGAAAGGCCCGATGAGGCAAGGTCCAACTCACCATCAAGGCGTGCAGCCTCCCTGGATACAAACAAGCATACGTAAGTGATTTCTTTCATTTATTTTGATGCTCAATTCGCTTGATTTCTCACCATCTTCCCGCTTTCTCGCAGGAGGTCGCGACCGGCGAGGAGGTCTCGAGTTCTCTGTGTGGGCTATGTCCCACATGGGCGGCGTTGTCCTCTGTCTCCTTCGACCTTGCCCGCCCCTGTGTACTCAGACCAACGTGTACACTAAAGTCCAAGAGTACACGCCTCGATAAGGAGATCTATGGGAAGATTACAATGCGACCGAGCCCATTGATGCGAGACGATCATGAGGCTCGGAGGAGGCAAGAAGCACGGCGGTGTGGATTGCGACGGCGCCATCGACTCCACCACTGCTCCTCCTCGACGCTATCCGAGCACGAGCACGAGCTCCACCACCCATACGCACGACACGACCTTCTCCAAAGATCGCAGCGAGTCCATGCACCTGTGTAATTCTGCTTTACTCGTCAGACGCTGATATTTACACACCTAAATTAGATTTGCATTATCGATACATTGAGTGAAATATTGCGGCCGAGCCGCAAGAAACAAAAAGGCAAAGTCAAGAGCGAACGCTGAATCGACCGCACACACCGCAGCCCAAAGAAGTCGCGTTCGACGCCAAGCAGAAGGTGAGATAGCGGAGATGATGGTGATCATGCAAAGTCTTGGGCAAGCATCGGGTGTACTGCGCGCTTTCACTCCTCCACCTCCTACTCCCGCAGCTACTCCCGTAAGTATGAAAGTTCACTTTTCGCTTGTGCTTTGCATGTATGTCGGCCTTCGTGTTGCTTGTGGATGTCGGCGTCAGGCTGCTGTTTCTTGCAGTTTGAAAACCTCCCGTGCGGGGAGGTGCCCAAATTTTCAATTGAGTCTAATCTTTTGTATTCCTAGATTACTAGATGCAATCTCTAAGTTCCAAAAGCTGTTTTCCGGATTACTCACACATGCAATCTCTCGCTCCTTTGTGCAACCTCCGTCCATGGGTTCCAATCATCCCTAGAGTGCGCCACCGGTAATCCCGCTTTCCTTCACCACCGCCTCATAGGCTACCTTGATGAGGACTAGTGCTAGGTGATGTGGTTGGACTTTATTGTAATATTTATGGTTTATGGTTCTGACTTGTGCTTGGATTTCATGAACTTGTCGTAATAAACATGTGAATGATGATGAACATGTGACTTGTCGTTGTAATATATTGTGATTTGTGGTTCACAATTATGGTTATGATATATTGTGAGAAAATGGGTTCTGTGTGATATATATATGTGATGGTTGATATATATATGTATATATATGAAATGCTTGTGTCGATGGAATGCAAAAAACAAAAAAAAAATTAAATTTCTGCCTCTTTGCCGAGGGCAATGACCAAGGCCCTCGGCAAAGAAGGGTCCAACGCCGTTGCCCTCGGCAAAGATTCATTGAAAAATTCTGGAACATTTCTTTGCCGAGGGCCATGGTTGGAGGCCCTCGGCAAAGACTTTAAAAAAATTAAAATTTCTTTGCCGAGGGCCTGCGGGGAAGCCCTCGGCAAAGATTTTTCAAAAAAAAAGAATAATTCTTTGTCGAGGGCCGTCCCATTGCCCTCGGTAAAGATTTTTTGGAAAAATTCTGCAACATTTCTTTGCCGAGGGCCATGGTTGGAGGCCCTCGGCAAAGATTTTTCAAAAAAAAAAAGAATAATTCTTTGCCGAGGGCCCCCGGAGACGGCCCTCGGCAAAGACTCCGTCCCAGGCGCCGGCTTGCCGTGACGGCTGCTTTTTGCCGAGTGCCCGATAAAGGGCCCTCGGCAAAGACCCTCTTCGCCGACTCAAAATTCCCCGAGAGCTCTTTGCCGAGGGTTAATGGGCCTCAGGCCCTCGGCAAAGAGGCCGTCTCTAGTAGTGATTGATGAATCATGTGTAGTTTCGGCTCCAGCAAGTGTACTACTGCATTGTTAGGTATCATGCGTATGCTGATAGGCCACTAATATAATTGTACTGCCAACAAGTTGAGAATATACAGAACTGACTTGTAGAGTTGTAGAGGCGTTTTTAAAACATCTCATAAACACCTTCTTATGTATTGTCTCTACGACAGTTTTGGTGTTTTTTTTTCAAGCGTCTTTACTGGATATACGGCGTTATGTAGAGACGGGATATGCGGCGTTATGTAGAGACGTTGCATTGCGTCTCAACAAATGAAATATAAAAAATGTGTGCACTCTTGCAAAGGTTGGTATTCGAACTCAAGAGTTCAAATGAAATACTTTTCTTAGATTTGTCAAACTAGCCACCTCAACCTCACGATCTCGCGTGTTTAGCCGTGTGTTGCAGTATTATTATGTAGTTATTTAACACATATCAACCACGGAAAAAACACATCTAGAGAGTTGGAAAGCGTCTCAAAAAAGTGTCTTACACAATGTAACCTTAAGGCGAGTTTGAGAGCGTCTCAAAACGTTTCTACAAGATTAAATTCTATATGTGTCTCGAAAACGTCTCAAAAACCACCTCTAACATACTAAATTTTGAAGTGATTTTTAAAGTATCTCTAAAAAACGCCTCTGGACTATAACATACTAAATTTTGAAGTAATTTTTAAAGTGTCTCTAAAAAACGCCTTGGACTATATAACTCATTATTTTATAGATAAATTAAAAAAACACCTCCAGAAAATGTCTGGTGACGGGACGAAGAATAATTTTGGAACTAAGCACATGTGCCGATCTGTGCACATGTACGTACGTACCTAGTCCCCCACTTGCAAGTGGGGATCATCGTCATAATACTATACGCAAGATCACTAATTAATGTACTTACATATAGGTTTGGGGTTTAAGAATATCGTAGATTAGTTCAAGGGACGCTAATTTCTTATTAGTATATATGGCTCAGGATATATATCCACCATACTCAAGGCTAGTTAACATATTCGACTACTGGGATCTGTAGCTGGGAGTAGTCTTGGCTAGTACGTATTTTGTATATATTAGACGGCCTCGGCCGGCTCTAACAAACAAATTAAGAATGAGAATTGATTTTGAAAGGGCTTTGAAATTAGCTAGCTAGCTGAATGTGTACGTACGGCGCTGTGACTACTGTGCCTAAGAATCTGGAACCACATGATTTTTTTGCCGATACGGCCGATTTGAACAGCGTATTAGTAGTTTTAACCACCGCCGCGGTGTATTTGCAAAACTAACCGAGCTGGCGCGCAAGTCGTTCATGGCCGCCATGGCGACACGGCGACGACGCGACTCTGTCATGCGCCATGCGGCCATGCGCGCTGCTGGCCGCCGCCACGCCACCATGGCGCAGCAGCGTCGGAGCGGCCAGCCGCCACATACCGCTGCGCCCGCCTTGCCCACTGGATTTTTATAATTTTTATTTTTTTATAATTCTCATTTTTATTTTTTCAGAATTTTAGATTATAAAAAATGAAAATTTTGTGTAGCATTCGACAAAGTGTATTTGATTATGTAATTTTGTATTATTTTATTTGTTAAGAATATTTTGATATAACTTTGATTTCGTCATGCAGATCAATTAATGTACTTCATATGCACGCGCGCTATCCACGTCCCGCCTCCCGCATTTGTCAAAACTTTCCACCGAAAGAATAGAAGCGAGCCTCTCTCTCACCCGCTACACTTCGCCACGCATCCGAATCATTGTACGGAGAATTAAAAACGTTAGGGTGGCCATATTTCCCACCGCCCATCCTCCTCCTCCGCACATCTGTCGCCCCATCCAGAATTCCGCGCCAATGCTTACGAATTCCGGCGCCAAGGCCGCGACTCCTCCTCCACTCGGCTATAAATACCGGACTCGCACTCGCTCTTGGTCATATCAATTGTGTTTGATTCTCGTTCTTGCGCTCGTCATGAGAACTCGAGAACGTAACATAATTAATTTTATTGGGAGGTAATCGTTTTCTCGCTTCTCGTCACTCGGCCTTGATTTATGACTTCCTCCAAGGGTGATTTATTACTTCCTCCGAAGGGTGATTTATTACTTCCTCGGAAGAGTGATTAATTACTTCATCGAAAGGCGTGTAATTTGTGTTATGCTTTTGCCGTTATTGTCGTAGTCGTAATTAGTTAGTCTTTGTTAGCTAGTCGTAATTAGATAGTTTAGGGTAATTAATTAGTAGTAATTAGTTAGTCGACTAGTAATGAATTAGTTTAGTGCTAATTAATTAGTCGTAATTAGTTTAGTAGTCATCGTTCTGAAGATATGAAGTAAGTGGAAATAAAGTATCGTATTTTTAGTGGTAATTAATGAACCGTAATTAGTTAGTTTATAGATAGCTAATTAGTCGTAATTAGTTAGTTCACTAGTAATAAATTAGTTTAGTGCTAATTAATTAGTCGTAATTAGTTTAGTACTCATCGTTACAGCATATCAAGTAAGTGGAAATAAAGTACTGGTATTTTGTAGTGGTAATTAATCAACCGTAATTAGTTAGTTTAGAGATAGTTAATTAGTCGTAATTAGTTAGTTCAGTAGTAATGAATTAGTTTAGTGCTAATTAATTATTCGTAATTATTTAGTGGTTGTTGTGGGTTTAGGTATTTTCGAACATGCAAGACTTGATTGTGTTTTACGGCGATGGGCTTGTACGAGCCGGACACGATGGGTTGGACCTGTCGAGATGCCAGTACAAGGTGGTCCGGGCGGAGGGGCTCCACGCGATGAATATTCACGAGCTGCGAAGCTGCATCCGGAGGGAGTTCCTCACGGAGCCAAGGACGAAGAAAGTTATGATTGAGGCGATCACCTGCACCAATTATGTGTGGGAGCTTATAAAGATGGATGGAAGCATAGCATGGAGGCAGTACATGGAGATTGTCTCCCAGCCCGAGGCGGCCATTCACGGGAAGCCTATGGTGTACGTCAATTTCGTACATAGGGCGTCGGGAAACCCTGATGATGCCGAGGCCTGTACAAGCGGGCAAGCGCAGCCCGAGCCTGAAGATGGCAGCACGGAATGTGCTGCCTCGGAGGGAAGTCCCGTGCCTAATTTTGAGCCAAATGAGGGGGCGGAAACATGGTGGTCGGCCCGCATCGACTGCCATGAGTATCTACCGGACGAGACTCTCGGGTTGGAGTCCGACGAGGACACCGACCCAAGCTCGGATGGTACCGACGAGGACGCACACGAAGCCGGTGGTCCTTACGTGGCATCGAGACTTGATGATATCGCGGTGCGTTCGCTCGTACTGCCGCAAGAAGAAGGCTCCCAGTGGGGGTTTGAAGCCGACACCCTCTTAGTTGGGCAGCGCTTCCCGAACAAGGTGGCCGTGCAACAAGCTATAGCACGGTACGCTTTGTCCATCAGCCGTGTGTACCGAGTGCACCGGTCCAACCCAGGGAAGTACGCAGTGAAGTGCATAGTAGAAGGCTGCCCTGGCAAGGTCAGCGCTCTCCGAGCAAAGATCTTTGGCTCGGTCTTCACGGTCAAGGAGCCGATCGACCACACCGCGAGCTCACGAGCCTGCGCGCAAAGATCGGGCGTGACTTCGTGATATGTTGCAAACCTCATCACGCACCTAGTTGAGGCGACGTGTCTATCTCCCCAAGCCGATGATGTCGGAAGTCGCCAATCGGGTTGGCTATCCGCTTAGCTACAAAGAAGGTTCGACGAGCCAAGCGTAAAGTCATCGAGACTATGTACGGACATACGAAGAGGCGCACAACCTTGTGCCGAGATTGCTTCACCAGATTGCCGGATCAAACCCCGGCACGTACATAAACAAGCTGGACCGTGAAGATGCCGAAAAAGGGCCCAACCACTTCATACTGGATAGGGTGTTCTGGGCTTTCGCCGTGCCATCGGGGCTTCAAGTTCGCCTCCCGCTAACGATGGATGGCACTTTTCTCACCGGAAGTACAAGGGCACCATCCTCACCGCGGTGGCGGCCGATGCGAATGACCAACTTCTCCTGGTTGCATTTGCCATTGTCGAGGCGAGAACACATCCACCGGTTGTGGTTCTTGGAGAACGTGAAGAGGGCGTGGTGGGAGACCGCCAACGCTCGCTTAGTCACGCATCGCAATGCCGGGTTGTTGGCGCCATCAACATCATGCGGCGTGGGATGGATCCATCTCACCATGGAACGACGTGCAATCCGTGGTGCATGAGGCATCTTGCATCTAACTTGTTCACGCGGTTCCGCAATCGAGAACTCATGAAGACGCTCAAGGCATTGTGTATGCGTAACCAAATGACGGAAGTTTGAGTCTATTTGGAGAGACCTTGAACACCGGACTACGAGACATACAAGGAGTCCACTCCGAGAGGAGCAACCTAGTAGCGCCATAACCTTCTCCCGGTGGATTAATGACCACGCCCTGAATTGGAGAAATGGTCCTCCTCTATGACACGAGACGGTGCGGTATGGCGTTATGACGACCAACATGTCCGAGGTCTACAATAGCGTCTGAAGGTGTGCGGGTTCCCTATCACTGCGGTTGTCCAGAGACATGGACTCGCACCGCTGGTTATTTCGTGAATAGAGCCACCGCAGACCAAGCGGCTGGATGGACGAAGGCAAGCGGTGGTCCGAGAACATGCAGACACATGGATCGAAGATGGAGAAGGCCCAATGCACGACATTCGGTGATCGACGACCTCAGCGTAAAGTACGAGATCAAGCTTCGGCGTAAATACGCCAATAGTCATGCTAGGGGAAAGAAAATGCATGCACCACGGGTGATGTGGCGACATGCACCGCAACAAGCCAAAGCTCTTCCACAAACCATGCTCGCACGTGTACAAGGTATGTGCGCAAACGCGCAGATGGCTACACCATACATCTCGAGTACTACGACATGCAAGCACCTATTCGGTACATGGAGCGAGAGTTTCACTCGTATGGTTTGGAAATGAACTACAAGGATCTTTGGCCCGACATGGTGCAATCGGGTCCCAACAGGACTTGAAGAGAATAGGGAAGGGCGACGGCAGACGCGCGCTCCGAATGACATGGATGCTAGTCAACGTATCAAAGATTAGCCGCATGCGGTGAAGTGCGTGATATGCAAGACCCCGGGCACTCAATGAAGGATTGTCCCAATGCACCTAGTTCGTCCGGTCGTCATTCAATTATCGTAATTTAAAGTTTTTCTGTCTTGCTTGTTATGTACAATAAGCAAAATTATACGAGACCCGGCTATGGACTCTTCGCAAACTTCTACAAGAGGATGTTGCGAATACAATCGCTTCTTGCGCAGAAGAGGAAACAAATAAAATACCCGGATTTTTCAATGAAAGATGCTCCAGTGCCACCACGCTTGCGGTCCCGGCGTGTGTGTGGTGAACCGGCAGAGATCATTCACCCACACACCTGCACCGGCCGCCGGCGCATTACAGTCGCGCCACTACATGGTAAGCGTTTCTTTCGCGCGCATCGATTTTCCTCCCAATGTTTAATTCCTTCAATTTTTAACTTCATCCCCACGTAATGCGGCCGAGATGCGCCGCCACTTCTTCCAAAGGATTGACGGCCTCGAGATGTACGACAGGCATTCATCCAAATAGAGTACATGCTAAACTACTCGGTGCGGCCGAGAACTTCTCACTGTGGAAACCTTACGCACTGGATGAGGAGACACCGAAGGACCCCAAGAAACTCCCGAGCGTAATCCATATCGACGACAAGGAAAGGCTCATGCAAACGCCGCTTATGAAGAAATTACATCCTTCTTATGATTTTCACTATACGGTGTACTTACATCATGCAAACGCAGACATGGACGACTTCGACACACCGGCCGACGTGGACATTCCCGTAACAAGGGCAAGGAAAGGCTCATGAGGTCGAGCCCGCCCGCCACAACAGATCCGGCCGCCTCAAGGCGTCATCCGTATCCACGACGCCGCTTATGAAGAAATTACATCCTTCTTATGATTTTCACTATATGATGCACTTACATCATGCAAACGCAGGACATGGACGACTTCGAGACACCACCGACGTGGGCGGTCCGTGACAAGGGCAAGGAAAGGCTCATGCGGTGAGCCCGGCCGCCATTAACAGATCCGGCCGTCCGGAGCAATCTACATGGACGACGTGAGTTATGAACAATTGACATTCTTGTTACGTTTTGTAACAGACGATGTACTTACATCATACAATCGCAGGTACGGACGACTTCGACATACCGGCCGACGTGGAGAGTCCGGCGATAAGGGAAGGCTCCTTCGACCGAGACCCACCGACGCCGAGACAAGGCTCCTTGCTATGGCGCCGCGAGACAAGTAGCACACATCGTTAAGTAGTAGCTACCCACATGTTGTACGTCATCTTCATAATCGCAACAAGCCCGCCTCCTAATTTTAAATTATAGCAAATGAGGTCAAAAAAATGAAAATTTTTGTGTTTGACAAAGTGTATTTGATTATGTAATTTTGTATTATTTTATTTGTTAAGAATCTTTTGATATAACTTTGCTTTAAATGCAGATCAATTAATGTACTTCATACAAAGGAGTTCTCGGGAGGCCACGAGAGGTCTCAAGGTTTAATGGAGTGGAATCATTATACAAAAAGTTTGTACGTTTATTGATTAATACGAACAAGACACTCATACGAAATAGCGATAACAAGCATGTAGTACAATGAAAATCGCATAACACGTGATACTATACGGCTCACTCGTCTGAGCCACTACTCTCTCCCTGCTGCGGCTGCGTCCGCGTGCGCGGCCTTGTTTTGCGCCGAGCATGACCCGTGGAATACGCCCACCGCCTCGAGAACGCGTGTCGGTTTGGAGGGGCGGAGACCGTTGAGGCGGAGGTGGACCAAGAGATCGAGTCCGGAGCGAGTCCGTAGGCGTACATGTCGCCTTGATGAGACGTCTTGACACGGGGACACTTCCGAGGAATTCATCCACGACGGAGGCTAGAAAACCACTCTGGGGGTACGATTCCTGCAACTCCGGTTGCGCGGATGAACTCTCGCCTGGAGTATACCGTGGGGCACCGAACCCGGAGGACATCTGCTCTTGAACGTCACGGGGCGGCGAACCCGGAGGAGCTCGCCTGCGACGCTAAAACCCCGCCGCCATTGTCCTTGCCTCGCGTCGTGTAACGCTCCTGGTAGGAGTTGGGAGGCCCGTATCGTCGCCATCGATCGATGTGAATCGCCGTCACCCCTGTGGGTCAAGGTCGCAAGACGAAACGATGTTAGTACAAATGAACACTCGGATGTAAACTAAGAACCTCGTACCTCCGGATGTGCGGTCACGAGATAACCGAGGGGCGCAGTATGTACCGGTCCGGACGACAGAAGTGATTCATCCCGACGGACCTACGGCGAGAGAACGGCATGATGTTAGCGGGCGTAAGGCATAATTACAAAACTTGATGTAAATTTGTACATAGCGACTTACCCGTGCGCGACCGCCCGCAGATGACCGACGGAACGCTACGATGCTCACGGACTCGCTAGGTCGTGGTGACCTAGCGGGTGAGCACGGCCCCCACTTCGTGCCCGTCGCGCAAGACGTCGTCCCTCGAACGACCACACTCAAGTTCTTTATTATCTTCTTCATCTCCGCCGAGATGTGCTTCAAAACTTTTTATATGCCGGGGTTCTATCTGGCCGAGTTGGGCCTCGTCCATTGCGCTCGACGCCGCACCGCCCGCTCCAAGCAGTAGTGACATATGTAATGTGTTCATTAACAAAAATACGAATATTGTCAACAAAATCGCGAACGGAGGTTGTAAGTGTCGTGCGGTGTCGTCATGTCTTGAAGCGCCGGACGGTCGTGACGTGCGGCGGAGGCTCTCTTCGTCGCGTCGAAATGTCACCTCCTCTGGCGCCCGGAGGAGGAATGGTGAGTCTTGCGCGCGTTCGTGGCATGTACCACTCCATGTACGCAGCTGCACGACTCGAGGTCATATGGACGCCGCCATGCCATACATCCACGTGCATCCCGTGAATCCATGTCGCAATCCACCGTGCTTTGGTGCATTTGCCACCCAAAATATGCCCACCCGACCTCGATTGCTGCATTTTCGGAAAGATTAATGTTACAAAAGAAGACGTAAGGATCGCAAAAATTACTTAGATGAAATTTGACTCACGTGTGTACACTCGCTCGGGGCTGCCGTTCGGGGCACGAGCCGGTATCGATAAAAAGCGTCGCATTACAGCGGCTGCGGCGCGTAAGGCTCCACCATATGTGAGAACACCGGTGGCGGTCGTCGTCCACAAAAATCGATCCACGACGCATTGCGCAGACAAATGTGGCGCGCAACCGCGAAAGCGTAAAATCAGCATGCCATGGACACTAGATGATGTCGCCTCGTGCAATAACTCGAACTCGTTGTGGTACAACGAGTAGCACCTCGCCGGTCTTCATTGGCCCAAACAGACGACCGCCGCGATCCCACCGTAAGCCCATGGTGGGCGCGTCTATGGGGTCATGTGGTATGTGGTCATGTGGGAGAGGAACGTGCGCGCCATTGTCTCAATGGTCGGCCGCCCAGCAGGAAGTGCTCCCAACTCCACACCGCAGGAGCACGTAGCACACGACGAGTTGCTACGGAGCCGCCACGCCACAAGGCCACACAACCCTCGGTATGTAGCGCAAAGGACGGTGATCCCGGTATCTTCTGCGGCATCGGCTCGGCCGCGTCAACCAAAGACTCGGCGACGGATGAAGCTGGGGTTCAAAAATCGCCCTTTGTGGTTGGAAACAGGACCCAACCAAAGAGCTGGAGAAGGTAAGCAACGAGATGCGTCCTAACGACGCCCTCAGGTGCACCCTGCGGGCATTCGCTGAATCGCCACAGCCAAGCCCGAGGGACGCCACGTGCACCCTCCGGCAGAGGTTGGCCAAACCGCTGCTCCAGCCTGACCTTCCAGTCCGCTCTCGGAGGGCCCGGAACAAGCGGCACACCCCGGATCGGGAGACCAATCAAGAACGAGACGTCCTCTAGGGTGATCGTCATCTCACCCCACCGAAAATGGAAGGTGTGCGTCTCGGGCCTCCACCGGTCCACAAGTGCGACAACAGTCGCCGCCTAGGGTGAACCCACGTTGGAAGGACACCATCCTCGCAAAGGGCAACAAGACCGTCTCCGGAGGATCGGGGCGTAACGATCGTCACCGCCCACCGATCCCTCCCGCCCGCGCCAGGCGGAGGGTCATCCACGCCAGCGGTGAGCCACAGCTTGCACCGGTGGTCCTCATCGTAGAATTGTTCTAGTAGCTCCGGTAGAGACATGACTAGCAAAACATACCTAGCGAACATTACTGACAATGTGGCTAATTAAACATAGAAGAATGTAGCTAAATTAAAATTACGATAAACCTACTGCGAATGACGGCGGCGGTTAATAACGTTGAAATATAATCGAGAGAGCAAGCGCATGAAAAGAAAAGAATGAGCAGAGGAGCGAGCGAGTGATCGCAATATGAACTTAGCGAAGAATGAGGAGCGATCGCGAAATGAAATCGCGCGGTCGCTCTCAATATATGCGCCAACATGTCAGATGCCCACCCCGCGCGCCCCAGCCGGGCGGGGGCGCGCGGCCCGTACGCCGCCGCCGCCAATGGCGGGCGGGCGCGCCCGCCCGCGCCACCCACGCCATGGCGCGGGCGAGGGCTGCGCTGCTTGCGCTCGAGGCCACGCGCCGGCGCGCGGCCGCTGTGCGGCGCTGTTCGCGCGCGCGCGCGCCGCGGGCTGGCGCGCGGCCGGGCGCGGTCGCGGCGCTAGCGCCCAGCAGGCGCCGGCGTAGCGCCACACGCAAGGCCCATGGCGACGTGTCGCCACACCCGCGAAGTGCACGGCTGCCTGCGCCAAATTCGGTTAGTTTTACAAATACACCGCGGTGGGTTAAAACTGCTAATACGCTGTGCAATTCGGCCGTATCGGCAAAAAATTCGAACCACATGTGTATTCAAACAACTTGGTTAATTTTACAACAGAGTAGACTAACAATGAGATGAGATGGCACTACCTTAATTAATTTACTGAGGAAACTAGCGGTAGTAGCCAATCGTTAATCTGTAAGTAACTAAATTCTCCGTGTTTCGCTAGGCAAATAGTATAATGAATGTTCCCTTCTGTTCTTGGTGGTCGGCCTAGTTGGAGTGGCCGAGGATATATAGCTGAGGCCAAGGAGGGGGCATGGTCCTCCCAACAATTGAAAGAGTTTTTAGTAGTAATTCCGCTTGTATAATTACTTACTTAGTCGTTGAGATGCATGCATGGTCACCCCTGTATACCTTGTCCGATGCATATATTTTTGTAATTAATTCAGATATGGACAAGTACAAATTCCACCTTGTCATGCAGCAGTATATATGATTTGGCCCTCTCTCAAAACTCCGCCGCCCAGCTAGTTGGAGGTGACATGTAAAATAGTATAGCCACCAGTTGCCGCATCGAGACGTAAAACGTCTCCTTCTTCCCTGATTTATTTAATTAAGCTCGCCCTCGATCGTAAAGGCTTAATCAGTACTACTAGTTTGACTGGCCTAATTAACGACCGCGCGTGCCGTACCAGTACCACCACAAGATTTATCTGGCCGTCGCGCGCGGTAAAACGGGGAATCGTCGGTGACCGTCCGTCCGTCCGTTAACGGGCGGAGCCTGATACCGGTAAATACGGAAACGGAAACGGCGTTAGGAGAGGTTCGCGAGCCGAAGAGAGAGGGCGATCGAGGAAAAGCAAAGCTGATGTGCCTTGCCTTAGCTTCAGAGCTATCCATCACATGCACCATGGATGCAACCAAAATTAAATTAAATTAAATTAATCGGATCGATTCAGTGGCTGCTTATCTATCCAAGTCTTGATTGGTTAATCAAAGCTTTCTTTCTTTCTTTCTTTCCTCGCACCGCATGCCTGCCTAACACAGCAAGCTTCGCCAACATCTACTTTTAGCCGACATGCGCTAGGTTAATTAATTGACATGCGCCTCACGAGGGAATACGAAGAATACACTACAGTAAAAAAAGTTCATCGTAAACGGTTTTAAGCTGCTATTATAAATAATTTTTGAACCGTCTGAACCTATATGTCTATGATAACTGTGTCTGTGATAATAGACGGTTATCACAGACGGTTTGTGAGCCATCTGTGAAAAGTCATATCACAGAAGGGTTTTTTTTGTGAAAACCGTCTGTGATAGTAGGCATTCACATATCCGGTTTCAACAAAAAACCGTCTGTGATAGTAGGTATTCACATATCCGGTTTCAACAAAAAATCGTCTGTGATATCCCAAATAGCACAGTCGATTTTTGGTAGAAACCGTCTGTGAAATCATACTATCACAAACGGTTTTCACAAAAAAAAATCGCTTGTGATAGTAGGCTACACATACTGTTTTTGATAGTAGCCGTCTGTCATATTAGACATATCACAGACGGATATTGGTGGTAGCTGTCTGTGATCGGATATATATCACAGGCGGGTGTTAGTAATAGCCGTCTGTGATCGGATACATATCACAGACGGTTGTTAGTAGTAGCCGTCTGTGAGTATCATTCACATACGGTTGTTAGTAGTAGCCGTTTGTGAGTATCATTTACATACGGTTTATTTCACAAAATCGTATGTGATAGTTCGTTCTATACCCAAATATATTTTAATTTTTTGGTTAGCCATAGGTAATGCTAGCCATGCCCTTTGAAAACAAGCAAGCAGAAAATAAATATATCACAATTGATTTGATATAGAACAACTCAAAGTGATTTACAAACTCAATATCAATTACAAAGTCACTTTAATGATCTAATTACAAAGTGATTTGATTACAACTCAAAGTGAATTACAATAAATCAGAGTCGCCGAGGGTGAAACTCTCCACTCTCTTTAATTATCTCCCCTGTGATGAAGGTGGCGAGCCGTCCTCGAATTTCCACGAATAAGTCCAGATCGAAGCTACTTTCTGGTATTTTCATGCCCTATCGCTAGCAAGAGTAAAGTAGTAAGCATACGCATGTAAATTCATAATTACGAAACAATTATTAAGAGATTGACCTCTAGATCCTTCGGTTCAGCATTCATGATTTCCAGCATATGAAAACAAACATAGAATGCATCCATGATTTCCAGCATATGAGGTCGACAATGTTGACGAAGAGCGACATCGATCGCCTTGGTACTCGATGTCATGCTCCGTGTGCTCACTATGGCGTGCGACGTACGGTCTGTGAGTTTTCAATACCGTAGTAATCAAGTTTTTTTTAACTCGACTGGTTGTTGATGGAGGGTGTGAAAGACATCACTGAGACGAATCGTAACGTCGGCGCGCAAGAGATAGAGACACATCATAACATCGGCGCGCGAGACGAAGAGACGCGGCGCAAGGGAATCGAAAAGCTTAAACATCGCAGATGGTTCTAACAAACCGTCTGTGATAAATACACATCACGGACTGTTCTTATTAATAACCGTCTGTGATAAATAGTATATCACAGACGGTTATTGTTGAGAGTCGTATGTGATAATGTACAAACGGTTCTATTTAATAACCGTATGTGACGTATGCGATTTTCACAGATAATTATGAATAAGAACTCACAGACGGTTTTATTTACAGACCGTCTGTAATATTTACGTTGGAGCTGTCTGTGATGAGTACAATACAGACAGTTCCAGTGATAAAACGTTTAGAATAACCTATTTTGTATAAGTGATAAAATGTATCATGAAATTAACCAGACGTAGAATTTCCCTAGTTATAAAGAGTTGGAGTATATACATGCTTAATTATCGAGTGACACCACCAAAAGGACTAGCTAGGACAATTAACAAATCGTCGAAACTAAAAGCACGTACGTACGGTAGTATCTATACGCGCGCTGTTCGGTCACAACACCGCATGCGATATCTTACTACGAATGAATGAATTCTGATGGCAAAGTTGCTATCATTAGACATTGTTCGGAAGAGACGAGTAAGAACTAGCTGTACCTAATTACCTAACCTTAACGTCGACGGTGGGGTAAAGAAAACTGGCCCCATCATTGCTAGTGTGCAAATTGACCCTTCCATTAGATCACATAGTTATAGTTCTTGGAGATTAAGAGGAATTTACATACAAAGCAAGCATCAGCCAGTACATCAACTGAGCAGCATCAATCGAGCTGGTGTGGTGTGAGCCACGAAACATGAATTAATCTAACCAAATATATAAAAAGCAGGGAAAAGAGAAGGTGAAAAAGACACGGGGAAAAAAGACATTGAGAGAGCGAAGGAAGGGAATAAAGGAGGATCAAGTAGGAGGAGAAGGAGGAGTATGCTTTGCTTACGCGAGACATCTGACAGGGCCCACCATCGTCGGTCCACGGCTTCTCGTGCTCCGGAACCCTACCGTGACCACCTCACCTCAACCTGACGTGGACTCCATCCTTCTTCCTTCCGACTTGGATTCTATTGATTCTCCTTTACAAGCATGGTTGTGGACAATGCCATTCGCCTCCACTCCGACTTGGATTCCATCCTTCTTCCTTCCGGCCGTATAATATACTGCTACTGCTTCTGCTTCTGCTACTACATTTTTTTTACTTATCCACCTCGGTTATTCGGTCGGTGTGGTTAACTTGTTTTGATTTCTATTGATTCTCTCTATGTCAACATATATATACTGTTACGGTGATGTGCAGTTCGTTCTGCCAGACGTACCATGATGGAATGCTTATAGATTTCATTTCACCATGTTGGCTAGAATTCTACAGCTGATCAAGTTACTGTTACTGTGATGTTGGCAATCTCTAAATTGAACTCTACACACAAACATATAGTACTCCTACGATGTAGACATGTAGTGGTATGCTGATGGCCTTGTATAATTAATGTTTGCCGACCGAATCGATCCCAGGTATTTGCGGCGCATATCTATATAGTACGATCGTTACCCGGATCAGGGATCGAAATCTTGTTCCCGCTCAATTCTCGACCGTCGATCGGTACCGGTAATCCGGATATCGAAATCTCGTTCCCGGCTCGTGTGCTTTGTATTGATCTCAAGTGTGTGTTTTGTGGGCGTATTGTAGCTAATAATTAAAAATTTATTGATAATATTCGGGTTCTACCCACTGGTAAACCATTCTGGCATTGGTATTAATTGAAGGATATAAGACCGTAATGAGAACTAGCTAGGATCATAAGATATGTCTGACAAATAAGAGGTAATAGATTGACATCTCGACGTCCATAAGTTCGAGTAGACCTTGAGCTAGTATGTGATTCATAGGAAGAAGAGTCATGTGGCTGAGATTGATCTTTTTGACGACCCTCAGCCATCGTGTAGGTCTTATGAATTGTTCTTAAAGCATGACAACCATGGTCTTTATCCTAGGTAGCATGCGTGAAGTTTTGCTCGCAGGTGAATTCCAATGGTTGGTCTTGTCCTGCATCATGAGTTGTCCCACCATCAGCACCATCATCGGATGACGGAGAGCTACTATCACCAAACTCTTAGTAGTGGACTTTCTGTTTCTTCATCGCTTCCCACAATATCCTCCTGAATGACCTTTTTCTTCTTCTTATCAGGCACGTGTTTCCTTGTTTGTGTAAGTGAGTCAAAGTCCGCATCCAATTTTTCAGTTGGTTGACTACAATATTTTCTTTTCCCAATATGACTCTTGCCAATATTTTTTTTGTCTATTGCACCAACGGTTCATCATCTAGTGCTTTGTCCAATTCCTTTTGAGGGATAGTATCAACTACAACTATAGATGGCATGAGGGGCTCACCTTCCTCATCTAGTAGAGGCTCCGATTGTATCATAGAGTTACCAAGCCACTCATGGATTGAATTCTCTCTGTCGTATATAGCGGCATTTATTAGATCTCCAAGCCTCCAAGGAGCATCCAAAGAGCATCCAAGGTTCTTTTATATATTATAAGTGATAAATATACTAAAAACTAATGTTTCAATACATAATCTTGCATAACAATGCTTAAACCAACTGAGGAAGGACATTATGGAATTAAAAATTTAAATTTGAATTCAAAGTTTTTTTACCTTTTTTTTTCGGACGGGAGTTCGATCCCTGATCCAGATACCTTTAGCTAGCTTTATCATGAACAGAACTAGCTAAATGCTTTCTTACATCTAACTTTCCCCCCTTAATCAATGATCAGTTGTGGGACTCTCTCTCTCTCTCTCTCAAGCAACCACTCATCTTCTTTCTTTTCCCTATAACAAAATACTGCTAATATATACACATAATATTCAGCTTTTGTTGATCTCGCCTTGCTTATCATGCAAGTTTGATTCCTTTATACTAGTAGTGCTGTTAGTTGCAAGGAGATTTAGCATGCATGTCCTTTTCAGTGAAAAGCTAGCGATGAACAATAGCAAAGAAAGAAGAAGAAAACAAAACGAACAAGAGTGTTCATATAAAACTAACCTGCAGGGAGCGCAATTAAATGAGGTGTGTCCAGAGCAACAGCTAGCTACAGTCTCTTGCTCAAAAAAGAAGAAGAGGAAGAACGAAGAATAGCTACCGCTTTTCTTAAAGCAGCGTCTGCGGTACATGCATGTACAAAGCAACAGATGAACGGTCGACTATTAACCGGAAAGGCAGAAGTGATATCATTTCTGGGTACAAATTAAGTAAATTAAGGAACCATATGCTGCATATATAGTACACTGCTTTTGAAAAAAGGATATCAACATCTAGCATGCATCGATCAACTGATATTAATTTGACCGATGTTCTTCCAACAAAATATCAATTTTTTGCATCCCAGTCACATCAGGTAGCCCAGATCGATGTGTATATATGCTTTTTTTAATCTGTGTTAATCCTGATAGGTATAGTAGTCCCTATATGTTACCCTCGACAAGTACGTACCTCTGGTTGTAGGCGACTTCGCATGACGCCCAACCATGCGTAGTGTGAGTTTTCATTCGACGAAAAATGTGCCATGGTTCAGGAAGAAGCAAGGAAATGCTCCTAACTTTTACCGAACACATAAGTAATATAAGCTATAATTAATTATGGACACCGAGAAGAGAAGATGATGGACTGAACTGAAGTCATGGCCAACTTTTTTAAGGTATTAACTACTTAGTGACGGATGGAATCAAAATTAAAGAAGACGCATGCATGGGCATGATGGGATCCACATGGTCGTAAGTGTGGAATCAAGAAGAAGGAGAACCGCCACTCCATGAAGGAAAATGAATTGGTGAAGTCGACTGCGCGTACGGGTGAAATTGGCGGTGGATGGATCGCGCGCGGTAGGAGAGGGGTCTTGTCTGACAGTTGCATGACTAATTGTGACGCAAAACGAAAATAAACCAAGGCAAATTCAGCTTCACGTACGTACAGTACAGGTACAGCCAATATTAAGTCAGTTGCTCGATCGTCATATCGTGTTTAGCAGCTAGCGCGTGTCATCTTCGTCCCTACGTAGATTCCTGCAGGTTATAATTAATTGCAAGCACTGATGATCCCCGAATGACGAACTAAACGCAGAGTTAGTTAGATCCAAGGAGATTGATCTTATTAATCGGTTCATTTGCCGCGTCTTAGTTGAGTTGAAGCAGACAGGGTAGATAACCTTGCTTTTAGCCACTTTCGAACGCGGTCATCAGCGATCTCAACAAATAGCGGTGTAGCACCCCGTTTTTCGCCGGCCCATCTCCTCCCGCAGCCCGGCCTGTTTCTTTCCTTACTGGCCCGACCCACCTCTCTTTCTCTCTCCCTTTTCTCTCGCTCGCCCGTTTCTCTCTTCCTTCCCGTCCGCTCGCCTCCCTCCATTGCGGGATTTTACCCGCATATATACCAAGTGGTGCCGAGTCTGCGAGGGTGCGTGTTTTTTTTTGCCTGAAGGCCCCTGTGCGCCGCACTTTCACTCCTAAAACCATATATTGTCTTTTTCGCTACAAATTCTTCCCAGTACTCTTCCAAGAACGGATACTTGTGGAAGGGCGTCAGATCCTTCTCCACGTAGTTCTTGACAAGTGTACTACGGAAGTTTTTCCACGCTTTGCATGCCTATAGCAACGCGTGTCGTCGCACGAAGTCCTGGTGTTGTTCCGGGATCTCGAACGATCCAAAAATATCCGTCAGCAGCTCACCTTTCTGAGATTTGGTCAACTCCTTCCACGAATCATAAGTAATGTTGACCCGTTCCTGTGTAACTATTCCGACAATTCCCCAGAATGCAGACGCTGCTCGGGGAGGATTGATAGGGGTCTCATACTCATCGACTTTCGTGATAGTAATTAAATCAGCCCGCATGCCTTTTCGATTTTCCCCTTCTTCTACCACGCTTGGATATTTCAAAGGACAGCGTATCAGACACATAAGGCGACGATGACGAAGAATGAACGAAAGACATCTTCACAAGAAATAGAAGTTCTGGCACGCATAAACATATTATCATAAGATTCGATCTCTATGTGCATGGGTATACACATCAATTAATAAATAATTGGGATATATAGGGAAAATATTAGGATAAATACAATGACATAAGTGACATATAAATATGTAAATCCTCCAAGCCATTTAAAAGGAATAATATGCTCAACACAAACATCATATGAACAAATGAAATCGGTGTAAAGTTAAGATTTAATATTTTGATATTGCTCTCATATGTAGAGTAAGCATTCCAATTAGAGCTAAAGTTCAAGCCCGGTTATCAAAACAATTTCAGTACAAGACTATTATCATCACAGAGCATTCATCTCAAGCCCACCATACCACATGCAATATATTCCAATAGCAGTATCAAAACAAATACCATTTGAATCACTGACTAGAACAAATACAAATTCCCAAAACAAGTACAACACCTCATACTACTGAGTGTTTGAACCAGATACATGAGTCCATGAGGACCATGGCAACATAACAGATTATTGATAGAAAGAGTGAGAGAAAGGAGTGTCGGTGTCGGCAACTCGGCATCGGTTACCTTTGGGCGTCGAGGAGAAGGACGAGCAGGGAGCAGTAACAAAGCAACAAAGCGACGTCGAAGGGGAGGCGCGTCGTGCTCGGGGCAGTAGGAGGAGGCGACGCGTGCTCGTGCTCGGGGAGGAGGCGGTGGGCTCCAGGGAGGAGGCGCGCTGGGCTCGAGGAGGAGGCGGCATCGAGGACTACGGTGACGGGCTCAGTAGAGGAGTCGTGCTGGGCTCAAGGAGGAGGCGGTGTCGAGGACGGTGGCGATGGGCTCGAGGAGGAGGGTAAGTAGTTGAGAAACTTAATCGTTTGAGTGGGGAGGGGCGCGACAAACCCTAGAGTTCAAATATAAATAGGGTTGGACACCACAGACAGTTATAAAGTAGAACTGTCTGTGATAAATAATATCACAGACGGTCCCAATAAATAACTATCTATGATAGATTTAGTATCACCGACAGTTTGTAAATGAAGCCGTCTGTGATATCTGATGTATCACATACGGTTTTTAGATGAAATCGTGTGTGATATTCTTTTGTATTGGTAAATATAGTTCTGTTTATTGGCTAGGCTCAAGAAATACTAGCCATGCTCTCTGAAACAAGCAGAAACACAACAAGTACATGTATATATCCAATTCACATTCATTTCAGAAACAAGCATATATATTTCATAGTACAAATCAATTAACTCAAATGAACTAAAATTAACCATTCAGAACATATACACACATTGTTCAATCTTTAAAAATTAGCCCTTCATGATGATCGACGCGTATGTAGCTAGTTTCGTCACGTTGTTCTTTCTCGACCCTTATGCCCTTTCTGAAAGGAGACAACTCGTCAAATTGGTTGTATTATTCCTTGTCCACTACATTCTCAACTCCAACAATCCTTCTTTTTCCATGAAGAACTACGTGGTGCTTCTTATTTGTCTGGTCGGTTACATAGAAGACTTGAACAACTTGGTTAGCGAGTACGAATGGTTCGTCTTTGTATCCGACACGTTCGAGGTCCATGATAGTGACACCATACTTGTCGACCTTCTCCTATGAGAGATCGACCAATGACACCGAAACAGGGGGATCTTGAAAAGCACGTAGTCGAACTCCCAAATCTCCTCTTTGAGCCCATAGTAGGAGCTCCTCAGCCCATCGGTACTGAACGCATTTATGCGGACACCACTGTTCTGGTTAGTGCTAATTATATCATGAGCTTGCGTATAGAATATGTACCCATTTATGTCGTATCCTTGCCATGTCACAACTATAAATGTTGACCCTTTTGCCAACCATGTTAGCATATCACTTGACGAGCTCCTAGTGAGTCACTTCTTCAACCATTGGTTGAACCGGCTGTTGTGCTATCTCGTGATCCAAACATCCAGCCACTCTGGATTCTGTTGCCGAAGCACGTTCTTGTGCTGGTCGATATACGGGGACACTTTAGTCATGTGTTGCAAGACTGTGAAATGGGCTTGAGCATATGCATCCATATCTGGAGTGATTGCTTTCCTTTTGATGGTCTCAATACCCTCGAACCTCCCCTTATGGCGAAATCGAGGCACACCTATGGTTCGACCTGAGCCATGTAATCGATGCAAAACTCGATGACCTCTTCGGTTGCATAACCTTCGACGATGCTGCCTTTCGGCCGAGATCGATTTCGTACATAGGACTTGAGAATTCACATGAACCTCTCGAATGGGTGCATGCTACATAGGAACACGGACCCACACATCTTTATCTCTCTCACAATGTGAACAATGAGATGGACCATGATATCAAAAAATGACGGAGGGAAATACATCTCAAGATCACATATAGTCATCACCACCTCGTCCTGTAGATCATCTAGTCATTCGGGATCGATGACTTTTTGAGCAATTATGTTAAAGAAATAACACAGCCTCACGATTGTCTCTCGGACCTTGATCGGTAAAATATTTCTAATTGCAACTGGGAGCATCTGTATCATCAGCACATGACAATCACGAGACTTTATGCCAATTAACTTTAAATCTTCTATCGAAACAAGTTTCTTCATATTGGTGGAGTAACCGGACGGAACTTTCACACCATGCAAGTACTGGTACATTTCAGTTCTCTCGGCCTTGGATAGAGTGTAATAAGAAGGGGAAGGTACGTTGGTCCTTCATCAGTCTTTGTTAGTGCTAACTCAGGTCTGATGTCCATATCAACCAAGTCAAGTCATGCGTTGACATTATCCTTTGTTTTGTCACGAATGTTCAGTAATAGATCAATCAAGCTATCACATACATTTTTCTCTACGTGCATGGTGTCGATGCAGTAACGAACTTCTAGGTGCTCCCAATAAGGTAAGTCCTAAAATATGGATCTCTTCTTCCAGATGTTTTTCTCATGGGTCCTCGATTTACATCTCTTTCCTAGCACAACATCTAAATCCTTAATCATATCATAGACCTCTTTTTCGCTTAAATGCCTTAGAGCTGAACTGTCCTTCTTCTCTCCGTTGAATTATTTCGTCATCCTGCGGTATGGGTGAGCCCTCTGAAGGAACCTACGGTGACGCATGTACACGGTTTTGCACGAGTGCTTCAGCCACACACACTCGGTATCATCTAAGCAGTGAGTATAGGATTTGGCCCCTTTTGTACTCTAGCATGATAGGTTAGTAAGGACAGGATAATCATTTATGGTGCAGAATAACAAAGAGTGTAAAGTGAAGTTCTCTCGTTTGTACACATTCCATTCCTGTACTCCTTCAATCCATAATATTTTTAGATCTTCCATCAATGGTGCTAGGTACACATCAATATCATTCCCAGGTTGCTTCGGCCCTTGGATAAGTATCAATAACAAAATATACTACCGCTTCATACACAACCAAGGAGGAAGGTTGTAGATATAGAGAGTCATGGTCTAAGTGATATATCGGCTGCTCATGTTACCGAAAGGATTCATCCCATCTGTACTCAATCCAAACCTTATATTCTTCAGTTCCACACCGAAGTCTGCAAACCTCCTATCGATGTTTCTCCACTAGGCAGAATCAGCAGGGTGTCTTAGCTTTCGGTCATTCATACGCTTCTCCGAGTGCCAGTGCAGTAGTTTTGCATCCTTTGGGTTCAAAAAAACCGCTTCAAACGGGGAATTACAGGAAGATACCACGCCATCTTAGCAGGAGGTCCTTTCTTCACCCCATTTCCCTCACCATCATCTGATTGATTCTTACGCTTGTATCGGGATGCGTTGCACACCGGGCATACATGCATGTTTGCATACTCGTTACGGTAGAGAATGCAGTCGTTCAGACATGCATATATTCTTTCTACTTTCATTCCCAATGGACAAAGAATCTTTTTGGCTTTGTAGGTGATTTTGGGCAAGTCGTTTCCCTCCGGAAGCATGTCCGCTAAGAGATCTAACAGCGCCGTAAAACTCTTGTCAGACCAATCGTTGCTTGCCTTCAATTTCTGCAGTTCAAACACGGGTGACAATCTTGTGTATTGCGGCTTGCAGCCTGGAAACAAAGGTTTCTTCGAGTCCTCTATCAAGCCCCAGAATTTAACATACTCTCTCTTATCACAGTTCCCTTCTGCACCGCGAAGCATCTGATCCAGATTGTCATCGTGCAACCTATCCGAATCTGAACCACAATCGACATCATCCGACAGCATATCGTTGACTTCGTCGGCAATGTCGTTATTACTACATTCCTGTATAATCTGCTTTCACCGAGACTGGTCCAACATATATAACCCTTTTTGAAACCCCTTCGAATCAAGTGTGCTTTGATCTGCACTAGGTTCTTAAACATCTTCAGATTCTGGCAACCAATGCATTGACAATACATATATTCCTCCCTTTTATTCAACATATCCTCCTCATCAACTCTTATAAAAGCAGACATGTCATTAATGTACTCTTCACTCATACGGTAGCCAGCGTACATCCAGCTTCTGTCCATCTACGCGACACATATAACAATTTGGTGTTAAATATTGAATTAAATAATTAGTATACTATAGATGCAACTTTTGATATGTCTTTTGAAATATGTATTTCTAATGAACTGAAAAAACAACAATGCACACTAGGGTTAGGTTGTTCATCACAAACACATTATAGATACCCCATGCCCAACTTCATATGGTAAGAAGCCAACACTTGCAAAAGAACACAAAAAGAAAAATCTAAACCATTTACAATTCTCTCTTTACCGATCTAAACCATCTTCAATTCTCTCTCTTTACCAAGCTAGATTTAGAATACAATATAAGGAATAAATTACGTACTAACTATCGATAGTCAAGAATAAATTACCAAATCCGTTGTCTCCTTTCATCAAATCGCCTCAAAGCTCCACCTCCAGCAGTAGCAACAGTGAGAACAGAGCTGAAATTTAAGACAGATCGATCTATGATGGTCGGTTCTGCAATAAATGAGATTATCACATATGGTTTGTATACAAACCGTTTGTGATGACGACGAGAAGCCACAGACAGTTCATGTTGAAAACTGTCTGTGAAGTATCACAGACGGTTATAAACAAGAACCGTATGTGATATTACCTCTTCACAAATAATATTTAGCGCACCCAGTAACACAGATGGTCGCTAAACCAAAAGTGTCTGTGATTGTATTTAATACAGACGGTTTTAGTCAACCGTTTGTGATGAGGCGTCTAGTATTAGACTTTTTGTAGTAGTGGGTTCCACAGTCAAGAACTAATGAATACGTTCAAGGCGTTGTGCATTCAAAACTAGAGGCGAAAGATTGAGTCCATCTGGAGAGACCTCAAACATCATACTATGAGGTATACAAGGGAGTCCCCTCTGGAGGCACATGAGGGACAGCAGGGTGCGAGAGGGGAATCAAGGAGCCCTATCAGTTTCTCCTAGTGGATTAATCTCTACGCTCCTAAGTTGGACTAATGGTCCCAGCTATATGACACCGATGGTGCAAAGTACAACATTATGATAATCAACATGTCTGAGGTGTATAACAGGGCACTGAAAGGTGTGCGATGTCTCCCTATCATCACGATCGTGGAGAAGACCTGGACTCGCACGATCGATTACTTTGTCAATAGAGCCACCACAACGAGGTGACAGCTAGAAGAAGGGAAGTAGTGGTCTGAGAATATGCAGAGGTACATCGACCAGGAGATGCAGAAAGCTCATATGCACAACATCCGAGTGATCGATGGCCTCAGGAGGAAGTACGAGATCCGGTTGAGGCAGGAATATGTCAACTCATGCCAGGAGGGAAAGAAAACATGCTTGCACCCTCGGTGATGTGGCTACATGCACTTGTAACAAGCCGACGAAGCTCCTGCACAAGCAATGCTCGCATGTGTACAAGGCGTGCGCGCAAGTTAGGCAAATATATACACCATACATCTCCGAGTACTACGACATGTACCATCTTTTTGGGACATGGAGTGCTGGGTTCCACTCGTATGGTGTGGACATGAACTATAGAGATCTTTGGCGGGAGAGGGTGAAATGGTTCCCGAACATAGCCGTGAAGTCAACTGAGAAGAGAAGATGGCAGACACGGTGCTTCTAAAACAACATGTATGACAGCCAGCGTGGAGGGCTGAGCCGCACGAGGAAGTGCCGGATATGCAAGACCCTTGGCCACTCCATGGAGGGTTGCCCCAACAAGCCAAGTTAAAATTGTTCAGACATACCAGATGATAGAAATTCCAAGGCAAAATCAATATCTGGTTGCAAAGATACTTAGAAATACTTAAGATTAGACATTATGGAAATCAAGTAGGGTAAATATCAAGTGAACAGGTTTCCTGCGAGATTACTGCAAAACAAGAATTATTTAACATCCATGGGACTAGAATGGCTTAGAGGAAACCTCAAATGCATGACTTCTTTTTAGAAACTTACAACCTTTGAAGCTTAGGAGGTGCCGGCGGTGTTGGAAGGAGGTGGTGGTGGCTTACGGAGGACGTGGACACGCAGCGGGCTGGGGGCGACACGGAAAGGCAGCGCCGGCGGTCTGAGGTCACGGGGAGGAGAAGGCTTGGATCCGGCGGGATCTAAGCCGTGGCGACGGATCCGTCACTCAATGTTGGATGGCGGCAGCGCCAGGAGAGATGACGGTCGGGGATGTCGGTGAGGGTGCGGAGGAGCCAGAGGGGCGAACAGGGCTACGCGGAGGGGCGTGGTGGAGGCGGAGAAGGTGGGGGCCCAAGGTGGTACGACCGGGCAAGGAGGAAGTGAGGAAACACGGGCACAAGCCGCCAACATGGCGGAGACGGCGAGGCCAATGGCGCGAAGGTGGCGAGCGTTGGGCGGAAGCCGAGCGATGCAGCCAAGGTAGGGCGGGCAGGGCACGCAGCCCATGGGCGGGTTCGCAAAAAAAAACCTGACAGGAGGATTCGGACGCGATTTCAAAATGTACAGAGGCCTTTTCGCATAGAAACCGACGTGGCGCTGCTTTCGGACTTTCAGGTGGGTTGGGTCCGGTGGCTTAGTTGTGTTGTTTTAGGCGATGGACAATGCACTGGGCCAAGTTATGCTTTTGTAATTCATACATTGTGGCCTATTAAATTAATTGGGACGGCCTAACAGACCAGTTGGGTGCCAACAGGAAGTAAGCTTGGGTCATGAATGGAATTCACTACTGTGGCATGCAGAAAGATATGTCACTTTTTGTCACAAAAAAATAACAAAACAACATGCCTAACGCTGTGGCCCACCTAATTTTGGTTTACCGAGTATTGAAACAAACATGATTCCCCGTTTATCTAATGGAATTCAGGCTTCCAGAGTACAGGTCCAAAATTCTCTTTACAAGATCTCCGCTTGAAAACGGTATACTACACTCTGCCTAAAATATCTCTTTTTTGCTTGCGAGTAATAGCCAAGCTTCCTTGAGTTATAATATTGGTCGGCTAGCTAGCATTCTAGCAACCAATGTGGTAAGAGGTGTTTGTTGAAAGCTAGAGTATACTGAAGAGTTGAACAATTAATCTTCAGTGCTACCTCTGGCGCCTGCTAGACTGCTACGGCCTACGTATTCAGATCAGAGTTGTATGTTCAGTTGTTAGCAGCTGGACTGCTGGAGTATCCTATACACTGGACAGATTTTTCACAGAACACAGAGAAAAAGTTCAACAGAGTAATACGTACAATCAACAGTAGAGAAAAGAAGAAGAAAAAACACAAGGATGTACAGAACCAAGGGAGATATTGGAGAGCAACTTGATTCATTCATATACACTGACAGATGGATGAACCATGCATCTGCCCTAAAAAAAACAGGAACTGGAATTATTGGATGCGTAACAACTTTTTTACATTGACGCGCACTTAATTTTTCGTCGGACCATACAAATGTCTAGCTAGGATGATTGTTGCCACTCATGCAGGTAATTAAGACGGCAATTTCCTTCCTATAACTTAATTAGAACAGCACCGCTACCCCCCTGCAGCATGGCCCGTCCTGCAACTGCAAACATATATGCGTGGAAACAAGGAATCATAAAACGAATAAGAAATTCAACATGCATGCACTGATAAAGAGCGCAAATGGAGAAGAACAAAACGAAGGGATTGAGCTGGTACAACTTGCTAGTAGAGTAAGATAGACAAAGCCGGCCATGCATGGTGTGGCGGAAGGATGCAGGAGGCGAAGGAAGGAGCGACTGGAAATCATTGGAATGGATGGCATAGGAAAGTAGCACGCATGCATGGTGGGCAACGATCGGCAGCTTTCCCTACGTGTCCATTCCTACAACTCCCAGAAAATCTGCTCCCTTTGCCCTCCCGTCCATGAACCCGGCCTGCCTGCCTCTCGGTCACTATCAGTCTCTCAGAAACTCGCCGTCGACTGGCTAGGGAGAGAGGAGAGCAGCAAGAACGATCATTAGATGGGCAGAGGAGCTGGCTTGAGGGGATAAGAAACGGCCGGCCGGGGAGGTAAGTGAGAAACTGGAAAGAAAGAAAAGCCTCTGCCTAGCAGCAGGCAGCAGCCCTTGGAGGCAATGTTCCATATATAGGTCTAGACAGAAAAGGGAGATGTGACTGATCGACGGAAGTGACGAGACATGGGGCAGGCATGCGTGGTGCTAGTCCTTCAGGCTGCAGTGATGCCACAGCTAGCAACAGAAGCCATCAGAGCAGCATGGGAAACGACCCTGCACTGGCGCCATTGGCGAACGCCCGACCCAGACGCACAAGGGTGACCCAGGTAAAAAAATGTCCTGGCGGCGCAAGTAAACTATCCAGGGATCTTTGTTGGGCTAAGTAAGAACATAAAGAAAAGACTACTACACTAAAAAAGTAAAACTTAAGTTGGACAGACTTCCTTCATTCTTTGGATCCGTCCATGTAGACGCAACGCATCGACGACGGAAATAAACCCTGTCGGGCTCGGGCTGGAGTACTTGGGGACTATAAGCCGGGGTGTAGCGACCTTGTTTTTCTAGAGATATGCTTAGGGATGAAAAAATAGCTTGAGACTCGTGAGCCGGCTCGACTCGGTACTTGGGTTCGTGAATTTTTGAGCTGAGCCGAGCCCTCGTGTGTAGCTTGTTGAAAAATCAAGCTAAGTTTGAGCCGGCTCGCAGGCCAAGTTTCACTCGGCAGTCGCCCAGGCCCAGCCCAGTCAGGAGCCAGCCCAGTAGCCCACTAATTGCGTCTCCCCCTGGTTCCCAGCATGTGAGAATGTGAGTCATGTGACTATTCTGCAATTCCCTATCTAGATCCCGATCCCCTTCCCCTCCCGCCCCGTCCACCGCCCATGCTGTCTTTGATTGCATTGCTGAATGGAAGATAGATGATAAGATTATCACACTTACTCTTGATAGAGGAAGCTGATGTTGTATGTAGTTTAATAGCCAAGTTTGCTGCTAGAGGATCAACTCGTTTCATTGCCAAGTATTTTCATGTTCGATGTTGTTCTCATATAGTGAACTTGGTCGTAAATAGTGGCCTACTACCATTAGCACCTCTGAAGCTCAGGGAAACAGTCAAGTATATAAAGAAGTCTCTATCTCGTATGCATAAATTCTTACAAATGCTTTGAAAATTGATCCTAGGTTGAGCCTTGATGTGTCCACACGATGGAGTTCAACATACAAAATATTGTCAGTCTGCATTGCTTATAAGGACACTTTAGTGCGTTATGACGACACGGATGCAAATTACCAATGGCAGCCATTGGGACAAGATTGAGCATTGTATGCAAAAATTGCACCAATCTTGAAGTCCTTAGCTGAAGTGACTAGTGCATTTTAATTATGGATCAACTTATTCAATGGAAAATATTTTTTATCCTTATATAGTTAATGTCAAGATTGCATTAAGAGCTGCAATTACTTTTGGGGATGATCATTTGAAGAAAATGACTGCTGCAATGTTGGAAAAGCTTGACAATTATTGGAAAGAAAAGAACAATGTCATGGTCCTTGCTACTATTTTTGATCCTAGGTTTAAGATGAGATTCATTAGTTGGTGCTTCAACCAAATGTATAAGCCCTCAAAAGCTGCAAAAGAGTTTGATGATGCGAAGGTCGAATTGGAAGATTTGTATTCATAGTTTGAGATGGATCATTGGCACAACAAAGTGGCTAGTAGAGGTGATGTGACCTCCTCTTCAACTATGGGTACAAGTAGCTTATTATCCCAGTCTCATCTCAGTTTCAGTCATTCTTGCGTTCAACTTCTACATAGCCTTCAAAGTCAGAGTTGCTCATGTAGATGAAGCGAATGAGAGTTTAGATAACAATGGCTTCAAATTGCTTGAGTGGTGGAATTTGAATGCACATAGACTCCCAGTAGTGTCAAAGATGGCTAAGAATTTCTTGACTGTACAGCTTAGCACTATATCTTTAGAATCAACTTTCAGTGCTAGAGGTAGAGTACTAGATGACTATTGGAGTTCTCTACGTGTCCAACTATGGTTCAGTATTTGGTGTGTGCCTCTAGCTGGATAAGAGGTGCACATGATGACACGAGACCTCCTATATTTGTGGTAGGTTCTTCTGTATTGTAATCTTTTGTAATTTTTTTGGCTTATGTCATGGCTAACTCGATTACGATGTATCTTTTCAGGAAGAAGGTGATGAGGATGATGTTGAAAACATTCTATTTCTTGAAAGCATCGTAGAGAGCAACTAGTCAGTGGGGGTTTCTTTTTGGCTTTTTTGTAGTGTCTTTAATTTTGGTTTGTGCTTGATTGAACTTTTCTGTAGAAAATTTGCTCTATGGTTGTATGGTATGTGCAAAAAATTTGCCCTATGATTGTATGGTATGTGCAAGTATGCTCTAACAACACCGCACTGCTTTTATGTTGCATTGCCATGTAGTTTAGACTAGCTAGAACATTCCCATGCAAGTGAGCAAATCTTTTTGACTGTTTCGTTGATGCCATTGCAGGCTCATTGGATGCTTTTGATGACAAGATGACGGCGACATGACATCGGGCCAAGATGACTTTTTTGTTTTGTTTGGTCATATCGTTTGGAGTTTAGTGTATGGAAATGGAGCTATTGATGGACTGTTATATCATATATGGTATGGACTGTTATATGTTATATTGACATGGGTTATTATATGGACTGTATGGAACTATGGATGGACTGTTACATGCACTGCAATTCATTAAGAAAATGATTCATGCTAGAGAACATGTTTCAGGCTATATTTGTGTTTCGGTCAGTTTCTGGCTCCACTACTGTTCTGTCTCTGATTTCTGGCTCATTGGTTCTGGCTTCTTTCCATTCTGGCTTCGACCGTTTCGACGCAACAGGCTAACAACAGACTGTGTTCGGAACTTCTGACTCAGCTCACGAGGGTTCGCAAGCTAACTCAAGCTTCTCTATGAGCTGAGACGTGCCGTGCCGAGCCGAGCTTTTGGCTCGAGTCGGCTCGCCTGCAGCCTAGATATGCTCATGCATGCGCGCTCTCTCTTTGTTTTGTACGTACTGTAAGTGGGTCTCCTCTGTCCCACAGGATTGAACTTTATTAGGAGCAGAGCAGGTGTGCGCCCAGGCAAAACTTTGACCAGTGGAACTTGCCTCTCCGCGACTTGCCAAGAAGAAGAGGAGGCGTCCATCGATCCAGACCAACCTTCAATGTCAGTGTGGTTATTTGTATCACCCATTGTAAAATACTACTACTCCCAAATTTTGTTGGACTTGACAGTTTTTAGGGTCATTGCTGCCATTTAATTGGACAGAGATACCCAGGGCAGCAGGTCAGCGCAGGCCTCCGAAGCTTCTTTTGCGACCATTCCCTTTCGTGATCCGGGTACTAATCACTCTTCTTGTGTGCCTGCCAGTCTCTTTGAGTCCTCTGGCTTCCGCCGACCCATACGTAGTTATCGAGACAAGCAAAACCCTATTATCAATGTACGTTCGTTCCCTCAGGCCACGAGACCAAACAAAGGAAACATGGCCACAAAAATTACAAGAGAAATTCACGCGTAATGTCAAACGGGGTCAAGTGTTACGCGGACAGCTGCACAGGCCGCAACCTACAACTCTAAGAAGAAGAAAAAAAGATAATTGTACGTAGCTCTCTACATTTGTGAGGTTGTACCACTTTACTCTGTAAACTTGTATTTTACTTTTTCATCCTCTAAACTTGTTCCCGTTTGCACCGTAGGTTCTTTCCCCCGTTAGTTGATAGAATATGCTAATAATTGCACTGTAACTCCATAAACTTGTGAGGTTATACCACTTTACTCGCTGAATTTGTATTTTACCTTTTTTGACCCCCTAAACTTGCCATCGTTTTGCACGACATGTCATATTTTCTATTAGTTGACGGAATAGAATGACTTGGTGTCCTTTGTAGCCGACATGGACGATGACATGGCAAAAAGCAGCCCTCTTCCTCACCATTCCTCCCACCACGTTCTGTCATGGCCGCCATAGGATACCTTCCGTTCCCGCCATTCCGACAGGTCTATGCCAAGATTGACGGCGTCGCACCATGTTCCGAGACCTCGCCTGCATTCTTCCATGTTCAATCGAATCTAAACCATAGTCGCTATGGAGATCGTGTGTGTGTTCCTCCACACCGGCCACAAGTCTTCGTCGTCCAAATTCACCACCACTGGTGAGCCTCTCCCCTCTTTATCCACCTCTCTAGCTCCGCGCCGTCACTTTCTAACCCATGCTCCCTTCGCCCTCGCTAGAACTTTAACGTACTGTCGCCGCCGCCTGCCTCTACCTTGCCGTTGCCCAGCGCCACTGCTGTGTATCTTCGCTCGTGACACCACTGCCCATCTTCTCCCCAGGGTCGTGGAGAAGGATGAGGAAGCCGCTGGCCTTAACGGAGACGACACAGGTGGGGAGGACTTCTCAACGAGGCTCGAGACGGTGGGGGAGGCGGCGTGGGTGGAGAGGAAGTAGGTTGTGCACACACCAACGACGCCACCTCCACAGATGACCACGTGGCGGGGCGGCGGGGCTGACACGGTTGGTGCGGTGGCCATTGTGCCGTTGGGGTTTAATGGAGGGGGCAGCCACACCACCTCTGTAATGACGTGCGCTAGCTCAGCGTTTTCGGTTAGCAAACAGAGAAACGAACCTGCGGTACAAACATGACCAAGTTTAAAAAGTTGAAAAAATAAAATATAAGTTCAGTAAATAATACAACCTTTCAAGTTTACTGAACACAGGTTCCATTTACTGAAAAGAATTATGGAGTTCGTGTGAAGTATCAAGACACCACACCAATCTTAAATTCTATACTGGCAAAGATTGGGAAAAATAGCATGTCATGATTGGCCCCTGCACGCAATCGCACGATGACCAGGCCACTGGACAGAAACAAGGACATTTCAGTAATCTGATGTACCGATACATGCAAATACGATGTCCTCCAACTGGCAACCCAGCTCTTCCAGAGGAAATGTATGTCTCAAGAGAAAGGTCTGTGGCCTAACTCTTACATGGGTGTACAGTGCAGATGTACATCTAAATTTTTAATAAAAATTTCAGTATTTAATAGGTATATTAGATGTATATACCAATAAGTGGGGCTTAAAAATACGTATTTCAACCTACAATTGATTTCAGCCCATCCCACCCATTCTATCCCAATCTTGCTCTATCCCTGCACGGCCCAAGTGTTCGGGACAAGTTCACCCCACGGCCCACACTCACGTGGCCCAACTGGAAACACCACGCCACGACGGCCCAAGTGGCCAAACCAAGTTCACCCCACACCTGACGCCCTAACCGGCTAACCTTATCCTCTCTCATTCCCTCTCTCCTTCTCGGTCTCGACTCTATATGGCAGTGCCACAGGCGCAAGGATGCATGAGGCAGGCGCCAGGCGGCGATCGGCAGGGAGCAAGGCAGTGTCGCAGCGGGCGAGCACTGAGCCGGGGATGGAGGGTAAGGCGAGCAGCAGGGGCAGGGGCGGGGTAAGGCAGCCCTGTGGCCACGGTGAGAGGCGAGCTGGGGATGTAGGGTGTGGCGCCGGCGGGTCATGGCGGCAGCGACCGGTGGGGCAGAGAGCGGGGTAGCAGGAGAGGGTGCGGCGGTGGCCGACGGGTCGACCGGCGGAGCCGGGGGCGAGCGCCGAGCAGGAGCAGCCACCAACGCAAAGAGCGGCACAACGGGCGAGCACCGAGCAGGAGCAGGCAACAGCCACCAGCACAAGGAGCGGCGGTGGCGCGGGGCAAGCTCAAGGTGAGCTGTTTTCCTTTCAGTTTTGCAAATATGAAAACTAAAAACAGGACATATTTTGAGAGCTAGACAGACTACTTTCTTAGCAACCAGGAGCAACTAACTAATTAAGAACTCAGATTTTTAACTATAGCATAGCAATGATGTACGAAACTAGATCTGAGCATGATAGTGATTGAACCACAGCATGTAATGCCATGTATATTACAGAAAGGACCTCTCACCTCTATTCTAGTTTTTCTAACAACTTGATCCACAACTAGATCTGAGCAGGGTAGTGATTGTACTTTATTTTTTTATATTACAAACCTTTATATTTTACATCAAACAATATTTTTATAAATTCAAATCTCCACTCTGAAAATTCTGAATCCGCCGCCACGACGGCTCAACTTCTCCGGCGGGGTCTCCACCACCAGCAGCACGCTCTTAAGTCTACTGCTCTACTTTTCACTCCTAGCTATACATGCATCGCCAATTAAGTTAATCACTTCAAATCTGCATCATTTTGTTCTAGTCTGGGTTCAATTAATGTTGGCTGCTTTGTTCTACTACATGTCACTCACTCTCTTGACCCAAAAAAGAGAGAGAAAAACTGCATCCATTCAGGATCGCTTGATCCATGGGCATGGGCTGACATCCATGCAAACGCAGGGAGGCTAGGCCCAACAAGTAAATGGGCCTGAGACACAAGTGCCGCCCAATAAGCCCGAACCGTCCATGTCATCAATGTGTCACACGTGCGATGTTTATGTCAACCAATAAGATGCTAAGGATGATCCAAGAAACTAAACCACTCGGAAGCTCTACTTCTACACAGGCCTCGGTTTCTCCTCGCATCTATCCCAGCCGTTCATTTCCATCGAAGAATGTCTCCTTAGGATGCGCCGTTCTTGCCTTTTGCCTCTCAACTTTCGAGAAAAATTCAGAACAAAAGGCCTCCGATACTTGAGCTGCACATCACCTGCTATTTTAAGAGGCAAAAAAAGGAAGACAGAAGCGATGGGATTCAATGGAGCATCACTTCACAGAGAGATGAAACAGCAGCAACGACATTGCTGCTCCTTCCTCACCCATGCACACTACTCGTGCTGCTACTGCTGCCCCTCATCGTTCTTGCGGTGCTCAACATCTGCTGCCTCACAGGAGGTAACAGCGACGACGACGTATTTCTTGCTTGATCTAATCTCGTCGTGATTGAAACTTTCAGGACTACTGTAGCATTTGTAGTATAGATGCTACAATCCATTCCACCGTATGGTTCATATGATGAAGCATGTACATTCCAGTATTGCATTCTGTTCATCACTGTCTCCATTTCTGAACTTAGAGTAGCATCACTCCAGCTAGAACAGGTTCTATAGCAGAGTAGCCTCTCTTCTTTTTTTTTTTGGGGCGATGTTTAAAAGCAGTTCAAACATTCAACTTTGCAGTAGAGAAGTCCATGGGCGGGAGAGACGGTGCCCGGCCGCCACCGGCGCCAACCTCCAGCGGGGGTCCTCATCAAGCTTCCAGTTTGCCAAGCTACGACGTGCTGCCGGTGCCACCCCTGCCGCCAGACAAAGACTAGTCCAATCGGTGTGGAATCTTGATCTATATCGCTACAAGTAGAATCGCTGTGCCGTTCACTTCAAATTTAACTCGGCAAATTTAACCGAATTTTTTGGGACCGGTTTGGATTCCTACTGCCCGGCATGGCAAAAATTTCCCATTTTTGGCCGAAAATCGGTACACTGATCACACGAAGGCTAGGCCACTGGACAGAAACAAGGACATTTCAGTAAGCTGATGTACCGATACATGCAAATACAATGGTCTCTAACTGGCAAACCAGTTCTTCTAGAGGAAATGTCTGCCTCTGTGACCAAACTCTAATAAACGAACTAATGATAAAGGCTAAAGGAAGAGCTAAACTGTGTCATTTGGTGAGATCTCCTGATCCTGTGAACTAAAAGCTAGTACTAGTGTTAGCTTATAACCTCCAACTTGTGGTAGATCTGTGTCACATGCATCTATCATCTATGTGGTTGGAGTGTTGGAGTTTGGGCTAATTAAGTTGGCTTATGGGAAGGCTATCTCTGATCTTGTTTTTGTTCTTGCTGATGATTGTGTTCTCATTGTGTGCAATCCATGGAGTTTGGATTACTGGAGGTAATCTCTTACTTTTCTTGTGGCTTAATGTAACTTTCACACACACACACACACACACACACACACACACACACACACACACACATATATATATATATATATATATATATATATATATATATATATATATATATATATTGTGCAAGATAATTATTCCTTCAGCAAAACTTATCTATTTTTGTTTTACTATTTTTTGTGGATTGATTGTAGAAAGGAGCAGAAGAATTCTTGGAGGAAGGCAAGGATATGAGCCCCCGCACCATCATCATGGCACTTCTTCCCACCAAGAAGACCATATCCATACTAGTTTTGTGTAAGATCACCCATCAAGAATGGAGTTCAGTTGACAGGTACCATAACTTTGCAGGAGGCACTGCAATTTAAGTGATGAGTTCAATATTGTACAGTAAGAAAAAGAACACTACCAGTGGGTTCTCATGTTTGGTAAATGCTGCAAGAATAAAAGCAGATCTCTCCAGGCTGTTTGCATTTTATATACATCACTACAGAGTGAAACATTGATTGTATAAAATAGACTGCAGGTAAACCTGGAAAATTCCAGTTAAGAAAAAAAGGTAAAACTGCCATTTGCTTGACTTCCATATAGCTCAGTGACCCCTCCTCATATTAAGAAATATCTTCTTCTTTACACATATTATAACCTTCCCTAATAGGTCTAAATCTAACCGTAACATATCCTTACAATCTCAACCTTTCAAAATAAAAATCAACTTATCAAAGGGCGCTCAGGATAAGAGGACCGAGGTGGCAGGAGGGTACAATTTGGTACAAACCAGGACAGCGGGTACTTTACTCTGAGATCGTACTTAACTCGGAGAATTGACAAGAATCTTCAACAGAGGCGTTCTCATCCCCACAGAAGAACGGCTCGGGAGGCATCTGCAGGCCATCAATGCCAGCTTCGAGCATCTCTGACACCTCGCTCATCGTCGGTCGATCATGTGACCTAATTTGAATGCACCACAACCCAATAATGCACAGCTTCCTCTCCACCTCATGGATATCAACAGCCTCACAAATCTTACCCACCTCTTGGCGAGTTAGTTGATTATACACCCACGCTGGGTAATATGTCTGGCTTCTTGCTGCTCGTGGGTCCATGTTCCTCCGCCCCCCAGCCATCTCCAACAATAACATCCCGAAGCTATAAACATCAGTCTTGCATGATACAGTGCCAAAGCTACGAGATATCATTTCAGGAGCTATGTAGCCAACTGTCCCCCGTGCAGCGTTCACCGGCACAAAGCTGTTGTCCCTTGGGTACAATTTTGCAAGCCCAAAGTCAGCAATTTTTGGAGTGAAGTCACTGTCTAAAAGGATGTTTTGTGGCTTGATGTCAAAGTGTAATATCTGCATATCGCACCCGCGATGCAAGTAGTCAATCCCTCTAGCAATGCCCAAAGCAATCTCATTGAGCCTGTCCCAGGAGAAACTCTTCTCAGACGAGAAGATGTACTTATCAAGAGATCCACGGGGCATGTACTCATAAACAAGCGCCCTCCTCATTTCCTCTGAGCAGAAACCCACTAGACGCACTACATTGACATGGTGAATACTTCCAATGGTGGAAACCTCACTAATGAACTCTTCTCCGTTGCACATGGAAGTGACCAACATTTTGATGGCAACATGGACATCACCAGGAAGCACACCTTTGTACACAGACCCATAGCCTCCTTGACCCAGCTTCTCTCTGAAGTGGCTTGAGATGGCAATGATGTCTGTGTAGGCGTACCTTGTTGGGCCAAGGGCTAGTTGCATCTGGAGGAACTTCTCAACGGCGTCAATTGATACCTTTGTTTTCCAGTATTTGTAGGCAAGGAAGGTCAATACAGACAATGGTGCAAACACAAACCTGGATAATATTGCAAGCACTGCATAAACAGGATTGCAGACTTAAGTTAGATGTATAAAATTATGTAGCCATAATGATTAGGATTAGGCGATTCTGTCATACCAATAATGAACTTCATGATATATATAGCAGATACTATGACTAGCGCAGCCCAAAATAATTTAGTTCGGTAGGAGTAATCATTTACACATCTCAAGAAATGCATGTTGATCCCAACAACTGCAGAAGTCTGATTTTGGATGCTGGAACTAGACATCTGTTCGTGGAAGTAACTGCAAGTTATGGCATGGTATGACAGAGATTAAAGAGAGGATAAATAGCTTCGATGTGAGATAATCAAATTTGAGGGGTGGGGGGATGCGATCAGAAGATAGAAGTCTCTAGTCGTCAGAGTGCAGACTTACCTCAATGAATCATTCAGGCATGTATTGATGATCCAAGAATACGTCCAGGGTCTATACTCTAAAGGAAACCTAACAGCAAAGCCTTTCCTCATAAATGTTATGACATCTTCAAAACTTGCATTATTTGGTGCCCTAACACGCCAACTGCCTAAAGGAATCATGGCTAAGTATCCACATGAAGGCTCAACGTTTCGAACCGAATAAGAACTCCAAGTAGTCAAGACATAAACAAAAGAGCTGTTCGTACTCCGGCAAGCGACAGGCCTGTAAATAACATTATTGTTTATGAGTCGTGAACAACTCACAAAGGCAGCCCATGCAATTGCATTCGGATACAACAGGGTGATGTTTGTTGATTGCAAACCATATATATAAGGATGTTGATTCCTCTCCGGAATAGGGCAGCTGCTATTATCCAAATTGGCATCAACAACCCAAAAAAATAGAGTCACTATAGGAGATGTTAGTCACGAAGTATGTTCCCGTGTTGATGTGAATTATGGCCTTGCTATCACTACAAACTAGCTCATATGCTTGAACACCGCAACCAGGTGGATCACCTCGCAAACGGAAAGGATACCGGATGTCTTGGAGATGTCCACAGGAAAAGGAGGGGCAAACTGCTTGCCCTAGAATATCTGCTGCTTCAGTGTTTGTTAGAAGAACTGAAAGTGTGGAGGAGATGGCTAATGCTTGCAGTTTAACAGAAAGCAAAAATGCACCAGAGTTCACCATGACAGCTTCGCAGATGCAAGATCAGACATGAAAGTTGGCAGTTGGCACTGGAGTTACGGAGAAGGTTAATTATCTGAGGCTTGAACAATATGGTTGCTGGGTGATTTAGAAAGAAAGATTTGGGTGTATATGGGACAGAAGAGGAAGAAAAGTCAAGCCTGGTGTGCTGACTACTGGGTATCTATTACCAGTCTAGTGGTGACACTAATGTGGATACACTTTGACTTGTAGTGCATCCCTTTGGCATATTCAACATCCAAGAAGTCCATCCGTAGAACGGGTCCATCACGACATACTTAATAGTCACCGAAGCCAAGAGGTTACTCAGATTTTTCTTCTTTTTTGTTCCAAGTTCCAACATTACGAGGAGCTCAGTTTTGCAGGCATAACTTCATATCCATGCCTCCTATCTTCATTTTATCACAGAAAATGTTTCAAGTGTTTGCTGTAGCTCTGCTATTCTCAGTTCTCAACTATGGGATCAACACAACCACAGCAGGTGGTGATGGAGACTTTTTCCATAACTGCCCACCATCCAGGTGCAGTGAAGGCAGACCAGAGATTCGATTTCCATTCCGCCTTGTAACCAGCCCCCCATCCTGTGGAGCACCTGGTATGGAGTTATCGTGCTCTAGGGAAGCAGATACCATCCTACATCACCCAATTCTTGGATTATGCAAGGTGGCTGCAATCGATTACAGGTATGGTCTCCTGAATGTCATCCCGCTTGAAGAATCATGGTCTCAGTGCCCGCTTCAGAAGATCATCTCTACCACCAATCTATCAACTAATGTATACAAACCTTTCCCATATGGTACGGTAACCCTGGTACGCTGTTTAAGAGAGTTCATACCAAATAAGAAGGCTGGTACTACACCGGGTAGGGAGGACAGTATCGCTGGCCCAATCTCTTGCCTCAGCAACACAAGCCGGTTCATGTATTTGATGGACTCTACAGAATCCATGTCTCTTCTTCCCTTAGACTGCACAGTGGTTTCAAATGGCATTTTGAAGCCCTACCCGTTGGATTATGATGGCAATGATGGTGTGTGCTTCAATGAAACGGCCAAAAGAATCATTGCGTTTGCTGAGACAACCTTGACTTGGTCAGTTCCTACCATCACCGACATTTGCCAAGATTGCGAGCAAAAAGGGCATCCCTGTGGATTCAGCTCACAACGCAGGCAAGCATTCTGCAAGCATCATGGTACTGTTTCTAACTTCTTAAGCACCAAATAATTTGATCTGAACACCTACATGCCTTAGTTGATCTTGACGTCAAATAAAGCATGGTTCTTTTTGTCCCATCATTTGCTATATTTTCAAATATGTTTCTATTGAGCAGCATACCCGAGTCCAATACATATTTCACACTCAGATGGCTCTGCTACTCTCCCATACCCATACACATTTAGTTTAATACTTAGAACAGTATCACAATGGTTCTGAATTTCTGATATTATAGCTATGTTTTGCTCCAATATTTTTTATGAACAGGTTGGTTGAGGTATAGGATTGTTTTCAGTTCCTTTAAGCCCTGTTAAAGAAAAACATTATCTAAATAACTAAAGTCACTACTCACTGGATTCCCTCATTTTTATCACAGCCCACTAGGATATTTAGGGCATAAGCATGTTCGAAGCACCATACCAAACTGCGCAGGGAGGAAAAACCTTCTCATACCTTTTTCCAATCCCCATGGTTAGTTCCTGATCTAGAGTCCAATCTTACTGTATGCAAACAAGCCCATGAAATAGATCCAGATTATAATTACTATGCTACCTTCCGAAGAAAATGGACCAAATCCCAAATCCCACCCCATCTAAACTGGTCCTTAGTGATGTTCATACCTTTGAAGTTGTTAATTAAGGAATAAAGTGGTGTCGAAACAGAGTTAAGATCTATAAGGTAGTCGGATCATTATGTTCTTTTATAAACCTATGATATTATTCAATAGTTGAGTCGGCTTTATGTTGCTTATCTTGTTGATTTATGCTGTCATTTCAACTAATCAATTAACATATTTTCTTCTCACTTCTCCAAGGATTGTAGCAATGCACGTTTAAGTGTGTGTTCAAAATTTAAGTTCTAAGTTCGAAATCTATTTGATCGATCAAAATCTATTTAATCGATTTGTGTTCATTGCAAATTAGCATGCTTCAATGTTTGTACAATTGTACCATGTCCTACTCGCATGAGTTGATTCTCTTTTCCATTCTATCTAGAATAAAAAATGGTATGAGTTGGTACTTGGTTACCTTTTTTACTTCTTTATACAGAAATAAGAAATTTGTCTTCTTCTATTATTCTGCACCAAAAATCTAAATCGCTTATTTCCTACATGCAGGTTCACGTGTCAAAGTCATTGCAGGTACTGCTGCAATCCAGAGGCTCTATTATGTGTTCTCTATTATGCATTTATGCATACATATTTTTGTTTATTGTTCTAATTCTTACATTCTCTTATCCATATGAGACAACAAGACATGAAAGAAAGTTTTTTTTTTACTTGGGTATAACTCACTAATTACCTTCATTCTGTTTATTTAGCAATATCATCGGTAGCCACATTTGTGGTTCTCTTATCAACGGCAGCCACTGCACTATATCTATCCCTAAAATCGAAGAATGATGAAGAGGTACGTTTGAAGATAGAAATGTTTCTCAAGGCATACGGCACATCAAAACCAACAAGGTACACATTCTCAGAAGTCAAAAAAATAACGAGACGATTCAAAGATAAACTAGGGCAGGGTGGATTTGGAAGCGTATACAAAGGTCAGCTAGCAAATGGAGTACCTGTGGCAGTCAAGATGCTGGAGAATTCAAAGGGTAACGGAGAAGAATTCATCAATGAAGTTGCGACCATTGGAAGAATCCACCATGCCAATGTGGTCCGCCTCTTGGGATTTTGCTATGAAGGAACAAGGCGTGCTCTTATTTATGAATTCATGCCTAACGAATCACTAGAGAAATATATATTCTCACATGAATCTGATATTTGTCAAGAAATACTAGCACCTAACAAAATGCTGGAAATAGCTTCAGGCATTGCACGAGGAATCGAGTACCTGCATCAAGGGTGCAATCAGCGCATCCTCCATTTCGACATTAAGCCTCACAATATCTTGCTAGACTACAGCTTCAATCCAAAGATTTCAGATTTTGGACTTGCAAAGCTGTGTGCAAGGGATCAAAGCATCGTCACGCTGACCGCAGCAAGAGGAACGATGGGCTACATTGCACCAGAACTATATTCACGGAACTTTGGGACAATATCCTACAAGTCAGATGTTTATAGCTTTGGTATGCTGGTGTTGGAAATGGTGAGTGGGAGGAGGAACTTGGATCCAATGATCGAGAACCAAAATGAGGCTTATATTCCAGAGTGGATATATGAGAAAATAGTCACTGGGCAAGAACCAGAATCAACCAGGGAAATGACGCAAGGAGAGAAAGAAATAGCAAGAAAGCTGGCCATTGTGGCACTATGGTGCATTCAGTGGAACCCAACAAATCGCCCATCTATGAAAAAAGTGGTAAACATGTTAACAGGAAGCTTGCAGAGTCTAAGGATGCCTCCTAAACCATTTGTTTCATCTCAGGGCCACCGTATGCCACAAGCCTAGATAAAATATTGCTACGACTCTGAAAATGATTGAGACTTGGTAAGCCACAATAGAGCCTATTGTATATGACATTTGATTTTTCAACTCAATTAACCTTCTGATTGTAACCGTGCAATATTTCTTTTTTTGAAGAATCAACGGAGGGCTTAAGCCCCTCCTTAACTCCTTCATTAACATCAACAAAAACTGTTACAAGGTTACAAGGAGGCGGCCATCCTGTGCAACAGGCGCCTCCAGGGATTACAGCAAGGGGAAGGTCGGAAGGACATGATAATAATTAAGTGACTTCTACTAGTTGATTACACCAATGTAACCGTGTAATATAATTAGCAGGATATTAGTGTATGATATAAGATCTTGCAATAAGAAGCGGAGAAGTCACTGCTTACTTCCTAAGTTCCTAATGTCATTAGAAGGTGTAATTCAGAAATCGTTACTCATCTACAGATCAATAATGCCTAGTGTGTGTAGCATTTGATTTTCAACTGAATTAGCTTTCTTAGTGTAACCTCGTAATGCTATTACCACGGTATGACATCAGACTTCAAAACAATTTGCAATTTAGTAGTTGGAAGGTGTATAAGAAGTTTCTGCTTACCATGTCATCTGTAACGTCGATCCTTGACAATTGACATTGTGTAGTCATCCTCACTGAATTTGTTCTCAGCAAGTTGTTGGTTGTCACCTCATTGTTCAACCCATGCATGAGAGTAATTGGTAGGAGGCTCACAAGAAGGATCCACAAGGCTGTAATTTTTTTTAGAATGTAATAAGTCGTAGCTACATGTGTGTGACAAACCAACAATGTAGAATCGAACTTGGACTTGGCGAAATCATGTCAGTGTAATATTCATTCAAAGTCACAAGTCCGTAAAGAAAAGAAGAAGCGTCACCTTTGTCGATGCGGAGGAGGAGGTCGAAGACGGCAACGAACTTCACCTTGGGGACCTCGCTGGAGGCGGCAACGGTTGGAGGAGAGTCCGGCGAGGAGAGGCGGCGCTCCGGCAGGTGAGAGACGATAGATCGCCGCCGCCGGGAAGTGTGGTGGAGCGGCGGAGGAAGGGGACGGATCCGGATAAGGGCTCTTTTGCAAAAACTGTCCTGCTAATTTTCTCTCCAGTCGATCTGGGCCACGAACGTTTGATCTAACGGCTTGTGGAGAGCCAGGATCGCGATCGCGAATCTTCTGCGCGACCAATTCGAGAAAACAAACTTGTAGCGGGTTTTTTATGCAAAAATGCCTGCGCCGTTTCTCACCTGGGCCTAAGTCTGGGCCGTGAAGTTGGTTCGAACAACAAACCGTTGATCCCGATCAGTAGGAGTAGGGACGAAAACAGATTGGATATTTTTCGTTTGATTCAGACGAAAATGGGTTTGGATTATTTCGGATCGAATTTTTCTTAGATAATTTTTGAATCGGAAACGAATTCGGATTTTTTTTGTCGAAAACGGAAACGAATATGGTAATGGTGCTATCCGGCGGATACGGATACGAATACGGATTATCCGGATAATACACATCCGGATATCCAGAATTCTAGACCAAGCTTGGCCCAGCCCAGTGGCCCACTTACTTCTTTTAGGCAGCCTGCACGCCTTTACTCTCTTAGGCGCCTTCACTACCGCCTCGCCCGGCCACCCTGGCTTAGGGTTTCTTCACCAAGACCCCGCAGCAATTTCACACCACACCCACATCGCCCACAGCCACAGACCAGAGGCGGAAGGTGCCACACCGACGACGCCGCCACTCTCCACCTGCGCCATCCTCACCCCGCCGCCGGCCATCTCGCCTGCTCCCGGACCTGCTGCTCCTCCCTCACACCTATCGGCCTCCTCCTACTGGCCCTCACCGACCATCTCGCCCCCGTCGGCCATCTCGCCTCCGCCAGCCATCTCTCCTCTGCAGGCCACAACACCTCCCCCGTCGGCTCCCCCTCACGGCCCTAGCACGGCAGCACCTCCCCCGTCGGCCATCTCGCTCATGAGCCCCAAAGACATCCCCGTTGGCTCCCACTCACGGCCCCAAAGACGACAAAGACTCTCCCGTCGGCTCCCCCTCACGGCCCCATCACGGCAAAGACTCCCGTCGCCGCCCTTCACACCCAAAGATCCAACACCACCCCGTCGGATCCTCTCACATTTCAAAGAGATCAAAGACGGCCGCAAGGCAAAGACCACCTCACGGACTGCTTGTCACCACTGGTAAGCAAATTGCCAATGAATCAATGGATTGAGCAACTCTGTGGGCTCCTAGTGCTATAGCTATACTGCTAATGGATTGAGCAACTGGTAGATGGGAATGGGATCCTTTTGGTTGGGTAACTGAAAATTTGCTTATGGATATGGATTTGTAGTGGTATTGTAGTATGAATGCTGATGTAGTGGTTGCTATTTCTGGATTGACTAATGGAATTGTTCAATGATTAAAACTGATACAGGATATGATCCAAATATCATTACTTGATCTGAATGTTCTGTTGTTGATTAATATACATGCCTCATTGATTGATTGATGGGTGTCATATGTGTATGTAAAACCTAACCAAAATTTGTGCTCAAAATCAATCTTCAATAGTAGGGGAGAAAATAAATTGAACTACATTAAGTTGATTAGAGAATCCAAGATGACCACTACTCCAATGAATGGACTGCAATATATATACCTTGGTTGTTATGTATTCATGTCATTTATATTGCATGTGATCTCCTGTATTTGACATATGAGATCAATTTGACGTTGTTCAGCCCTTCTATGATTAAATGTTCTGTTGTTGATTAATATACATGTCTCATTGATTGATTGATATCTTATGTATTCCTCCACTATCTTGTGCTATATTTGTGATGAAATCTACAACTGGAAGTAGTAGTGCAAGTGTAAGCAATACATCTCCTGCTTTGTCGGTGCCACAACCACAACTACCTTCCACTGCTACAAATGATCCAGTTGCTGGTGCATTGGTGCCAAGGAATGAAGTTGATTTTGACTGGTGAGACTGGTGTCGAGGCCGACATTCCTGCTCCTGCTGCGAAGAGAGCAAAGAAGTGCAGCTCTAATGTTTGTGAGCACTACATAAAATATGAGAAAAAGAAGGAAGGATCGGATGGCAAGATGATTACAGAGTATTGGGCTAAATGCAACAAGTGCAAGTATGAATCTCGTTGTGAGAGTTCAAGAGGAACATCAGTCTTTTGGAATCACTTGGGTAGCAAGTACCAAATCAAGGGAGGCCAGCAGCTTCTAAAATTGATGAAGAGTGGAGATGACAGCAGCACTGCATCTATTGAGACTTATAGGTATGATGAGGCTGACAGTTTGAAAAATTATATTTAGCAATTATCATGCATGAATATCCTTTTAATATTGTTGGGCACGAGTACTTTGTGGACTTTATCAAGTCACTGCGCCCTAGTTTTCCAATTAAGAGCCGCATTACTGCTAGAAAAGATATATTGAATATCTTTGTAGAGGAAAAGAAGAAGTTGTATGATTACTTCAAAACACTTGCATGTCGCTTTAGTACAACTATGGACATGTGGACATCAAACCAAAATAAAGGTTACATGTGTATCACTGTGCATTGGATAGATGACAATTGGAACATGCAAAAAAGAATTATTAAGTTTATGCATGTAGAAGGACACCATTCGGGAAGAAACCTGTGCGCACAGTTTCATGATAGTGTAGTGGATTGGAATCTTGATAGGAAATTGCTTGCCCTTACTTTGGATAATGCATCAGCCAATGATGTATGTGCTAAGGGGGTAGTACTAAAACTCAATAAGTCAGCTCACTTGATTTGTGATGGTATCTTTTTTCATGTGAGATGCTTGAATCATATTTTGAACCTTGTTGCCCAAGATAGTTTGAAGCAAATTGCACCAGCTATTGCTAATATCAGAAATACAATTGCAATTGTGAAGAACTCTCCATTGCAGTATGAGGAATTTATGAAGTGTGCATCAGAATGTGACTTAGATGTGACAAATGGTCTCCCATTAGATGTTCCAACAAGGTGGAACTCCACATATCTTATGTTGAAGCAAGCTATTTACTATAGGCATGCTTTTGGTAGGCTTTTCCTTCGACATAGAAGCAACTATGTGAGATGTGCACCGACTGCTGAAAATTGGACTATGGCAAAATCGTAAAGGCAGAATGCGCAATGACATTACATAATAAGTTTTTCACGGCCATGACATTAGCTAGGGTACATCATCGTGTCGCTTGCCCGGACGGCGTAGTTGATCCTTAGGGAAGGTGAACCTGTCCAGGGAGTGGCGCACGTCTCGAAGGCCATAGTAAGGGTGCTGACTGGGAGGCAAAGCTGGGGTGATCTCAGTGTGGGGGTCCAGCTCAGGCCTGATCCAATACTATATTGCAAGCATGCCTCTTTTGATGGAATTCCAGAAATAACCATTCACATCGATATCGATTCTTCTATGTTTTAGGGCATCTTTGTAATCACAACGTTCTCAGCCCCTTCAGTTAAGTTCTCATCATCTTCGAAAATGTGATCAAAAACCATAGCGACCAAAAGTAGTCATATGGTAGTAAACTTCACACATTTCAAATCACATGAAATCATGAAACCCTAATTTCCGAAACGTCTCGTCCTAATTTTCTATACCTAAACCCTGAATTTGTCGAGATAATTTTGGAGCATATAAAATTACGTAAAATTTACACAATCAAGTACTCTGTGTAGGGAGTCTGACAAAAAAAATTCATAATGTTTGGATCTCATTTTCTATATTATAAAATTCATAAAACATTGTACTTAAAAGAATTTTTCAGAGCAAATAAAAATAGATAAAATTTCTAAAAAATTACAAAAATAAGCACACTATGCCAAGAGGCTCCAAAAAAAATTTCATAATTTTTTTAGCTCCTTTATTATATTTAAAAATTCCTGAAACAAATATTATTAAATAATTTTTCAAAATTTTTTTTGAACAACAAAGCCACTGTTGTTGTCACCGACGCAGCAGTAGTAGTCTTCTGTCGAAGTCTTCGCCGTCTCGACGGTAGACCTACCTAGCCGCGTCCCCATACGGCAAGAAGTTGGTCGCTGCCGCTGGGACCGCAAAGCAGTGGGTTCGGGGCTAAAATGGAAATTTTGGAGTTATAGGGGTTAGTTTTGGAATTTCGTTGCGCTATACGACTAAATCAGTCCAGATTTCTAACTCTTACATGGGTGTACAGTGCAGATGTACACCTAAATTTTTTAATAAAAAAACTCAGTACTTAATAGGTATATTAAATGTATATACTAATAAGTGGGCCTTAAAAATACGTATTTCATCATACAATTGATTTCAGCCCATCCCACCCCATTCTATCCCAATCTTGCTCTATCCCTGCACGGCCCAAGTGTCCGGGACAAGTTCACCCCACGACCCATGCTCACGTGGCCCAACTGGAAACACCACGCCACCACGGCCCAAGTGGCCAAGCCAAGTCCACCCCACGCCAAATGCCCTAACCGGCTAACCCTATCCTCTCTCACTCCCTCTCTCCTTCTCTGTCTCGACTCTATATGGCGCGCTGCAGGCGCAAGGACGATGAGGCAAGCGCCAGCGCGATCGGCGAGAGCGAGGCGGTCGCGTGGCGAGCACCGAGCCGGGGATGGAGGTAAGGCGGCAAGAAGGGCGGGCGGCGGGCGGCAGCCTGCGGCCACGGTGAGAGGCGAGCTGGGATGTAGGGTACGGCGTCACGGGCGGAGAGCGGGTAGCAGAGAGAGGGGGGGCGGCGGCCGCCGACGGGTCGACCGGCGGAGCCGAGGGCGAGCGCCGAGCAGGAGCAGCCACCAACGCAAGGAGTGGGCTTCTTGGAGCTCTTGTGACGCAGTGAGCAACCTGACACCGTTGGTGTGAAGTCAGGGACATTCCTCCTTGCACATCCCGTCATATTTCCCTTTTGGTGCCCTCTCTTTGTTGGGACTCAGGAAGGAAACTTCGTACATGTGCAATTGGGGATTAGTTCCTGTCTGCTCTGGTTTGATCTGGTGGGGAGAAGGACTTTGGTTTCTGATTTTGGTGCTCAGTGAGTGTACTTGGCCAGTGCATTTGGTGGTCTTGTGCGGTATTTTCCTTACGCCTCAACTTTGTTCATCGGTGTGTCCCGAAGTTCAAAGGTCGACGTTGTATCCCCGAATACTTCGTCGTTTGCGCGAATCAGCGAGGCGATAGATTTTCTGGGTCAGCGTCTTCTTGACGTGCCTTGCCTGATTGCATCTTGGTGGTTTTGATTACCACCGAATTTGTGAGTATTTCTTTATCACAATTACTGAGTATCTCTTTACATATATGTATGTGCTGGTCTGAGGTTTCTTGATATGTGATTATTGTTAATCATTGTGACTAGCTCTGTGGGATATTGTAAAAGAGATATTGGTGGGTTTTGATATGCTCGGTGATGAATTGACAAAGAAAATGAAATTGAATGTGAATTGGTATATATAGATTAAGCCCTGAGTTGTGGATTGTCTTGCTGATTCCTATAACTTTGAGTAATTTATTTCAACCTGTTATACATGATGTTCCTGTAGCTCTATCAATCTATTCTTCTTGCGGTTCTGTAGAAATTCAGTGCATTCTTTCTGTTATCTGTGAATTTTGTAAGTCTTTGGATTGTCTTTTGCATCGAAGAATATTGTTGATTTCTACCCCTGTGGTCCAGCATAGGTAAAGTTGATTAAATTTGCTTAAATATATTTGATTTGAATAGCAAGTTGTAATATTGAGCTCAAGGCCTAATCTATGATAGTCATATTCAATTGATGATTACTTTTGTCATAAGGGTTGTGATAGGCAAGATTTTATCATTTGCATCTAGCCTTCTGAGTGCCATATTCAAACAAGTAAATCTTAGTTTTATGCTGATTTCAAGTGTACACTTATTGTGTGTGATGAGCATATTGTTCCTTTTAAATGACTTGATTGATTTTTATTGTATTATGTCTTTTGTGTCATTTAATTGGTTAGGGAACTATGCTTTATTCGTAATTCTTTATGCTGGAATTAATTATGTAATTTTGCTAATGTTGCCCTGTTTGCAACATTCGGTTGAGCCGGCCCCTCGGTGCCGCTCCGGCTATCACTGCCGACCTCGCTGGGTCCTCTCCGCGTCGCCGCCTCAACCGCCACCTCGCCTCACCCTCCCTTGCTCCTCCACCGCGGCTTCACGAGGACCAGGCCGTGGCGAGCGACGGCGGGGAGGGAGAAAAGCTCTGAGAGCGGCGGCGACGGGGAGGAGGACAGACACTCGGTCTCCACTGTGGAGATGAGCTCTGAGAGCTCCACCTTGGTGGCCTCCAGCGAGCTGGCCAGGCTGTGCTCAGCAAGGACCCGCTGCGCCTTGCGCAGCATGGACTGCAGGTACCTCCCCTGGCCCGCTAACAACGTCACGCAGCTGTCAGTGGAGCGGTGGCGACGACGGGGAGGAGGACAGGGCCGGCCACATCGCCTTCCTGCTCTCGGCTACAACCTCCCCATCTCAACTCCTGGCCGCGAGCCCCTCGGCCACGGCGACGGTGACGGCCACCAAGTCTTCCACGTCGCCGTCCACGATGCCCTGTCACACGACCTCCGCAGCTGCCATCTTGTCCCCTCAAAGGAGGTCCCTCCAGGTCATGGCGTCGAGTACCTTCTGCTGAAGCAGCTCCTCGAAGAAGTCGACGATTTTGATGCCGACGTCGACCTCGCTCATGTACAACGACCCGTGGGAGGCGCGCATGACAACGGCGTCGCACAGCCGGCGGCGGCAGCTTGGCCCATGACGGCGACGGTAAGCATGGGGAGCGCGAGGAGGTTGGCCATGAGGCCGCGGAAGCCCCCTTCCATGGAAGCGTGGAGGTGAAGAGAGGAAGAGAGACCGGAGGAAGAAAGAAAAGAGAAGATGGTAGCGTGGTCGTTTCTCATGGGGGTACAAGAGGAGAGAAATGGCGAAAAAATAATTTACGTGATGGCAAATCGCGAATTACATTCTAACAAAACTAACACGGTTCTATTAAATGATATATTCTTAATGCTTCAAAATGCTCCCATGCTACAACAAAGCAGAAAATAAAACGCGAAGAAGACTGAAAGCGAAATTGTTACCTAGATATACTTATTGGATTTTGTAGTTTGATGAATCTGCAAAACCATACCCATTCTTCACTCCTGCAGCATGCACACGCAGGCAGATGCCATATTGGTTATTGTCTCCGTATTGTGCAACGTGCCATGGCCTTCGATTCCAACAACCTGACATGCCACCTCCCAACGCCCTCAATTCCTCAATGGTGGCGGAGGATTCCAAAGGCAGCAACCTGCCGCAGGAGGTCCCCGCCGGAGCAGAGAACGGGAGTGCCGGTCTGACATTTGTTGGAAATCTCTCAAGATTTCATACTCTCTCTTTCTCTTGTATTTTCTATCTCTCTCAAGAGACAAATACAAAACTCACAGGAGACAAGTTTTCAACACAAACTGACTCATCTATTTCATTAGAGAGAAATGCTTAAATAGCTACAAATAACTCCATGCAAACAGCTAACTACCCACTCTTATGCGTCGTGCGCCACTAACAGTACTCAATTAACAAATTGGTTCATGCATGCACTAGCTACTAACTCAACTAACGCTGTGTCCTCCACTCCCTTCATGCACGCATGCATATTGAGTTGTTGGCGCTTCTTGAGCTATGCACCTCTCCATTCAATACACCATTTTTCTTTCCCTAATCAACACACACGCGTACTGCTAGATGCAAGACTCCAAACTTAAACATGTGACTCTAAATAAACTTACATGTCAAGATTATAACCAATAATTTCTCCTCTAATCTTGACACACCATTCTTCACGCATCATCACAGAAGGGTTGGTTCATCATCACTGTAAGTTTTACCAAGAAGCGCTTTCTCCTCCTTTCTTTTCTCTGGACACTCATAAGAATAATGCTCAAACTCCTCACAATCAAAGCAACGCACCTTGCTTTTATCTTTGCGCCATTCACCACGGCCACGGCCGCGCCCTCGTCCCCGCGACGAGTCATATCCTCTTGCCATAAGAAGTTGCTCTTCCGTTCGCGTATCCCGCCCCTTGAGAAGCTCCTCGTGCGCCTTTAGTGATCCAATGGCCTCCTCTACGGCCATATGATTGATGTCACCAAATAGCGCCATCGACGAAGCAACATTGACGAACTTATCGGAAACAGCTCGTAGCAGCTTCTTCACGACATACTTCTCTTCCATTGTCTCTCAAATTCTGGATCCGCCAACAAGCATCGTGAACTTCGTAGCGAAGTCATCCACCGAATCGCATCACACATTTTAAAGTTATCAAACTCCGATTGCGGGGATCGATCCTCGCCTCCTCGACGCGCGGCGGCCACATGCATGGAGCGCAGGATCTTGTCCGACATCAAGCGCGGTGTCCTTCTCTGCAACTCGCATCAACGTCTCATCGTTGATGGCCTGAGAGATGATGACCAAGGCCATCTGATCCTTCTTCTCATCAACAACCTTTGACGAGCTCTTGGGATCAACCACATCCCACACGCCATGAGCTCTCATGAGTATCTTCATCCTCGCCGCCCATGCCGCGTAGTTCGCCCTTGTCACCGCGGTCATCGGAGCCTTCTTGCCGCCACGTCGTCGCCGCCGCCGCCGCAGCCAGCACCACTTGACGAACCATCACCATGCGCATCATCTTCGCATTTCGCGCTCGATACCAATTGTTGGAAATCTCTCAAGATTTCATACTCTCTCTTTCTCTTGTATTTTCTATCTCTCTCAAGAGACAAATACAAAACTCACAGGAGACAAGTTTTCAACACAAACTGACTCATCTATTTCATTAGAGAGAAATGCTTAAATAGCTACAAATAACTCCATGCAAACAGCTAACTACCCACTCCTATGCGTCGTGCGCCACTAACAGTACTCAACTAACAAATTGGTTCATGCATGCACTAGCTACTAACTCAACTAACTGCCAGGTCCTCCACTCCTCTTCATGCACGCATGCATATTGAGTTGCTGACCGCTTCTTCAGGCTATGCACCTCTCCATTCAATACACCATTTTTCTTTCCCTAATCAACACACACGCGTACTGCTAGATGCAAGACTCCAAACTTAAACATGTGACTCTAAATAAACTTATATGTCAAGATTATAACCAACAACATTTGGGAGGCGGTGGTGCGCGCGAGGGAAGATACGAAACTCCATAACTGAGGAGAAAGGGGATGGCGAGGCATGGTCGCAGCGCCCGGGCGGCGACGAGTCGCCATCGGCGGGCAAGCAGCGGCTCGATTGAGGCCTTCTCGCCGCCGCCGTGCAAGACGGTGACGGTCCGTACAACAGTACAGGGGGCTCTTCTGTAAAAAAAAAAAGGCTCCGCCTCAGTAATCACCGATCGATCTGGGCTAGTAACGATCGATCTACGGTTCGATCGATCGCAGAGATATCTGCAAATCAAAGTGTTCCCAACTAGGTACAATGATGTGTTGGGCGCGCCAGCCTCCATGGATCTTCTGCGCGCCGCGCCGCTCCAAACGGGCCGCGCCATTGGCGCAGGTTCGTACTAGTGCTCTCGAGTCTCCAGCTAGATGGAAGCCTCTCGATTCCTCCCTTCCCTTCCCTTCCCCTCCATCTCCTCGCCTCACCGCCGTTCCCACTGCCACTGCTTCCTCCTCCCCGCCCTCCACGCTGCTCGTCGTCCAACAAGCTGAAAGGTATACGTCGATGAGGTTCTCCGACGAGGTCGCGCCGCCGGGAAGGGCAGGGAGGAGGCCAACGAGGAGGGGGACAAGCAGGTCGCCGCGCCGCCGCAGCCGGCTGCGAGGTAGGTGCCTGGCTCCTGCTAATTCTACGGATTTTTTGCTGTTCTGCCGAGTTCTTGTGAGATGCGTGTGGGTGGCTGCTTGGTTGGTTGGAGGGCGAGTGGGTGGAGGGATTGATTTGCAATTTGAGGAGTTTTTTTGTGTTAGTAAATCCTAATGGTTTGGTTAGCTTTCGGAAGAGGGTCTAATTTGCAATCTGTTCCATGTATTTTAGGGAGTTCTTTATGTGGATTCGTAAAAAAGAACGGTTTTTTTTTGGTGGGAATTCGGTGGCAAAAGACTCATTTTCAGGTTCTTGCGTTGGTGTTTGTGGGCGCGCGTTTTGAATTTAGCTTGACCTCTTGGGCTGAGGAGTTTGAAGAAGTAAAAATTCCTAGCTTTGCAGCGTTCCTCTACTAATTTGCTCTGAAAATTACACATAATTTTACTTCTTTTTGTCTAAGGTTATATAATTGTGATTTTTTCCTTTGAAGTTTGAAAATCGCAAGAGCCTAATATTTCAAAGTTTCTGCACGTGGCTCGAATTGATATGGTCAAGTTTCCCCTTCATTTTTTACTTCAAGGTTTACTATGCAGACTGTAAAGTTTCGCTTTGAGCTTTCTTGGCCGCGAATTGTTTTGTTTAATCTTGAACTTGGTTGCTTTTACCTCACATTAATACCAAAACCAAATGCTGGGTCGCCTCCATTAGTTCATTTATTGGTCTTACACTGGATTACCGATTGTGTGAATTGTGATGATGTTCTTGTGCAGGGCTCAGGTGGTGGGATGGCCACCAATCCGCAGCTATCGGCCTACACATCTTTAGTCACCTTTCACAGCGGTGAGATTGCCTGTTGTAGTGAGTGACTTCCATTCTGTGATTGGTCCTTCCTAAATTTGACCTTGCTATTATCGGCCAGTTTATTTTGCACGATGCCCCGTTTTGGGCATATAGTATTTTGCTTTGCTTTTTTCCTTGATCCGCAGTGCGCCGCAACGTGTGATATCAGTACGGACGAAGAGAAAACCGATTTAGTCACCCTTAGCAGACGCCTATCCCTTGCCGAGCAAAAAACGACAACAGCAGCACCTCAAACATGCGGTCCCGTACACACGTTTTCTACCATCCGCGAGTACTTTGACCTCACGTCTAATATATATACAACTCACATGGGCACCAACAGACATCTCAAGTAACAGACCAATCCTATCTCGAGCCTGCATGCCTACCGAAAACAATTCAAGTCGAATATATCTCCTCCGAAACTCAGCTTTCCAAACTGCTGCCGAAACTCAACTTTTTAATTTTGGATACCAAAAATTATTACGTGTCATAGCACCCGGACCGCACCTCTGTAGGTCTAACACGCACCATCCATATTTAATCTCTATATGCTCCAACTCGAGTTTGACCACATCCCCCAGCATCCTCGACCCTCTGGACCATGACTTCGCACCAAGCCATCTCCCGGTCATCGCCATAGACCACGATCGCCTCCCAGTTACCCTGCACATGTAAAGACCAAAACACCATATTTTCCGACATCAGTTCACACAACACGACACGCCTCAAATAACTTATGTAAATAACATTATCAATTATTCATCAGCTAAATTATATTAAACCTAGCCACATAGTCTAACACGTTACTCCTAATTTTAGGAGCGTTTCTTGTGCTTAATATTGATCATTGGAGGTACTAATACTGAATAATAGACTGTTTTAATGTGTATGCTTAATTGCTTATGTTAGTTTTCATGCAAGGGATTCCAAAATTTTCAGCTCTCATCCTTTTGAATCTGGGAATACCACTTTTGTCATTCCTCAACCTTTGATTAGCGGCAGTGCCTTCGCCTGTTTCAGTATGCCTAGCGCAAAATGTGATAGTTGCACAGAGTCTTAGGTTTCAGCCTTCAATTCATGTACAGCCATGCTTCAGTTTTCATATTACTGATTCATTAACCTGATAATGCATGCTTTTGCTAATTGTGTGCCAAAACTTTTTAAGGAATACCAATTATTTGATACATGTTGCCAAAAAGGTTAGTTCTGACATCCTATGTTAGCAGCGTCTGCCTTGTGTTGAATTATCGAAATCCATGATCCTTTTGTAATAGGTTCATGTATCCTGGTGTTTGTATATTTCATTTGGGAAAATCGTCTTGTCGTATATTACCATACATAATCGCCGAGTAAATTTCGCAAAACTATACAGATGTTTCCAAAACTAAGATAAAACTGCACCTTTTAAGGATCGATTCTCACAAAACTGTGTTTGTTTTCCACTGAACCTACCCCTACATGAAGCTTGTATTGTGGGGAGTAAGCCACATGTCATGAATGGTGACATTGGTGCTAACAACGCAAACATGTGCACGTCAACTTTTCATTCTACTGTTGAATTTGTTCAAGAAACAGCAAGTGGTTTAGTGCAATGTGACGCACTGTACCATTACCTCAAAGGGTAATCACACTTAAGCATACATATTACTATTCGACTAACCGGTAAAATACCGCTCCGACGAATAGTAGGCTTTACCAGAGTTGACGCAACATAACAATAAAGTCTCTTTACCAACTATATAAGTATTATATCTTTCCTCTTTAATATCTCTTTCATCTACGGCAATGTAATTTTGATGAAATACATATATTATAAAGCAATATACAGTTTATATTTAAGATAAATATATTTATATTCAAGAGGATAGCTTGCCTTCGTAGTAGTAGAAATTGTCGGTGTCGACGAACTCGGTATCAGGAACTCCGATCTGCGTGGGTTTGCCCTATGTAATTATGCGGCGTACAAATAATAAATACATAAATACTTAGTTGCTTTTGGGTGGTATAATCATACATAAGTTAGTGGATTTTATGGTGTTAGCGAATTTTAATTTAATAATATTTTTCAGGACCATGTTAGGTTAGCACTCCCCAACTGTGTTTATTCTACAGTCTAGAGGCTCTAGGCTCAATGTTGCGAAAACACACGTTTAAACTAAACAAAATAAAATACTACTCTCTACCCGTTTTTAATTTTAAAAAATTCTATATTTTTTCTATTTCTTTTATTTTAATCTCTTTTCCTCACCCCTTCCTTCGTTCCTCCATGGCGCCTCCTCCTTTTTCGGGTCTCCACGGCGCTGCTCCTCCTGGCGCCGGCTCGTCGGTCCGTGTGATTTGTCCCGACGGATCTTACTCGCCACGCGCTTGGCCCGCCCAGCGCCACCTCCTGCGCTCGGCTCGGCCCGACCTCGCCCTTCGGCCATTGCACAGACGCCTTTGCCTGATTCGACTGCTGCGCTGGTCTCCTTGCCACCTCGGCCTACTCGCCCGACCAGCTCGCTTGGCCGGCGTGGCCTGCGCCTCCCGATTCGACCACCGCCATCTCCCGCTCGGCTCCGGCTCCTGCTAGAGCTCCGGCCCGGCACCGCGCGCTCCTTTCTCCTCCCCGTCTCGGTTCCCCCTCTCATTAAACCGGTTACCAGAAATTGCTTGGTTTAATATTTTTGATTTTCGGCTTTTACATGATGGCTTGATCCATTTCTCTGATGCTAGTTGGTTGATGCAAGGTGGGTGATGGGGGGAGGCTACCAGTGGTGCTAGTGTCCATGCTGCCATGGCCACGTCGCCCTTAGGTTCACCATTGCTCTACTCTCGCTAATGGGTTGCTATGGTTTTGTGATGGATGTTAGGCCCAAGGTTGTGGCATCCTGAGCTTGCTCCTCCTACTGGTGCTAGCTTTGACACCCTTGGCCTTGTGGTCTGGCTGTCTTGCCCTCCTCCTCCCCCGGCTGGATGGCTGGATCTGGAGGTGGGTTTGGCTGTGAGCTTGCTTGAGCTCTTGGTAGTGTGGGTGTGTCTTTGTGTTCTGGTCTTTGCTTGCCTTGTGCTTGTAGGAGCTAAGGACTTATGGGCAAGGGGGCTGCTTGGGTTGTGCTATCTGTCCTCTCCTCTGCACAGCTCTATCCCTTCCCCCCTCATGTGCAAGGCCTTATTCCTTTCCTCCTCTCATGTGACTGTTGAGCCAGAGACCATTGGTCTAAAGAGTGTTTCGGTTACTGAACTTTGGTTTTTATACGGTCCCGTGACTTAGTACGGGGGTGCTGGACTTTATAACACTTGAATGATGAAATCTACAGAAATAAGACAACGCCTATTTACTTATGTTAGTCTAGGTATCTTGGGTTTCAAGGTGCCGACTGATCTGAGTTAGCCTAGGTGACTTGAAAATCAAGATACCGGTTAACATAGGTTGGTGTGGGTAGTCTCGATACTCAGGGTGCCGACTAATCTAGGTCGATCTGATAACTGCGATGATTCCTATGGTACTCTGATGGCAATTCATTTTATTCTAACTCTATTGTTTTTGAATGGCTAATTGACTTGTGGTTGGTTGGCGGGCGATAGAGCTATAAATGGTGTTCGGATTGGGTCGAGGAAGACGGTTTGACTGGACGGCGATGGATGGATAAGATTTCGAGGAAGGCTTCGGCGACATGCAATGCAAGTTTTTATTTTAATCTTTTGTAATGTACTCAGAGTTTTGTAAAACATAATCTGCTCTGATGTAATTAATTCTTGTGCTACTTGTGTTTAGAAAATTTTATTGACTACTAATTACATATTAGCATTTGTTTAAATTAATTCAATCTTCTGGGTTCTCACATCCTCCCCCCCTTGGAAACAATTTTGTCCCCGAAATTAATGTCTTACTTGAACAGGTTGAGATAGGCTTCGCGCAGTTCTTCCTTCTCCCACGTAGCTTCTCGTATGGAGTGATTCTTCCATAGTACCTTGTAGAACCGGATTATTCTGTTCCTTAACTGCCGGTCTTCCGTCTCCAAAATTTTCACTGGATGTTCTTTGTAAGTCAAATCATCTTGCAAGGGAATATCGAGGTTGGTTATATGCTGGGAGGGCTCCCTCAGACATTTTCTGAGCTGGGAGATACGAAATACATCATGAATCTATGATAGCTGAGTGGTAGTTCTAGTTTATATGCTATGGTACCTTCACGCTCTAAAATTCGAAAGGGTCCGATGTGCCGTGGACTTAGCTTTCCTTTTAATCCGAACCGGTGTACTCCGCGCATAGGTGATATCTTTAGATATACATAATCCTCAACTTTAAACTGGAGGTCTTTTCTATGTTTATCAGCGTAACTCTTTTGCCTACTTTGGGCAATCTTGAGGTGTTCTCGAATTAATGAATCTTCTCGTCGTTCTCCTATACGAGTTCAAGTCCTAATAGCGGTCTTTCTTCGACTTCATACCAGCAGATAGGTGATCTACACCTTCTGCCGTAGAGGGCTTCGTATGGGGCCATTTGAATGGTAGACTAGTAGCTATTATTGTATGCAAACTCCGCCAAGGCTTGATATTTCTCCCATGATTCTCCTAAGTTCAGCACACAAGCTTTTAGCATATCTTCTAAGATTTGATTTACCCGTTTTGTTTGTCCATCAGTTTGTGGATAATACGCCGTATTGAAATTGAGAGTGGTGCCCAAGGCAGTGTGTAGGCTCTTCCAGAAACCAGAGGTAACACTGATCCTCTGTCTGAGGTAATGGTCTTTGGTACACCGTGTAGAGTAACTATTCTCTCTATATAGAGTCCAGCGAGTTTATTTATTGAATATTTCTGGTTAGTGGCAATGAAGTGGGCCGATTTGGTAAGGCGGTCCACAAAAACCCAAATGGCATCCTTCTTTTTGATTGTGAGGGGAAGACCTGTTATGAAGTCCATACAGATATCCTCCCATTTCCATTCGGGTATTCCTAATGGTTTTAGCAGTCATGCTGGACGTTGGTGTTCGGCTTTGACCTTTTGGCAGATGTCACATTGACTTACATACTCCGCTATGGTTCTTTTCATGTTTGGCCACCAAAAAGTTTCCTTCAAATCTCGATACATCTTCGTGCTGCCCGGATGTATAGTGTATGGGGGTGTCATGAGCTTCACGTAGAATAGTCTCCTTAATTTTGGTGGGAACGCATATTCTTGCTTGTCACCATAAGATTCTAGAGTCGTCTATCTAGAACTCAGAGGGTTGGCTTGACTTGATTCGTTGGGTTTCTTCTATGATGATGGGATATGAGAGTTGATGTTCTTGGATTTGATCACAGAGGGTGGGATGGAATACCATAGCGGCAATGGTAGCTTTAAAGGTAGTAGTTTTCACTTCTATCCTCATTTTGGCCAAGGCTTGAAATAGGTCAGGTGCGTGGCTTTCGGCAGAAAGGTGATGGCATTGTGATTTTCTACTAAAGGCATCAGCTACCACATTAGCTTTTTCAGAGTGGTAGTTTATGGTTAGATCATAATCCTTGATTAGTTATAACCATCTTCTTTGCCTCATATTCAGTTCTTTCTGAGTAAAGATGTATTTAAGGCTTTTATGATCATTGTACAAGGTACACTTAGACACATAGAAGTAGTGTCTCCAAATTTTCAAGGCAAACACTACGGCTCCCAATTCTAAATCATGAGTGGGATAGTTCATCTCGTGGGGCCTTAATTGTCTCAAAGCATATGTGATGACTTTCTCATCTTGCATTAATATGCATCACAATCCATACTTCGAGGCATCGCAATAAACCACATAGTCAATTCCTTCCTTGGGTAGGGATAATACTGGTGCAGTGGTTAAGCGTTGCTTCAGTTCCTGGAAGCTCTTCTCACACATTTATGTCCATACAAACTTCACATCTTTCCTTAAGAGCTTTGTGAGGGGTGAGGTGATTTGAGAGAATCCCTTTATGAACCTCCGGTAATATCTCGCGAATCTCAGGAAACTCCGGATTCCTGTGGTATTCATTGGACGTTTCCATGAGATAACTGTTTCAATTTTGGAGGGATCCACTTCGATTCCTCTTTCGGAGATAATGTGTCCAAGAAATGCTACTTGGTCTAGCCAGAATTCATATATATTTACTGAATTTGGCATAAAGCTGGTTTTCTCGGAGAATCTCCAGAGTAATAGTGAGGTGCTGCAAATGTTCCTCCTCACTCTTGGAATAGATAAGGATGTCATCTATAAAGATAACAAATGAATTTTTCCAGATATTTCATGAACAATTTGTTCATTAGATTCATGAATACGGCAGGGGCATTGGTCACTCCGAATGGAACTACAATATATTCATGGTGCCCATACCACGAGACAAAAGCAGTCTTCTCAATGTCACTGGGTTGACTTTGATCTAATGGTACCCAAATCTCAAGTCAATTTTTAAAAATACCCGAGCTCCTTTTAATTGATCAAAGAGATCGTCGATTCGGGGTAGCATATATTTATTTTTTATAGTGACATTGTTTAGCTCCCGGTAGTATGTGCACAACCTTACTCCTCCGTCTTTCTTTTTTGCAAAAAGGACCGGAGCTCCCCATGGTGATGTACTTTCTCTAATGGATCCTTTAGCCTCAAGCTCATCCAATTGCCTCTTTAGTTCTACTAGCTCCTTCACATTCATTCGGTAGGGCCTTATGGAAATTGGTGATGTTCCCGGGATTAGGTTGATCGTGAAATCGACCTCCCTAGTCGGTGGCATACTCGGCAACTCTTCAGGGAATACATCTGGGAAGTCTTTTATGACTGGTATGTCTTTTAGTTCTTTTACTTGAAGATTGGCTAAGCTAGGGTCAGGTGGTTTCTGTTGGGTTCTTGCCCCAATGTATTGTAGTCGTGTCCCGTCGGGCTTTTTGATTGAAGCTTTTGGTCTCACAATCTATGTTTACTCCGTGGGCAGATAACCAGTCCATACCCAAGATTACTTCTAAACCACTCAGGTTGATGACAAAGAGATTTGCTAGGAACTTGGTATTGTGTATTATAATAGCTTGACCCTTTCTAATTACTGTCACTTCTAGCGTCCCCGTATGTGTACTAACCCCCATCGATTTTTCCAGTGGTTCATGTGTCATCTTGTGTTCTACTAGGAACTTATGGGAAATAAAAGAGTGAGTTGCTCCAGGGTCAAAAAGAACAGTACCCAGAGTAGGTGGAATTAACAGCTTACCCGTGGTAACATCGGTGGCTTCTCCAATCTGTTCGGCCATCACGTGAGTCAGATGTGCTGGTCCTCCTCTTCCAGTTCCTCTTGTGACGGGTTGGTTGCCCCTGGGTTGGCTTGTGCAGTTAACCTGAGGCGGTGCTGGTGCAGGTAGTCTGGGCACAAATGCGGCTTGCGGTGGAGTCCCAGATGTCCTCTGTGGGTGAGGGCAATCGATCTTGCAAAGACCGGGCTTCCCACAGTTGAAACATGCCACTGTGCCTCTCAGGCGGTCTTTTGTCAAGTGGCTTCCTCCACACCTAGCACATTTCAGTGCTACTGCTACTGGCTGTCTTAGGGTTGCGGGCATTTGAAAAGACGGATTGAAGGGTTTAGGTCTGGGTGGCCCAAATCGAGGTGGTGGTTGCTGCTGCTGGTAGGGGCGATGCCTCTCTATGGACGGTGATACGTCTTAGCCTTCTTTCTTCTTTCCTCGGCCAGATTGGAATGCCCATTTTTCTAAAATTATGCCTCGATTAACCAGGTCCTGGAATTCGACTATATTGTGGATGGATGGGAGCATTTTCAAATAAGGTTGCATCCCATCCGAGATTTCTCTATTTTCTTCTTTTCAGTGTCGACGTCTGATGGAGCGTAGCGTGAAAGATCATTGAATTGACTTGACTCAGATATTCAACCATCTTTTTCCCACCTTGAGTTAAGCTCTAAAGTCTCGCTTCTTTAATTCCATTCTTCCAGTAGGCACATGTGTTTCTGTAAAACGTATCTTGAATTCAGCCCAAGTGATGGGTTGCTCACTGACATGGTTCGGGTTGTAGTTGAGCCACCACGTGGTTGCGGGTCCAATTAGCTGGTGGGAAGTATATCGAACCTTTTCTACATCAGAGCATCCGACAGTGTCCAACTTCTTCTCTATCTCCACTAGCCAATCATTTGCATCTAGTGGATCAGTGGCCTCGGCAAAGGTGGGAGGGCGAGTCTGGAGAAAGTCACCCAGACTAACCCCGCGGGTTGGCTGAGATGTGATAGGGACTACTCGGGTTAGGAGTGCCTCCATGAAGCGGTTTTGGTTTTCCTGAAATTCCAGGATATGTGGCTCTGGTGAGTGTCGGTTGGCTGGCTTCTGGTAATGCTGTGGTTCTGGATTGACCAGGTGTAGACTCATTAAGGTCTACTGGTAGATCTCCCGTTGGTGCATCTGGTGGTAGTAATCCAAGCCTTAGTCCCAGTCCTTAATCTTCGTGTCCTTGACCTTCCATCCTGAGGGGGAAGATGTTAAGAAAAGGTTATATTAGTTGTTGCACTTGTGGTATTTCATGCTTTGGTGAATCTTTCTGCCGATTAGACTAGTTGTTCACAATTCAGCAGTAACTTGTGGTAGGAAAGGAATTATCGTATTTAGCTGATAGAGTTAACCTGCAGGTGAGTTGTGTTAAGCCATACACAAATAATCAACTGATACTAAGAAACAATGAGATGCAAAAATATCCAAATCCTATACTAGCTGAGTCTCTCGTGCTCAGTCACGCTTAAGATCTCGTTCTCAAGACCGCTCAAACCACGTGTTTGTGACCGCTCAGAGCTTGCCTCTGAGTGCGACCTATACTACCCTGGATCCACGTGCCCAGGTACGCTCGAGATCCCATTCTCGAGACCGCCCAACTACGTGTTGGGAAACGCTCAGGGTTCATTCCTAAGTACGCCCAAGATTTCGCTCCAGGTACGCCAGAGCTACACGATCAGAGTGTCACGGACCACTCGTCTGGGAAAACTGGTATGCAGAAGTGGAGTAAGGAATCCTCTAACACCGTCAGCCATTTCGTTACTTTCTTTACCAACTACATGTTGGGAAATGCTCAGGGTTCATTCCTGAGTACGCCCAGGACTTCGCTCCTAGGTACGCCATAGCTACACGCTCAGAGTGCCACGGACCACTCGTCTGGGAAAACTGGTATGCAGAAGTGGGGTAAGGCATCCTCTAACACCGTCAGCCATTTCGTTACTTTCTTTTAGTTACAGGTTACTTTGAGATGCTGATAGGTCATTCTGGTTATAAGGATGAAAATGTAAGAAAGCTAACGGGTATGGTCCAGGCTTATCCAGAATTTGGAAAAGCATGTCCACACCAGAGTTCTAGTACATGCCTCTAGCCCAGGCATCAAAACTCATTGTCTTATATTGATACCCCATCGCCTATAGTCTAAAATCCTCTATCCTAGGTGGAACTGCGAAAGTGAACATTCATGGGAACATAAAAGCATAATAGATCCTAATACAACACTAACTGACATACATAATATACAAACCAACGGTAAAAGCAGGTACAACAATTAAAACTCTCGACTCACGCCAAACTACTCCTGACTCGATGTACCTAAGAGTTCTCTGACTACCACTCCTCGGGGTCACTCTCCTCCCTGTCCTCAACCTCCTGACTAGGGCTAGCGCCTCCACCGGTGCTGGCTACTACTAGGATCTCCAAAATAAGTGCGGAAAATCTCATGAACAAGGGCGGTGTCTCCAACAGGTTTGGGTGTACCGTGATGCGGGGACCATGGAGTTCTGGTCTCAATCGGTAGGGAAGTGGACAATCTGGTGGTGGGGCGGAGATATCTCCCAAGTCCCCCTGAGGTGGTGGGGTGGAAACATGACGATAGGGGTATGGGGAAGAAGGGATGGTGGGGTAAGGGTCATAGGATGGGTCAGGGATAGGGACTACTGGAGGTGCTGGGATGAAGTCGTCAGCTAAAAAAGGATAGAAGGTAGAGGTTGGGGGTGCAGCTGAATAAACAGGTGAATCTGTAGGTGGAGCTGAAGGTGGAGCTGTATAAGAACTGGGCCCTGGGTCAGAAGTGGGGTAAGTGGGATGGTAGGGTGGAGCATCAGGAGTAGGGGTATGACGAGTCTCTCGAAGAGCCTCGAGGCCTGGCACCGCTGTCTCCAGAAGTTAGAGCTCTCCTCGGCTCTAGCTAATGCACCTCGGGTCGAGTCATACAACATGGTGCTAGCCAATAGCATCGTGTCACTAGTATCCCGCTGCACGGCTAAAGTGGCAGGGGAAAGCGGTGGGTATGGGTAGCTGGAGGTATGGTTGGGACCAAACTGTAAGCCAAAACTCCCTGGGGCTATGGATGGGATCCCTCCAAACTGCGAACCGCTCAACTGATTACTAAAGTGGGCTCTAAGGGCAAGGATAGCCTTGCGGGCTGCCTCCTGTAGTGGTATGTAGTCGTCAGACGAACGCCACTCCACTGTAAACTCTACGCAATAAACGGGTTCAGCGGAATCCCTGTGACTATGACTCCTACTAAGACGGTGTCGTCCACGGTGCTAGTATCCTGGAAGAACTCCGGGAAGGGTGCCCCCAGGTTGTGCAGTAGCCTCCCCAGAAGTAGCACGTGCTCCCCCCGTACTCTCTCGGGTGGAATCCTGGACCTAGTCATCCTGCAAAAATGGATGGTTTTACATTAGTATGGCTGTCATTTAAGGAAAGGTAAGCTTTTTAACATAATAACTTTGAAACATGACCGAAATAGAAATGGATGTGGAGGCAAGGAGTAATAAAGTACTTAGTGACATATAGCAAGCGAGAAAAAAACATACTTAAGTCATCTTGCTACAGTTTCTATTTTATTTGCGTGGCCCTGACCTTATTGCTCTGATACCACTTGTGATGCCCCGTGTTATTACACAGAGGGTAATCACACTTAAGCATACAGATTACTAGTACAACAATTAGCCACGCAGGGCTAAGGACTTACATTACAAATAGTAATTTACAACTGCCAAATGGGAATATGCTTCCCCTCTTGCCTGCCATGCCCACTCGGTCTCCTAGTTATCCTAGGTGTCGAATAGGACGTCCGCCTCGCCAAGCTCCTCACTACAATTATCCTAGACCTCGGCGGCCTCATCTGCACCTGCAAGTTCCTCGTCCTACTCGGGATAATTCCCGGTCGAAATAGGATCTAACAAAGGAGAATAACAAGACTGAGTACAAAAGTACTCAACAAGCATTAATATCAAAGATGCACTGTATGACAATATCTCTGTTTGTTATCACATTTTCTATATCATCTCTTTTCTGAAAAATAGCTTATTAAAACATTAGGTGGCAGGTTTTAATACTGAAAGCACTACTTGTCACTCGGAGAGAAGACAGACCCCCACTGGTTCCCGTAGACTCTAATCCAGGAGTCTGGTATAAATTCATGATTTGTTCAGCACTACGCAGGCTTTTTACCACTTTACCCATAGCTATTTTGAACTCTCTGTGAAATGGATCCACCACATTTCCTTTGATGCGGTTTCGAGATCAGAATACAAAACGTTTTCCATGTTACGTAATTAATTTCTCCACCCATTAGTTTCCATCGGTGCTGACCTCGTTACTTACCGAGTTCTGGTAATGTTGACGGAGGCAGCTTCTATCCTACACACAACACTCCACCTTAGCACTATAGCGCCTTGCATCCACTAGTTCCGGACTTCTCCTACCGGTCCTGGGTTCCTCTATCACACTTACACATATTATTTACCCATTGCGGAGAGCATAATCACGTAACAAGGTAGCATTTCCCCCCGCCGAAACGGGAAAATGGTTGGTACTTAATTACAACCTCTGACCGAGCAAGAGTTTTGTTGGTCCTTATATTTTAACCATATGCAAAGGGTCCCACTTCCTACCTCATTTCTTACCTGCCACGGACCCCCTTTACCAACTATATAATTCTTATCTCTTTCCTCTTTCCTATCTCTTTCATCTGTGTCTCAATCATTTGATTTGATTTTTAGAAATAATTTTGATGCAATACATATATGATACAACAATATACGGTTTATATTTAAGATAACTATATTTATGTTCAAGAGGATAACTTGCCTTCGTAGTAGTAGAAATGGTCGGTGTCGACGAACTCGGTATCAGGCACCGTGGGTTCGCCCTTTGTAATTATGCAGCAGTGCAAATAATAAATACATAAATACTTAGTTGCTTTTGGGTGGTATAATCATACATAAGTTAGTGGATTTTATGGTGTTCGGGGATTTTAATGTAATAATATTTTTCATATCCCTGTTAGGTTAGCACTTCTCAACTGTGTTTATTCTACCGTCTAAAGGCTCTAGGCTCGATATTTGATAACCCACGATTAAACGAACCAAAATAAAATGCTCCTCGTACTGTCTATATATTTTCTTTTTTTTTACTCTCTTTCTCTCTCCACCTTATCACCGCGGCCGACACAAGCCTAAGGCTCATCTTCTCTTTTCCTCACCCCTTCCTCCATTCCTCCGTGGCGCCTCCTCCTTTCTCGGATCTCCACGGCGCTGCTCCTCCTGGCGCCGCCGGCCGCAGGCTCGTCGGTCCCGCGCCCACTTCCGGCCGCGCCTTCGGCCATCGCCGGCTTGGCCCTGCCCCGCTGCCGCCTCCCTGCACCCGGCTCGGCCCGACCTCGCCGCTCGGCCCGCTGCGCTCGCACCGCCCGGTTCGGCTCTGCCTGCGCCTGGTCTCCCGTGCCACCTCTGGCCTACTCGCCCAGCCCAGCTCCGCCTGGCCCGCTGTGGCCCGGCGCCTCCCGATTCGGCCACCGCCGTCTCCCGCTCGGCTCCGGCTGGAGCTCCGGCCCGGCGCTGCGCGCTCCTTGCTCCTCCCCGTATCGGTTCCCCCTCTCATTAAATCGGTTACCAGAAATTGTTTGGTTTCATATTTTTGATTTTCGGCTTTTACATGATGGCTTGATCCATTTCTCTGATGCTAGTTGGTTGATGCAAGGTGGATGATGGGGAGGCTACCAGTGGTGCTAGTGTCCATGCTGCCATGGCCGCGTCGCCCTTAGGTTCACCATTGCTCTACTCTCTCTACCCCCGGGCGCGCTCTGTGATGGATGCACTGGACATGTGTTGGTTCTATGAAAATGATGGCAAGGAGGATAATGGGATGTGGGCTACCTTGTCGGTTGATTGCCGGCTCGACGTGGGAAAGAACCCGCGTGGGTTTTGATCTGTCGTTTTCTTGATTCGGTGCAGTGGTGGTCGGCTTGAGGTTGGCTCTGTCGTCGCCTCCGCTCAAGGTTGTGGTCTCCTGAGCTTGCTCCTCCTCCTGGTGCTAGCTTTGACACCTTTGGTCTTGTGGTCTTGCTGTCTTGCCCTCCTCCTCCCCCGGCTGGATTGCTGGATCTGGAGGTGGAGAATGGAGTTGGGTTTGGCTGTGAGTTTGTTTGAGCTCTTGGTAGTGTGGGTGTGTCTTTGTGTTCTGAGCTTTGCTTGTCTTGTGGTTGTGCAATGTATTCGTCTGGAGCTAAGGACTTACGGGCAAGGGGGCTGCTTCGGTTGTGCCCTCTGTCCTCTCCTCTGCACGGCTCTATCATTCCCCTCCTGTGCAAGGCCTTATCCCTTTCCTCCTCTCATGTGACTGTTGAGCCATTGACCATTGGTCTAAAGAGTTTCGGTTACTGAACTTTGGGTTTACACGGTCCGTGACTCAGTACGGGGTGTTGGATTTTGTAATGCTGAGTGATGAAATTTACGGAAATAAGATGACGCTGATTTACTTAGATTAGTCTAGGTATCTTGGGTTTCAAGGTGCCGACTGATCTGTGTTAGTCTAGGTGATTTTGAAAATTAAGATGTCAGTTAACCTAGATTGGTGTGGGTAGTCTCAATACTCAGGATGCCGACTAATCTAGGTCAATCTGGGAACCGTGATGATTCTACTCTGATGGCAATTCATTTTATTCCAACTCTACTCTGTTGTTTTTGAGTGGCTAATTGCCTTGTGGTTGGTTGGCGAACGATAGAGCTGTGAATGGTGTTCCGGATTGGGTTGAGGAAGACGGTTTGACTGGACAGCGATGGACGAATAAGTTTTCGAGGAAGGCTTCGGCGACATGCAATGCAAGTTTTTATTTTAATCTTTTGTAATGTACTCAGAGTTTTGTAAAACATAATCTGCTCTGATGTAATTAATTCTTGCGCTACTTGTGTTTAGAAAAAAAAATTATTTACTACTAATTACATATTAGCATTTGTTTAAGTTAATTCAATCTCATGGTTCTCACATGCAACATGAAGGTTTCCGTAACTTGTGGAATCTGACTTTGGATATGTCATTTCGAGTGCCCGATAAAATGAATTCCAAGTTTCTTGCTGGTAAACCAGAAATACGTTGTGAGACTGCTATTCAAAACTGTATGTCGTCACACGCATTGGCAGATATGGAATTTCGTAATCCCATTGCAGCCATGTCCACTTCAGGCCAAGCAAGAGGATCTTACGATGAGAATAGTGTTCCAAACTATTTGGACAGAGAAACTTTGGGACATATTTCTTTTCTTAGTTCAGTTTTCAAGCCTTTGTTTGCCTTGGTACCGACTTTTTTAACATTTACTGCAGATGCTTGATCAGGATCTAATTCCATGGGATCAACAATCTGATTTCATCCAACCTGAAGGTAGATGTAATGCAAATATCTGATATTTCTGGTCCATTGTGGTTGAAGATTTTCTTAATTGGTGACATTGTTATGTGCTAGATGGATACTAAAACGAGTTCTTTTAATCTGTTTTCTTTGCATGTTCAGTTTCAAGGTTTCAGCATCTTGATAGCAGGAAGGCCGACGTTGATTTGGGTAAAGAAGGAAAGGCAAATAAAATATCCCGTCGACATATACCTTGTTGCCTTTTTTAAGTCAAAATATGCTAAACATCCTTCGATTGATGGAATATATAGAGATTCTTGTTTCGTTTTTCAGCACCACTCTTTCCTTCTGCTATATACATTACCATTTTTCAGCTTTTGTGGATCACCGTGGATTGTGCATAACAAACCGCTTGCCATTGACTGTTTTAAACTACATCTCTTTTATATTTTATCATTACGTGCAAATGATCCTAATTAAGCTTGTGGTAAGGTTTAGATAGGTTGCTACCTATGTGGATACTGAGCAAACATCTGAAAGTCTTTCCTCTGGTGATAGAAGACTTCAGATTTCTTGATTTGGGACTTCTATGTTTTCAAATCAGAAATGGTGTGCTCAATCTTTACCGTAGGTATTGAGAATTGACCTGTGACTATTTTATAATCTCCTTTGGGGAACATCCCGCATAACTTATGGACGTAACCCTATATGGGTGAGATAACAGAAAGGACGAGGTAGTTTGAAAGGTTACCGTGACGATCGCTCAACTATATAACTACGAAATCATGTGGGGTAACGAGTATGATTATCTCTTGTGGGTACAGTGTATAACCCCGTAGAGTCTAAACTGTTTAAACAGCTGCGCCTACGGTCAAAGGTGGACATGATAACTTTACTGGAGTTAATTCTATTTCAAAAACCTTTGTGGGTGGTATGCAAATCAGGTCGGCTCACCTAGCCTGAGATTTGGTTTTTCCCTGGATCGTCGTATCAGTGCTGTTATTGTATGGAGGTAACTCCAATTAAAATAAGCATAAGGTCTAAGTGATAGGAATTTATAATTATGATAATTGAAAATATTGCTTTAACAAATAAAAAACCTCGAGCCATCCTTATTAAGCTTTGTGTGTATATTATTGCATTATGTGTGTTGGCTCGTGAGCACAGAAGTTGTGCTCATCCTCGCTATTTCCCCCAAAACCCTCATAAGTAGAAAATCCTAGAGATTGCAACTATTACGAGGAACCAGAAGTCTGAAGGCCCCTGAGTTATTGAAGTGCAGTTTAGCCTCTAACTGTTCTTGTCTCGCATCAGTCTAGCTGACTCCGTCGGTGCTTACATGCATCCTATATTATCCGAGTTTTCCGGTAGTATCGGACGCACACGGGTTTCCCCAGTCGCTTGTCTGTGGAGAGATGTGCTCTCACTCTTTTTGCTCACGTTGTCACTTCTGTTACTTTTGTAATGTAATCATTTGGTATGTTCGGTCCTTATTGTAAAACTTGGCCCGATGCTATGTAAACTCTGATATGTTAAATTAATGAATGGTATGGTTTTACGTCATGTGAAATGATTCAGTGATACATATGTGAGTGTTATCTACTGATTTAGGGAATAGCACAATCTTTCACAGATGATTCAAAATCAGAAAATCCAGATCCTATAAGAAATCTCATCAGAGGATCCAGTAGTAGTGTGCAGGCAACTAATCATGACATGCTTATTCCGCGAATCCCAAGTGCTTAAAAAAAATCACAATGGTAACGGATCCACGAGTACAATTAAAAAATCTAGTAAAAATGCGAAGCTTGATAACTGGCGGTGCTGAGCGGCATCCGGATTGGTGAATTTGGTGAAAGGGCAGCGCAGCGCCCGGGCGGCGTGCAGAGCAGTGAAAGCGCTCGGCGCTGTATCTGCCTCCAATGCTCAGGACTAAGAACGGCTACTCGATTTCTCTCCGCACATCATCCACACAAGAGATATATAGTATAGTAGATAACATTTGCAGTCATACATATCAACCAAACCAATGAACCAGGCGCACCACTACAGGATGCTTCGCTCCCGGTTTTACATAAACGTTCACAGAGAGAAATCGAGTACTGTTAAACACAACCTACCAGTTCGCCTCATAATCGCACAAGTATATGTTTCACTCATCCTCCTCCGAGATCTCACTCAGCTCGGCCTCCGCCCCCGAGGAGAAATGGCAAGACTGCACAGCAGGGAATTGCTCGTCCTCACAGAAGAACGGCTTGGGAGGAACCTGCAGACCATCACCAGCAGCACCACCTTCGAGCATCTCGATGACCTCACTCATCGTCGGCCGATCGTGCGACTTCATCTGAATGCACCGTAATCCAATAACGCAAAGCTTCCTCTCCAACTCATGCATATCGACGACACTATCGCCCATTTCTCGCCGAGCCAGCCGACTGTACACCCATGATGGGTAGTAGGCCTGGCTTGAGTTCGCTGCATCCGGGTCTGCATCCGGGTCTGACGTTGGTTTTTCACGGAAGGAGCTGCAAGACCATGACATGGTACAGAAAAGGTATTAGATCGAAGATATAAAAAACCAACGCTTTTGAAATGAGATAGTCAAGTACATTTGGGCGATAACGGAACTCACTCAATCGACCGCGCGAGGCACCTCTTGATGGTCCGACCATATGTGAAAGGAAATCGAACGGCGAATCCGTTCCTCATGAATTTTATGGTATTTGCATAACTTACGTTCTGTAGCGATGCAGTGCCCCGACCCCGATCACCCAAAGGAGTCATGGCTAGGTATCCGCAAGATGGCTCGAGGTTCTCCATATTATAATATTCTGGGCTAGCGCCAGACAACACGTAAACGAAAGCATAGCTGGTGCTCAGGCACGCGACAGGCCTGTACATATCATTGCTCTTTATTGCCTGCGAACAATTAACAAAGGTTGCCCACCAATCTGTAGCAGGCTCCAGTTCGACTTCGATGCTGTCGCGTGATGAGACAAATTCGATTCTGTACTCATATCCGTATGAACGCCGACTCCACCGAGGAAGAGGGCAACCGCTATTATCCAGGCCGGCGTTGACAGCCCAGAAGGTACCATCACTCTGGTTGATGTGCTTCACATACTATGGTTGATCTACATGATTACGATGCTGTTGACTCGGAAGTCTTTCTTTCTTTATACCTAATCGGGTGGTTCGTGTATTTACGCTGTTAAATTTGATGTAAATTTTTTAGCATCAAGAATACAACTTAAGCGCTTTGAGATATTATTTATGATATTTAGATATGTTTATGAGTATATTGCCAATATTTTTGCGACAGTTTAAGATTTAATTTTTGTGAACTGATTAGTGCATGGGTGAAACCCATTTGTATGTGGGCTTAATTTTCCTGCTCTTGCTCTCTATTTTGTGATTTTTGGGCTTTCTTTGATCCTTCGGTTTTCCTTTAGTTTCTGGCCTAGATCTTGCTTGCTGTGACATGTGGGAACTTATTTAGAATCATCTATAACCCACGAGCAAGTTTTTGGATCATAATTCGGTTTTGGACCAACCTTCACTCAAACGGAAAAAAGTCGGAACTTTGACAAAGATCTTCGCGATCTTTGATTGGAATAAGTTCCTGACAACCTAGAGAAGGTGTGTTACAAGTTTCGTGAAGTTTGGAGTTGTGGATTAAAAGATAGATCTATTTGTGATTTCGTTTTCGGACTGATTTTACTGTTTATCGTGCTGGTGGTCAGACCGCCCATATTAAAGACCAGACCGCCCCATGTAACAGTTGACCCGCTAATCGGAGATGTCATAGTATATATATAATGAAAATAAGTGAGAGAATAATTTTGAGCATGCTTACATATAAGAAAGATTATTTAAGTATGTTTTAAATTTATTTTATCAAAAGCAACAATACAATTATACGAAACCAGCGAGTCGTAGAATTTTTGGCGATCTGACCGATTTGATCTTGTATTTGCGGTTTTAACGATACGCGTTAATTTTGCAAATTAACAGAGTTGGTGCAGCCGCAGCGTCTTAGCGCGCGAACGACAGCAGCGTCTTGCGTGGCCGGCGCAGCCGGCCAAGGTCTGGCTATTGCGCCACGCCGCGCCAGCGCGGCCACATGCGTGGCCTGGCGCGGGCGGCCGTGTGTCGCTGTTGGCGCGGGCCGCGCCGCCTGGCGGCGCGGCGCGAAGCAGCTTCGCCGCGCAGGCGGCAGGGGCGCGGCGGCAGCAGCGCGCCACAACGCCTGCGCCTTGGCGCGGCGCGCAGCGCCCGCCATGCCATGGCCTAGCGTTGCCTTGGCGCGCCCGCGAGCGCAGCGCTTGCCGCAGCGCCAGCGTGGCGTTGCCGCGCGCGCCGGCCCCCGCCGCCGCGTGGCGTGGGAGGGGCGTGGTAGGCGCGGCCTGTGGCGCGCGTGGCGCGCGCGGGTTTGTACGAGAATTAAAAACGTTGGGTGGCCATATTTCCCACCGTCCATCCTTTCTCCTCCGCATTCTGCCGCCCCATCCAGAATTCCGCGCAATGCTTACGAATTCCGGCGCCAAACCGCGACTCCTCCTCCACTCGCTATAAATCTGGGACTCGCACTCGCTTCGCTCTTGGTCATATCAAGCTGCGTTTCGATTCTCGTTCTTGCGCTCGTCGTGAGAACTCAGAGAACGTAACATAATTAATTTTATTGGGAGGTAATTGTTTTATCCGAAGGGTGATTTATTACTTCCTTCGAAGGGTGATTTATTACTTCCTCGGAAGGGCAGGTAATTTGTGATATGCTTTTGCCGTTATTGCCGTAGTCGTAATTAGTTAGTCTTTGTTACCTAGTCGTAATTAGATAGTTTAGGGGTAATTAATTAGTAGTAATTAGTTAGTCGAGTAGTAATGAATTAGTTTAGTGCTAATTAATTAGTCGTAATTAGTTTAGTAGTCATCGTTACAGCATATGAAGTTAGTGGAAATAAAGTACTGGTATTTTTTAGTGGTAATTAATGAACCGTAATTAGTTAGTTTATAGATAGCTAATTAGTCGTAATTAGTTAGTTCACTAGTAATAAATTAGTTTAGTGCTAATTAATTAGTCGTAATTAGTTTAGTACTCATCGTTCTGACATATCAAGTAAGTGGAAATAAAGTCTTGGTATTTTGTAGTGGTAATTAATCAACCGTAATTAGTTAGTTTAGAGATAGTTAATTAGTCGTAATTAGTTAGTTCAGTAGTAATGAATTAGTTTAGTGCTAATTAATTAGTAGTAATTATTTAGTGGTTGTTGTGGGTTTAGGTATTTTCGAACATGCAAGACTTGATTGTATTTTACGGCGATGGGCTTGTACGAGCCGGACACGATGGGTTGGACCTGTCGAGATGCCGATACAAGGTGGTCCGGCGGAGGGCTCCACGCGATGAATATTCACGAGTCTGAAGTGCATCCGGAGGAGTTCCTCACGGAGCCAAGGGCGAAGAAAGTTATGATTGAGGCGATCACTGCACCAATTATGTGTGGGAGCTCGTAAGGTGGATGGAAGCATAGCATGGAGGCGATACATGGAGATTGTCTCGGCCGAGGCGGTCATTCACGGGAAGCCTATGGTGTACGTCAATTTCGTACATAGGCGTCTGAAACCACGATGATGCCGAGGCACAGCACAAGCGGGAACAAGCGCGGCGAGCTGAAGATGGCGACACGGAATGTGCCGCCTCGGAAGTCCGTGCCTAATTTTGAGCCAAATGAGGCGGAAACATGGTGGTCGGCCCGCATCGATCGCCACAGTATCTCCGGACGAGACTCTCGGGTTGGAGTCCGACGAGGACACCGACCCAAGCTCGGATGGTGCAAGCGAGGGCGCACACGGCCGGTGGTCCTTACGTGGCATCGAGACTTGATGATATCGCGGTGCGTTCGCTCGTACTGCCGCAAGAAGAAGGCTCCCAGTGAGGGTTTGAAGCCGACACCCTCTTAGTTGGCCAGCGCTTCCCGAACAAGGTGGCCGTGCAACAAGCTATAGCACTGCGCTTTGTCCATCGGTAGTGTGTCAGTGCACGGTCCAACCAGTCACGCAGGTGAAGTGCATAGTAGAAGGCGCCTGGCAAGGTCGGCGCTCTCGAGCAAAGATCTTTGGCTCGGTCTTCACGGTCAAGGAGCTGATCGACCACACCTGCGAGCTCAGCGAGCCCCTGCGGCAGCATCGGAACGTGACTTCCGCATATGTTGCAAACCTCATCACGCACCTAGTTGAGGCGGACGTGTCTATCTCCCCCAAGCTGATGATGTCGGAAGTCGTCAATCAGGTTGGCTATCCAGTTAGCTACAGCAAGGTTCGACGAGCCAAGCAGAAAGTCATCGAGACTATGTACGGGACATACGAAGAGGCGTACAACCTTGTGCCGAGATTGCTTCACCAGTTGCGGATCAAACCCGACGCGCACATAAACAAGCGGACCGTGAAGATCTTTGAAAAAGGCCCAACCACTTCATCTTGGATAGGGTGTTACGGGCTTTCTTTCGAGCCATCAGGGGCTTCAAGTTCTGTCGTCCGTGCTAACGATGGATGGCACTTTTCTCACTGGGAAGTACAAGGGCACCATCCTCACCGCGGTGGCGGCGATCACGAATGACCAACTTCTCCCGGTTGCATTTGCCATTGTCGAGAGCGAGAACACATCCAGCTGGCTGTGGTTCTTGGAGAACGTGAAGAGGGCTGTGGTGGGAGACCGGGCCAACGTCTGCCTAGTCACAGACCGCAATGCTGGGTTGTTGGCGGCCATCAACATCATGCAGCGTGGGATGGATCCATCTCACCAGTGGAACGACGTGCAATCCAGGTGGTGCATGAGGCATCTTGCATCTAACTTGTTCACGGTTCGCGATCGGAACTCATGAAGGCGTTCAAGGCATTGTGTATGCGAGAACCGGCCGACGGAAGTTTGAGTCTATTTGGAGAGACCTTGAACACCGGACTACGAGACATACAAGGGAGTCCACTCCGGAGAGGGAGCAACCTAGTAGCGCCATAACCTTCTCCCAGTGGATTAACGACCACGCTCCTGAATTGGAGAAATGGTCCCTCCTCTATGACACAGACGGTGCGAGGTACGGCGTTATGACGACCAACATGTCTGAGGTCTACAATAGCGTCCTGAAAGGTGTGCGCGGGCTCCCTATCACTGCGGTTGTCCAGAGAAATGGACTCGCACCGTTGGTTATTTCGTGAATAGAGCCACCGCAACCAAGCGGCGAGATGGGCGAAGGCAAGCGGTGGTCCGAGAACATGCGAGACACATGGATCGGAAGATGGAGAAGGCCCGAATGCACGACATTCGGGTGATCGGCGGCCTCGGTAAAGTCGAGATCAAGCCCGGCGTAAATCGTCAATAGTCATGCTAGGGGAAAGAAAGCAGCATGCACCACAGGTGATGTGGCGACATGCACTCGCAACAAGCCAAAGCTCTTCCACAAACCATGCTTGCACGTGTACAAGGCATGTGCGCAAATGCGCAGATGGCTACACCATACATCTCTCGAGTACTCGACATGCGGCACCTATTCGGTACATGGAGCGGAGAGTTTCACTCGTATGGTTTGGAAATGAACTACAAGGATCTTTGGCCCGACATGGTGCCGGGTCCCAACAGGACTTGAAGAGAATAGGGAAGGCGGCGACGGCGGGCCGCTTCCGAATGACATGGATGCTAGTCAGCGTGCAAGATAGCCGCCGCAAAGAAGTGCGGGATATGCAAGACCCACAGGCACTCAATGAAGGATTGTCCCAGCAGACCTAGTTCGTCCGGTCGTCACTCGGTGTCGTAATTTAAAGTTTTTCTGTCTTGCTTGTTATGTACAACGCAAAATTATACGAGACCCGCTATGGACTCTTGACAAACTTCTACAAGAGGATGTTGCGAGCGCAAGCGCTTCTTGCAGAAGAGGAAACAACTAAAATACCGGATTTTTCAATGAAAGATGCTCAGTGCCACCACGTTTGCGGTCCCGGTGTGTGTGTGGTGAACCGCGAGATCATTCATCCACACACCTGAACCACGGCGCGCGCGTCGTACTACAGTGCGCCACTACATGGTAAGCGTTTCTTTCGCGCATCGATTTTCCTCCCAATGTTTAATTCCTTCAATTTTTAACTTCATCCCCACGTAATGCGGCCGAGATCTGCCGCCACTTCTTCCAAAGGATTGACGGCCCGAGATATACGACATGGCATTCATCCAAATAGAGTACATGCTAAACTACTCGGTGCGGCGAGAACTTCTCACGCAGTGGAAACCTTACGTACGGATGAGGAGGCACCGGACCCCATAAACTCCCGGCGTAATCCATATCGACGACAAGGAAAGGCTCATGCAAGCGTCGATTATGAAGAAATTACATCCTTCTTATGATTTTCACTATCGGTGTACTTACATCATGCAAACGCGGGACATGGGCGACTTCGACACGGTCCGACGTGGACATTCCCGTAACAAGGGCAAGGAAAGGCTCATGAGGTGAGCCCGGCCACAGCGTATCCGGCCGCCGGGCGTCATCCGTATCCACGACGTCGATTATGAAGAAATTACATCCTTCTTATGATTTTCACTATCGGTGCACTTACATCATGCAAGCGCGAGACATGGGCGACTTCGACACACCACCGACGTGGGCGATCCGTGACAAGGGCAAGGGAAAGGCTCATGCGGCTGAGCCCGGTCGCCACAGCGTATCCGGTCGTCCGGGAGCAATCTACATGGACGACGTGAGTTATGAACAATTGACATTCTTGTTACGTTTTGTCTTCAGACGATGTACTTACATCATACAATCGCGAGAATGCGGACGACCCGACATACCGGCCGACGTGGAGAGTCCGCGATAAGGGAAGGCTCCTTCGACCGAGACCCACCGACGTCGAGACAAGGCTCCCTTGCTATGGCGCCGCGGAGACAAGTAGCACACATCGTTAAGTAGTTGCTACCCACATGTTGTACGACATCTTCATAATCGCAACAAGCCGGTCTCCCCGAATTTTAAATTATAGCAAATGAGGTAAAAAAATGAAAATTTTTGTGTTTGACAAAGTGTATTTGATTATGTAATTTTTGTATTATTTTATTTGTTAAGAATCTTTTGATATAACTTTGCTTTCGTACAGATCAATTAATGTACTTCATACAAAGGAGGTCTCAGGAGGCCACGAGAGGTCTCGAAGGTTTAATGGAGTGGAATCATTATACAAAAAGTTTGTACGTTTATTGATTAATACGAACAAGACACTCATACGAAATAGCGATAACAAGCATGTAGTACAATGAAAATAGCATAACACGTGAAACTATCGGCTCACTCGTCGAGCCACTACTCTCCTCCTGCGTTTGCGTCCGCGTCTGTGCGCGCCTTGTTTTGCGCCGAGCATGACCCGTGGAATCGTCCACCGCTGCGGAGAACGCGTGTCGGTTCGGAGGGGGTACGAGACCGTTGAGGCGGAGGTGGACCAAGATGGGCCGAGTGCGGAGCGAGTCGGTAGGCGTACATGTCGTCTTGATGAGGCGTCGGGCACGGGGACACTTCCGAGGAATTCATCCACGACGGAGGCTAGAAAACCACTCTGGGGCCACTGGGGTACGATGCACGCAACTCGATTCTTGCGGATGAACTCGCTGGAGTATCCGTGGGGCACCGAACCGGAGGACATCCGCTTGAGCGTCACGGGGCGGCGAACCGGAGGAGCTCGCCTGCGTCGCTAAAACCCCAGGCCGCCATTGTCCTTGCCTAGCGTCGTGTCTTTGCTCCCTGGTAGGAGTTGGGAGGCCCGTATCGTCGTCATCGATCGATGTGGTCGCCGTCACCCCTGGTGAAAAGGTCGCAAGACGAAGCGATGTTAGTACAAATGAACACTCTGGATGTAAACTAAGAACCTCGTACCTCCGGATGTGCGGTCATAACCGATAGGGCGGCGTCGTGGTCTGGTCCGGACGATAGAAGTGATTCATCCCGACGGACCTCGGCGAGAGAACGGCATGATGTTAGCGGGCGTAAGGCATAATTACAAAACTTGATGTAAATTTGTACATAGCGACTTACGTGCGGCGACACGCCCGCAGATGACCGACGGAACGCTTCGGCGCTGCCGGACTCGCTAGGTCGTGGTGACCTAGCGGGTGAGCACGCCCCCACCGTGCCGTCGCGCAAGGCGTCGTCCCTCGAGCGACCACAGTCAAGTTCTTTACTATCTTCTTCATCTCCGAGATGTGCTTCAAAACTTTTATATATGCCGCGGGGTTCTATCGGCTGAGTTGGGCCTCGTCCATTGCGCTCGGGGCAGCACCGCCCGCTCAAGCGTAGTGACATATGTAACGAGTTCATTAACAAAAATACGAATATCGTCAACAAAGCTGCGAACGAGAGGTTGTAAGTGTCGTGCGGTGTCGTCATGTCTTGAAGCCATTGTGGACGGCCGTGACGCGTCGGCGGAGGCTCTCTTGGTGCGTCGAAATGTCACCTCCTCTGGGCGCTCCGGAGGAGGAATGGTGAGTCTTGCGCGCGTTCGTGGCATGTACCACTCCATGTACGCATCGTACGACTGAGGGTCATATGGACGCGGCTCATGCCATACATCCACGTGCACCCTGTGAAGCCATGTCTCAATCCACTGGTGCTGGTGCATTTGCCAGTCCAAAATATGCCCACCCGACCTCGATTGCCTGTATTTTCAGAAAGATTAATGTTACAAATGAAGACGTAAGGACTGCAAAAATTACTTGGATGAAATTTGACTCACGTGTCTGGCTCGCTCCGTGGGCCTAACGTTCGGGGCACGAGTGGTGCAAAAAAGCTGTCGCATTCTGCGGCGGCGCGTAAGGCTCCACCATATGTGAGAACACCAGTGGCGGTCGTCGTCCACAAAAATCGATCCACGAGGCATGAACAGACGGCCGTGCGGCGCGCAACCGCGAGGAGAAAATCAGCATGCCATGGACACGGATGATGTCGCTCTCGTGCAATAACTCGAACTCGTTGTGGTACAGCGAGTAGCACCTCGCCGGTCTTCGGTTGGCCCGGTAGCAGACGGCCGGCCGCGATCACCGAAGCCCATGGTGGGCGCGTCTATGGGGTCATGTGGTAGGTCGTCATCCGGGAGAGGAGCAGGTGCGCCATTGTCTCAATGGCGGCCGCCCAACAGGAAGTGCTCCCAACTCCACACCGCAGGAGCACGTAGCACACGACTAGGTTGCTACAGGCTGCCGCGCGCATGGCGTCACACAACCCTCGGTATGTAGCGCAAAGGCGGTGATCCCGGTAGTAGTCGCGGCATCGGCTCGGCCCGCGTCGACCAAGACTCGGCGACGCGATGAAGTGGGTTCAAAAATCGCCCTTTGTGGTTGGAAGCAGGACCCAACCAAAGAGTTTGGAGAAGGTAAGCAACGAGATGCGTCCTAACGGCGCCCTCAGTGCACCTGCGGGCATTATTGAATCGCCTCGGCCAAGCCCGAGGGCGCCACGTGCACCCTCCGGCGGAGGTTGGCCAAACCGCGCTCGGCCGACCTTCGATCCGCTCTCGGAGGGCGGAACAAGCGGCACACCGGATCGGGAGACCACGGTCAAAACGAGACATCCTCTAGGGTGATCGTCATCTCACCCCACCGAAAATGGAAGGTGTGCGTCTCGGGCCTCCACCGGTCCACAAGTGCGGACAACAGGCTGCCGTCTAGGGTGAACCCCCGTTGGAAGGACACCATCCTCGCAAAGGGCAACAAGCCCGTCTCCAGGAGGATCGGGACGTAACGATCGTCTAGCGCCAACCAGTCCCTCCCGCCCGGCGCCCGGCGGAGGGCCATCCACGCCAGCCGTGAGCCACGACTTGCCGGTGGTCCTCATCGAGAAATTGTTCTAGTAACCGGTAGAGACATGACTAGCAAAACATACATAGCGAACATTACGACAATGTGGCTAATTAAACATAGAAAAATGTAGCTAAATTAAAATTACGATAAACCTACTCGCGAACGGCGGCGACGGTTAATAACGTTGAAATATAATCGAGAGAGCAAGCGCGCGAAAGTGGATGAATATGAACTTAGCGGAAGAACGATGCGAAATGAAATCGCGGTCGCTCTCAATATATCTTGTGGCCTTGTTGATGCCCACCCCGTGCGGCCGGGCGAGTCTTTGGCCTTGGCCGCGTGGCCCAGGCGTGGCGTAGCCACGCCCGCCAGCAGCAGCAGCGGGGCGGGCGCGCGCTGCGCTCGTGGCTGCTCGCGTGGCCTTGGCCATGCACAAGGCGCAGGGCGCGGCGCTGCGCGCGCCGTGCGCCTTGGCGCGAGCGAAAGCTGCGCCAGCAGCGCCAACATGGCGCTGGCGCTAGCGCGCCGACTGCGCCAGCGGACACGCGTCAACCCCACGGCGCGAGCGCACGCGCGCCGTGCGCTAACCCGGCTAGTTTTGAAAATACGATCGCGCGCTGGTTAAAACCGCAAATACGGTATCAAAATCGGTCGTATCGGCCAAAAATTCGCGAGTCGTAAGAATTCTCGAGTAGCGTAGACTGCCGACGAAGACTGGACTACAACCATACACTTACGCTGCGACCGCTGGAACACGGCACAAGTGCCATAGACAGCTGGAAGGAATTGCTCCTCATCAGTCACTCATAGTACTGGGAATAGGATGAGCAGAACACGGCACAAGTTTCATTGGCCGCTGGCATTCCTGCTCAGACACGCAGCTATTCATGGAAAGAACCGCATCAAATGTAGTCAAGAACGTGGAATTCTGGGTCCTAACCGTGTCTTTATCACTCAGTTCGATTATGATCTGTACGGAGGTGCTGCTCTTGTCTTCACGAAATGACTTTCTTAATTACTCAGCTCGATTATGGTCTGTAACGAGGTGAATACACTGCAGAGTGCAAAGTTTCATCGACAGTTTGAATGACTCCTAATCAGCTACCAGCCTACCACGAGAAGCCTTACCAGAATTCAGAACTCTGCATGTGGTGCTTTACCATGACAACTTCACTTTTAGTTCCAAAAAAAAAGAGGTTTCGTGTACAATTTGCCGGAATAGTAGTGGGAGTAGGATAGCACTCATTTCCAAAGACCACAGACCTTTCCGATGAGTGGAACACGGCAGAATGAAGTTTCTTTGGCAGCTGGCATAGTTGCATTCTTGCTAAGACACGCAGCTATCATGGAAAGAACAGCATCGATCCTGACCACTCACCGGAGGCTAAATCAAATAGGTGACCATATGTTATTTTTTTTTCGAATTTCAGTTTTATTGTATTTGATATGGACTCTTTTATTTTAGAATTAGTATAAAAATAAAAAAAATTCACGCAAGTTAATTTTAGTTCAGAAAAAAAAGGATTCATGTACAATTTTAGTCCAGTGTCGTAGCAGTAGTGGTGGGAATAGGATATCACGCATTTCCGATGAGTAGAACTGTAACATCCATTTCTGTAATCAAGAACAACCATTTCAATTTGAAAGCTTTTCAATCAAAAGAAGAATTTCCTAGATTTCCCAGTTGCAAATCCAAGGATCGAAAGTGGCTTGTTTTCTTACCTCTTCCGTCGCCCCCGTTCGGCCGGTCTTCCTCCCGCCTGCGCGCCCGTGACCCGGCTCCCGCTTGTCACTCCACACGGACAGCGCCAACTGTCGTAGCTACAAACTAGACATCAGAGAAAACGGGAACCCCGGGTTCCATGTAGATGCGAGGGGGAAACCCTGAGGGTCCTCAAAGGTGGAAAACAGTATTGAAGTGTGTTGATGGTGTTTTATTGCTCAAAAAAAGTAATGCCTTTATTACACGGGAAATGGTGTATTTATAGTTTTACATCCAGGATATAGGAAATTGCAATTATACCCCTAAAAAAGTCCTATGTTTGTAGGGGCTTCAAGGTCTTTCCACCTCCCTACGCGTAGCCTCTAGTGCACGGTAGAACCTCATGGGGTTGGTTCACCACACCTGTATTCCTTGTCGGTAAGTGGTCTTGACTCCATTCGGTCCATACGAGGTGGTCCAAGAGCTGAGACTCCCTGGACCCTTTCGCTCCGTGCAAGGCAGTCCCTCGGGATCCTTTTCACTCCAAGGTGTGTTGTACTATTCTGTCATGTCGAGGCTGTCTTGGGGATCATTCTGTACCTTGATTATATTTGAAGAGATACATGGCATCATTCGACTGTGTCAAGATGTACTCCTGGCTTTGTACCTTCAGCAGGTCGTTGAAGCCGGTGGACTGCCGCTACGACACCCGCATCAAGTAACTGAAGGAACAAACTTTACCGGGGAGTCACCAATGTGGCATTGGTTGTCTGTAGCAGTCCAGGTAGCTCGGATGGGTTACGACTTTAGACCGTAAGGGAAATTTGGCTGGGACAAGATGAAGGCATACAAGTAGTGTCTACGACTCGCTTAATCACCAGAGTTAGCACCACCAATTTGCCTCTGACGTTTTCTTTTTCTCGGAAAGAACCTTGGTTCTGATGATATCTGCTGAATAATATGTAAGGAACATTTCTCTCTTTGACATATATATATTCAAATAATAACAGCACAGCCTCAAAAGCTAAAACTTTACCGTATCCGTTGGTATAACAACGTTGGATCTTAGCTTTTCTTTCTCAAGAAGTCCATTTCCGTTTTCCGTACTAAATCATCAATTAAGTCTTATTCTCTTCTTTGGTATTTGCAGGTTCACACGTCAAAGTCATTGCAGGTACTGCTCCAAACCAAACTTTCATTTTAGTCAAAAGAGAAGGAAAAAAGTTATCTATTACACACAAAATCTTATTTTGCGCTACTATGACTCTTTACATTCTCTTACCCCCGTTACAATCACTGAGCGCTGGCTTTCTATACTGATACAATGTGCCGATTTCCTATTCTCTGCTTGTCAGCTGCATCATCGGTAGCCGCATTAGTTCTTTTGTTGGTGGTGGTCACTGCACTCTATCTTTCACTGAAGACAAGATATAACGAAGAGATACATTTGAAGGTCGAAATGTTTCTCAAGACATATGGCACGTCGAAACCCACAAGGTACACTTTCTCTGAAGTTAAGAAAATAGCAAGGCGGTTTAAGGAAAAAGTAGGGCAGGGTGGATTTGGAAGTGTATACAAAGGCGAGCTACCAAATGGAGTGCCTGTGGCAGTCAAAATGCTAGAGAACTCTACAGGAGAAGGAGAAGAATTCATCAATGAAGTTGCAACCATAGGACTAATCCACCATGCAAATATTGTCCGCCTCCTGGGCTTTTCCTCCGAAGGAACCAGACGGGCTCTTATTTATGAATTCATGCCTAACGAGTCTTTGGAGGGATATATATTCTCACATGATTCTAATACTTCTAAAGAACTCCTGGTACCTGGCAAAATGCTAGATATTGCTATAGGCATTGCTCGAGGAATGGAGTAACCAGCGCATCCTCCACTTTGACATCAAGCCTCACAACATCTTGCTCGACTACAACTTCAATCCCAAGATTTCAGATTTTGGTCTTGCAAAGCTGTGTGCAAGGGAACAAAGCATCGTTACCTTGACCGCAGCAAGAGGCACTATGGGCTATATTGCACCAGAGCTATATTCTCGGAACTTTGGTGGGATATCCTACAAGTCAGATGTCTACAGTTTTGGCATGCTGGTGTTAGAAATGGTGAGTGGAAGGAGGAATTCAGACCCAACTATTGAGAGCCAAAACGAGGTCTACTTTCCGGAGTGGATCTATGAGAAAGTAACCACTGGGCAGGACTTGGTACTCACTAGGGAGATGACAGGAGAAGAGAAAGAAACGGTGAGGCAGCTGGCCATTGTGGCACTATGGTGTATTCAGTGGAACCCGAAAAACCGGCCATCAATGACAAAAGTGGTAAACATGTTAACGGGGAGGTTGCAGAATCTACAGATGCCTCCTAAACCATTCGTCTCATCGGATGGTCATCCTACGCAGTTATAAATGGATAAATGGAGAACATGCTGCCATGATTTAGTAAATATTGGAGAGGTGTACTTAGTTCATGTGTTGCATAGTAACGCATAGAACTAGCATGCAATGTATTTCGGTCATTCCACTCTATTAGCCACCTGAAGTATGAGTCGTCAGTCTTCAGCGTGTAATACACTTAGTAAAGTCTTGATTCGAAACATATCACGTCGGACTAGAGTTGTGATTTTTAATACTCCAAATAAAAGGAACTTGTTGATCACCTTATTTTGTCCTTGCTGCCTGCAATTTATCTCAACCCTTCATACTGTGTAGCACTCCTCCATGCGGCACCGCCCCCTTCAGTAAGATGTTCTCGTCATTTTCATGGGTCAGCATCCGGTGGAAATCTGATTAGAAAAGACACAACACGTCCATCCTAAGGATTGAAAAGAATTCGATAGGGTGAAAACAAACATCCTCACTCACACCACGTTCCCACCACTTAGCTTAAGTTCTGTTGTGCATTTGCTAGTTGCATGTGAAAAACAAGAGCAAAACACAAACTACGAAGAACAGCTCACACGATTACCCCGCTGGACATCATCCACATAAGAGATAGTACAAATTTTATTATCTCGCTGATCTTACAAAATAAAACAGAGAAAAATGACAAAGAGTTCTTAGGAGATGACGGAACTGCTCATTATTACTATGAACTGGATCCTTTACAAGGGGTTTCCTGGAGAAGATTGAAGCCTTAGAGAAGATTGAGATGCTTTCAGATAAGGGTCTGATTTCTTGGAGATTGGCGGCTGGAGAGCACTCTCCGAGCGGTAAAGATGGAGAAATCTATGTTTTTCTCGTATATATCGAGTGCGGTTTCAGGCTTCCGGTTCATTCACCCCCCAATCTTGGAGCATTATGGAATTGAATTCGTGAACCTTTCCTTCAATGCGATTACTAATCTTAGTGTCTTTGTCTACCTCTGTGAAGCGTACTTGGGAATTTCCGCAGACCTGGAGCTCTTCAAATACTTCTACAGGATGACGAAGTCGGGGAAGTCGATGGGGACGTCTGGTGAATGCACCTTGCGCCTTCGCGAAGAAAAAGCTGATAAGTACATCTGTACATACTCAAAATCTTCGTGGTCGTTATGGAAGAACAGCTAGTTCTACATGACGGTAACTCAAAAGGATAGCCTCTACTATACTAGTAAGAAGGCGGTCGAGAACCCAAAATGGCGCTCCTCCGTGAAGAAGGAAGGAAATATGAGGAGATGGGTTGAAGCCATCCAACACCTTAGTATCCGGGGTTTAACTTCTTGGCACGTAGTGAGAGATTTTTCTATGAGCCAGATTAGTCTTCTAAAATTCTAAGCACATTCAATGCTATGGTATATTGGTCGTGATGACGCGACCAAAGATTCCAAGGAGGGCAAGTCCTAAAAGATTCTGATCGATTTATTTATCTTGGTTGATTACTTTTGTAACCCTAAAGTATCTCGTTGTAATACCCGGTTTTGAGTCGGGAGTTCTAAAATAAGTCGGGCATGAAAAAGGAGTGCAAATAAATAGAATTTTTTGATGGGGGAGGGGGGTTTTCGCATTTTTACGACAACCTGGGCCGCAGGCCGCGGCCCAGACGGCTCAAGAGGGGGGAGGCCGGCCCAAGGGGGGCCGGCCAAGGGGAGGGGGGAGGCGCCCCCAACCCTAGCCGCCTCCCCACTCCCTCCTCTCCCCCCTAGAGCCGCCACCCCCATTCCCCTCCTCCCCGGTGTTTTTTGCTGCTCTTTGACGCGTCTTGCTGCTGCGGAGATCCCCGGTGTCGCCCCCAAGCTCCCCCCCGAAGCCATCTCCTTCCAACGGCGCCGCCGACCGTTCGCCGGCGATCTTGTGGCCGGTCTTGGAGAGGGAAGGGAGGAGAAGGGAGGGAGGTTCTTGGGAGGTGGATCCACGTCTCCTTGCAGATCTTTAAGGGTAACAAATGTTTTTAGTGGTAGTTTGATTCGGGTTTTTTGATTAATGGTGGATTAGATCTAAATCGGGTTCTGTTCTGGAGATTCCAGAACGCATCCGTCTCCTTGCGCGGCCAGTTTCGACCCTTTAGAGGCCGAATCTCGGGTTGACCTCTCCTAGAGATATGTTCCTGGTTTCGTTATCTTTCTTTTGGAATCGAGATCACAAGATTTCACCCAGTGGTTTAGGAGTTATGAATTTTTAACCGAACACTGCTCTGTCTGTCAGAAATTTTGGAGACTGTTAGTTACTCTTCAGTTTTGTTCTAGATAGAGACAGATTCAGGGAGGCCACCCAAATAGGTTTTTGAAGATAATTTCGCCATGATTCCAGATTGATAAAGATCATATCCATAGGATTTATATACTGAAAGTTACAGACTTTTCTTTACGACTGTTCTGAAATCTAGACAGGTTTCTGTCGGTGTCTTCTTGGGTAGATTAGTCCTCTGTTTTGGCCGAATCAGAGGATCTCACCAACTAAAGTTTCGTAGCCTGGTTCATTAGGAAAAGATGAGCACTGGTTTCAGGTCTTTAGGAGTTACATATAATTAATGGTGAATTTTATCGTACAACTGCCAGTAGAGTAATAATCTGGTATTTTTGGTGAAGTTGTCAAATTGAACCCTTGGTTGTGTGGGTTGGTTAGAGGGTATGATAGGACACGTGTAGATACGTCATACCTTGTTATTCTTATTCCGTGTAAATGTTTGTGTAGGCGGTGAGGCGGTGGGTGGAAGGACACCTTCGTTGCTTCCTAGTACGTCGCAGCACGGAAGGCAAGTAATGTTTGTTAATTTGAGTTGTTTTCAAGGGAATGCATGACGATGTGGTGAATTTATGATTGCTATTGCGTTGTGCTCATGATGTGGATAGGTTTCAATATTTATGTTTCTTGTGATACATGATTCATTCCATTCATGCATGTTTCGTTTCCGTCCACGGGAGTGGAAATTTGATTAAGTCCCATCAATTCCAGAATGGGCATGTAAGACCCACCATTCCAATGTGGGCAATGTTGGACACCCGTATGAAACGTTCTTCATACGGTATTTGAGGTCCCCGTGCTTGGTTAAATGCGGGCTTAAGTGAACACCGACGGTGTGTCACTCACTATCTGGGGTATATGTTGTGAGCAGTCCATTCCTTCATTGCATAATACCATTTCATTCATATACATTTGAGTTCAAAGATGTTTTGCACAAACAGATTGTGGTTTGCTTTGTTCGCTTTATGATTCTGTCGTTTGTTTAAGTACTTGCTGAGTCTTTGGCTCATCCTTGTTTTGTGTGTTTTATTTAGGTAAATGAGGAAGAGGGCAAGTCCTTTTGAGGGGTAGTCCAGCACGCTGCACATCACCTTTATCAAATAAGAAATATTATTGTTATCCTTCATTCATGTCAACTATTTGTTAAGTTCCCAAATTGTAATAATCCAGTTTGGGTATCGCTCATCGTACGTTTTTATTATGAATGTTTCTATTCCCTCTCATGATACTGTTAATGTTTGTCGTTGATACTTATGGATTCTTATTGATTAAGCTTGGTTAAATGGTTATTGTCGTACATTCTTAGTATTTATTAGTTTTGGGTGACATCTTGGCTTCCGAATAGGCAGGGTGTTACACTCGTTCATTCTTGTATCCTTTTGTCCTGACGAGGTTAGAACCCGGATCAGAATGATCTGCGCCGGGGAGCTCGATGAGAAGGATGATCTCCTGTAGATTTTGGCGATTGTTTCTGCAACAAAGAGAGCCGAGAGGCTTAAGGTACAGATATCAACTATCTTTCACCATTTATGTGTTTTTCGATCGGTTTACCATAAATCCCCTTTGATGTGTCGTCGGTTGGATTGAAGATCAATGAGGCCACCGAGAGTTGTGAGTCGATTGATACCCCGACTGCTCCTACGGGTGATCTTACAGAGGTAGTGCAGGAAACAACCATGCCATGCTTATTCCCAGGCGCTAAAAATATTACAATGTGAATGGATCAATGAGTGCATTTTAAAAAAAAATCTAGTAAAAACAAAAGAAACGCAAAGCAGAAGAATTACCTTCATCAACGTCAAGAAACCAAGCTGCTGCAGGGAGCCCCTATGCTCTGGTCTAACACGAGGGAGGCGATGGTGGCGTTAGGAAAGATGTGAAGCTTCATAACCGGCGTTCCAGAGTGGCATCCGGATTGGTGGATGATGAGGGTATCCCTACAACACCTTCTTCTCCTAATGCTCATGATATACGCATCGAGTTGCCGACAAGACCAATAACAAGAGCATGTGCTAAGAAACTACAATCTCAGGTGAACTTGCACCTTAATGAATATGTCATTGATTATAATAAGAATTTTATACTACCTAAAAACAATATTTTACTTGTGCTCAGGTTTGAAGAGTCAGCGATGGACGGAGATCAAGGATATGCGGCTGTCATCCAAGGAAGCACAAGTCCACGGTATGAACAGCGATCGGTCTATGAATAGTGTTGTGCATGAACAATATCATGAACAGTGTCATGCTACAGTACCCGTGAACAGTACCGTGTTACAGTGTCATGACCAATGCCCGGCCCATGAACAGCGCCATGCTACAGTACCTGGCCATGAACAGGTCTTTTACACCGAAAAAGCCGCAAAAAAATATATCATCTTTCGCCATAGTTTAATTCAGCATTTTTTTAGTGCGTTTTGTTAGGTCTTAATCCACTCGTTCATAGTGTTTAGTTGCTGGTCGTGTTCCGTTCGCGTCTCTTTTTGTTTTCCATTCCACAAATTTTTGTGTTCGTACTTGATTCCTGCTTTGTGTAACTAAACATTAGTTATATCTAGTGGATTGCACATTGTTTTATTCATGAACCCTTCGATCCGTTCGCGAACATGTCGTACCTATTGAGAGTAGTTTGTTGTTGTGCTCAGGGACTACTCTCAGAATTTTGAGACGCCAAGTTTTCGCGTATGGTACTGTTCGCATAACTTGTTGTTAGTAGTTGGTCGTGAAAGAAACGAACAAAAAAAGGGGTTGATTGATTAGCGCTGGCCGTGAGTAAAAGAAAAAAGAAGAGAGCAAAAGAAAAGGAGAGAAAAAGATAAACAGAAAAAAAAACAGAAGGCAAACTTTTCGGCTATAGTTTTCAATCCTTTTATTGGAGCCAGTTTATATACTTGTATCCGCTGCTGTTTGCGTACCATAATATTGAGCAATCTTGTGCCCTCATATACAACTTTTGAGCACTAGCTAGCGTCTCTCCTTGAACTGTTGCAATACGAGCGTTCTCCTCCATACAGAATTGTTCGTGTTATCGCTCATTCCTTTTATTGCAATAGTCACATTATCCTTGTGCGTGTGTTGTTGTCTACTCCTCACTTATATTTATCGATCAACAATTACTTGACACTTTTGTCAACTAGATATGTTGGGACCAAAACAACGATATAATAAAAGAGTCAATATAGTCATACTTCAACATTCTCCTTCATGTCTAAGCACTTTCAAGACACATGGACTTCTATATATAGGGAACGTATTTAGTGCTAATGGGTAATTCAGTGCTAAGGTGCTACTACCAATCTTGACCGTTGGAGCTGGATCTTGACCGATGGAGGTGGAAGCATGCATAGTATTTAATAAAGACGCATTAATGAAGGTGCATTGAAGGTCAGAGCATGCAAAGTGATTAAATGGTTTAGAGGTGGGAGCACGCATTAATCTTGGTTGTTCAATTCAGATCTAACGGTCAAGATTGGTATTGGCACCTTAACACTGAATTACCCATTAGCACTAGATACATTCTTATATATATATATATATATATATATATACTCATACTTCAACATACCTAAAGCATATTTTACTATCATGTTTATAGGATCCTCACGTTGTATTATACTCAATGACCATTTCCATTGAAGCTTATCCTTCAATTATATTTTGTTCAATATGAATTTTGGCTTCAAACTTTCATTAGAATCTCAAATGATTTATCTTGAAATGTTGTATTGAGTTTCAGTTTACTAACCAAGTCACCCAGAAGTTGAAAAGATTACACTATTGAGAAAAGTGGGAAATATGGTCCTACTTCAACACTGTCCGACGTTGTTTCTGAGTCCGAGTCAAAAGGGTATTGATGTACTCTGTTGTCCCGATCTTTCGATGAGAGGGGTAAATTCCGATTGGATGACGGTCAACTCTCACGATCCAGGCTACGAACGCAGCACGCACGAACCAATCAATCGCTGAACTTACCACCAAGTCGTTATCAACCGTGCCAAAGACCTGGTTGACCTGATCACTAGGATCAATTCCTGCACGCAATCGAAGAACAAGCAAGAACGAGGTAAAAAGAAAACTGAATTACAAATATATGATTGAGTTTAAAAGGTGGGATTCCGCAGAGGTTCTTTACGGTTGGTCTAGTCGACACAAGTGAAGAACGAGAGTTTTCACAATGGAGAAACTAATCAAACGAAATCCGAGTTGTACCAAACACTAAGGCTCTCTTTGGTACAACTCCTACTCTTAGCTTCTCGTTCGGATCTGGTGGAGTTGTACCAAACACTCAGCTTCCCAAAACGACTTGATTCTGATTCTCACGAGGAGCTGTCTCGAAAATAAACTAGCAACAAGGAGCAGCCTTCCCGTAGATTCCCGTGAGAATCCAACCTTGCAGAAAAGAAAATACCCCTTAAGTTGGATGAATTAACCCGAAATTGCCATTGAACTACCCCCAACAAATCCACCGCGCACCCCCACCCGTACCCCTCGCCTTTCCCATCGCCTTCTCTTCCCCTCCCGTTGCTCTCACGACAAGGCGATTCCGCCTCCCGGCCCCCGTGTGCGCCCCGCTTGTCGTCGACCGCGCCCCCTCTGGCACACGTGTGTGCCCCCGGTGGTCCTCGACTGCACAGCCACAAGGCCCGGAGTGCGCCGCCACGAGTACACGAGAACCGCCCACCGCGAAAACCCTAGAGGTCCTTTGGTTCGCCGCCTTCGTCGCCACTGCCGTTTCCCGAGCACCACCGAGTGGCTCCTGTGAAGGTAAGGTCATGATCTGGCCATCCCCCTTGTCCTCCCTACTCCCTTTGTCTCCTTCCTCTTCGTCGGCCACCCTAGAGTGGATCCATTTGTTGTTTTCTTCTGTTTGGAATGTGTAGACTCTTGTACCAACAGTTGTACTCTATCATAAATACAATGTATTGGCATTGTGTACAAATACAACGTATATACACTCATATGGTCTAAACAAATTTGGGGGGATTCTATAATTTGTTTACAAATACAGAGGAGAAAGACATAAATATAATTAAAGTATTACAACCAAGGGTAACATGGTCTATTAGCCTCTAATCCTCCCTCATATTGTTCTTGGAGCCAACCTACCATCTAAACGTTTTCAACAGACAGCTCCAGATTCTCAAAGAAGCGGATTCTTAGAAAATCAGGACCAAAATCTGAAAAATGAGAATATGGAGCTCTGCTAAACAGGGCCTAAGTACTAAGAACAACTTACACGATTGCTCCGCTGCACATCATCCACATAAGAGATAGTTGAAACTTTATTATAACATATTCTCTTTCTTATAGGCGAAGGAAACAACGGCGCCAGGGAGCCCCTATGTTGCCGATTTCTCAAAAAGGCCCTTGAAGTTTTCAGAATTCCTGTTAGACCTTGCACGCTCGTGGACGGTTGGATCGCGATCGGCCAGCAGGCCTCGGGACGGCGCAGCAAAAAAACCTACCTCACCTCGAGCCCCGTGTCGCCCCCTTCTTCCCCTTTCCCCTCGCATCCTCTCCATCTCTCCCTCCCTCCCAGTGACGCCGCCAGAGGGCTTCGCCCGCATTCCCCCTCGCCCGCGCCGCCCTTGTCGTCCCCTCCTTCCGTTCGACCACGCTGCCCCCTCCCCCTCTTCGCTTGCGCAACCCCCTCCTACCCTCTGCCTACGCCTCCCCTGCCGCCCCTCCTCCTGTTCGCCCACATCCTTCTCCCCCTTTGTCCGTGTTGCTCCCTCTCGCCGTCCCCTCCTCCCCTAGCCGTCTGCTCCACCTCTCCCGATGCCCTTGTAGAGGTCGTCGCCTCATCCCCTCGTGTTACCCTTCGTCTCCCTTTTGACCCCGCCATCGCTATAGCCGCCCTCAGGCACGTGGCTGCCTCCTCTACTGAGCCGCAGAAGGCAGGGCGGCCAACACGCCCTTCACCTGGTATTTGACCTCCATAAATCACTTGAAAGAAGCTGCCCAGGGATTCATCCAGGGCCTGTTTAATCGCGAACAAGTGCCCCACGTCATTTGGCTCAGCGTAATTTCCTTGGAAAGTATTACGGATCTGGTCCCGCAGCTGCTCCCAGGCGTATATTGACCGAGGGGTATGGTAAAGAACTATGTCAATGCCACACCCCTGAGGACGAGGGTGGTGCCTTTTTGCTTTCATGGTGTCATCCCTTACGGCGGCCTCGATGGAGGTTTCGTAGATCCAAAAGAACTCTGTGAGGTCCATGCTCCCCGTAGGCTTTGACTTTGTCTATCTTGAAGCCCGTGGGCCACGTGGCCTCCAGGACGGCGCTCAACAGGGAGTTCGGATCTACCCGGGGCACAGGCTCTGGCTATGCCAACGCGGGGAGGGGGGCTCCCCCTTCGGCGGTCGGACCTGGTGCGAGGATCAAAATCGTTAGGATTATCGCCGAGGGCTGGTGAAGCCTTAGCTTTTTCTGGCGGAGGTCTGCCAGTTCCTTATGTATTGTCTCGTATGCCTCCCTGGTTACGGCCAAATCAGCGGGCGGTGGAGTCCCCACCCAGAGGTCCTCGGGCAGAGAGGGTTTTGTCCGCCGGGTATCACTCCCGATGATCTTCCCATGAGTGGAGTTGTTAGCTTCCTCCTCGGCGGCGGAGGTCCTGCTTCACTTGCCCCGCAGGGCTCTTGGCGCTGTGAGCTACAGTCGCCACTTCGGTTGATGAAACCCGAGGCGTGCTCTTCTTGCGAGGTGCCATGTTGATCTAATTTGCTTGGTGTGATTTGTTTTCGCGTGACTTGCTTGCTGCTCCCCACAGACGGCATCAACTATCGTAGCTACAAACTATACAGTAGAGAAAAGGGGGACCCTAGGTTCCCTTTAGATGCGAGGGGGAAATCCCAATGGTCCTCAATGGTGGAAAACGGTATTTACAGCGCCCCGTGTCATTACCCCAGAGGGTAATCACACTTAGGCATACGGATTACTATTCGCCTACCTGGTAGAACATCACTCCGATAAATAGCAAGTCTTTACCAGGGTTAACGCAGTAGAACATAAGATAGAAACCGTACATCTTTATTACAGCAGTAATGTACTCAGCAAGCATTAATAACAAGGTTAAGTACTAATGTACTCAGCAAGCATTAATAACAAAGTGCACTGGATGACTCATCTTTGTTCTTTCTTACATGTTCTAGCTCACCTTTTTTCTAAAAATAAAAACTCGCTAAAACTTTAAGTGGTAGATTTTAATACTGAAAATACTACTTGTCACTTGGTAAGAAGATAGACCTCCCAGTAGTCACCGTAGCCTCCAATCTAGGAGACAGACATGATCACCGTAGCCTCCAATCTAGGAGACAAACATGAATTCATGATTTTTATTTAGCACTATGCAGGCTTGTATCACTTTACCCATAGCTACTATGAGCTTTCTCTCTTTCAGTTGGGTCCCCTGCATTTCCTTTGATGTGGGTTCGATTTCAGAGTACATAAAGTTTTTTAGGTTACGTGATTAATTTCTCCACCCATTACTTTCCATCGGTGTCCTGGGGCGCTAACCCAGTCCTCCACTGAATTCCCGTAATGTTGGTTGGGCCAGACCCTTCGCACCCAACACTCCACCTTAGTGCTATAGCACTTTGGATCACCCACTCCCGGACTTTCACCGGCTCTGGGTTCCTTCATCTCACTCACACTTAGTTACTTACCCGATGTGGAGAGTATAACTACGTAACAAGGCAACATTTTCTACCCGTCGAAATGGAAAAATGGTTGACACTTAAATACGATCTCTTATCCAGATGAGAGTTTTGTTGGTCCTTATATAATAACTATATGTAAAGGGGTCCTACCTCTTCCCTCATCTCTATCCTGCTACGGGCCCCCTTTACCAGCCATAATATTACCTCTTTTCTCATCTCATTCCTCATCTCATCTCTATTCTCTTATCTTTTCTCATCATCTTATTTATTCGATTTGAGGTTTGAAACATAATTTTCATGTAATACATATAAGATACAGCAGTATACAGTTTACATTTAATATAACTATGTTAGTGATCAAGAGATAAGCTTGCCTACGAAATAGTAGAAGAGATCGTCGTCGACATAATCGGTATTAGCTACTCCTGTCTGTGTTAGTTCATCTATTGTAATTTATATGACGGTGCGAATAATAAATAAGTAACTAAATACATAGTTGCAATTGGGTGCTACTAGGTGTACAATAGTCAGATGATTCTTTTCGTTAGCATATTTTAATTTTATTAACATTTTTCGAACCCCCTGTTAGGTTAGCACTCCCCACCTGCGGTTGTTCCACAGTCTACCGGCTTTAGGATTGCTAGTTGTCTAAACTTGTGTTTTATCACATGATAGATAGAATTACTACACGTACTCGCATACAACTAAGGTTATTTTATTCATGAAGATATGCCTAATCGATTTTATTTAAGCGCGTACACAATTATTTAATTATCTAAATAGGTTCGGGGTTGATTTATTTAATTATTTTAACTTGATTAAACTATTTTTAACGCATCAGGTTATCTATTTAATTTAGCGGTTCATACTGGTGATTAATTTATTTTAAAATTCTTAGCTTTATTTTTACACATTTTCCTATTTTTATTTTAGACCGATCTATTTATTGTTATTTACCTGTACAGAGTTTATAAATCCATTGTTCTGCCGATTTGCCTGAAACTCGTAGGTAATATGTCAAATTATTTATCTGGCGCAATAACGATTTTATTAGATTTATTTTACCTCTTTTTGTACGTTTTAATTTTTTTGTCGATCGGTCTATTGATAAATGTTCTAACGTGGTTTAAAAATCTAAGCTTTTGATGATTCATCTGGAATTTACAGGTTTGCTACGTACGCGTTCTCTCTTTTTATTTCTATTTTTCTATTCCTTTTTTATTTCGTTTTCTTCCTAGTCAGTCTGCGGCTATTTATTCGTACGCGGCTTAAACATTTATTTATTCGTAGGCCAGATCGATTATTACTACTCGATTTCTCTCCGCACAACATCCACACAAGAGATAGTACAAACTTTATTATTGCGTAGATAACATTTGCAGTCATACATATCTACCAAACCAATGAACCAGGCGCACCACTACAGGATTCGAGTACTGTCAAATACAACATACTCCTAATCGCACACGTATATGTTTCACTCATCCTCCTCCGAGATCTCAGTCAGCTCGGGCTCCGCCTCCGAGGAGAAATGGTAAGACTGCACAGCAGGGAATTGCTCGTCCTCACAGAAGAACGGCTTGGGAGGAACCTGCAGACCATCATCAGCACCACCTTCAAGCATCTCGATGACCTCGCTCATCGTCGGCCGATCGTGCGACTTCATCTGAATGCACCGTAATCCAATAACGCAAAGCTTCCTCTCCAACTCATGCATATCGACGACACTATCGCCCATTTCTCGCCGAGCCAGCCGACTGTACACCCATGATGGGTAGTAGGCCTGGCTTGAGTTCGCTGCATTCGGGTCCGCGTTCCTTCGCCCTCCGGCCATCTCCAGCAGCAGCATCCCGAAGCTGTAAACATCGGATTTGCTGGATATGACGCCAAAGCTGCGAGATATCATCTCGGGAGCAATGTAACCTACCGTTCCCCGTAAAGCGCTCACGGGCACAAAACTGTTGTCCCTTGGGTACAGTTTTGCGAGCCCAAAGTCTGCAACTTTCGGGACAAAGTTGCTATCTAAAAGGATGTTGTGTGGCTTGATGTCAAAGTGCAGGATCTGCATGTCGCACCCCTGATGCAGGTAGTTGATCCCCTTGCAATACCCAAAGCAATCTCGTTCAGCTTGTCCCAGGAGAAACTCTTCTCAGCCGAGAAGATGTACTTGTCCAGGGAACCACGGGCATGTACTGTAGACCAGCGCCCTTCTCATCTCCTCGGGCAGAACCCTACAGACGCACCACATTGACGTGGTGAATCCTGCCGATGGTGGAGACCTCACTGATGAATTCTTCTCCGTTGCAGTTGGAGCTGCCCAGCATCTTGACGGCGACAAGGACTTCGCCTGGGAGTAGCACACCTTTGTATACAGATCCATAACCGCCTTGTCCGAGCTTGTCTTTGAAATGGCCTGTGATTGCGGTGATGTCTGTGTAGGCGTACCTCGTCGGACCGACCATTTGTTGCATCCGGAGGAACTTCTCGACCGCATCGATTGTTATCCTCGTTCTCCAGTACTTGTGCGCGAGAAAAATCAATACCGCCAGCGGCATTAACACGAACCTGCATAGTACTGGAAAAAAGAACAAGCAATTATATATATGGAATAGCGCAGTGACAGTACAACGATGTAGCTGTGGTGGTGTAGAATCTACTATAATTGTAAATTACCAGCAATCCACTTCACAAACCACAAGACCTCTGCTGTGGTGGTGTAGAAACCTGAAGGTGATCTTGTTCCTACTAGTTCATATGTTACGCATCCCAACAAGTCGATGTCAATAAAAATAATGTCCATAATCCGATCCTTGATGCTTGTACTAGACGTTGATATTTCACGGATGGAGCTGCAAGACCATGCCATGGTACAGAAAAGGTATTAGATCGAAGATATAAAAAACCAACGCTTTTGAGATGAGATAGTCAAGCGAAAACGGAACTCACTCAATGGACTCCGTGAAGCACCTTTTGATGCTCGAACCATATTTGAAAGGAAATCGAACGGCGGATCCGTTCCTCATGAATTTTATGGTATTTGCATAACTTACGTTCTGTAGCGATGCAGTGCCCCGACCCCAAGCACCCAAAGGAGTCATGGCCAGGTATCCGCAAGATGGCTCGAGGTTCTCCATATTATAATATTCTGGGCTAGCGCCAGACAACACGTAAACGAAAGCATAGCGGGTGCTCAGGCACGCGACAGGCCTGTACATATCATTGCTCTTTATTGCCTGCGAACAATTAACAAAGGTTGCCCACCAATCTGTAGCAGGCTCCAGTTCGACTTCGATGCTGTGGCGTGATGAGACTTCGTATTCGTAGCCGGATGCATGCATGCTGTACTCATATTCGTATGAACGCCGACTCCACCGAGGAAGAGGGCAACCGCTATTATCCAAGTTGGCGTCGACAACCCAGAAGGTACGATCACTCTGGTTGATGTGCTTCACATAGTATGTTGCGTCGTCGATGCGAATTGTAGCCTTACTGTCGCTGCAGAGCAGCTCGTAAGATCGATAACCGCACCAAGGTGGATCGCCTGGCCGACGAAATGGGGACGATACGTCTCTAAGAGGGCCGCACGAGAAAGAAGGACAGCCATGGCGATGATGCCGACCTTGAACGAGAACTGCAAGCACAGACAAGATAGTTAAGGCTTGCAGGGCAGTAGAACGATGAAATGCACCAGGCATCGCCATGCATGGCAGTCCGGCCTGTTCGCAGAACCCAGACGGATGAAGGGCACGATAAGCTTAGTTGTGCTGACTGGAAGTCTTGATGGGACAGAGGAGGAAGAGAGTCCAGATGTATTACTTGAGCGTCCAGACTCATTTCAAGTCCAATTCTGCCTTAATCACAGTAGTGTAGAATTCGAGTCATGCCTGCAGATTAGAACGGACAGCATATCCGTAGATTGCCGACCGAAAGCACACTGGTAGACTATTAACTGAAAGCTGTAGGAATACTTTTCTGGACTTGCATGAGTTGAATAAATATTAATTGTCTATTCTTTGATTGACTTAAATATATAAAGCAATGAAATAAAGTATTTATTAAGAGTATAAACATCTAATGAGAAAAAATATGGACTTAAATTTTAAATCTGTGTAGAGACATGTTTAGAATATATCTCTAATTATAGAATGAGATATGATTTCATATTAAATACTATAAATAAGGGTCATGTCCTCTCAACAGGGTAGCACATGTTATACCATCTATCCCTATCTATAGTTGGAGTTTGTGGTTTACGTCTTGCTAGAAAAGACCAAACCCTAGTTAGATTGAGCAATTGTATGTTTACTGCTTCAGATCAACACTATGATGAACAATAACATCGTTATCAGATATGCTTCCACGTTTACAGATTTTATAAGTGTTACAATTATCACATATACGATCTTATTAATTTCGAGCATCTGATTTAGATCAAAATATTCTATCAAAAGCATTTCCATAGATTGCCGACGAAGACTGGATCACCGGAACACGGGAGAAGTGCCATCAGTCAGTCAGCTATCACGACAAGAAAACAAGCCTTACCAGAATCCAAAAGTCGACGTGTACAATTAAGTTTGATGGAATAGCAATGCTATAGGATTGTAGAATAGTCTAAACAGTGATAGCAGTCATTTCCAAATTAAAATCACACAATTTTCCAAGCAATGGAACACGCACGGCACAAGTTTCATCCGCAGCTGGTATAGAGGTCAAAGAATGAATGAATGGCATTACAAGTTACCGAGTTAGCAAGACTGGATCTACATGATTACGATGCTGTTGACTAGGAAGTCTTTCTTTCTTTATATCTACCTGGGCTGTTAGTGTATTTATCGTTGTTAAATTTGTTGTTAAATTTTTAGCATCAAGAATACATCGTAAGCGCTTTGGGATATTATTTATGATATTTATATATGTTTCTGGGTATATTGCCAATATTTTTGCGACAGCTTAAGATTTAATGTTAGCGAACTGGTTAGTGCATGGAACCTAATAAGTTATCAGAGTCAATGCTTGTAAATTCAAGATCTAACTGATGCAATTTTTCGGGAAAAAAGTTGGAATTACCGTTGAGTAATCCACACAACATGTCCACACCCAGAATAGACTAGCAGGGGTATTAATTAAAAGAATTAACTTTATTGCCCGACAGCTTTTGCAGAATTGTAATTTATCAACGACACGCAGTCCCGCACACAGCAGCTCTCATCAATTTTCGACCATCAGCATATAACATCCATTCACCTATGCAACTAGCGCAAGGGTCAGCACCAAAAATCTCTCATCTACGAAGGTTTGGTTGTGAGGTTTATGTACCTATACCACCACCGCAGTGAACTGCAATGGGACCTCTTCGAAAGTCTGGGATATACGTTGGTTATGATACAACATCCATAATCAGGTATCTAGACCCCATGACTGGATATTTGCATACAGCCAGCTTCGCTGACAGTATATTTGATGAGGATAGTTTCTCGTCATTAGGGAAAGGAAATCAACCCGTTGATGAAACATGTCGGGAACTGACATAGCAAACCACGGGAATCCATGGTGAAACGAATAGAGAAGTTCAGAAGATAATTGATTTGCAAGCATTAGCGAATCAGCTGCCTAACCACTTTAGTGATTTAAAGAGCGTGACCAAGTCGCATGTGCCTGCACGCAATGTGCTGGAGAGGATTGAAATACCAAAGAAAATTGAAGATATCCATAATCCCGTCCAAAGGTCTTAGAATAAAAGGACGAGAACTCCGGCCCCTAAAATCCCAAGTAACCGGGGACGTTGGCGAAAAAGGATAAGAAGTACTTGACATAGCCGATCACTGAAGCTCCCACAACCAGAAGGGGAACCAGTTGAGACCTGGCACTAGTATGGAACCTTCAGTAAAAGGCATACCGGATTTTGAATATTCCCACGGAGGGAGACATCAGCATGGATATGTGCGCACATCCATGCTGAAAAACTAAAGGGACTTGCCCCGTAATTGGAAGCAGTGGTGAGTAAGTAGAAGCATTAATAGAATCGCCCTATGAAGAAATATCCATAAATTATGTGACCACAGGAGAATCTATGAATAGAACAACAACCAATGTCGACATTCATTTTGCAAAGAAAATTACCACAATCATCGATCTTGATCCAGGGCCTACATCACTTGCTGGATGTAAGAAAAGATCAGATTGGAAAGATTAGAAGAAGGCAATAGAAGCAGAATTATTATCTCTGAATAAAAGAGGGATATTTGGGCCTGTAAGCCGCACGCCTCTCGATGTGCACTCCGTAGGGCATAAATGGGTATTTGTTCGAAAGAGAAATTAAAACAATGAAGTTGTAAGACATAAAGTAAGGCTAGTTGCACAATGTTTCACTCAACGACCAGGAGTCGATTATGAAGAAACTTATTCCCTGGTCATGGGTGGAACTACCTTTAGATATTTAATCTCAATGGTAGTAAACTTGAATTTGTAAATGAAATTGATGGATGTGGTAACTGCATACCTTTATGGGAACTTGGATTTGGACATTTATATGAAGGTACATGAAGGTATCCCTGTCACGAACCAAGACAGAGCGAACATAAATCATGCGAGCAGCAACTCGTAAAGTCACCAGTATGGATCAAGCAATCAAAGTGAATGTGATATAATCGCTTGAGCGACTTTCTCTGCAACAAAAGGCTACACAAACAATGAGGATTGTCCCTGTGTTTTTATACGGCAATTCCAGGATGGATTCTGTATAATCTCAATATATGTAGATGATCTGAATATCATCGGGACCATGGAAGATATTAAGAAAGCAAATTCTTACCTAGAGTCAGAATTCGAAATGAAAGACTTGGGTAAAACCAAATACTACCTAAACTTGCTGCTTGAGCATACCCCTAAAGGGATTTTAGTACATCACTCAACCTACACTCAGAAAGTGTTAGAAAGGTTCAGCTTTGAAAATGGATACCCTTCGAAAGTGCCGATGGTTGGGAGATCCTTGCAGCAAGACAAGGACCCGTACAGACCTAAAGAAAAGGGGGAAGAAATCCTGGGACCGGAATTCCCATACTTGAGTGCAGTAGGAGCACTCATGTATCTAGCAAATTGTACTAGACCGGACATTACATTTGCAGTAAACCTACTAGCAAGGTACAGTACAGAATCTACCAAAAGGCATTGGCAGAGAATAAAGGACGTCTTCCGATACCTCTAGGGAAGCAAAGATCTTGGTCTATTCTACAGAAAGAACCAAGACCTAAATATGATTGGCTATGCAGATGCTGGGTACCTGTCAGACCAGCATACAGCTAACTCGCAAACAAACTATGTATTCCTATGTGGTGGAACTGTAATTTCATAGAAATCGTCTAAGCAAAGTCTTGAATTTACTTCGACGAACCACTCAGAAATCATAGCACTATACGAAGCCTCACGGGAATGTTCTTGGCTTCGGCGAATGATTCACCACATCCAGCAGTCATGTGGATTGAATACCGCGCAAACCTCCATTATTATCTATGAAGATAATGCAGCTTGTGTTGCGCAAATGCAAATGGGTTATGTGAAGAGTCCTCTCACTAAGCATATCAACCCCAAGTTCTTCTATGCTCACGAATTGCAAAAAGGCAGACTAAATTAAAGTACTGTAGTCATGTGGAAATCTTGCAAGTTTATTCACTAAGTCACTATCAGCATCTAGCTTTGAAAGATGCATATGTGGAATTGGAATGATGAGACTTAGAGAAGTGCAGAATTTAGGGGGAGAATCTTCACGAACTCATTATTAAAGCTTGATCACGAAGATCGAGTACCCAAAGAGTAAATCTTGGAGATTAAATAAAATTGGGTGGATTGTACTCTTTTTCTCTTGACGAGTTTTTCTGAAGTTTCTCGGCTAAGGTTTTTTAATGAGGTAATTCGTGCAACACAGTAGAACGTATGTCTTGTACTTTTTCTCTAAACTTTTCTCACTGGATTTTTATGGAGTTTTAACGAGGCATGCACAAGTGAGAATGGGTGTCCAAGGGGGAGTGTTAAGAAACTGTGGGCCCAGCCCATAAGCCGGCCCATGTATGGGCACCCTACCGAGACTCTAGCAGGGTCAGGAGGCTATATATGAGGAGGGACCCCCTACCATTGTAACACGATTACAAAAGAGTAATAAAGTGAAGCCTGAAATCCCCTCATATCTCTGTGTTCAATCTACTGTTGTGTTTTTGTGTTCTTGCTTTGTTCTTACGATTCCAAGTATTGTTTACGAGATAATCGCTCAAACTGAACTCGCCAGCAACGGTTCCTCAACACATACTTGAACACTCTCCCCTCTTTCTAAGCTCTTTTAGGACACATGGACTCAAAGTAGGTACAATTGCCATACAATAATCATCAAATGCCTTTGAAGTAAATTCTCCAGCATTATCCATCCTGATAGACTTCACATGATGATCAGGGAAATTATTCTTAATTATCTCCTAGATCAGCTTTGCAAAAGCGTGGTTTTTCGTAGACAATAAGCATACATGCGACCATTTCGAGGAAGCATCGATGAGTACCATAAAGTACCTAAATGGCCCCGATAGGGGCTGTATAGTGATGTGTCTATGGCCCGATCTTTCGAAAGGTACTAATAAGTCGATTGTGGAGAACTCGACGTTGATGATCCGGTGGCTCCGACCAGAACAGATCAAACCCCTCGTAATCACTACACAACTGCTCTGTTGGTTATCAACCGTGCCGAACGAGGTTGACCTCGCCAAGAAGGCTATCTCCTACATGCGAATCGAGAACACAAGCAAGAAAGTAGAAGATGCAATCTGATATTGTATTGCGAATATAGATGAAGCTCACAATGTGGGGTTCCTCAACCGAACATGCGGCGAGACTGCTAAGTAGAATAATCTCAAAGAAAAACCCACGTTAAACTATGACGACTACTGTATATATATAGGGGAACGTGAGGAGGTCGACCTAGGGTTGTGCGGCCGTGGGAAGAGGCGTACACAACCTGGGCACCGACCTCATCACGCTTACAAGGCCCTATTAGACCCCAAAACGGCGACGCAACACCTTATTCACTATTCATATCACGCATCTCTGATCGAAGACCTGGTCGTAGGACTGGTCCTGGGTGGTCTTGAGGAGTCCATGCTATTTCTGGTCGTAGATTGTGTCCAACGAGTCCTGGGCTCACCGAATAATGGTGAAGCTGGTCGTAGACCCTGCGAAATTGGTCATAGACCTTCTTGAACTGGTCGTACTCCTAGATTCCTAAGTACAAGTAAATCATCTTCGTTAGGCAGCATCATAGAGTTCTCAAATAATACACTCATCCCTAGAAACGGATTTACCTGATAAATAAGTTGACGAGCACGTGCCCGAGTAATTGGACCTTGCATATCATTCAAAGTAGTTGGAAGAGGAGTGTTCATATCAGTAGAAGTGATATCCTCATCATCCTCCCCTTCTTGAATTGGAGTCGTCCTCGACTCAAGATCATCTTCTGGCCCTAAGAAAGGTCGTAAATCTGCAATGTTAAAGGTGGAGCTAACCCCGAAATCTGCAGGCAAGTCTAATTTATATTCATTTTCATTAATACGTTCAAAAACTTTAAAAGGACCATCTGCACGAGGCATGAGTTTAGACTTTCTCAATTCAGGGAATCGTTCTTTACACAAGTGTAACCACATAAGATCACTAGGTTCAAAAGTAACATACTTGCGTCCTTGACTACCAGCAACTTTATATTTAGCATTCATAATCTCAATGTTCTCTTTAGTTATCTCATGCATCTTAAGCTTCAAATCAGCACGTTGTTGCGCATCAAAATTTACCTTCTCCGAAGCTGGAAGATGCAACTAGTCGATAGGTGCACGAGGTATGAAACCATAAACAATCTCAAAAGGACACTTCTTTGTGATCGAATGCAGCGAACGATTATAAGCATACTCTACATGAGGCAAGCAGTCATCCCGCATTTTTAAGTTCTTTATAAGCACAGCCCTAAGCATAGTGGACAAAGTTCTATTGACAACCTTAGTTTGTCCATCGGTTTGGGGATAACATGTAGTGGAAAATAATAGCTTAGTTAACAACTTACCCCCAAAAGGTTCTCCAAAAATGACTAAGAAATTTAGCATCACGATCGGAAACTATCGTATTCGGAAGACCATGCAAGCGAATAATTTCCTTAAAGAACAAATCAGCAACATTTGTAGCATCATCACTTTTATGACATGGTATAAAATGAGCCATCTTAGAGAATCTATCCACGACAACAAAAATACTATACCTCCCCTTCTTTGTTCTAGGAAGCCCTAAAACAAAGTCTATAGAAATGTCTTGCAAAGGTATGCTTGGAACAGAAAGAGGCATGTATAAACCATGAGGATTAAGTCGTGACTTAGCTTTTTGGCATGTGATGCAGCGAGCAATGAAGTGTTCGACGTCACGCCTCATCTTTGGCCAATAAAAGTGGTGGGTCAAAATGTCCTCGGTCTTCTTCACGCCGAAGTGACCCATCAATCCTCCTCCATGCGCCTCCTGTAACAACAAAAGACGAACAGAGCTAGCTGGAACGCATAGCTTGTTAGCACGGTGCACGAACCCATCATGCACCACAAATTTATTCCAACCCTTTCCCTCTTGATAATTTAGCAGCACATCTTTAAAATCCACATCATGCACATATTGCTCATTTATTATCTCTAATCCAAAGATTTTGAAATCAAGTTGTGAAAGCATGGTATATCTCCTAGACAAAGCATCAGCTATCATAATTTCTTTGCCCTTTTTATATTTAATGATGTAGGGAAAAGACTCAAAAAAACTCAACCCACTTAGCATGTCTGCGGTTCAGGTTGGTTTGACTTCGAATATGTTTTAAAGATTCATGCTCAGAATGTAGTACAAACTCTTTGGGCCATAAATAATGTTGCCATATTTCCAAAGTTCGAACTAGAGCATATAATTCTTTATTATAGGTAGAATAGTTCAAACTAGGACCACTTAATTTTTCACTAAAGTAAGCAACATATTTTCCTTCTTGAATTAACACACCACCAAGACCTGTGCCACTAGCATCACATTCTAATTCAAAAGTCTTGTTGAAATCGAAAAGTTGAAGCAAAGGGGCGTGTGTTAGCTTATCTTTGAGAGCGTCGAAAGCTTGTTGCTGTATGGTGGTCCAAGTAAAAGGAATTCCCTTCTTCGTAAGCTCATTCAGCGGTGCAGCGAGGGTGCTGAAATCCCGAACAAAACGCCGATAGAAACCAGCGAGCCCTAGAAAACTCCGCACTTGTGTGACCGTCTTAGGAAGCGGCCAACTCTGAATAGCGACGATCTTAGTTTGATCAACTTCGATGCCCTGTGGAGTAACAACATAGCCAAGAAAAGAGACTCAATCCTACAAAAGGTGCACTTCTCAAGGTTGTCAAACAAATGTGCATATCTCAAAACACTAAAAACAACACGTAAATGATACATGTGTTCTTCATATGACTTGTTGTAAATAAGAATATCATCAAAATAAACCACCATAAATTTTTCAATGAAATCACGCAAAACTTCGTTCATCAAACGCATGAAAGTGCTAGGTGCATTAGTTAAACCAAAAGGCATCACTAACCACTCATATAGTCCGAACTTAGTTTTATATGTTGTTTTACATTCATCTCCCAATTTCATCCTAATCTGGTGGTACCCGTTACGCAAGTCAATCTTTGTGAAAAGAATAGAACCACTCAACTCATCAAGCATATCGTCTAACCTAGGAATGGGATGACGATACCGTATTATGATATTATTAATGGCTCTACAGTCAACACACATACGCCAACTACCGTCTTTCTTAGGAACCAAAAGAACAGGAACAGCACAAGGACTAAGGTTTTCTCGTACGTACCCTCGGTCCAAAAGGTCTTGTACTTGTCGTTGAATTTCCTTTGTCTCTTCTGGTATTGGTCCTATATGCCGCACGGTTTGGTAAAGTCGCTCTTGTACACACACTCTCAAGCGTCTTACCACACTCTTACAAGTGTTCTTACCAACGCAGTAGGTGGTACGACCGGTGGCTGGTTCGTGATACCGTGTCGAGAGTGGGTATGATTGCAAGAGGGGACATATTTTGATCAAGAGTAGGTGGAGCTCGGAAGGCACAATATGTAGCAAGGATTAGCAAAAACCGTAACCTGACTAGCAAAGTTGAATAAGGGTCTAAAGTACCTGTCACAGTTGCTGGTTTAAAAAGTGTCCCTAGCCCTAGCACAACACTGATCGATAACAATGACTAGATACAAAGGATTCAAAGGATGTAAGGCTGGGAGTGGTCGTAGACCAACTGTGGGGGTGGTCGATTTGCTTCTTCTCCTTTTTTTACTACCGAAATCCAACCTAGGGTTCCGTTTTTTTTTGCGAATGTGACCTTGGCTCAAAACTCTTCAAAACCCTCTTCTGGGTCTATAGATATATATGGGATACAAACTTTTTGTAGAAGGCAGGGGTATACATGTAATTAAAAGATACTCTCTCTCTCTCTCTCTAAACTTTGCTAGATCCGTTCGGCTATTGAAACTCTTCTCGTACTTTGTGTGTCAGGCATGATATGATGAGTGCGTGGGGTGTCCGAGATCAAAAAGATAACGGTGGTCGAGGCGGAAACGACTAGATGGTCGAACCCAAGTAGGTGGTCGAACTCGAGTAGGTGGTCGAACACGAGGAGGTGGTCGAAAAAAAGGGGGTTGTTCGAGTAGTTGGTGGCGCGGCCAGGATGGACGGTGGCACGGTGGGTAACGGTGTTGACTAGCGACCAAAAACACGACTCTAAACCAGCAACACGACTTAGATGATATACTTGCTGATCATTTCTTTTGGCCAAAGATGAGACGGGACGTCGAGCGCTACGTTGCTCGCTGCACTGCAATACATGTCAAAGAGTTAAGTCACGACTTAATCATCATGATTTATACATGCCTCTACCTGTTCCTAGCGTTCCATGGGAAGATATTTCGATGGACTTTGTTTTAGGATTGCCTAGAGCACAAAAGGGGAGGGATAGTATATTCGTGGTTGTTGATCGATTTTCTAAGATGGCTCATTTTATACCATATCATAAGAGCAATGATGCCGCCCAAATTGCCAAACTTTATGGGCTAAATTGGGGATTAAGCTGTTATTTTCTACTATTTGTCAACCCCAAACTGGTGGACAAACTAAAGTTGTGAATATAACTTTATCAACGATGCTTAGGGCTGTGTTGAAAAAGAATTTAAAAATATGGGAAGAATACTTACCTCATATTGAGTTTGTTTATAATCGTTCCTTGCATTCTACTACCAAGATTTGCCCTTTTGAGGTCGTTTACTGTTTTATGCCTCGTGCACCTATTCATTTAATGCTTCTTACATCTGTTGAGAAATTGAATTTGATGCTAAACAACGTGCTGAATTCATTTAAAAAATGCATGAGACAACCAAGGAGAATATAGAGCGCATAAATGCTAAATATAAACTTGCTGGTAGTCAGGGGAGAAAATATCTAACTTTTGAACCAGGTGATCTTGTTTGGTTGCACTTGAGAAAAGATAGATTCCCTGAATTGAGAAAGTCAAAATTGATGCCTAGAGCTGATGGTCCTTTAAAAGTGTTAGAAAAGATTAATGATAATGCATACAAGCTTGAACTGCCTGTAGATTTTGGGGCTAGTTCCATATTTAACATTGCAGATTTGAAGCCATACTTGGGAGAAGAGAACGCGCTTGAGTCGAGGACGACTCAAATGCAAGAAAGGGAGGATGAGGAGGACATCTCTACTATGGATACAGTCGCGCCTACACACACAACTCATCCACAACCAGTACAAGGACCTCTTACCTGAGCTCGTGCTCACCAACTTAATTACCAGGTGAAGTCGTTCCTATGTTTATATATTCCTGAGAATAAACTGTTACCTAATGCAAGTGATTTAATTGTGTTTAGGAACATGGGAAAGGACCAAGGAGAAGTTTGTGGAGTCATGGACATGCGTGGAAGGCATAATAGAGGTCACCATGTCACTTAGAATCCATGTAAAGCAAGAGTTCGAGTTGGGCTCGTTCTGGATTCGAATTCGGACTGCTGCGACAGTACTAAATTTAAATGGTAATAACTTGTTCATACAGACTCCGTTTATGGTGTTTCTAGACATCATGGAAAGCTTATCAAGTATACTTTCCAATGGATCTAACTTCATCATCAAATTCCATTCGAGCCAAACACAATAGTCAAAAGTGTCCACATTTGTTTCTGAGTCCGAGTCAAAAGGGTGCTGCGCCACCTTCACTTGGGCCCATGGGCTTGGTAACCCTAGGGACATGCGTCCACTTCGCTGGCCCCCTGGCCGTCTCCCTATATAGAAGCCGCCGCCTCCTTTTGCTAAAACTCGAATTTCGTTTGATTAGTTTCTCCATTGTGAATACTCACATTCTTCACTTGTGTCGACTAGACCAACCGTAAAGAACCTCTGCGGAATCCCACCTTTTGAACTCAATCATATATATGCAATTCAGATTGCTTTTTACCTCGTTCTTGCTTGTTCTTCGATTGCGTGCAGTAATTGATCCTCGTGATCAGGTCAATCGGGTCTTTGGCACGGTTGATAACGAATTGGTGCTTAGTTCAGCGATTGCTTGGTTCGTGTGTGCTGCGTTCGTAGCCTGGATCGTGAGAGTTGACCGTCATCCAATCAGAATTTACCCTCTCATCGAAAGATTGGGATAACATAGCACATCAAGTGGTATCAGAGCTACAATTCATCGGTGAGAGTCTCCAGTCTTTCATACCAAGAGTCCAGAAAATTGCCAAAATAAATTCGCATCTATCATCCATACAGAGCCCTTTGAGCCTCGCAATTTTTCTTTTTAGTGCATTACATTGTTGAACTTTTGGTTGCATCGTTGTGTACTTTGCTGGTCTTAGTGTCTAGTTCCTTTAGAGTTTTGAGTTCTGCTCACGTTTGGTTTAACCATTGCGGCTGAGTTCGATCTGCCACGACAAGGAAATTAAAGGAGGAAAATGACACCGACTTCAGCCAGGAGACGGACACACCATCTAGGGAGGCTTTGCCCTAGATGGTTTCGGATAAGGAAATCTTGCCCAATTAGGAGATAGCCAAAACAGCGTGCAAAAAAAACAGAGAGAAGACAAAAAAAAGAAACGCACACAACTTTTGCATACGACCTCCGATTGGGGTGATTTTTGATCCGTTGGAAAGGGAACAAGAAGACAGATCCAAAAACATGAAGTCGGGGGCATCCTACAATTTTATCATATGCGTACGCACCAGAGTGAACGCGCATAAACTTCGACTCCAAAAAACTATCGTTTAGGGCCTCAAAACGGGCCCGCTCAAAAATGTCGTTTAGTTTCTCGGAATTCACTCAAAATTGACAGAGCCCTTTTACAAGTGATTTTAAGATTCCCCGCGAAGACAACATCCTTTTTCGAGCTTCCGAACTCCGTGTGCGACGTTCTCTAGTTCTATCGCGTCGTGTGTTCGTTTGTGTTCTAGGCTCGTATCTCTAGTACGGTCTAGCCTAGGACCAGCACTAACCGGCGTTGAATGATTTTTCAACTTGCATTCACTGATCTTGATTATTGCTGATCCTTGCTAGCATATTGAAGCCATCCGAGCTCCACTTCCTACTAACTCAGTAGGTTCCGTTCCTTGCAATCGCTGGGCTAATTGCAAGTGAGAGTATCACAAACCAGCCACCGGTTGTACCACCTCCCTGCTGCATTGGTAAGAGCTTGTAAGAACTTGGTAAGGCATTGTGAGAGAGTGACTTGTGAAACTCCAAGAACCTAGTAGTTCATAGAGATATATACACTGCGATTTGTTCTTTTATTTGATACTAACAATGGCAGGGTCAGGGTCACAAGGGGAGAATAGCAGGCCCAACGTTGAGGAAGATGCACCGCTCACGCCTCGCACGAAAGACATCATGCATCAATTTTCATGCTTGTTAAGTCAACATTCAGAGCGTCTTGAGGGGGTTCTAGATCGCAACAATAACGATCTTGTTGCGATTGTTACACATGTGGAGCAGCTAGAGAGAGCTCCACCTCCTACTGCTGCTGTCGGCGTTGCACCACCACACCGTAACCCATCCGTTGCTAGCTTATTGGCCGATGAGATAGAAGATGAAGTGAACCCATATGTTGCTGATACGGAGTTCGATGGTGGTTTCAATCCCAACAATGATATTGGTATGTGAAGAAATTCAAGGAATATTGGTTTGTATATGGTGTTACGGTCATGTGTGACCCATGGACCGGGCCTCGATGAGCATAATTAACTTTATAATTTATTGCAATGAGCGTATGTTCTTTCACAAGTCTGTTAATGCAACTGGTCATATGCAGAATTTCGAATACTTGTATGATTGGATCAAACAGGTGGTTGTTGATGATATTGGTACCAAGTTGGTTGTTCAAATAGTCGCAGACAATGGATTTAATTTCAAGAAAGCTTGCTCAGCTTGTCTTAGAGTACCCCCATATTATTTGGAAACCATGTGCTGCTCACACTGTCAATCTAATGTTAAAGGACATCGGTAATGAGCCGCTGGTTGATAATGTCACTCGTAGTGCCAAGCGAATCTGCAGGTTCTTCTACAACCATGGCAGGCTGCATGTTGAGATGAAGAAGAACATTGGTGGAGAGCTCATTAGACCCAACGCCGCAAGGTTTGGAACAATGTTTATCTTCTTGCAGAGTTTCTGGGATAGAAAAGATAAATTCCGACAGTGGATGGTGTCTGAGGCTTGGAGGAATAATGCATGGAGCAGTGATCCTGACTATGAGTATACAGATTCCTGCTTGACAAGCACTGCATGGTGGGTGGATGTCAAGTGGGTGCTAAATACAGTGCAACCACTCAAGCGTGTATTGCGGTTTGCCGATACACAGAAAAAGGCCACACTGTTCGGATTTATGCCATTGATGATGGGTGCTTTGCATGAAATGGAAGCTCATTTGAGCGGTAGGCCAAGAGAGATGAGCAAATTCATTAGCCTTGTGAAGACGAGGGTGAAGTACCTCCACAAGAACACTCTCATGGTTGCACGTAATGTTTGGAGATAAAATAATTTATTTATTAATTATTGATGTCTTGAACTTTATGGTTATTTACCTTACTCATGCAGCCTTTGTACTCGATCCAGAAGAACAATATAAGTTCGGCTATGGGAAAAATCCAATATTTGCGAAAGCACTGAAGAAGGCTATTGAGAAAATTGCCGACTCGCCTCAGAGTGAGGTGCAGGCACTTGCACAATTTGATGCTTTCCGCTCTTGTAGAGGCGAATTTGACAGTCGAGGCGCACGACTTGCATCATCACAAATGAGCCCATGTAAGTGCTTATACTTGTCTTTGTCTACTTGTACGTTGAGAGATATAATATGCCATTGTATGAATGTTTTGTGGTGTTTATTGCAGCCGCCTGGTGGTACATGTATGGAGGATATGCGAAGGTCTTACAAAAGTATGCAATGCATATTGTATCACAGTGCGTGTCCTCAAGCGGGTGTGAGCGCAATTGGAGCACCTTTGCGTTGGTTCACACAAAAGTGAGAAATTGACTAGGTTATGATAAGCTCCACAAGTTGGTTTATGTCCATTACAACTTGAAGCTACGCCTCCAAATACAAGAAGCAGACCGCACTGAGAAGGAGATGGGTCCTTGTGCCATTATGATGGATACCGCTCTGCATGACCAAGACAACCCAATTAAGGATTGGTTAGCAAGATCGATTAGGGAAAATCCGAGCCTATTATGGATGAACCTGGTGATCCTCCTACTCCTTCAAGGGTTGTGCTTGAAGAGGTGCGGGTTGTGCTCGAGGATCCTCCAATGCCTTCCAGGGTTGTGCTTGAAGATCCTTCGATGCCTTCCAGGGTTGTGCCTAGAAAGTCTGGTGAAGCACTCCTCGACAAGCCTCTCAATGTTTGGGTATCAAAGAGGAAGCGACTTGATAGCACATGGAAGCAAAAGGCGGAGAAATGGAAGAAGGACAATGATGAAGATGATGTGGGAAGTGGTGATGACACTTCGACTCCTTCTGAAAGCCTTCGTTATGTAGACACAGATAAAACACTTCTGTGAGTGATGATGTTGGTGATGACGACGTAGTTGATCACATTGAAAGAGGTGAGATCACAAAGGCACACACAAAGAAGACGAATGATCTTTCCAGCCTCTACTAGATTGCCGGTATATTTCCTCCTGTTTGACTATATACTTTACATGCTTTCAAGTCTTAATCACATATTGCTCGCAGATCTGTTAACTGGTAGAACATTGATGATTTTATTCTATTTTGGTTAACGTCCTATGGGCAAAGTCAATGAAGACAACATTTCCCTTGCAAGAAACTAGCATTTCTCATGTTAAGAGTGGTGTCACATTTTAATTCTTGAACAATGAAAACCGACTGAAGATTGTTTGATGACAACTGATTATGAGTCCGGAGGAAGGCTCGGAGAATGAATATGATACTTTTACCCAAAATGATTTTTAAAAAAGTATGTACAGCATAGTAAATGATTATTTGCAGGACAATAGCAGTGAATGTGCGTAACATCTAAAAAATTCTAATTTTAGGAAAATATAATGAAAATAAGTGGGAGAATAATTTTGGACATGTTTACATATGAGAAAGATTATTTGAGTATGTTTTAAATTTTTTTATCAAAAGTAACAATATATTTATATAGAACCAGCAACTAATTTTCGAATAGCGTAGAATTCGGGTCATGCCTGCAGATTAGAACGGACAGCATATCCATAGATTGCCGACGAAGACTGGACCAGAACCATACACTTACGCTGCGATCACTGGAACATGGCAGAAATGCCATAGACAGCTGGAAGGAATTACTTCTCATCAGTCAGTCAGCTATCACGACAAGAAAACAGTCTTCCGTTCCAATCCAATCGCATCTTAGTCACAGTCATGTTTAAAATTACGCCATCCGAGGTCTTCCAACCATCATCTAATAACACAAGTTTGTTAGATAATCATTGTTTTTTTGAAAGTTCTTTCCTTCTCCGTTTCTGTTTGAGAGATTTAGTCTGAGTCGGCTTGGTTAGACTAGTACCAGACTATGTAATGAAAATCCAGAAGACAGAAGCAATAAAGTATCAGAGCTTCGGGGTTGGAGCGTAGCTAAGCGTGAAATCAACTAGTCAGCTGTTTTTGCATTGGATTGGTTAACAATTGGTATCAGAACCTGCATTCGATCCGGCGATGTGTCGATCATCTTCCCACTCACCTACCAGGCCAAGGATGCTTAACGACGTCGGCGAACGTCTGGAGGCGGGATCCGGCAGCGGCAGCGGTGGAAGTGGGGAAGTTGTGATACATCGCGTGGTGAGGGAGTCAGGAGGCTCGGTCGCATACCCGATGTTGACGCGAACCAATTATGGAGATTGATCTCTCGTGATGAGGGTGAATCTACAAGCGCAAAGCTTGTGGGAGGCGATCGACCCCAGCAATGGCAACTACCGCGACGACAGGATTGCGTTGTCTGCCATACTCCGAGCCGTTCCGTCGGAGATGCTGTCTACGCTTGCGGTCAAGAACACCGCCAAGGACGCATGGGACAACGTCAAGACAATGCGCATGGGCGTCCAGCGCGTACGCGAGGCAAAGGCGCAAACGCTACGTAAAGAATTTGATGACATCAAATTCAAGAGCGGCGAGTCGGTGGATGACTTCGCAATACGGCTCACCGGCCTAGTCAACAACTTGGAAATACTCGGGGACAAGATTGAGGAAGGCCGTGTTGTTAAAAAATTCCTCCGTGTCGTCCCGCCAATATATTCTCAGGCAGCGATCTCAATTGAGACGCTCGTTGACTTGCAGGCGCTCTCGGTGGAAGAGCTCACCGGATGACTGAAGGCCGTAGAAGAACGCTACGAACAAGACAACACCGACGACGCCAGCGGACACCTGCTCCTCACAGAGGATGAGTGGCTTGCGCGCATGAAGTAGCGCCAGCATGGCCAGGGCTCGTCTAGCGGACAATTTTACAAGGAATCGTTAGAGGAGGACGACCGTGGCTCATCAAGAAGTTGCGAGCATGGACACAGGTGTGAGCGAGGCGGCAGAGGAGAACATGGAGATTGGGCTAGGCAAGCCGATGGTAACAGATACTATGATAAGTCACATATCAAGTGCTTTAAATGTGATAAATACGGTCACTACGCGTCGGAGTACCGCAGCCACATAAAAGTGCTTCAACTGCGACAAATATGGACACCATGCTTGGGATTGCCAGAACAAGAGGAAGAACGAAGATGTAAACCTCACCCGAGCTATTGAAGACGACGAGCTGACCCTGCTTCTCTTCTTATGTGTCAACTAGGCGCCGGTCATGGTGATGTTGAACGAGGAGAACGTAGTTCCTAAACTACGCACTGAGGGAGGCAACCATGATTATACTGATGAGTGGTACTTGGACAATGGAGCAAGCAATCACATGACGGGAGATCGCTCTATGTTCCATGAGCTTGACGAGAAGATTTCAGGCAAAGTCAAGTTTGACGACGGCTCTACGGTGCAAATAAGAGGCAAATGATCAATGTTATTGTAATGCAAGAACGGTGATCAGAGGATGCTGACTGAAATATATTATATACCGAGTCTGTGTAACAACATAGTCAATCTCGGGCAGTTGGCGGAACGGGGGTGCATGGTGGTGCTGCAGGATGAGTTCTTGCGTGTCTATGATAAGAACAAATACCTGTTGATGAAGGTAAAAAAATCCCTAAACCGGTTGTACAAATTTTTTCTAAAAACTTGTAAGCCAGTTTGTGTGAAGGATGGTCTGAAGGAGCCAGAGTGGAACTGGAGTATTAAACCAGGACATAGCGGGACCCAGGAGTGGCACGCTGTTGACGCAGTAGGCGCAGCAGGCGGAGCCTTGTGAGGTATAGACGACGCATAGGACGCTCAAGGGGACGGCGAGTTCCATGCGCATGCAGTTGTTACTGGAGGAACCAGCGGCTCGGGTCAAACCGATGGACCCCATCGGCATGCAGGCACAGCAGGAGAGAGATGCGGTGTAGCCTCAGCTAAGATGAATGTGGGGAAGTGGACAGACTTGGTCCAAGAGAGAGGACGCAAGAGGCTCAGGTAACGGCGAAGCCCAAGCGGGCGTGGGAGCATATGCTCCAACCCTGGCGAGCGTGCAAGGAAGGACTAGTTTAGCCCAGGTGCGAGACACGGCAAGCGTTGGTTTGTGCATGACTCAGGATAGAGCAAGCGCATGCTGTAGAGCGGTATCGGCCCAGGAAGGAACGGCGCACGGGAGTACAGGTAAAAGAGGAAAACTTGAAGTTCAAGAAACGAGAGAAGATTGGTATGATCAAGATGAAAAAATAATGATTAGGGAGTGATAGGTAGATAACTATTGTTTTTTAGAAAGTAATTTCCTTCTCTGTTTCGGTTTCAGAGATGTAATCCAGAGTCGGCTTAATGCTACTGACGAATTCGTTTCGTAGTTGGTCCATCGACTAGGCGGTTTGGTTAGACTATATAACTAGTATCAGACTATGTAACAAAAATTCAGAAAACAGAAGCAATATAGTATCAGAGCTTCGGAGTCGGAGCTTAGCTAAGCGTGAAATCAACTAATCGACTGTTTTTGCATTGGATCGGCTAACAAAGTTGCTCCGCTCGATAACGCAAATTTATTTCTTACTTGCCATGCAAAGTCATCACTTTCCATGATACACCATTGAAAATTTGCTATTTCCTCGGATGCCACGACCAGATTTCGTTGCCACTTCCGTCACTCCTGTTCCGTCACTCCTCTTAGTTCAACTCAACGTTAGTGTCCTAGATCTTCAGAAATAACCAAACTACCCCCTACCGGTTATCTTACCGGTTAGTTTAGTCCGTGCTTGTATAAATCTAATATTATCTATTTTTTTTTAGTAATATCGAGCGTATACGGATTATCTTAATCGTTTGCCTATGGAGAGATGTGTTCTCACTCTTTTACTTTTGCTCCTTTTGTGTTGTAATCTTTTAGCATGTTCAGCTCTTATTATAAAACCCGATCCAATACGGTTTATATGACTCTAATGTTTATAATATAATATTTCATTTGGTTTACACATTATAAAAAATAATTCACTGTTATATTCTATAAATACTATCTACTGATCTCGTGATGAATAGAGTACTGTATTACTTGACCGTCCCGACCCATTTCAAGTCCAATTCTGCCTTAATCACAGTAGCGTAGAATTCGAGTCCAATTCTTCCTGCCGACGAAGACTAATAACAGTCCATATACTGCAGACGAAGACTAATAACAGTCCATATACTGCAGACGAAGACTAATAACAGTAAGCATTATCCATATACTGCCGACGAAGACTGGACTACAACCATACACTTACGCTGCGATCACTGCAACACGGCAGAAGTGTCACTCAGATGTTAAATCAAATAGGTGCGCCAATAGTCAAGACGAAGGCCACCAATAGTTTTATTATACTTAATATAGTCTCTTTTATTTTAGAATTTGTATAGAAATCAAAATTTTATTTTTTTATTTTACATTTTGGTTTTATTATTCTTTACATCAACTCTTTTTTTTCAATCTAGACCGTTATAATCTGGATCATCTACGATTGACGGTGTAGATCTTTTTTTTCCACCGATTAACGTGATAATTTCTAACCTTTAAGAGCGAGTGTGATAGCTTCTTTTACTCTACCTTAATAAGATAATAGATATATTCTTTTCTTTTTCTTCTCTTTTGAGACGGACTCGTGTAGGATCGGATACGACAATCAGAGGGGGGTGAATGATTGTAGTGCCTTCTTTTCAAGTTACCGAGAAGAATCTACCCTAGATTCAACCGATAACTGAATACTATGTACTCGTATTAGATTGTCACCTAGTCGTAGAGGTTGAACCAACTCTGATCTGTTTCGACAGTCACAGCTATTGTCGACAACCGAGTGAACAGCACAGCTCGTGATCGAAGTAGGTGAAATTGATCTGGTCGAAGAAGTTGCGTTCACCTGGTCGAAAATATTCGACTAAAAGATTTCTTCCACCTTCCGGCTCGGGAGATTCACGCACTGTAAAAAACAAAAGCAGATCGAAGACGATGGACGAGAACAAGTCGAAGACCTCTCGGAACTGGAACTAGTCGAAGACTGGTCAACACGAGAGCTTATCAAAGACAGAAAAACAGATCGAAGACGATGAACTGGAATAAGTCGAACACAATGCCCAGAAGCACAAACCACCAGCGATGCCTGAAATTCTTTCGAAACGACCTGATCTATTATTTCTCAATCATGTTCTGTGTGAGGACCCCCGGGTTAATCCTGTAAGACTGAGGCAAACCCGATCTTAAGGAAGTAACTATGGACCTCAAGTAAATGAATTCTAAGTTAACTCCATCTAAGTGAGAGGCCCAACCGAAATTAGAGCTCCGGTGATCATGCGTGCTGCTCCTCTGCGAGCACCACATGATAATCGGTTCTCTAGCGGTTCAAGTACACACTTGAACAAGTTAAAAGGGAATTCATCGCAGCGAGTATGGGACCATGTTGGCTCCCAAGATCAGCGACCAACATGCCCCCATCTCACCTTCAACATTGATCACATCCATACAACATCATACGTTAACAATCCAAAAGACATACAACATAATATTTAAGTCTACAACTATTACATCAGGGCCAACCGGCCAAATTCAAATAAGAGTAATAAATAACAGCGGAAGTGAGATAAATAAACCAAAAACTCCAGCAAGGTATACCCAATAACCCAAGGCAACCGACTGGGGGTTAAATAACAACACTACTCGTCAGTGTCGCCTAAATCAGCACTGACGAGCTCATCGGGCTCGATAACGTCCTCACCTGAAAAAAACCAGCAAACATTTGGCTGAGTACAAAAGGGTACTCGCAAGTCTTACACAAAGAAAATTAGTTATGCATATTGAGCAATCAAAGGATAGCATTAGTGGTTCTAGTTTTGCATAAAACGCAACATCTTACTTTCCTAGACCATCTAGTTTTCAAAAGCCAAGTTATAAATCATTCTTTCAAGAGAAGATTTCACAAGACATATGTAATAATATGGATCAATCAATATCAAAGTGGCAGTCCACTTTGATAAACTAAAACATACGAACATCACATTCGTGTCGTAACCAAGTTATAACCATGTCAACTTTTAACTTTTGAGACTAACGATGACGCATGCCAAACCAAGTGTTGTCCATAACCGTGGACACGGCTATTCGAATAGATTATATCTGCAGAGGTGTACTACTTTACCCACACGACTCGACTAGCCCGTAAGCCTCCAGATGCCTCTAAAAATAGCACACTTCCGTAGGTATGCCAGCCGGGGAGAATCGAGATACGATCATTTTTAGCAAGAAATCCCTATTGAGCTAAGTCCCCGTCATGAGTTGTTCCCAAACTTAGTACAAGCTACAGATAGCGCCTGCTAAGCGGGCTCAAAAGTTGCATTGGAATAATACCGATGTAACGTAAATAACCAAAATTGGTGCTCCCATGCACACTATAGAAAATTACATCGGCTCCTCCGAACAAATGATCAAACACAAATGTGCTCACACCACCAAGGGACTTAACACAATAAAACTCCACCCTTACTTAACCGTACGGTACCTATATCCCGCGTGTGATAGTACGCTCGGTACTTGGAATGAAAGACCATGGCTCGGTCCTTAACGGTCCAGATAAGACAACCACAAACCCGGATCTCGTGCATAACAGCACCCACACTACAACCACTTGTCCAGACCCAAACCCATTTAACAACAAATTTTGAACTCAATAAACAGATATAACAATCTGGACAAAAATTTATAAAAGAAGAAAAATTATTATGTGTCTGCCACAATTGACGAGCTAATCCTGTCAATTTATCTACTGCGTTATCTAGACCCGCAACGACTAAGCATTCATCACACAACAATCTCATCATGACAAGCATCTACCTTAGGCATACATATATGGGAAATATCAAGGACAACCAGCAAGTATATAATATAACTAGTCTACTCAGAACATAAAGATATACCAAAAATAGCATGCAAGCAATATCATTGCATTTCAAATATAATGTATTAAAACTGGGATCAATATGATGCAAAAGAAAGTTCAAATGATGCTTGCCTTGTTGGAAGCTTAGTTGTTCACTCTCGGAGGCGTAAGAGTCAATAAAATTTGCTTCGGGATCTATATAAAGATAATACTGAATAAACATCGAGAAAAGGCATGAAATGCAAAATGCTTAAAAATGCATGAACTTTCTACAGTAGTTAGATGTTTGATTTTAGATGAATTTATGTGCAAGACTTATTCCTTTTGCATTTAGGAGGTGAAAGTTATGGCCGTTCGAATTTGTAAAGTCCCAAAAATGCTATTTATTTAATTTATAGTTTTGGCCAAAATTTGTAGAGCAGTGGGAAGACAAAGGGTTACACAGATAAATATAGAATATTATTATAAGCCCAAAATAGTTGAGTTTACCTCAATTAACGTTTTTATAATTTAGTTATGCATTTCTAAAGTTATTAGCCTTTTCCTAATGTAAAAATAATAGATTTATGGGTAATCTCCCAAACTATATTCTCTATTATAGATAAAAATTTGAGACCTGTCTTTAAATTCAGTTCATTAAAAATGAAAATTACTAGCACAGATTTCATCCAATTTGGAGCCAAGATGAATTAGTTATGCATTTTTGAAGTTAAACATATTTTTCACTGTATAAATAAATGATTCTGAATTTGTTTAATCGATTAATACTTTTCTTACCGAGCCTCGCGCTAGCCACCGTCGCTGGCGGATGGGGTCTGATGAACAGTGTATTTTTCAATAAAAATCCTGGTTTTTAAATTGGCGCTGACTGGTGGAGCCCGCATGTCAGCGATACGATCTACAACACAGTGCACGGACCGCAAGTCTACGGGGCGGTTTACAGGGTCTACGACTGTGCACTTAACTCCCGGACCCACATGTCAAACTCAGATTTCAAACCGTTATTTAGTCTCGTTTTCTGTTCATTGGGCCCACATGTCATAGACTCATCTAATCCCTTAAGACAACATTAACTACAATAATCACTGGTTAGCCATTAAAGCACCTCTTCGGCCTTTTATTTGTTAGTGCCCTAAACCGTGTTCTTATCAACACGGACACATAATCCTATCTCCTCCGTGAAACAAGGGAACCGAAACTCTCAAATCACGGTAATATCTCCAAACCTTCCAGATATGAAAGCCTTCCATAATCCTCCACGCATCGAAGCCTCCAGTACGACACCTCCTGTAGCTTCCACCACACATCATGCATTCATTTTTTATCTCCATGTGCCCCAGCGTGAGCACAACCACCTCGTGACATCCACGACCACATGAACCTTGGATTTCCCTCTCTAAGTTCCGGTCTTCCTTGTCATCGACCGTGATCGTCTCCACGCTTAACCCGCACATGCAAAGATCAAAGAATGTTTTCCTGGCACAAGTTCTCCAACTTGACTAATATTAGTTCACAGATGCATAACACACTCTCATTTATCAATAAACACGAATCAGATCATCCACGACCTTAAAATCCAGCTTTCAAAAAAACAACTCGAGATCACTCTGTAAAACCGATCTTACCGCTGTGTATACGCCGGACATACCGCTAGCCAACCAGACACGAGTACTCAAGGTACTTGAAGAAAACAAGTATTGAAACACTCGAAGCCTACGACCACTTACCAGAATCGTACAACCACTTACCAAAGGCCTACGACCACTTACCAGAAGCGTACGACCACTTATCGGAAAGCCTACGACTACTGAACACGAAATCCACGACTACAGTGCATCGACCACGGACTAGACATTGTAGCTTTTGACCATCGATCAGTCCCTACAGCTTTGACCATCGACTAGGCACTGTAGCTTCGATCATCGACCAATCGCTCTAGCTTCGACCATCGACTAGGCACTGTAGCTTCCCGACCTTCGACGGTGCAACTCTGACTGCCCTTCGTACTCGTTACATACCTCGACTTATGACTGAGTACATTACTCGGAACTCTACCACTCAGTATGCGGATCTACAGTGCTCGAAAATACAGTACTCGGAACTATATAACTTGGTACTTGAAACTACAGTACTTGTAGCATATTACTCTGAGTCCAGTCGAAAAGGATCATCGATTAGACCACCCGATACAAGACATAATCCGACCATTCACACTGAAAATCTAGCAACCGAAACTTTTACAACCGTAAATGTCAATACAACCCAAACGTCAATTATTCATCATCACAAAGTCTACAACTAGTCAACATGGTCTTTTACGACCAGTCCACCGGGTCTAACAACTAGTCCCCTTAATTTTTCTAGGGCCGGCCCATTATTTCCCTAGCCCGTTTCCTAGTTTTTCTCCCAGCCCGCTTTTCTTTTTCTCCTCTCCCGGTCGCACCGACTTCCTTCCCCCAGTCATTCCGGCCTGCTCTCTCCCCCCTTCCCTCTTTTCTCTCCCCCACACCGAACGCGCCGCCATTTCCTCTCCTCTCCCTAGTTTCGTCGCGCGCCTCCCGTGCTTCTCCTTCCCCTCGGCCTTCTTACCCCGGCCTTCTCCTCCTCACGACCTGCCAGCTCCGCCCGGCTTCCTTCCTCTGCTCTGCCGCCCCCACCGGCGCCTGCTGCGTCGCCCCCACCTCCTCTGCGGCGCTGTCCCCACCCCACGTCGCCTCCCCACCTGCTCCATCTTGCCCGGTCCCGTTGGCGCCGTCCTCGCTGGCTCTGCGCGCACTCCTTCGCCCGGTCCGAGCTGTGAAGCACACCCCGTCAACGCCCGTCCACTCCGTCGCCCATGCCATCGGTCGCCATCATCGCCCCCACCTCCTCGGCTCCACCCCATCTCTCCCGGCTATAAGTAGTCGGCGCCCCCTCTTCCTCTCCTCGTCCCCACCCCGGTAAGTTTCCTCCTGAGCCTCGCCTGGTTTTTGAGTTTCTCCCCCAGCTCGGTGTGCTCCTTTGTCTGCCGACACCTGGAGCACCTCCTCGACGCCCCCTACTTCTCTAGCCAGCTGGCCGAAGCTCCCCACCTCCCCAGGCCACCGCCGTCGTGCTCCCCTTCTGCGCCACCTCGGCTCCCGTCGCCGGCCTCCTCCCGAGCTCCCCCGCCCCCGCCGACGGCACGGTGAGCCTCCCCTCCTCTCCCTAATGCTCTTGGCCTCCTCCCTTGGCTCTCCCCTCCCTCTGGTCATCGTCGCCGCTGTTGGCCGCCAAGCCCGATCGCCTCGGTCGCCGCCAGCTCCTCCTCGACGCCGCTCCGGCCGCGCCGCCACCTCCCTTGGCCACCTCCTTTCCCCGGCATTCTATTTTTGCCATCCCCGTCGCCCCTCCGGCCGTCGCCCGCTGCCGGCAGCCACCGCTGTGCTACTCCCCTGCTCTTTGCTCCTGTTGTGCTACTTCCCTCTCTCCGTGTCTTTGATCAGTGGGCCCTCCTCTAGGTAGTGCATTCAGTAGCAGTGGACCAGCAGCAGTGGGTTATGAGAGCTGCAATTTGGCGATAAATTTGTGTATTGAAGATTGGTGTATTGATCTTGCGTATATTTTGTTAACTCTGTGTAGTGTAGTCATGAAGTAGTAGCCGAAGTCGAGTTTTTGGCAAGAAAAATTTGTGTGTTGAAGTTTGTATGGTGACCATGAAATATTTTGTCTTAACTCGGTTAATTAGTAGCTTTTCATTTAGTGAAAATATTTCCAAAATAATTATTCTCTAATGATTGTGTGGCGAACATGCGACGATTCGGTTAATAGTTGTTAATTGTTAACATGCTAATTGACAAGAGTTAGCGGAATTATCCATTTCGCCGATCTGTGAGAGCCGTCGATTCAGAGCGTAATTTGCAAAATCTCAGGAAATCAAAATTATGCAAATGACCTTCGTAATCGCCTCTGCAATCATGTCAAATATTTGCTAAAACTAAATTGTTCAATTTTCCCACTTTTGTGTAAAAGGCTTCGTGGTTTAAGAAATTAATTTTTAGTTTGCTAAAAATATTTCGGGAAGCTATTCGGGATTAACTTGTTAATATCAATATCTTACTTTGAAAACTTGTATATTAATCATGTAATCCTGTCATTTGTTCCGTGGTCCAAATATCGTTTTAGCGCATCCTTTTTACCCCCGATCCAAAGTCATCAAAGCCAAAAAAATTTACTGTCTTTTAAGCCTGGCAAAAATATCCAGTACCCTAATATTACCGATCAATATCTGTCCTCGTATCCTTCTCTCTGGTTTTTAAACCACCAGTGGTATTTAATAATAATTAATATTACCACCATTTCCTGGCAACTGCAAGAGAGAACTACGGTAATTCTTGGACTCCCTCTATGATCGTCAATTTTAATATTGCCATTCACTTGTCAATTCGCACCCAAATCTTTTTTGGCTAACCCTCAGCAAATAGTATTCGTTGTTTTAAAGCTCTTGTCTTTAAAATTAGGTCAAGCTTTGCCGTTACCCAATCGGCAATATCTTGCCATCTTCCAAATCCAAAGTGAAGTATCCCTGCTAAAGTTTCTTCGACCTTATTTTTCCCCGTTGTTTTCCCTGGCAGAGTTTCTCCGCCTTTGCCTCTTTTACTCAGCTGGTCGTTTAACTTTGTCAAACATCCCCGCCTCACTAAAATCTTTTCTCTTAAGCTCGTTCATTGCAAAACTTATTTAAAGCTCTCGGATTGTATTTAGTCTTTTGAAGTTCTTTGGAGTTAATTGATTTTCTCGCTTGTTATCGTGTAATTAGGAGTCGGAGTTATGAAGAAGCAGCGACTCGAGCAAGATCAAGATTCGGATAAAGGCGTAGACCCAGAATTCAAGATCCCTGGCAGAGAAGTCCGTGAGTAAGATCAAGGCCGCGATAACCTGACCCAATGTGAGTCAATACTTTGATCATTCTGAGCCTACATTTTATACAAATTATATTTATTTAAAACATCAAAGTTGCATGCTTTAATTCTGTAATCAAATGTATGTTAAAACTTAAGATAGTTAAACACCCATTTGATTATTAATTAATTATTACCCATCCTTTGATAAATTGAATCCATCATTCCATGTCACCCTAGTAAATATGTGATAAATACTAGCATAGATTTTACTTAAACGACATGCTAGTCTTGCTTAAGTATCAGGACAATAAATGACTTGTTTACCATCTTTTAATCATGAATGTGGTTTTGGGCAGTCATTGGATGCAAATGACTAGCGTGTTATGTTACTTGGTTTTCCTCCCCAAAACCCGGAACAATTTGCTAGTACCATATCTAGGCGAATGGAAAGAGTGGTGGGTGCGGATGTAGCACGAGAATGGGTGAAATGTGGTATAAACCGTCTAGATGGATTAAGGATTTAATCTTGTCATGACCTCCTGTGTAAAACTAGTACAACCGCAAGTCTGCAAAGTGCAACTTGACTTAGTAAAATTATTGAACCATGAATGTCATCCCACAACTGGTGTTTGAAAGTGTGCAAGCGTCAGAATGTATGCTAGCTTGAAAGGGACACCGAGGAGGGTGAAGTTGCCAGCTGCGCTAGTCGTTGTGGTGAACATCACACACAACTTGTGAAATTGGCCATAGGGGTGAGATGACGGAAAGGGCAAGATAGTTTAAAACGTTACTGTGACGATCGCTCAACTACATGACTAAGAAATCATGTGTGATGACGAGTATGATTATCTCTTGTGGGTACAGTGTACAACCTCTGCAGAGTCTAAACTGTTTAAACAGTCGCGCCGACGGTCAAAAGCGGACATGGGAACTTAACTTGAGTTAATTATATTTCAAAAAATAATAATATTTGTGGGTGGATTGAAAAATGTGATAGGTTCATCTAGCCCTTGTTTTGAATTTTTCCTGGGTAGTCTTACCCAGTACTGATAATCGGTGGATGTAACCGCTATCAAAATTAAGCATGAGGTGGAGGTGATATCCGCTGTTATTTAATATTACACTTACTCTCTTTAATAAAATACAATTTGTTTAAAATGCTAAGTCATAGAAAATTGTAACTATGATAATTGAAAATGTTATTTTAGCAAATAAAAGAACCTGAGTCATTCCTTGTTAAGCCTTGCATGTATACTATTGCATATTGTGTACTGGCTCGCGAGCACAGAAGTTGTGATCACTCTCGCTCTTTCCCCCAAACCCTCAGAAGCAGGAAATCATGAAGCTTTCAACTGCTACGAGGAACCAGATATCTAAAGACCTAGTAGTTTTTGAAGCATAATCTAGTTGACTCCGTCAGTACTCATGTGCATCCTATATTATCTGAGTTTTCGAGTAATATCGGATGTACACAGGTTTTCTCAGTCGTTTACCTATGGAGAGATGTACCATCACCTTTTTTTTGCTTCCGTTGTCGCTTCCGCTACTTTATGATGTAATTGTTTGGTCTGTTCAACCCTTATTGTAAAACTTAGCACGAAGAGGTCTATGCAAACTCTGATGTGTTAAATTAATGAATAGTATAATTTTACGCTATGTAAGAAATGATTCAGCATTGTATCTATGAGTACTATCTACTGATCCAATGAATAGCACAATGTATTCGCAGAGGATTCAGGATTAGAAAATTCGGGTCCGACAAGACTGGTATCAGAGCATACAACTGTAGGATCCTTAGTTAGACTGGTCGAGCCTAAGGACCTGAGTCCTATTTTCAAAACTTTCACAACCGTAAATGTCAATACAACTCAAATATCAATTATTCATCATCATAAAGTTTACCATTAGTCCACATAATTCTTTACTACTAGTCCACGTGGTTGACTTACAGATGGGACAGAAGAGGAATAGTCAAGTGTAGCATTTAGTCCAGTGTCGTAGTAGTGGTGGGAATAGAATAGCACTCATTTCCAAATACCACAGACCTTCCCGATGAGTAGAACACGGCAGAGCGAAGTTTCATTGGCAGTTGCATTCTTGCTCAGACACGCAGCTATTACCATGGAAAGAACCGCATCGATCCTGACCACTCACCAGAGGCTAAATCAAATAGGTGTTATACTCGCAGAGCCTTCTCTTCGTCCACCTTCGTCTCCATTACATTACATGGGCTTGCCTAAATTTCTTCTCGCAGTGCTGCTGCTCCCTCTTCTCAACTACGAATCCTATGTGGCCACAGCACGGGACGATGAAGACTTCTTCAAAGTTTGCCCACCACACCGGTGCAGCAAACATGGACCAGAGATCAGGTTCCCGTTCCGGCTTTCGACCCACCCTCCGTCTTGCGGCGCACCTGGCATGCAGTTATCGTGCTCTGGGCATGACACACTCCTTGATCACCCAGTTCTTGGCTCCTGCAAAGTGACCGGGCTATACTACAGGCTTCAAGCCATAAAGGTCATCCTGCTTGTAGGTCCCTCATCTCACTGCCTGCTTCAGAAGCTCTCAACAAATTTGTCAACTGATGTGTACAAACCTCAAACGTTGGAACCTGCAAGCCTAGTAAGTTGCACAAGAGATTTCATACCAACAAATCAACACGGTATAATTGGTCCAATCTCTTGTCTCAGTAACAACTCCAGCCAGTTCTGGTATTTGGTATATTCCTATACATACATGTCTGTTCTTCCGTCCGACTGCACCGTTGTTTCTAAAGGCGAGATTCCCTACATTTATGATAAAAATGGCTTAAACTTCGGCGCCTCAACTTCCAAGGAAAAGGCAAATAGAGTTCTCAGCGTTGATGATACGATATTCACTTGGTACTCTAGTAACATTACTAGTGTATGCCAACAGTGTGAAAATGAAGGTCAACACTGTGGGCTCAGCTCACAAAGGGGTCAAGCATTCTGCCAGCATCATGGTATTGTCTCCTTCTCAAGTAGAAATCCCATATCACTGTGGCATCTTGTTTTTACCTAGTAAGGATATCTAGGATGTTCATTTTTCTATCTATTAGTTTGAAACAATCTATATTTGATATTCAATGTCTTCAAACTTCCCACAAGATTTTCACATGTTAAATTATTATATTATATTACAAATCCATCCATGGGTCACCACAACTGGCCGGAGCAATGTGAGAATTATGACCGTGTGGATGAAAGACTAATTGTATGTTTGCGCATTCCCCCAATATTAATACCTCCATGCTGTGAGATATAATATTCTTTTGAGAATTGAAACACAATGAGACATGCATGCTCTTTTAGGAGGAATCCGCATTTGATTGAATTGAAATCATCTTACTAAAGTTCTAATAATTTAGAAGACAAATTGAACAAACGCGGTTCAATGCAAAGATCAACACGGACCCTTTTTTATATAAGGTTTTATCTAGTGTCTTTTAAACTCTATACTCTTACAAAGCTATGTTAGATGCACCGCAGTTAATAGAGATAATTAGAACCAGGGTCCTATGATGCTAGATGGCTATGTACTAGGGGCGGAGCCGGCCATGGCCCAAGCCCCGGGCTGGGCCAGGCTATTCTTGGGCCAAACACAACATGCATGCATGTATTGCTACTGTTTTCATCGGCTTTTGATTCTAGGCCTCAGACCATTGCCCCAATGGCCCGAGGCCCAGCTCCACCCCGATATGTAGTAGTTTGGATTACCACATAGCTGCTTATGTGAAACCAATCAATATTTGAGATTCAACATACATGAAGCTCTCATGAAATATATCGTTTTCTAGAGCCACTTAGAACTCATGTACAAATAATAGTTTGTAAGTTGTAATAATTTTTTTGAGAAGAGATCTCCGTTTTGTTTCCTAATTCTCTTTTTTCATACTTGCAGGTTCACATGTCAAACTCATTGCAGGTAATATTACTATTCAAATATTTCCATTATACATAAATTCTTATTGCTTACTAACTCTTATGCTTCCTGATTCCCATAAGAGACACTGAGTGTCATTTAAGACAAACATGTGGCATTAAGTGGTGGTTTTTGTCTGGACACAACTTGAAAATTTCCTTTCTGTTTTGGTTTTCAGCAACATCATCTGTTGCTGCAATTGTTGTTCTTTCGTTAATGGTGGTCACTGCGCTCTATCTCTCCCTGAAGTCAAGGTATGATGAAGAAGTGCATTTGAAGGTCGAAATGTTTCTCAAGACATATGGCACATCGAAACCCACAAGGTACACTTTCTCTGAAGTAAAGAAGATAGTGAGACGGTTCAAGGAAAAAGTAGGCCAGGGTGGATTTGGAAGTGTATACAAAGGCAAGCTACCAAATGGAGTGCCTGTGGCAGTCAAGACGCTAGAGAACTCTACAGGAGAGGGAGAAGAATTCATCAACGAAGTCGCGACCATTGGGAGAATCCACCATGCAAACATTGTCCACCTCCTGGGCTTCTGCGCTGAAGGAACAAGACGCGCACTTATTTATGAATTCATGCCTAACGAGTCATTGGAGAAATATATATTCTCACATGATTCTAATAATTCTCGACAACTCCTAGTACCTGACAAAATGCTAGATATTGCTTTAGGCATTGCCCGAGGAATGGAATACCTACATCAAGGATGCAACCAGCGCATTCTCCACTTTGACATCAAGCCTCACAACATCTTGCTGGACTATAACTTCAATCCGAAGATCTCAGACTTTGGCCTTGCAAAGCTGTGCGCAAGGGATCAAAGCATCGTCACCTTGACCGCAGCAAGAGGCACTATGGGCTATATTGCACCGGAGCTATATTCTCGGAACTTTGGGGGTATATCCTACAAGTCCGATGTGTACAGTTTTGGCATGCTGGTGTTAGAAATGGTGAGTGGAAGGAGGAACTCAGACCCAAGTATTGAGAACCAAAACGATGTCTACCTCCCAGAGTGGATCTATGAGAAAGTAATAACTGGGCAGGATTTGGTACTCACTAGGGAAACGACGGAAGAAGAGAAAGAAACGGTGAGGCAGCTGGCCATTGTGGCACTATGGTGTATTCAGTGGAACCCGAAAAACCGGCCATCAATGACAAAAGTGGTAAACATGTTAACGGGGAGGTTGCAGAATCTACAGATGCCTCCTAAACCCTTTGTGTCATCTGATGGTCATCCTACGCAGTTATAAATGGCGAACATGCTGCCATGATTTAGTGAATATTGGAGAGGTGTACTTAGTCCATGTGTTGCATAGCAATGCATAGAACTAGCATGCAATGTATTTCGGTCATTCCACTCTATTAGCCACCTGAAGTATGAGTCGTCAGTCTTCAGCGTGTAATACACTTAGTAAAGTCTTGATTCGAAACATATCACGTCGGACTAGAGTTGTGATTTTTAATACTCCAAATAAAAGGAACTTGTTGATCACCTTATTTTGTCCTTGCTGCCTGCAATTTATCTCAACCCTTCATACTGTGTAGCACTCCTCCATGCGGCACCGCCCCCTTCAGTAAGATGTTCTCGTCATTTTCATGGGTCAGCATCCGGTGGAAATCTCACAACTCGCAAGAGTTAAGAGTATCCTGAACGAAGGGCAAGCAATAAGTAAAGTATGTTTATTCCCAGGTATTAGAATTTAGAATGTGAATGGATCGGTGGGCATTTGCATTGCAGCTATTCTAAAATTTTCTAAAAACAAAATGAAAGCAAAGCAAAGGGGATTGATTACCTTTGCCAATGCCAAGGAGGAGGCGGGACTCGGAAGCAGAGCGAGCTGCCGCAGGAGGCCCTCGCCGGAGCAGATGACATTTGGGCGAGAACGGGTGGTGCTCGCGTGAGGGAAGATGCGAAACTTTCTAGCCGGTGGCGAAGCTTGGTCTCGGGCTTGGTAGATTCGATTGGGCGTGGGCTGCGGCGTGCGAGCAGTGGAAGCGCGCGTGGCGGGATGCGGCGGCACCGGCGATGTCATCGTGAGGTCTCGTGGTGGCGGAGAGCGCGAGGAAATGCAATGGGCTAATCGGTCCAAAGTTTCCGTTCCGTCGGATCCGGATTTCGTAAATCCGTATTACTATCTGAATTAGTAGATAGCACTTATAAATATATTATTGATTCATCTCATGCAGACGTGAAATAAGATCAACACATGTATTATAAGCAACAACGTAATATAGACCACATAGGGTCGAGTTTTTACAGTAGGGCCCAGTAGAGCCGTCAGGCTAAATATATTACATCACAAAAACTCGTGGCTACAGCAGAATTAAAAAGGGATAGGGCTCGTCTCTCCACAGGCAGCGACTAGGTATCTTGTGTACAACTAATATTATCCAGGGGTTTTGGTAATATTGATTATACGCAAACACCGGTAAGTCCACAAGACTGGAGCGAGATTGATACTACAGAGCTACACTAATATTTATCGCACCCTGGTCCGTCGACTTCGGGATCCTCATAATAGGCGTAGTCTCCTTGGTCCAAATCATCTGAAGAGTTTGGGGAAGAGCGAGGGTGAGCACAACTACTGTGCTCACGAATCAACACAACAGATGCAATCATATACATACATGGTTTAACAAGGATAGCTCGGGTTCTTTTTTTCCGTAAAGCAACATTTATAATTACATATATTAGAATATCACTTAGCATTTTAAGCAAATTGCATTTTAAAGAGATTAATTGTGTAATAAATAATAACAGCAAAGGCTACCTCCATCTTCATGCTTATCTTTGTTGGTGGTTACACCCACCTATTATCAACACTGGGTAGGATTACCTAGGAAAAATCCAATTCAAGGGCTAGGTGAGCCCCGCACATTTTTCAGCCCACCCGCAAAGTTTTTGAAATAGAACTATATCTTGTAAGTTCATATGCTCGCCCGTGACTGTGGACACGACTGTTCGAACAGTTTTATTCTCTGCAGAGATTGTACATCTTTACTCACAAGAGATAATCGTCTTGATATACACACACATTACCTTTGACATGTGAATCAAGGGGAGATTATCACAAGCCCTTTACAAGGCATCCCTCGGTATTTACCACACCCGCTAAGGTTTCACCTGAGTAGGGTTTCGTTCCCGTGGGACCCGACAACCACTTACCCAGACCCCCTCTTGCGCCATACGACTTACGCCTAGGGTCCCGCAAGTCGCATACCCCAACCCGTAGCCTCGTGGGCTCACGGCGATGGGGGGTCCTCCAATGATGCAGCGCGTACCGGTGGACACCAATTAGTTAGCCAGGTCGACACCATTATAGACTTATGGTTGTACTATTTTACAATAGAAGGTCATCACAGGATTAAGTCCTTAAAATCATTTGGGCGGTTCTTACCACATACCATCCACAACATACCTTGGACTACATTAGTACCCAACCATTCACCCTCCACCGTCCACCCAGATGGGTATTAGCAAATTTTTAGGGTTTGGGGAGTAGAAACAAATTATTTCAACCATACTAGTCATCTTTCCCAATGACTTCCCAAAACGATATTGGTGTTGTAAAGATGATAATTTGGGACATTTAGTGTCCCGGTACTTAAGTAAAATTAGCATATCGCTTAAGTACAACTATAACTAGTAGTTATCATATAGTTATTAGGGTGACAAGGGTTAATGGTTCAAGTTTATCAATGGATGGTATATTAAATAATTAATCAGCAAGTTGGTATTTAACTACCTTAAGTTTTAACATACATTTGATTACAAAATTAAAGCATGCAATTTTGGTAATTTAAACGAACATAATTTACATAACATGTAGGCTCAAAATGATCAAAGTATTGACTCATCTTGGTTATATGTAGGAGGGTCTAGGTCTTCTTGAGCTTGTCTGAAGTGGAGGTCACTCGCATCTTCGAAACCTAATCGGACGGACGTACCAAAAAAAGACACAACAGTAAAAGAGAGCAAATAAATACAAAACACGGAGCAAATGAACTCCAAATTAAACAAGACCAATGTCATTAGCAAGATATTGATTTTAGAAATTTTTAGGAAGAAGATTCATAATTTTTGGAGCTATAATGAGGAAGTTATGAATTTTTGAAGCTTTTACAACAGTAATTTCAATTGAATGCAAAATCAAAAAAGGGGGAAATATCCCATGCTGACACGTGGCTGGTTTGCACCGGGGCGCGTCGGTCCACGGTATCAGAAGGCGTGGGCGAAGGCCATCACGCGACAAGATCTGGTCCATGGGTCCACCAGTCCACAGCATAGTAACGACGAGCCCATCTGCCAGCCAAAGAATTTCAAAACTGAGTTAACTTCTGTCATCACTGTGCGGCCGGGTCCACGCGTCGGCGAGACAGAGCGGAATTAGCGCTGGCTAATCTGATATTAAACCCTTAACCTGCACAGTAATTGCCGGCAAAACCCACCACAATGGCCGCTTCGTCCAACAACGCGATCGGGGAGAGCTGGGCGGCGTGGCTCGCCGCCAATGAGGGAGGGCGGCACACGGCAGACACCCAAGATGGGTTCCCCTCGGTGAGGCGGTCCCAGTGATGGCGGCGGTGGCGCCGGAAGTTCGCCGGAGCGGCGGCGCTGCCATGGGAGGCGCAACGGAGCTCTACCGGCGGGAAAGATGGTGAGCGCCGCAAACCGGATCACGCTGGGAGCATGGGGTCGGTGAAGGCCCCAGTGACTTACCACGCCGATAATGGCGGCCGGAGACAGTCGGGCGAGGGAGAACGGCGGTGGGGAAGGAGACGGCTGGAGGCAACAGGGTTGGAGGGGAAGCCTTCCGGGTGACTGTGGCGCATGATGACGGGGTGGCGGCGCCGGAAGATCGCCGGAGGAGGGAGATCGGTACCGGAGGTGGCTCGGTCGGACTGGAGAACTTCAGGTGCACGGGGATTCTCAAGTGTGCTTACCTGGGAGCGAAGGGGGTGAAGTGGGGAGGTAGAAGAGGGGCGCCCGAGGCTTTATAGGTGGCGGAAGGGGGGTAGACGTTAGAGGGGGGCTCGGGTGGTGCTGAGTTCCGGGGAGCTCGGTATGGGACATCTGAGCGTGGAGAAGACCGGGCGAAGGCAGGTGAGCGGCGGCATGGTGTGGAGAAGACTTTGGAGGCTCACGACGCAATGTCGGGCGACGGGTAGGTGCCTTTGGCAGGCGCGCCACTGGACCAAGCGGAGGAGGTGCTGCAGATCATGGCATGGGCAAAGAGTGGCGGTGGCGGTCGGTGGTCTTGCGGTGGTCGAGGGGGTGACAGGCAAAGGGAGCCAATGGTGGCAGTGCGATCTTGGCGTCGGCTTTGCACGGACGGGAGAGAAGGTGGGGCGCTTGGAGGGAGGAAGAAGAAGAGAGAAGGTTCGAGAGAGGGCGCTAGGCCGAGGCCGGGATCGGGAAGGCGGGCCGAGCCCGGAGGGAAAAGGGGGTGTGGGCGGCATCCTAGGCCAAAGGGGGAGATGTGGCGTGCCGGCGGGGCGTCTGGGAGCAAGATCAGACTGGCCGGAGCGAGAGCAGGCAAGGAGGGAGAGGAAGCAGCCAAGCAGTCGTGCCGAAAGCGGGAAGGGCAGGCGGGGGAGGCGGGGGAACAAGGAGGCAAGTGGTAGGCTAAGCAAAGGGAGGAAGTGGGTGAGCCAAGAGGAGGGAAGGAAATGGCCCAACTGACAGAAGCTCCAAAACCGAAATGGAGACAAAGAACTTGAATTTGAAAATTTGAAAACGCGAGAAGGTTTGAAACACAAACCCAAGTTAGAAAGAGGTTTGAAAACTTTCTGAAAATACTGCAAATGGAAATTACAAATCGAAAACAGAAGTCGAACAATAAACAGTATTCACTATTCAAAAACGGGAGTGTTACACGTTAGGATCAATCGAGTCGAGACCTATAAACTAGTAGTGCGCCTCCTACTTCAGTATCCCCTCTTGCGCCTCCAGCGGGTCATGAACAACGGCACTGTCAGATTCAAGCCCATACCTTCCTTACACGCCTCAACCTCAGCTTCAGCCGCATCCCGTCCGGCAGTTGAAAAGCACCCGCCATGCACACTTCCGCGATAAATGTCCGCACGGTCTACTCAGACCGGCGATCGTCCAAACGCTCCCCATCGATCATCCGGTCTGCACATTGGGGAGGTACATTATATTCATATTAGGTCTTAATTATTAATTTCGCATAACACCATTCCAGCTTGCAGCTTTCAGTAGAGCGTAGGGGTGACGACGAATCAACCAATGAGAAGGCGGCCATCCCAGCTACTGCCAGGGAGGAGTACATGGCACCAGGATTTGGAGCGTACCACCTAGGGCGCCCACCCCTGGTCTATGCTTAGTAGAACCTTGACCAGTACAGAGTACCGTACCAAGACCAGAGCTCCTCCGGGGTCGCTACATCGTATGGTCAAGGCCAAAGCTCCTCCGCACCGAGGGTCGTTCATACATCGTACCTGGGGGACCGTGGCTCCGGGGATGGATTTCTTGATTCATTCATTATGGATAAAATGGCAGGTGGTAGCCAGTTTGACATGACTCAACTGGATGACATTGATATTGGACAGATTCAGCTGGGCCAGAGTTAGCTTGCTGAAGCACCTCCATCCACTCAACAGTCTCTGTACGCCCTTCGAACCGATACATGCTCTCCGAAACGGTTTACATATTCCACGGGACATGCTCAACGCAAGACCAGGACGTGCACGCGGACGCAGACGCAGTAAGCAAATAGCGATTCAGATAAGTGAGTCATATTGTAGCACGTGTGTAATTACATTGTATACATTACGCGCGTATGTATCTACGATGTTGTGCACTTATGTTGTACTATATTTGTATACATATTTTGCATAACATATTTATGTGCATTATGTGCGTAGTTTGCTGGAGTTCATATGAAATCATAAAACACCCGAAGTTCACATGAAATCATAAATCACCTAAAGTTGGGGGCCGGAGTCCGACCCTAGGGCAACGGCAAGGCTCCACCGTGCCCCAGGGGCACTTCACTTGTCAGCACCTTGCCCCTGGGGCACGGATTAGGTAGCTCCAGCCCCCCGGTGCATGGATGAGCTAGGTCTGGCCCCTAGGGCACAAACTTTCTACGTGGCGTGTGGAGGTGGCATCCGGCCCCCTAATGAACGAACAAGAGGAGTCCGGTCACCTGGGGCACAAACGAGCGAGGTCCGGTCCCCTGAGGACCGGACTCGACGACGTGTCAAGCTACGCTAGGTCCGTTGTGCCATTTTTGCTATTAATGTTGGGAGGGGACTAATTTTGTTAACCACGACGCCAACAGTACCATTTAAGACAAACCCTCGAGCAAAGGACCTCGTTGAGCATGGGTGGCAACACTCCCAAATCACTGGAATACGACACTCTAAAATCAGGCAGGTAGTACTCCCTTTGGTCACAAAAGAATTTTGTTTTGGGTTGCTTGCAATAAAACTTTCTAAACTTTGACTATCAATATCTTTTTCAATATTTAGAGTGAACATATAAAAATAGCATGTATAGATTTGTCTCGAAAAGAACTTTCGTAAAAGTATAATTTCATTAGGTTTTATAAATAGATTACAATAGAAATTAGCATGAGCAAACTTGTCGCCTGGAAGTCCATTCACAGTTAGAATTCTTCTTCTTTTTTTGCGAGAAAGTTAGTAGAGTTCTTCCCGTGAAGGTAAATAGCTAGATACACATGAGCTAGCATGGCAGACACGACGACCTTGACTGCCATGTATGTAACTACAATGTATAGCCTATCGTTGCTTGTCTCTAGTCTACACTCGCATGTATCCTTATTCATTGCAGAAAGAAAGAAAGTAGCATGAGCAACTTGTCGCCATTGCCCTTTGCTCTCTTGTCTCGTGCAAGGCCCCAATATGGCCATGGCATGGGATGGAGGAGATTTCTTCCACAAGTGCCTCCATCCACTGCGGGGAGCATGGAGCGAGATCGGTTCCTTCCTGCTTCGGCTTGCAACCACCCTCCATCGAGTGTTGCAACAACACCGGGCATGGAGTTGGCATGCTCGGGTATAACACCATCCTAGCCGATTGCCCGCTTGTTGGCCCATGCAAAGTGACCGCAGATAATACTGATATGGTGGCGTGACTCACTGCAGAGTCTTCTTGAGAGGATAAAGATCGGTTCATCGGGATAAAGACCGGTCAATGGACGGACTATGAATATTTTAAAAAAAAATTATAAAAATAAATAGTTGATCCAAAAAATAACAAAAATAGGATCTCACACGGCTCAATCAAGCATCGCAAAGAAATTACGATATGGTGGCATGAAGGTCACGACACTGCAGGGCCTTATGGTCTCAAGAGTCTTCTTCAGGGGATAAAGACCGGTTCATCGATGGACGGGCTATGAATTATATATATATATATATATAGACCCAAAAAATAACAAAAATGATCTCACCCTACCTCTCACCTGTCGCCGGCCCAACTTCCTGTCGACAGAAAGTTGAACAGTCACATGTCCCAATTCAACTAGCGATAGTAACCTGATCTGGCGATATGAATCTAGCTATACAAATCTCAAAAATTCACTCCAAATCTCATTTTAATTCCAGAAAAAAAACAAAAGGAGAGGAGAGGGAGAGAAGAAAGATAGCAAAGCTCTGCCAGTTCGTCGCGGAGGAGATATAGACGGGGCATCGGATCCGATCGGTCATCTTGCATGTACATTTTTTGAGACTTTGTACATTATGTCAAAACATTGCCGGTTAGCAAACAAAAATAGTGACATAGAATTTAATAAATTAGATAAATGTAGTCCAATTATGTAGTATATCATTTGAGCTGTGTACGAGGTAGGTAGAGTGTAATGTAAATAATACCATTTTTATTTAGCTCTCCATTTGTGCGCGGTAATTACATTGTTAATACCATAAATTAATTTTTAAGTAGGAAAATAGCATGACACGTTTTAAAATTGAAAGAAAAATCTGTAGCAGCTAATTAGGGTAGGTAGAATCTAATCGAATTAATCGCATCTTTATTTAGCTCCCGATTTGTGCACGGTAATTGTATTGTTAATGTCGTGAATTAATTTATAACCAGGAAAATAGCATGACATATTTTAAAATTACAAAGAAAATTCAGAGCAGCTAATTAGGGTAGGTAGAGCCTAATCGAAATAATCTCAGCTTTATTTAGCTCCGTAGGGTAGGTAGAGCGTAATTACAGCTTTACGACTTGTCGCATAAATTTGGTTTCTATTTGTAGTTGGTAATTATTTTGCTAATGTCGCTTCCTATTACCTTATTACATATTTCGTAGTCTTTACAATGTATGCACTAAATTTTCAGGTATGGCGGACCCAGGCCACGATGCCGAGTGGCTGTACGAGTTGCTTGACCCGGTGATTGACCTACATCACAGTAGCCGCCTCAGTACCATCCTCCCAAGGAGGGCGAGGCGCCGATTGAGCTTAGCGTGTTGCGGCTACGCACGCCCATCAGGGCATGAAGGTTGCACCCAAGATGGGTGCCGAGGTACGTGCCATTGCGATCTTCATGTACTCATTTGTGGCCTGACTACTACGTGTGGACTAGTGTTCGTTTGTAACCTGACCCAGCACTGGTTGAGGGCGGTAGGCCTCCTTCCGCTGGCACAGACGGTGGAGGCAACGTGGGAGAGCGACTAGGACCGCGGTCCTAGTCGTACGTCCAGCCGTTTTTCATACGACCAGACCCTATTGACGTCATTGGTCGACCGGTTGGAAATAACGCAGATCAATCCCCTCGAGGCCCTCCAAAATAGTCCCCGGACAGTAGTGAATTTTAAAATTGGTAACGTCTGACATAATTGACGCACTGCACCATGAAGAACATTTTCACGATTAACCACATATCTAAAACAAGACTACCCACTGAAAAGAATTATGTACAACATGCTGCACTACGCAACCGTACATCCAAAACTATGTAATCCATTCGATTCAAAAAATTACCTCACAGGTGAGCAACCGGACGGGCTACGCTTCGCTAGCTTCTCTCCTCCCCTCTACTCCTGTCCCTTCCCTCCTTCTCTTTTGTCTGAATACAAATGAGTCTTGTGCCGAATTTTAAGGTTTCATGAAGCTTTTATAGGGAAAGAGTCCTCGTCGTCGATTCAACTCGGCGGCGTGAAGTTGGACCCCCACAAAAAGGGCGGGATACATGTCACCAGTTGAAGCCTGTCGCTAGTTCAACTAGCGACAGAAACTCATTTTTGTTATTTTTTAGGCTGACTAATTATTTTTATAATTTTTTTACAAAAATATTATTTTAAAAAAATTCGACGGGATATACTACACAACAGTCAAACCTAAAAGCCTAATAGGTTGTTCAAGACAGTATACGCCGGGTAGTGAGGCTACAAGCTTTTACCACATAGTTTTTGGCCCAATCTCTTGCCTCGGCAATGCAAGCCAATTCTTGTATTTGGTGTCTCCTTTTGACCATGTAGTTGATCTTCCTTTGGACTGCAAGACGGTTTCCAAGCAAATATTAGTACCCTACGGTTTTGTGTTTGTATTTATGAATTCATGCCTAACGAGTCTTTGGAGGGATATATATTCTCCTGTGATTCTAATACTTCAAAAGAACTCCTGGTACGTGTCAGACCCGGATTTTCTTAATCCAGAATCCTTTGTGAAAATACCGCGCTACTCTCTGGATTAGTAGGTAGCGCTCATAGTATACAATGCTGAATCATTTCATACACATCGTAGACCGAACCAAATATAATAATACAGTCATCAGAGTTAAATAGACCGTATCGGGTCAAGTTTACAAAAGGGGTCGAACAGGCCAAATGAGTTCATTATATAAAATACAGAAATAGATGCGGGAGGAAAAGGGGCAGCACGACTCCCCACAGGCAAGCGGCTGTGGTGCCTTGTGTACAACCGATATTAACCAAGGATTTGGAGAATATTGGTTGTATGCAAGTACCAGCGGAGCCAGCTAGACTGCATTTAGGTTTTTCTTGCATCTCATTGTATCACATTGCATTCATATGAAAAATTCAAAAAGATGCATTGTAATATAATATTTTATGGTTATCTTTTAAAATTGATGAAGCTTTGCCTATTACCCTTAGGAGCTTGAGTATTTCAATTCCTGCTCAATGCCATGTCTAGTTCTTTGACTTACTAGAATTATCATTCTTTCACATATATAGATAAGTCTTTGTTGTATGAGCTAGAACTCTAAAACAACTCGAACTAAAAAACTATAATTTGTGGATGTTTTAGCTAGTTGCGCAATTAGTGCTCCTTTTGTGACATTAGCACTGTCAAAATTGCTTTGTTAGCTCTTGAATCTAAAATTGATCATTACTTGAGCTTCTTGTGTTCTTGAGAAACTAAAACTGCTCTTGTGAAACATGAAAAATCAAAAATCAAGTTTGTCTTATGCTTAAATTGTGTCAAACTACTCTTACGAGACTGCATGTCAAAGACATGAACTTGGAGATAGTTTAATGATCCAGACGATCTCATGGGGACTGCTTGTCAGAAATGATATAAACATCAAGATTTGTCGCCCTGATAGAAGCTTAGAAAGAGTTTGTGGATGGCTCCTAGTCTAGGATCTTCTTCACTAAGATATACCTTTAATCAACTTCTGGTCGAAGCTTAGGATGAGCATGTGGATGGCTCCTAGTCCAGGATCTGGTCACTAAGTTAGACCATTAGTCAACTTCCATATTCAGTGTAAATGAAAAATTGTTGAAAAATAGGCGTTTGAGAAATTTGAGCAAAATGATTCAATTCAGGACCTGATTGTCTCTTAATGTGGTCATTGTTAGCTTTTTTTATCTTACTTTGACTTTTTAACATGGCCAGTTTCACTTTAGGATCCATGTTGATGAACTTGTTAAATTTGAAGCTTTGCTTAAATTGATCAAATATATTGCCTTATTTTGAGCCTTCGAGCTTAGCTTTGATATATATGTCTTATCATGATCTTGCTAGCGCTGTTAGGCTTGATATGTTGTTTGTGCAATATTAGATATGCTAGCTTCTTCTTTTGGGTAATCTCCAAAGCTTCTTGTAATCAAAAAATTTAAAAATACAAAAATGGAGCCACTCAATTGCACTTCATGCATACTCTTTTGCTTCTTTCTTCATTCTGCATTTGTTATCTCTGGACGAGAGGAAGGTGTGATTTCCTGATGACTCCATTGTCAAAGGGGGATAAGATATCTCAATGTTGTATAAAGGGGAGAAGATATAAAAATGTTATAAAGGGGGAGAAAATTGGAGAATTTGATATTTCTAAAATCTGAGGATCATAGTGAGGGGAGCTTTTGAATTGCATTCTTATCGTCTTATTGCTTTTCTGAACTTGAATTGCATTTCTTAATCCTCATGATGATCAAAGGTCAATTGAACAATTGTTCTTTCATATGAATCTTAAGTGAGATTTTTTACTCTTTTCTGGAATTTAAAGTTTTTATGCTTTCTTTTACCTTATCTCACTTGCCTATGCTATTCTGATGCCACCTTGGTCATTTCCATTGCTTTCTCTTGCTTATGGACCAAGTTGTGTCTGTATGCGAAAACGAAAGTATTTTACTTTTCAAACCTCCAAATTATATTTTCTGAATTATTGCCAATGTGTTCATCAAGGGGGATATTGTGGATATCATGGGGATATACTCCTGATCTTAGAATGATGTGATAATTGGCAATGGCGTTAAAGGTTTGTCGTTTCACGTGTTTTCGACAAAGAATTAGGGCTGTCAGGTCTCAGGCGGTCTGACCGGCCTAAGAGCGTTCCGACCGACCATAGCGGCAGTCGGACCGGCCAATGTGTAAATATGGTATTTTGAGCTGGGCTAAAAATAGAGGTTGCAGGCAACTGAGGGGACTCTATTGCACTTGGTCTCATAATTTTTGGAGTCTCCAGTCAAAAGTTCTATTGGTTTGAAAATTCCATTAGGTTTCGGAATTTCAGTGGCTAAAATCGGCTAAGTCCCAACTGGCGGTCTAACCGGCCAATAGGTGGCGGTCGGACCGGCCATGGAGGTCGTCTGACCGGTTTTCACTTATGTCGTCGTTTTTCGTGGCGGCGATGTTTGGTTGTTATGTCAAAGTCATGAGTTTCATTGCATATATGTTGCATGATGCATGTTTTGACTAACATGGGTCAAGTTGTGAAGAACTTGTTCCCGGATTCGTATTGCTTGTCTATTGTTGTGCAAGTTGCTTGGTGGTCAACGACGGTCAACGGCGAGGATGATCGGGACTAGGCTTGGAGAGCTGAGGTCCAGAACGATCGACGATGCTGGGTGAGGTCAATGAACTCAAGCATGGTGCAAGATGGACAAGGGTGACCTATTGGCCAATCCGCAGCGCAAGATGCCGCAAGGAGAAGCTAATTAGATCAAGAGACAATAAAGACAGTGCGTTAAAATGCGTGCGTGTGTGACCCGTTTGTTTTGGGTCTTAACGGGAGCCCAATTGAGTCAAACTTCTAGAAGGTCTAAGCCTCCACTATAAATATAAGAGGGAGGTGGATGCACCTCCTCTTCGTCTCTTTTATTATTAGAAACCCTAATTTGTTTAGGGGGGGCTTTTGTGGAGGCTAGGGTTCTAGAGAGTTTTGATGTGATTTTCGTGCTCTTGGATTGAGCATTGTCCTCCATTGATGGAGTGGCTGTAAGCCCAAATCATATCAAATCAATCTAAGAAAAGTTTGATCAATGTTTTGTCTCTTTACGTTCCTTTTCTCTATTTGATGATATTAAGTTTTTCTTTGATCCGCGAGCTTTTGCTTGATTTCTTCACGTGATCTAGCTTACTGTGACATGTGGGAACATATCTATGATCATCTTGATCATCAATCACTCACGAGCAAGATTTTGGATCTAGTTTTCATTTTGACTCGGTTTTGAACCTTCCTCGTCTCAAACAGAAAAGGATCATAATTCTTCCAATAATTTTCATAATCTTCGATTGGAATAGGTTCCTGACATCATAGAGAAGGTGTGTTCCAAATTTCATCGAGTTTGGAGTTGTGGATCAAAAGTTACATCTATTTGCAACTTCGCTCGTCGAGCTGTTTTGATCTGTTCCTCAGGCCGGCGGTCAGACCGCCATTGAACTAGCAGCCCGACCGCCCAGCACTGAGGTTTGCTTTAGCTTGTGTTGATTTTTGTCGTATTGCATAGGGGTTATATTGGATTCAATACTAGTCTTCCACTGTACTGATATATTGATCTTCATAGCTTCCATAGCTACTGGAGTAAAATCTTATTTAATCAATTATTTATGAAAAAGTGAGCATGCTCCTATTCACTCCCCTTTAGTCGCCTTTTCGGTCCAACAGAGGTCATCACAGGATTATATCCTTAAAGTTATCTAGGTGGTTCATACCACATACCAACATATCATAGGCTACATTAGTATCCAACCACATACCATCCGCTCAGATGGGGTATTAGCAAGTTTTTAGGGTTTTGATAAGAGTAAAATAAATTAACTCAACCATTTCAGTCATTTACCCCAATGACTGGCTAAAACAATTTTTTGCTTAAAGAATAATGATTGGGTGGTTCATACCCCGGTACTCAAGTAAGGCTAGCATGGCGCTTGAGTACATACTATAACTAGTATGTTGCCATATAATTACTAGGTGGTAAGGATTAGGGAATTCAATTATCAAGGACAAGGTATAATAATTATTTAATAATCAAGTTGGCATTTAACTACCTTAGGACCATTTGACATACATTTGCATAAGAAATTAAAGCATACAGTTTGGTATTTTAAAAGAATATAATTTGCATGAAATGTAGGTTCAACATGATCAAAGTGTCGACTTGCCTGGGTCAAAGGCTAGAGGATCTTGGTAGTCTTAAGCTTGGTCGAAGTGGGGACCTCCGGCTTCTTCGAACTCTACTCGGACGATCGCACCGGAAACGAAAAGACAAGAAAACAAAGCAAATAAATACATAATACATAATAAATGAAATCCAAAATTAACTAAACTAGTACCAAAATATAGGTCTTGAATTTACAAATTTTTGGGTATACAATTCATAATCTTTGGGGTTATAATGAATGATATATGAATTTTTGAAGCTTTATAAAAGAATTTTTAATTGAAAAGAAAACCGAAAAAATCCCAGCGCTGACATGTGGCCCCTGGTGCACGAATAGTGCATAGTCCGGGTTCACGCACGGGCGCGAGGGTCCACCGCACAGTACCGTATGGGCCCCACCTGTCAGCCGCATGGGAGGCACTTTGGATGGGGCCCACCTGTCGGCGACGGCGCACGTGGGGGTTAAAGGGAGGTGACGCGTTTGACGCGTCGCCTCGCCTTCTCCGCCGCGCGGAGGAAACGAGGGGGAGGGGGAGAAAGCGGGAGAGGGAGAGAGTGGGAGAGGAGGGGAGGGAGCGCACGGTGGCGGCGGCGCCGGAAGTGAGGGAGGAGCCGGAGGCGGAGACGGGGCCGGGTGTGGCGGATCTGGCGGGGCGGCAGCGACCGGAGGCGGAGAAGAAGAATGGCGGCTCGGCTTCGAGAGGGAGGAGCAAGCGAGGTGGGGGGAGATGAAGAGGCGTGCGGGCACTTTATAGCCGAGGGAGGAGCGCACGGAGGCGGCCCGGGTGAGGGAGGCCGGAGGCGGAGACGGGCCAAAGGGCGGATCCGGCGGGCGGCAATGACCGAGGCGAGAAGAAGAATGGCGGCTCGGCCGAGAGGAGGAGCAAGCGAGGGGGGGAGATGAAGAGGCGTGCGGGCACTTTATAGCCGAGGGGGAGAGAGAAATGGCGGAGGGGCTGCGACCTTGGAAGGCGGGAGAGGAATCGGCACGCAGCACGAGACGCTCGAAGCAGCGCAAGGCGGAGCAGCGGCGCGGGGCCGAGAAGGCGGAGCGAGGCGCAGAGACGCGGCGGCGCAGCAGATGGGAAACCGGTCGCGCGCAGAGGAGCTGGGCGACGCCACACGGACGCGGGAGAGGAGCTGGCGACGCCGACGCCATGCCTGGCGCGGCGGCCGCCATATAGATGGCGCGGCGCGGCGAGGGACCGGGAGGGTGCGGACGGCGCAGATGGCGCGGGTGGCGCAGCGCTCGGGATGGAGCGGGCCGGGCCAGGGGGGAAGACTGGGCCGAAAGGGACCCAATCAAAGGTAAGGATGAACTCAAATTTTTAGATTTGATTTTGAAATTTTGAAATTTTGAAACAAAAAAATCCAAATGTTGAACTTGAGAATGTTACAGTACCTAACAAAATGCTAGATATTGCTTTAGGCATTGCCCGAGGAATGGAATACCTACATCAAGGATGCAACCTGCGCATTCTCCACTTTTGACATCAAGCCTCACAACATCTTGCTGGACTACAACTTCAATCCGAAGATCCCAGACTTCAGCCTTGCAAAACTTTGTGCAAGAGATCAAAGCATCGTTACCTTGACCGCGGCAAGAGGCACAATGGGCTACATTGCACCTGAACTATACTCCCGTAATTTTGGGGCAATATCCTACAAGTAAGATGTCTATAGTTTTGGCATGCTGGTGGTGGAAATGGTGACGGGAAAGAGGAACTCAGGCCCAAGTAACGAAAATGAAAATGAGATTTACTTTCCAGAGTGGCTATATGAAAAAGTAATCGCTGGGCAAGGGTTGGGCCTGGGCAGGGAAATGATGCAAGGAGAAGAAGAAACAGTGAGTAAGCCGGCAATTGTGGAACTATGGTGCATTCAATGGAGCCCAAGAAATCGGCCCTCGATGACAAAGGTGGTAAACATGTTGATGGGGAACTTGCAGAACCTACAGATGCCTCCTAAGCCATCCGATGCCCTAAACCTCGAGAGCAGGTCGCAATGGTTTAGTAAATGGGCCAGGGGTATATTTAGTCCACGTGTTGCTCAATCGGTGATGGCTAGCATAAGCATATTTTATCCTGTATTGTATAATTCTGTACTTGTAATATCACGCGAGACTCGATAATATTATCTCAATTTAATGATAAGAAGATTAATTAGACCGGAACTGTAATTGTAATGTTTTTCAGACAGTTTCTTACCTTGTCTTGTCCTTGTTGTGATTTATCTGCACCCCTGGTATTATGTAGTTTTTTTCTTACTAAACTCTCCCAATTGATGATCCAGTATACTGTAGGAAGCCTACACTGGACATGGATGGATGGACACTGATGTGAAGGAAAGGAGACAGAAGAAAAGGGGTTTACCTTTTTGAGGATGCCACAGTGGGACGCAGCGGCGGCGGAGCAGAGGCCACCGTGGATGGGATGCGGTGGTGGCGCTGGCCGTCGGGAAAGGACTAAGGACTGCATCTACGGGGTAGCCAAGGAAGAGGCAGCGAGCAGGCGGCGCGTGCAGGGAGCGGAGCGTGGCAGTCCACCGCGGAGGCCCAGAGGCGGCGCTCGGCTCGGGCGACGGCGAGTGGACAGCAACCGGCGACCTAGCATGGTGGTGGAACCTGCAAGGCAAAACCATTGGCGAAACCATCCGAAGGGGAAACACTATTATGACACACATGTCCAGACTCCAGAACAAGCAACGAAGCATGGACGAAGCGATCCAAGTCTTCAAATTTTCACCGGTTGTTTTCCCTTTCTTGTGCTTCGAACCAAAGTTTTAGTGATTAGATTACAGCCACTGAAGTTTATAAAGACCACTTGCCATCCATCAGAAAAGCAAGAACAAAAACATGGGACCTTGTTCCAACCTTCCAACAACTATCTCAGTATCTCTTATCTGTATGCTGCACTTGCTGTATTGGTATGCAGAGGCACGGAAGGAGCACCAACAAAACCACACTGGCCATCACACTTCAACATATTCCACGCGACAGGTACTGGTGGTGTACTTGTGACGCTACCATCATCGGAGCCAGTGATCTGCGAGCTCGCCTGCGGACTTACAACCGGATGCAACGCCGACAACAGCATGCTCCTCGCAGCATGCAGTGGAGGGCAGTTGCTAATTTGGCTACCAAATGCTGCCTGATCCAGTTGGTACATCCTACTGTTGAGCTGCATGGGAATCTCATGCCACTGATCATAGCTGCATGTGCTCGTGATCGTCGCACATCTCTCGCTGAACCCTGGTATGTCATGTCTGCATTGCAGGTGCTGATCCATGTGAACTTCCAGAGATGGCTGAACAGATAGATACTGCTCCAGATCCATTGAGCAGCACACTCCACATGCATATGGTAACCCCTGATCTTGGAGGTTTGTGCTGTTATATTGCTGCTCACCGGGATAGCTGGGATTCAAGAAGTGGAATGCCTCAACACTAGCCAAAGTTGGAGATTGCTCGGTCAGTACCCACTGCTGGCTCCCTTGATGCAGAACATTTGCATGTACATCTGGCAGCCTCTTCTGGAAGGCACAGCCTATGTCCTTGCTTGGGTTAATCACTACACTTTTCGCAACACAAGGTGAGAACATCTGGTGTTGTGGATATTCTCCAGTCAGACAGCCTAGATGAGAGACAACTTCGAATTGCTGAAAAAGGTTGGACCATTTGAGTATGTGAAGCAAAGAAGATGGTGTGTCAATATGAAACAGACAGTGCTGTTGAGTGTTGAGTGTTGACTTTCCAGAGTTGAAGGTATTTCTCACGTTACCTGTCTGAGGTCAGAGGGTTCATTACAGACCGCAGCATTGCAAAGTGTGTAGCCATCTTGTTTCATCTGCGCAGAGAATACGAAACTCAGAAATAGGGCAAAAGCATTCTTTCAGTATAAGAACCCAACATTGGTAACTTCCCTAAAAGTCTCCAGATTCTCAGAAAATAAAACAAATGTATAATTTGGTATGCGCACTCCATAAACAAGGAATAATAATAAGATTCAAACATGTCAGCAGCCTCTCACTGCCTAAAATGCTACAAACAGAAAATGTTAACTTTCTTTATGATCAGAACTTCAGAAAGACTCTCAATGATTGCCTTGAGAAAAGGCTTACTTACCAGAGAAATGAATTGATCCACAAACTTGTTTGCGTGGTGCTGCAAAGCATATCAAGGATAAGACAGAGATCAAGATGTATTATTCCTGTATGGTAAAACAGAATTAAATAATACTCACAGAAGTGGGAAGAGTAGCAATGTGAATATGCTCATCGCCAAAGATAGTTTCTACAGCTATTTGATGGTCATCCGGTTCTTCAGACTCAAGAAGGCAAAGTATGTAGTGAGATTGATCAATTATACCTGCCATGTGTGATGCGTTAGGAGGACAATAGGATTAAGAGCAAAATAAGATTCTCCATGCAAAGGCAGGAACAACTGAACAAACCCACCTCTACAGAAATACTGTACACGGTGAAAAATAAGTCTTCTAATATTCCGTGTATTTTTAGTTCTCCCAGTCTGATAGTGTGAAATGATTTCTTCCCGCATATATGGACTTCCCTCAGCATTCTCAGGCGGAAAGAATTGGGATAGCGAGCAGGAAGACAATGGCCTTGATGTTTCTAGACCATCAGTTTTAGCAGCCTTTCCATTCAATCCATGCCTACAAAAAGAATTAAAAACAAGCTAAGTAAACAAATTGATAAGTACTTTCATATTTGGCGCATCAGTTTTACAAACAAAAAACCTTCGAAATGAAAACTACAGATAGAGAAGCTGTACAAACCAACACCTCTGGGTAGTCAGGATGACCTCTGATAGAATCTTTTCAATATCAGGTTCAGTGGTATATAAAGGGTGTCCAATACACAACTCAATATCTGGAGAAATACCAATTTGACTGCTAGTACCATCAGTAACACCTGGCTCTTCTGGGCTTCTGTTCTCACACGGTTGCGTGATCTGAATATCAGCCTTCTTCTGTTTTTTCCCTCTCAAATTAATTTTCTGGTTCAGAGAAACGGTATAAGCTGCTGAGACCAATTTCTTTGAAGTAGTAGGTTGGAGCTCTATAGCAGCTTTATCCTCATGAGGTTTACAATCTGCCTTTCTAGAACTTTCACTGCAGGAGGTTACAGAGGGTGCTCTGCTGTCTTCGAGCTCTGCTATGCCATAATTGTCCATATCTAAAATTGAGGCCAGATATCTTTCTTTCATCCTTGTATGCGAAGAATTAACCTTTCGAGGGATTTTTTCTACACACAGATTTTTTTTGTTCAAGGAAGGACGTGGACGATTGGTTGGGGGCATTGGCAAGGGCTTTTGTTGATGTACTCTCATGTCTTTGTTACCTACTGTCTGATTTACCTTAACCTCAACCGGCAGCTTTTTTGGAGATCCTAGCTTACCCTTTTCAGGGATTTTTTCTACACATGGCTTGTTTCTGTTCAAGGAAGGATGTGTACGACTGATTGGGAAGATTGACACGGACTTCTGTTTCTGTATTCTCATGTCCTTGTTGCCTATCGTCTGATCTACCTTAGCCTCAACCGGCAGTTCTTTTGGAGATCCCAGCTTAAGTCCTTCTTTATTTGAAGTCCCCATTGACTTTTGAGACTGACCTTTGGAACTTTGGGAACTCAACCTTGCAATTTTGTTTGAAGGCCTGCCATTTTGGCGCTCATGCTTTTCACATGGAAGATTTGAAGGCTCTTTTCTCTTCTGTGGTAGAACTGTCTCCCTTTGTGATCGTCCATTTTTACGATCAACCTGTAAAATTGCTACTTGCGCATTCTGTTTATGACTCTGAAGCAAATGATTAGGAGCAGGAGTACTTGATGCACTTTGTTTTCTGTCACATAAGGCAGAACTGTTCCTAATGGTAAAAGAGCATTGAGTAGTATTATCAGGATCAGATCCAACAGTTGATTTGGCATTGCTAATTTGGAGAGGGGATGGACAGTTCACTGATAAGTTGTTAAATATTCCACTAGGCAAGACTTCTAGAGCTGCATTCTCAATGCATACTGCTGCACCTTCACAGGCGTTGCATTCCTTGGGCTTGCATTTTTCAGGAGGATAGGTAGCAATATTGAGAGGAGATGCATCTTTAGTTTGTTGTCTTCCCTTATTTAGACCTAAATCAATCTATTTTGCATACATTTTGGTACAAAGGCGCAAGCCAAATTACAGTACTTTCCAAAACTAAACATAGGATTGAAGTGCAATCAAGAAACAGAAAAAAACGGGGTTACCTTCTTAACAACAGAGTTGCAAAGCCTTTCAAGGCATGGTGTAGGGTCCAAATTAAGCCTGGGTTGCAGGGCATTGAGGATGACGGACTCAGCAATCTGAAAAATGCAAGAGAAAAATAAATCAGGCAGAGTGTTGAAAGTAGTAGATGGCATATAGCCTTGTCTGTTGCAGGTTTACAAAAGTGCTGACCAATTGATCGTGATAAGCGCATGAAGCATCCACAATGGAAGACAGATCTTTCACAACACATTCAGTGCCCAATCTAAGAGCAACTCTATTCACTTTTGGGAAGTCATCTCCAGAAGAATCACCACCATTAGACAAAAAGGATCGGTAGTCCCGCACCTAGGTATTGTACAATGTACAGAGATCACACCTGAGCAGACAGCAGAGATACCACATATGTTAAAGTTGCAAAATTAGATTGATGAATTTAGCTAACCTCGCACACAATAGTTCCATTTAGGAATTTGCAAGGGATGCCATGCAAGATGTCTTGAGGCAAGCGGCCATACTCAATATCCTGTAGGAATACATCATAAAAATTACAAAAAAACCAGTCACACTACATACAAGAAACTGTAGTAGAAATCAGCTAAGTCATCAGGGCAACAAATTTGTTGAGAAGTTTTGAATATTTTTATTCACGCCTGAGAATGGAATTGCAACTAAAGCTATTTGGTTCCCTGCGGAAAGAATTCCAAGAAAGAAATAAAATGCATAATTGCTCTATAAAATGTATGCAGAATAATGCTTTATTCTGGTCACATCATCAAAAGAGGATCGTATATACAACAAACTACGAAAATTTAAACAAGCACCATACTTACAGAAAGCAAAGCTTTTGATGCCCTATTATACGGCTGCTTCTCTGGATCATCACCAATCAGAAACAAAAGCATTCCCTATATATACCGAAACCAACGGATGCTGTTAAGAACAGCGGGTTACAAACATATAGTTGCAATTCACAAACAGACCTTGCTCGGTTCACCAATTGAATATCCATCAGGAAACAGGTTCAATGCAAAGGACGGCTCAAGATCTGCAGCGTAAGATGAGTGTTTGAGCAAAACATCAATTTGACAACAAAATAACAAATTAACGAAACGTATCATCACGAAATTGGGCTAAGTAGCTCGGGGCCTCACCTAAATCAACAGGATCGATTCCATTTCTATCCGATACGCCCGATCGGGCGGTGATTCCACTATCAAGCCACACCGCAGCGGCCTACACGAATTAAAACGCAACCGTCCGTAAAACTTGCAAACACGATCAAATTAATCATGCACTGAATATAGGTCGGGTTTGGATTAACACGAACACACGATCGATATGGTGTTTATCTTAAACTACGCTGGCGAGGAGACACGAGGTGAGGATGCTCACATCCCACGGCGGAGGCGGCGGCCGCGGCCGCGGAGGCAGGGGAGTCCCGTTGGGGGACGCCGTGGGAGGAGGCGGATCATAGGCGGCAGTGACGGTGGAGGTGGTCGGCGGCGGGTACAAGCGGCGGCCGCGGCGGGAGAGCCTGAAGGAGATGACCATCACGGAGGAGGTAGGGTTTTGCTGCGGTTGGTTGGGGCTTTGGTTGCGAGAGAGCCAGAGAGATGGCGCGAGCGCGAGGAAGAGGAGGGAGAGACGAGGGGGGTTTTGTGTGTTATGGGTGTGAGCCGGCCGGGCCCGGTGGCAGTGTAAGCGGGGTGCGTTTTAGGGGGGGCACGCAGCAAGGTGGGGCAGCACCGTGGGACCGGAGGGTACACTTGATGCGTGATGGGACAACCTGTTAGACCAGGAGGGCCCACGTCGATGTATAGTGGGCCAGCCAATTTCTTACCCAACAAGGAAAATACATCGTTCACGGTCCAATAACACAGTAAATTTGTAAGAAACCGTTCAATTTTCCTATAGTCCTAGCAAAACCTTTTCGTCTGGTAGAACTTTTTTTTATTAATTAAATTTTTTTTAAAAAAAATTATTTTAAAGTTAACTTCTGTAAACTTTATTTTCAATTTTAACCCCATTGATCACGTCACGGGGTGTGATAAAATAACATTGTCACGTTATAGGATAAATTCATTAAAATAGCACTTTGTGTCACGTAGTGATATGACCAAATAACACTGTCACGCCACAGGTGGTAGTATGACAAAAAATTATCCAGATACAGGCTGACGTAACAGTGTTGTTTTGTCACGCCACAGATAGTGGCGTGACCAAAGAGGTCAGAATTAAAAATAAAGTTCATGGGGGTTAACTTTAAAATAAAATTTAAAAAATGGTTAATTAATATAAAAATTTCTCCTAGACATGATCTAAGTAAAAAAAATACCTACGTTACAAATAATCTCTAAAAAACTACAACACGAGTAATTTAATCCATTTATGGTTATTGTGTCGTGTGGTGTGGTTGTCGTGGGAAGGCAGATAAGAACATGCACATGTCATATTTGGCCAAAGGATAATGCTCATGCACATACGTTCGAAGCGAGCCAATGCATCGGACGTGCCACTCCTATATGGCCCCACATCGTTAAAACTGGCAACCGACTACTTTTGTCGCTAGTTACTCTCACACTCTATTTTGTTGTTGCATTCTCCTGTAAGCTCTTATTTCTTGTGCTCTCATCTCTCTCACACCAACCACCGATACATGCTACTCCAACAAGCTCTGCTCATGGCGCACAAGAAAGCTTTTGCAGTACACCATGGCCCCTCGGCGGTGCCCTGCGCGGAGGCCGTCGAGGAAGTAGAGCACCGGGAGTGCGACCCCGACTAGGAAGTCCACTGCAGTGTGCGCCGCATGGAGGAGGCACGCGGGGCCAAGGAAGATTTTTTGGGGATTTTTTACGTGAGCATTAACATCATCTCCAAGAACATCACTGTGAACATTATCTAAGCTCAGAATAAAAACAAAGCATCTGGAGAGAAAAAAACGCGTTGACTTTTTTTTGCAACATCGCCGTGAACATTATGCAATATTTTTTCTACATATACAATATTTTTCCTACAAATACAATTTTTTTTTCTACGGGTCGCAACATCTCAAAGAAAAGTATACAACATTTTTTAACGGGTCGCAATTTTTTTTCAACGGGCCGCAACATGAACATCATAAATGTTGTGTTCGTTTAAAAAAAAATATTACGACAGTTTAAAAAAATATTGCAAAAACCAACCCCTTTTCTTCTAGAACATATGTGAGTTGATTCATGCACGACCCGTTGAAAAAATGTTGTAAATTTTTTGAGAATTTGATTTTTTTTTTTCTCAAAATGTTTCATAAGTTAGTTGGAGATGTTGCAATAGGCTATTCGAGATATTGCAAGTAGTTTTGGAAATGATGTGATTGGGGCGTACGACGAGAATCATCTAATCGTACGCACGAGCCTTAGTCGTTCCCCTCGACGCCCCCATCCGCATTTTCTGCTGTAACCGTATCCACCCCTTTTCTTCAAGTCCATGGAGATAAATGTTGCAGCAAAAGGTATTTTTTTTTGTTGCAATGGTGTTTTTGATTTGTTGCATCCCCTTTACCATTTAAATATTGCATGCATTCTCTCGAATTGTTGCAGCAACTTTTCTCCATTGTTGCAGAAAGTGATTTGGTTTGTTGCTGTTGGACCGAAAAGGCGACTAGAGGGGGGATGAATAGGAGCACGCTCACGTTTTCATAAATTATGAATTCAACACAATCTCACTTCAATAGCTATGATGAAGCTATGAAGATCAATATACCAGTACAGCGGAAGACTAGGATTGAATTCAATTGAACCGCCAAAGTAAAGCAACAAAATCAACTAAGATCAAAGCAACACAGTGCACTGGCGGTCTGACCTCTGGACTTGACCGGTCGGACCGATTGCCGGGAGGTCGGACCACTGTTATACCGGCGGTCGGACCGCTGCCAAATCGGTCGGACCGGTGGTGAGGGGCGGTCGGACCGGCGGACTCCAGAACAGATCTGAAACAGTAAAAACAGCCCGATGACGAAGTTGTAATTAGGTCTAACTTTTGATTCTCATTTCCAAACTTCACAAAACTTTGCACACACCTTCTCAATACTATTGAGGACCTATTCCAATCGAATATTATGATAATTCTTGGCTAGATCCTGAACAGTTGTCAATTAAGTAAGAGAGGATCTAAAATCGGGCAAGAATGAAAACTTGATCCTAATGCTTGTTCGTGAGTGATTGATGATCAAGATGATCCTAGATAGGTTCACACATATCGCAGCAAGCTAATTCACGTGAAAGAATCAATCAAAAACTCGCAGATCAAAGAAAGCCCTAAAATCACGAAATTGAAAGCAAGAACAAAAAGAGAGATATCTCAAGCAAACCTTGCATAGATTAAATTCGTGATTGATGCTGATTACACCCACTCCATCAAATAACAGTGGTCAATCCAAGATCACGAAAATCACCTCAAACCATCAAGAGCCCTAGCCTCCACCTCAACTCCCCTAAGCCAATTAGGGTTTTGAAACATAAAAGAGGCGAGGGAGACGGTGCAGCCACCACCTCCTCCTATTTATAGTGGAGGCCTAAAACTTCTAGGGTTTGACTCTATTGGGCTCCCGTTAAGGCCCACTAATAAACGGGTCACACACGCACGCTTCGCAAAGCGTCGTCTTTAACCTTTTGACCTAAACAGCTTCACCTAGCGCCATCTTGCGCCTCAGATTTGCTAATAGGTCACCCTTGTCCATCTTGCGTCACGCTTGAGTCATTGACCTCACCCGGCATCGTCGATCGTTCTGGACCTCAACTCTCCAAGTCTAGTCCCGATCATCCTCGCCGTTGACCGTCGTTGACAACCAAGCAACATGCACAACCATAGACAAACAAACACGAATTCGGGAACAAGTTCTTCATAACTTGACCCATATTAGTCAAAACATGCATCATGCAATACATATGCCATGATACCAATGAACTTGACCTAACAAAACAACATCACCACAAAGTTGGCTGACGTTCATAAGTGGAAATCGGTCCGACCGCTCACTGTGAGCCGGTCAGACCGCTCCCTGTGAGCCGGTCGGACCGCCACAAGGGACTTAGCCGAATTTCAAGCCCTGAAATTCCGAAACCTTCTGAAAATTTAAAACGAATAGAACTTTTGCTTGGGAACTCCAAAAATTATGAGACCAAGTGCATTGGGATCTCCTCACTTGCCTACACCCTCTATTTTTGGCCCACTGCTCGACCATTTGTAGTCATCGCGGTCCGATCACGCACATGGCCGGTCCGACCGATTTGGGACCGGTCGGACCGCCATGCTATGGCCGGTCGGACCGCCCCTGTCCAGAATGCCTGAACTTTGTCGAAAACCCTGTGAAACGACAAACCATAAATGCCATTGTCAATTGTCACATCATCCTAAGATCTGGAGCATATCCCCATGATATCCACAGTTGTATACATCCTCTTGAATTTTTGTAGGAAAAGGTGTTGCAACCATTGTCGCCATTGTTGCACACATGAAATCAAATTATTTCATAAGTTAGTTTTAAATGTTGCAAATTTCTTGATGTTGCAACAATTATTTTCGGATGTTGCAACTATTATTTTAAATTGTTGCAATGTTGTAACATCAAAACTTGTGTAGACTTCTGGACTGGTGTAGTTTCTTCAGTAAATTTTCTGATGTTAATACTTTCTGTGAATTTCTACAAAATTCGAACAAGGTGTTGTTCTTATGTCTTTATAATTATTTTTCTAAATAAGTTCTCATGTAAAACTTTTGTTGAATAGTTCCTGGGATAATTAGCCCGAAACAATTCTCTCATATAGAAATTTTTACTTTGTTTTATCTATTTCCTTTTTAGCACCTATTTATTTGTAGTTCAAGTTTTGTCTTTAAATTCAAATACAAAATTTTAAAATAGCATATTTCACATGCAAGTGTTCAGGGAAATTTTTCTAATGCATTTATATTACATAATCCCAGAATTAGGATTTTGAGATGTTACAGGAGTTTTCGTTGCATCGGGTGTGCGTGATGTTGTATAGCACTTTTGCTTGTTTCGGAACGAAGAAAAAACACACTGAGATCGAACGGATGTGCATCATGGCACCAGATCGGACGGCAAGACGCTGGTGCTCGAAACATACGTCCGAGCACTAGTCGCGTCTATAACAAAAATAGCATGTAGTACTTTACTTATCCATAAAATAGAGTTTCGGATCAAAACCGAAGTCGAATGGACCCGTTGGTACTCCTATTCCTATAGGACACGCCATCTTCTAATTAATCAAGTAACTGAGGCGTGTGGGGCTACTATTGAGGACATCAATTAAACCAGATGGCTAGATGGGAGTCAATGGTTTTAATCAACTTTCGTTACTTTAATCCAACGGTGCCGAACCATACGAGGAAAATCTCGGCGTCAGACGTACGAGCCGTAGCAGCGTCCAATCAAATTAAATTTTGACAATTGCTTTTTTCTATATTACTACTCTTGTATGTTCTTTTTTTAAAGAAATAGGGTATGTTTGGTTTGATGCATTTGCCGATGGTTCTCATACCAAATTTCGGTAGGGTGTTGATTAGGTTTGACAAGCATTTCATTTGCTATCAAATTTTGGCAAGATTCACTTCCCCGTTGCTCCCTAGTTCATTTTATTGCGCAAAAACTTTGATTGCCAATTTGATGGTGGGACAATTTTGCCATCAAACCAGACATGTCCGTGCATTCATGTTTTCTTCTATTATTTAGACATCCTGCAGACTCTGTTTTGCAACATGATTATGAAAAAAAACGATGTAAGGTAGATAAACATGAGGGGGAAATCTTTTTTTCATGTTTTGTGAGACGAGAGTACCATAATGTAGAGTAATTCCAAATCGAGGAAGCCAAAGCAAGCCAAGTTTAAAAAAAGTTTCTTGACTTTTTTTCGCACTGGTACATTTTTTAAACTTTCCTATACTCTCGCTGGTAGGATGAATAGCAGTTGAGGGGGGCAATACCAAAAATGGCGCCCTTGCAACCATAATTGCAAATAATTACGCTCTCGTCCGCACAGTGACGGTGCGAACGAGCCACCAACGACACATGGCACATCGTCCGTACCACGTGTTATTTCGTGGCTTGTCTGCACTGTGGTTAGGGGTGGAAAAAAAAGCTCGAAACTCGCGAGTCAGCTCGGCTCGTTAAGGGCTCGGCTCGACTCGGCTCGAACTCGGTCCCTTAACGAGCCGAGCCGAGCCAACAATTTAGCTCGTTTTCTTAACGAGTCGAGACGAGCTGGCTCGTGAGTTGCTCAATAACTCGTTTAGCTCGTTCACTCACCAGACGTCCAAAGTTCCAGGACATCTCGGTTGACCGCCAGCACCCATCGCCGATTCCTGCACTCCACCATCGCCACCGTGCTCGCCCAACCCTAACTCTCTAAGTCCCTCATCCCTAATGCTCGGCAGCTCAGGGCTCATTTGCTTGGCCTTCCAGTTGTTTCACTGATTCACCTACCCCCGCAGACCACCGCCCGCCCCGCCTCACTGCTCCACCGCTCCAGCCCTCGCTCCGCCACCCAGATACCCACGCGCCGCCGACGATCACTGCTCCTGTGTTCTCGCCTCCCGCTCAGCAACCCCAGACCCATGTGACCGCCAGACACCGCCCGCTTGCCTCGTTGGCTCCAGCCCTACTCCGCCTCGGTCTCTCGCTCGCCTTCCGCCACCTTCTGCTTCGGTCCCGGCCTCCCGCTTCCACCACCTCCCGCCTCGACTCCTGTCCGGGCTCAGCATCTGTCTCCACTTTCACATGCTATAAGCGGGTTAATTGCATAACAGAGATGGTGCATGGTGATGGTAGCATGATCATTGATTAACAAAGATGGACTACATGGATTTTTATTGATAACGAGCCTAACGAGTCGAGTTCGAGTTTTTAACGAGCCGAGCCGAGTCTGGCATTTTGCTCATTAGCTTAACGAGCCGAACCGAGCCGAGCTCGTTTTCTTAATGAGCCGAGCCAGCTCGTTATCCACCCCTAACCGTGGTCGTGCGGACGAGAGCGTCATTTTTTCAATTGCGGCTGTGAGAGCGTTATTTTTGCTAACACCGCTTTAAATAGTGTCGTTTCGGCCAAAAATTCGTAGTACGGTGATAGAATAATCCTCAATTAATTAAATTATTTATCTGTAATATTTATTATAGATGATAATATCTCTTATACAACCTTCGAGGATAGCTTTCAATATCAACAATGAGAGAGATTATAAACATCTAGTGGTCGTAAGCTATTCTCGACCACCATATATGGTCATAAGCCCTACTACGATCATCTCATAGTCGTAAGTTCTTCTACGACCACCTATTGATCGTAAGTCCTACTACGATCACCCCATGGTCGTAAGCTTTACTACGATCAGGTCATTTACGACCATCCTATAGTCGATAAGAACCACAGACATCTGGGCCCAATCGACTAGGAACATTTGTACGCTGTGTTTAATACACGCAATAGTTAAGATGTGTTGTTATTCCCTGAGATAACTGCACGTGTTAAACATCTGTCTCTAACATAACCGCAAAGCGACGTGGGGGAATCTGTCTATGACAATAACCATCATTAAACGTGTGTATTGCATCAAACGACAAGATGTCTCTTGACATAGACAACTGACACTCCTTCATGCGCTATATAAGGAGTAAAGTCGGTGGACAAAAGAAGGAGAAAAAGAGAAAATCGAGTGATCAAACGATCAAGAGAAGAAATTCGACAAGCACAACGAGAGACAGAAGTCATCAAGCCCTAGTTTTAGTAACTTCCTCTCTGTTGTAGACACAATCAATACAAGCACAAACAGGAATATTATTATTATTATCTCAGAAGAAGACTTGAACATGTATAAAATTCCCGTATCCCTTTATGTGTAGTTTCGCTCTAGGAGAACACCTAGCATTCATTTATAAGAACGATACTAGAACATCGACAATGCGTAAATACATGTATCATATATTCATAGTCACTCCTTATTTATAAATTCACAGCTGAAATAAAATAATGTATGGGATAAACTTTTCTTTGAAACTGTTATCGGCATAAACTTCGACCTCAAATTTGCACACTTCAATTTTCGCATTTATTTCCCCCCTGTTTAAACAGCCCTGCAAGCGTGCAATCCCATAATTATCACCATCAAACCCTGCCCCCGTCAACCAAAAAAAAAAAAACGAGACCCTGACTAGTTACAGGCAATGCATGCACCAGTACACCCCAGCCATGGCTCAAACAGTGCTTAGTACAAACGAACAGGAGCAAAGAACAAACCATGTAAATGCGATACAAGGATAGACCACCAAATCGTGCATGTGATGGTCATCAAATCATGTGTACCACACCAGCATCATGCGTTCATCGCCATTAATCCTAATGGACCCCTGTTAACTGTTAGCTCTGATTCTGAACCTAAACCTAAATAAAAAAAGTAGTTTGGTCTGAGGAGTACGTACTTTGTGTAGTGAAATGTTCATTCAGTTGAGGTCCACACGCCATGTGCTGCACCAAACCTGTGAATAGGATGGTCAAGATGACCTGCACTGCATGCCCATGCCCCCTCTCTCTCTCTCTCAACAACCATGCATGCATTAGCCATGAACACACCTAAATTAATTCACCTTTCTAATTAAACCTGATGAAGTGCAATTATGCAAAAGGAAAGACAAGAGGAGAGCAGAGCAGACGTTGTAGTTGTACTGGGTGGGATTTGTCGTAGTGTTGGTGATCGACAGCAGATTTGTCATGTCGCCATCCACACGTGTGGCTGCTTGCCAGTGCATGGCGTATCCAGGATGTAATAATATACCGGATTTTTAAGTTCTTATTGATGTATTGTTAATGAGATAAACCTATCAACATTGATTCATCTCATTGAAGGTTGCTGGATATGAGGATTAAAATTCAGAGTTGCAGGTGTTGAATGCTGATTTTTGTTATTTTTCTAAAGAATAGCAGATGCTAGGACCATTGACTCATTTCAGTGAAGACTGCCTGTTGAACCTTAAATTCAGAGTTATTGATGTTGAATGCTGTGCATCTTCTTCTCAAATTTGAGTCTGAAGTATGGTTTTTTCATGACTATCCATTTTTTTAGGACTGCTGAATCATGGTTGAAGTATGCATGTTTAACCTGAACTTTCACACTAAAGTGTACATCAGTTCTTATACTTCCACACTTAAGTGTACAGCAGTTCTTATCTACCCACCATCAGATAACCTGAACCTTTTGACATCCAAACTCCAAATTCCAACCGGCCTCATCTTAGTTCTGAATCCTGCAATTCTAGCTTGCAGTATTTGCCCCCTGGATACCTGCATTTGCTCATCTTGTGATTCTTGAATTTTCCTTACAAAAACGAACAGCTCTTGACTATTCTCTTGCTGTCCATCTCATCGAATCGGTCATGATCAGAATAGCTCGAGAGAATCACAAGATGATCAAAAGGATAAATTAAAATAGAAAATGAGAAAGATATAAGAAGCATCGCATTTATGTCGACATAGACAGAACAGGGATGCAAGGGAGCCCTCCTCCTCACTGATTGCAGGTTTGAAACGCCGGGAGCTCCAGCCCGGCCAGCAGGCTTACCTGTCAGGAACCCACAGCCCATATATGAAGCCAATGACATGTATCCAAATTCTCCCATATGTAGTCGACATACTATAATCCACCAAAAAGATCAAGTCAAAATTTCTTGGCCACATACTACATCGACAGCGAAAAGAAATTAAAAGGGAAAGGACATGATCAGCATTCAGCATAGGAACTAGGATGTTCTGCTCTTGCCGTAACTACATAGCCTGCATGAATATTGAATAGGTTTAACTTTTCATGTTTATAACTTCCTGTAGGACACAGTTCAGTTTAAAAGCTATTAGATATGTATGATGCACACGAATCCTGAACAGTTCCTGAAAAAAATTGGGGTAATTAGGTGTATTTGATATCTCTGTAGAGTAGCATGAAGCATATTCATGTAAATAGATTTAATTATGTGAAGGTTACCTGACGAACAAAGCATTTAACATTCTGTTCTACTGCTGCTAATCTGGCGTAAGCATGACGTAAAGAACCACACCGTGAGCTTCAATTTGGCAGTTGTTTCTCAAAACTATTATAGCAATGTTGCATTCATGCATTTGTCAGGTCTCTTTACGACCATGTCCTCTCCTGCGTCAAGCGTCAGGACAACCAAAGATAGGAGAGATGTAGTAACAATACCCTTTATATATAGACACGCCCTGCACTCCTCTCAAACCACAAGCAACAGCAAGTAGCAGCACTGCATTTGCGAGTAACAAACTTTAGAGAGAGAGAGAGAGAGAGAGAGAGAGAGGAAGGAAGGAGTAAGGAGTAAGGAGAGATGGGGAGGGATCAGGCAGCAGGTGCTGCGGTAGTAGCGGTGCATGAGAAGCTGAAGCTGTTCATGGGAGTGCTGGCCCTGCAGTTCCTGCTTGCAGGATTCCACATTGTCACCAGGGCTGCACTCAACATGGGCATCAGCAAGACTGTCTTCATTGTATACCGGAACCTCATCTCCCTCGCCTTGCTCGCGCCCTTTGCCTACTTCCTCGAGAAGTGCGTGAACCGTTTTTTTCTTTCGACAACCAGTTTGCTCCAAAAGTTTAAGCTGTCAGACAACAACGGTTTTCTGATGTCTGTTTTTCACGTTTTCTTTGGGTACGGCTTGTTTCAGGAAAGATAGGCCGCCACTCACCTTCTCTTTGCTGGTGGAATTTTTCTTCTAGCACTTTGTGGGTAAGTAAGATCGATGTTTCTTGCGATCTTTGTTCTTCTTCTTGAACTAAATGTTTGTCTTTTAATTGTTTGTTCAGGATAACTGCAAACCAAGGTTTCTACCTCCTGGGGATGTATCACCTGTCGCCAACCTATGCTTCTGCAATACAGAACACAGTTCCTGCAATCACCTTTGCCATGGCTGCTGTTCTCAGGTTTAGACCATGTTATGTTCTAACCATCACACATCTTATACGTAAAGGTTTATATAACTCATGTTATGTTCTAACCATTACACAAACGCTTTAGTATGTAGTTTTCGTTACAAAGATTAAGAAACAACGAAAGTTAATTACAAAAGTTTTTTTTTCCCCTCTGTGAAGGGTTGAGCAAGTAGACCTAAGCAGGAGGCATGGGCTAGCCAAGGTGGTGGGCACGGTGGTGAGCATCGGGGGTGCCACAGTGATAACCCTCTACAAGGGCCTACCATTGTTCCATCACAATCTGCACATCAAGTCCCTTGTGTCCCAGGCCTCCTCAAGCCCCATCCTCAACTGGACTCTGGGCTGTGTCTTCATCCTTGGCCACTGCCTCTCATGGTCTGGATGGATGGTTCTTCAGGTAGTACTAATCTAGCACATGTGCATGCACACTAGATGGATCATGGGTGCATGCCTGAACTGCGAACGCAAATGTTATACTAGTACTGCTACTTAGTGCATTGATCTTTCTGAATATTTTTGTCAATAGGTGCCAGTGCTGAAGAGATACCCAGCCAGGCTCTCGGTTCTCTCACTGACCTGCATCTTTGGGCTCCTCCAGTTCCTAGTCATTGCAGCCTTCACCGAGGAAGACCTGAGCAGGTGGAAGGTGCGCTCAGGAGGGGAGCTCTTCACAATCCTCTACGCTGTATGTACCTGCGAATAGATCGAACGGGGAAAAAGCACACATGTATCATCTCGTTTGAGCTTAATGTAAAATACAATTTTCTGTATAGGGCCTGGTGGCATCTGGAGTTGCGTTTGCTCTGCAGATATGGTGCATTGACAGGGGAGGGCCGCTCTTCACAGCCGTCTTCCAACCGGTGCAGACCGTCGCCGTCGCCGTCATGGCTGCCATCATTCTAGGAGACCAGCTATACACCGGAGGGTAAGGACATGCATACACAAACAATATAACAGAATCACAGTAAAAAGAGAGTAAATCTAGACAGAACTAAATAAAAAAATACGGAATCACATATATCAGAGAATTAATTCATGCATTTCTCTGACGTGCCATCGGTCTGTACTTTGGCAGGATCATTGGTGCTGTACTGATTGTCATCGGCCTATACTTCGTGCTGTGGGGCAAAAGCGAGGAGAAGAAGACCAAGAACCAAGATTCGGTACAGGGAGGAGACATGACGAGGCATCTACTTGGGCGAGATGACCTGGCATGAAATGTAGTTAGAGAGCCTGTACCCGTCTTGGGGTTGGAAATGTATTGATGTGGGTGCTTGTACTTTTAACTGTTATAATCATGCAACCAAGAAGAATTAACGTGCCAGTGTGAAGCACCAGTGGTATTGCTATGAATCTGTGTAATAGACCTGTCTCAAGCTGTATATCGATCGTCCAATATTAAATCATGCCATTATCCATTCGAATCTTGGATTTAAGTCACTCCATTAGTGCGATCTCATATAAGTTTGTGTTAGAGATATGTCTGATTCAGATTTCATAGTCCATAGTCCTATGTAGCATTCACAGGACACATTACTGAATTATTTTATACAGAGCGTATACTGAACCAAACATGATATTACAGACATTAGAGTTCAAATAGACTGTATCGAGTCGAGTTTACAAAAGGGACTGAAGAGGCCAAATGAGTACAATACATAAAATGCAGAAACAGTAGCGGAAGCAAAAGGGTAGGGCACGTCCCTTCATAGACAAGCGACTGGGGCAACTCGTGTACGCCTGATATTAACCAATGACATGGAGAATATTGGTTATACGTAAGCACCGGTGGAGCCAGCTAGACTGAGGCAAGACCTAGACTAAGGATCTAAACTACTCTTTGCCATTGCCTTGACCATCGACACCTTGATCCTCGTAGTAGGCATAATCTTCATGATCCGCAGGTTCTGAGAGTTTAGGGAAAGAGCGAGGATGAGTACAACTTTCGTGCTCGCGAGCCACAACAACAGATGCAATAATATATATGCAAGTTTTAATCAAGGATGGCTCGGGTTCTATTATTTGTTCAAAGCAACATTACCAGTATTAGAAAGTCCTATCACTTAGTAATTTAACTAAATTATATTTTATTAAAGAGATTAATTGTGTAATATTTATAACAGCATAGGTTACCTCCACCTTATGCTTATTTTTAATGATGATTACATCCACCTAATATCAATAATGGGTAAGACTACCCATGAAAGATCCAAAACAAGGGCTAGGTGAGACCGACACATTATTCATCACACCCACAAAGTTTTATAAAATAGAACTAACTCTTGTAAGTCTCCATGTCCGCCCGTGACCGTGGGCACAGCTTTTCGAACAGTTTATTTCTCTACAGAGACTGTACACTTTACCCACAAGAGATAATTGTCTTGATATACACACATGTTTCCTTAGACATGTAGATCAAAGGAGATTACCGCAAGGCCTTTATGATGCATCCTTCAGTGTTAGTTGCACCCGCTAACCATGCCCCCCAAACCCCCTCTTGCGTCACACGGTGGCTTAAGCCAGCAACGGCTTACACCAGCGATACGACTCGTAGGTCTCTCTAGTGGCGCAACTCGCATTGGTGGATACAAATTATTTAGCCAAGTCGACACCATTATAGATTTGTGGTTGTACTGTTATACATTAGGAGGTCATCACAGAATTAAGTCCTTAGAATTATCTGGGCGGTTCATTCCACGTGCCAACCACATACCAACATATTTTGGGCTACATTAGTACCCAACCACATACCAACATATCTCGTGCTACATTAGTACCCAGCAACATACCCTCCATCATACCATCCGTCTAGATGTGGTATTAGCAAGTTTTTAGAGTTTTGAGAAATATAAACCAAATTATCTCAACCATACCAGTCATTTCCCCCAATGACTACCAAAACAAATTTTATGTTTAAATGGTGATGATTGGGGTAGGTAATACCCCGGTACTCAAGCAAGACTAGCATGATGTTTAAGAACAACTATAACTAGTAGGTTACCACTTAATTACTAGGGTGACAAGGATTAGGGAATTCAATTATCAAGAAAATGGTATAATAATTATTTAATCATCAAGTTGACATTTAACTATCTTAGTATATTTGACATACATTTGCACAAGAAATTAAAGCATGCAATTTCATATTTTAAAAGAATATTATTAGCATAAAATGTAGGTTCAATGTGATCAAAGTATTGACTCGCCTGGGTCAAGGGCTAGAGGATCTTGGTAATTTTGTGCTTGATCGAGATGGAGGTCTTCGGCTTCTTCGAACTCTACTCGGACGAGCGAACTAGAAAAAAAAATCAAGCAAACAAAATAAATAAATACAAAATAAATAATAAATGAACTCCAAATTAATAAAACTAGTACAAAAATGTAGATATTGAATATACAAATTTTTAGAGATAAAATTCATAATTTTTGGAGTTATAACGAAGAAGCTATGAATTTTTGAAGCTTTTCCAAAGAATTTTTAGTTAAAAAGAAAAATAGAAAAAACAGAGGAGAGAGAAAAGCCATATTGTTGACACATGGGGTCCCAGCGCACAGTCTCACGGTAGGGGTGTAAACTGAGCGAATAATTCCCGACCGACCAAATAAATGTGGACAAAATTAGAATTTTTTTTTTCCGGATATCTGGTTTTTTTTCTTCTCCGGATTCGAATACGGATTCGGTAATCAGATATCCGGTAAATTCAAAACTATCCGAAAAACAATTTGGATATATCCAAACAGTATCTGAACCATCGCTCCGCTCGGCGCTCGCACTCCCGCAGGCCACAGCCGCAGCCCCGCTCCCGAGTCCCGAGTCCCGAGTCCCGAGTCCCGACCCGCATACCAGCACCACGCCTGCGGCTTGCCTAACCCTAACCCTCCCTCAGTCCCTCGAGCAGTCAAGCACAAAAGCCTCAGACCTCAGCCACTCGTCGCCCGTCGGTCGTCGCCTCGCCTCCTCCCTTCCCCAATCCTCAGTTCCCCTCCCTCCCTCGTCGTCGCCGCCGCTCGATCTGGTGAGGCATTCGTTTCCTGCGATTTTTTCCGCCGGGTTTTTTTTGTGCTCCTGGGGTTACTTGCTTCGGCTCAAAGCGTGAGGGAGGGGTCGGCGAGCGGGCGCTGTCGCCTCTGGATCCGCTTCCTGTCGCTTCGGTGCTTGCGAATCGTGGGGGCCTGGAGCTGGGCCTCTGGGGCTTTGTGTTTTCGATTTATGATTTCTGAGGCTTGGATTTGGGGTTCTGGATCCGGGAGTTCCCGTGGTTCAGAACTTCCGATCGGTGAGAAGATTTGCATTTTTTTATTCAATGCGGCAGTGTGCTTGGTTTGGTAGCTCAGGCCAAAGATCTGTACTGACGGCACTAGAATTTAGTTTTGGGGGGTTTACTTTTTTCTTTCTGTTCTCTGATCTCATGATCTGTGCTTCCGAGTGTGTAAACTGTGAATGTTGCTGCTCTTATGAAATTTTATTATTTATTTTATACAAAAAGTCCAAAAATCATGCATAAATAGATTTCATATAGAATAAGCTCAAAAATACTTTTCTATTTATTTTCACTATGTCTTCTTAAAATTAAAATTTATAAGATGTTACAATTACACATGGGATTTGGAGCCAGTGAGATCAACATCCACATAAAACGCCAGAAGGGTTGTCCACTGACGCTAGCTGTATGGGCATATATTGAACTCTGATCATATTGTGATATCGATAATTGTAGCCAAAAGGAGACAAAAAGCTAGGCGACGGAATTTCTCTCACCAATCTAGACCGTCATGAGCAGCTGATCGAACTCGCAGAGAGTGTTGCATGCATGCGGCAGTCGGCAAACTAGATACATCTGCCTGTATAGCGTCGTGCCCGCGGGGCTTACGGAAGGCGGCGGAGCTCCGGCGAGCGGCGCGGCGGAGCGCGGGCACAGTTCGGGGTCGACGGCGGCGAGCTAGCTCGTGGCGTAGGCGTCGCGTCCAGCCGGACGATCGATGAGTTCCTCCTAGCTCGATCACGTACGTCGTCCGTCTCCATCCGCCGGTGGTACGCCGTCATGCTCGATGATCTCGATCCCACTAGATCTGATCGCGACTGCAACCAAGTTCACAAAATCTCTTTCCTCAATTCCCATCGCAAAATCATAGCAATGGCAGTACGTAGTTGTCTTTTCCCCCTTAAATTTCTTTTGCCGTCAGAGAACAACCGATCGATCGAACAAGAGTACATACATCGTATACGCATAAATCTACAATGGTACGCATTAGTGATCTGCTCGCCTTTTGGAGGACATGGTCGTCGATCCGTCGTGATCGACCTAATGACAGTGGCCATGACCAGCTGCTACATATCACCAAAGTTAAGATGAGACGACATTGCCAGGTGGGTCTAACGCTGTCTCCAAACATAGGATCGATTAACAGTAGGTAGTACGTAAACGCAACACATATGTACTAGTTATTAGCATCGACCCTCTTAATAAGTACTCTTGTTGCTGACGATGACATGACAGATTACGGGCAGTGTTCCCCAGCCGCACCGGGCTCATCCGACTAGCGCCTACGACTTGTCATGTTGGTAGGGTTTTAGCTTAGTTTCAACGTCTGGTACGTACGTCGTTCCAACATTGCCATGACATGATCGGCTATATATATCACCAAAGTTAAGATGCTGCTGTCGGAATTGCAAGAAGACATCTCTAGCAAGCTAGCTATTAGAGGAAAATTCTTTTAATATTAGTACAGAAATAACATAAGCTAGCAGATCTATGGCCCAACACACACACACACACACAGAGTTTGCGAGCCCAAGCTAACTTTGTCAAGGGCCGAAATTTTCGAGGTGGATCTGGGAAACTACTGGCCTCAAGTGTGGCCTTCCAAGTTCAACTGGAATCCCACAGGAAATGGGACGGATCCATGGAGGTAGAACTTGGGGGGTGTGTTTGTAATTTCCGATGCGCACACCTGGCCTCGGTGGATCCGCCCGACGGCGACTTCGACGGCGTAGCATATATTCCATTTTGGTCCTCCAGCTATTTGGCATTACTGTCTAATTGTATTTCTTAGCCCTTGCCTGAAATCTGAAAAACTTTTCATTCACTCTATGAAGTTTAATCTCGAATCAAATGGGCTACAACACGTACCAGCTTATTATCATATCATATATATATATATACATATCCAATTTAATTACATTTGAAAACATTGGAGTAAAGTGTTTTGTAGACCAGTGCTGTGTCTACCGAAAACACTTTCTGTACTATACTGACATGTCAGGGAGTCGGGTGAACATAGAGGTGAACTCCAGGGTTCGAGACATAAAAGGGCGCCCTAGTTTCTCTCGTCTGCCTGCCACCGACCAACCCACTTCTTATTTCTCCTCGTCGCGTCCGAACTCCCAAACGAACACACAAGCGATCGCATCGCATCGCACGCGCGGATCGATGGCGATGGTGACGGCCAAGCTCAGCTCTCCGGCCACCAACTGGCTCACTGGTGGCCGCACCCCGGCCGGCCCCCGCCGATCCGCGGCCACCCGCCGAGCCACGCTCATCCGCGCCGCCGCCGGCTCCTACGCCGACGAGCTCGTATCCACCGCGGTGAGCACCCCACCCTGTCGCCCTTCTGTTGTTTCCTCTAGGTGTCGGTCACTTGCTAAAGGATCTAACATTTGGATGTTGCATGTGTCGTATGTAGCGATCTACGATGATGGCTTCGTGTTGGTATCTAGCGATTCGTGATGGGGACTGTTCAGTAGGGTTTGGTGTGGGGGGAAAATCGAATTTGTTTGTTTTCCTCCATCGAAATTAAATCTAGATTAAACAAACCTTTTCACTATGTATCTGTTTGTTGCAACGCCCTGTAACAAGGTGATGTGGTGAGGTTCTAGGCTTCTAGCACAACGTAGAGTTCACAATCTTTTTCCACGCAATCAAAATTTCACTGATGAATGTTTAAGAAAGTAGATACGCTGTGTTAAGGATTTCTTCTGTTATTCAAGACAGCAAGCTGCATGATATGGAAAAACCAGTGATAGATAGGCCCAGTTACTTGGTTGCTTCTTGCACTTGAATCAGCCCAGATCAGGCCATGGTAAATTTGGTGGTATTGACCAGGTTTGCCCAGGTTTCCTCCTAGTCCCAGTTTACTAGACCTGGTCTCTCGTAAATTCCTAGCGGATAATGGTGAAATGAACTAGTGTGCTGTATAGATGCTGGCAGCCTGAGATGTTCCACATAGGCTATTGCTGGTTATTTCTAATTGTGCGATTCATTTCTGAGCTGATATGATCTTGGCTGTCTTTGGTTGGCTTGGCTTTTAACATAAAGTACAATAAGCTTGAATCTTAGGACAATTGTCCTAGTAGCAGTTAAAGGACATCATGTGATGCTATTGTTGCTCTCAAGATAGATTCTCAAATTCAAGGGTCATCATATTGTTTCAAGGGCAATACTGACTTCTTGTTTATATTTGGCTAAGTAGTTTAATTGGTAGATTGATGGGTGGAAATGCTGATTTACAATTGCTCTGCAAGGATTGCCTATGTGGAAAGCTTACTGGAAGTATTTAAGTATGTTTTTTAGTTTTAATCTTGATTGTTCAATTGATTGTTCAATTGTGCTGAACATGTTCTGTTTGCTTTCACACTATTTCCTTTGCATTATGCTTATGTTAGGGCTTATTTTATTTCAATTACAATGTTTCTGTTTCCGTTAATTGTCTATTAGTGCAAGCATGTCGTTATGCAAATAAACCATACTTTTAGATCTCTGTTTCAACTACTGAAACTAACACCGATGACTATGATTCGGTGAAGTTGGGTATGTCAACCTGGTCTTCTAAGCCATTTCCCATTTTCTCACAAGTGCACTTTCCTTCTTGGCTGCAATGCATTTTTCTATCGAGTTTCCGACTGCAATTCTAATGGTTCAATGTGTGCAGAAATCTGTTGCTTCCCCTGGGCGTGGGATCCTGGCAATTGATGAGTCGAATGCTACATGTGGAAAGAGACTAGCTTCCATTGGGTTGGACAACACGGAAGCTAACCGCCAGGCTTACAGGCAGCTTTTACTGACCACTGCTGGTCTCGGCCAATATATTTCTGGTGCTATTCTTTTTGAGGAAACTCTTTATCAGTCAACTACAGATGGCAAGAAGTTTGTTGACTGCTTGAAGGATCAGAACATCATGCCCGGTATCAAGGTTGACAAGGTAAGCACACCATGGTATGACAATTGTCATGTTCTTGTAGTCAACAAGACAGTTCTAGCGTTTTAATTCTTATTACTTGATGGTTTTTGTTGTGCCAAAAAGGGTTTGGTTCCATTGCCTGGATCCAACAACGAGTCCTGGTGCCAAGGTCTCGATGGTTTGGCTTCAAGGTGTGCTGAGTACTACAAGCAGGGGGCACGCTTTGCAAAGTGGTCAGTTCATACCCTCCTTACGCATTTGCTGACTAATTTTATCGGTATGCCCTTTCTAAACTTGCTATGGTATGTTGATCTTCTCCAGGCGGACTGTTGTTAGCATCCCTTGTGGCCCCTCTGCATTAGCGGTCAAGGAAGCGGCATGGGGACTTGCTCGATATGCTGCTGTTGCTCAGGTAACAATATGTACCGCTTGATATATGGAGCCTTGATGAGCAACTTTATCTGTTTCATTTTGATGGAACCCTGTATGTTTCATTTTGATGGAACCCTGTATGACAGCATAACCTTTCCTCGTCTATATTCATTGTGCACTTGTGCTGTTCTTGAAATCATATATCTCAGTTACGCTGCAGTGACTTCACATAGAATACATGGCATTTGAATTAGGTTAACACAAATTTGAATATATTTAAAATTTGTTGAATTGAAGCAGAAAAGAAAGCAGTAGTAACATCTTATAGTTGTAACAAATTTATACAACCCAACGTGTGTAAATGCTCTGCTATTTTGCACCCAGAAATATTTTGTCATCATTGCTCAGAAAGTTTCAACCTGAATAATCTGCAGGACAATGGTTTAGTGCCAATTGTGGAGCCAGAGATCCTTCTTGATGGAGACCATGCGATCGAGAGAACTCTTGAGGTGGCAGAGAAGGTGTGGTCTGAGGTGTTCTTCTACCTGGCCCAAAACAACGTTCTGTTTGAGGGTATCCTGCTGAAACCCAGCATGGTCACCCCTGGAGCTGAGCACAAGGAGAAGGCTTCTCCAGAAGCTATTGCGAAGCACACGCTTGCAATGCTGAGGAGGAGAGTGCCGCCTGCTGTCCCTGGAATCATGGTACTGTCCCGACTCTTGAACCATTCTAGCTTCTGTACTATCTCCACACAAAATCAGAGTAAGAAATGGCTATAACTCAACCGATTTTTTCTGCAGTTCCTTTCTGGTGGACAGTCCGAGGTGGAGGCAACCCTGAACCTGAACGCGATGAACCAAGCTCCGAACCCGTGGCACGTGTCCTTCTCCTACGCTCGGGCTCTCCAGAACTCGGTGTTGAAGACATGGCAGGGGCGCCCCGAGAGCGTGGAGGCAGCGCAGAAGGCACTTCTGGTGCGAGCCAAGGCGAACTCGCTGGCGCAGCTCGGTCGCTACACCGGGGAGGACGAGAGCGACGAGGCCAAGAAAGGAATGTTCCAGAAGGGCTACACTTACTAACGAGGAAGCAAATACTGCCATGAGACAATACATCATCATTTCGCGTGACTGTTTTTTGAACACTGGAGTGAATAATCACCAGAATGCTTGGTGTCAACGACTGTTAGCATTGTTAGCAGTGGAGAGACCTTAGGGTTGCCTGAGGTGTCATTATTTCGATTTGAGGAACAAACTTTACTCTATGCATGCGTACTCTGCTAAATTCTCGTACTATTTTCACGTAGTAAGTCCATCCCTCCTCGTGGGCCTGAATCGGTGGATGTGATAAAGGAAAAGATAGCCATGGGCCGTGACTTAAGAAGTCTTCGGCCCATTTGTCAATGCGATTGGGCCCAACTCGACACAGGAAAAAGCGCTCAGCGCACCGTCTTGGGTCCCACCTGTCTATCCAATCACGGCCCTGCCGGGCCCAAACAACCGTCCATCTTCTCACGTTGGAAGCTGAGGCCACGTCGCCCTATTCTCGATACACCAGCGAGCGCGTGAGGGCCCACTGTTCATAAGGCTGCCCTACATGTCAGAGGCACAGATCTCCCGCTGCCCTTTTCTCACCGCCATTTGCACCCGCTCCACCCTCGCTCCCTCGCCTCGCCCACCCCCACCCCCACCCCCCGCAGCACAGCCGCCACGCCCCGCCACGCCCCACTCTTCGCTTCGACACAGATCGTGTGCAGTGGGTATTCACACTGCATATCTTGCAGTGGCCACATCTGAGGCATCCATCGCATTAGAAACGGTCGAGACGAGGGGTTCTACTGCGCTTTCTCTCGGGCAATCGTGAAGGCATTCTTGGAGGGAAAATTCCATGGCTTTGGCGCCATTTCCACAAGACCCCGGCGGAGGTCCAGCTCGAGCGCAGGGAGGCCGGCGATTTGCCGCGTCCTGGACGCCCAGGACACCTCCTCACCAAACCCCGCCACCCCGACCGAAGCCGAGCCCGATCGCGCCGCTGCCTCAGCGCGCCACGAGGTCGCCTCTCCCTCAGACGCTGTCGTGGCGGAGGCACGCGTGGACGACGCTACCGACGAGGCCGCCTCGATGTCCTCCGGCGGGCCCTCCGCCGCCCAGCAGAGGTCCAACGACGACGCCGAGGCGCGCGCGCCGGAGCGAGAGCAATGGCGCGCGAGGGACGCAGCGAGTCCGGCGGCGGCGACAGCAAGCTCGAGGAGTGGCCGCCCGGCGACGTGGGCTTGCCCTCGCAGAGCATGCAGGTGAAGGGGCGGCAAACCACTCCCATGGCGCAAACCACTCCAGCAGCTGCAAATGATGGTGCCATGGATGACGCCCAGCAGGTGCTCGAGGAATCGCCTACAAGGTTGTGCTAATCCTTTTTCAAAGCTACCTAATCGGCCTCTGATAGTTGAATTAAGTTATTGAAATGTCTTAAGAATGTTATGGAAACACAATATTTGGATTTTATCTGGTTGGGTCTTTTGATTGTACTAACTAAATATAGAACTGACAATATTTATAACTACTGGGATGGTCAGCAAGTCCTTTTGGATTCCTAAAATCGTTATGACTTTTAGCGTTGTTGATGAGGCTTGGAAGTTCGGGTCGATATGGTGGTAGGATGGGGTTTGATGTTCTAAGTGCTATGCAAACAAGAGTAGTCTCGATGGATTAATAACAACCTCAGAGGTTTGTTTGTTCAAATCAAGGTTCTCGGGTTGAAGATAAGAAGTTCTCAGTTTGCAAGCGAAATAGGGCGCATACAAGAACATGTTGCATGGTTCGTATGGGCATTACTTTAGAAAGAGAAAATGGGATTTACAGAGTACATGACTTATTTGTTGAGCACAACCACATTCTTCAGACTGCACAAACAAGTCATCTGATGCCATCACAGAGAAGCATTTCTAAGCATCAAGCTATTGATATTGATTTGGCTGATGATTCTGGAATTGCTCCTAAAGCAGCACATGAGTTTCTTGGTCGATATGTTGGTGGATCAACTAACCTTGGTTACACCCATCGTGATCATAAGAATTATCTGCGTACTAAACGTCAAAGAGAGATGTTGTATGGTGAGGCTGGAAGTTTGCTAAAATATTTTCAAGATAAAGTTGTGGAGAATCCCTCATTTCAATATGCAATACAAATGGATTGTGAAGAGCAGATATCCAATATTTTTTGGGCTGATGCAAAGATGATTGTTGACTATGCTCACTTCGGTGATGTCATCACATTTGACACTACATTTGGAACCAACAAAGAATATAGACCGTTTGGTATGTTTGTAGGTTTCAACCAATTTAGAGAAACTGTGGTTTTTGGTGCAGCTTTGATGTATGATGAGACTTTTGAGTCATTCAAGTGGTTGTTCAATGCATTTTTATCAACACATAACCAAAAGCAACCTCAAACGATTTTCACTGATCAGGACATTGCTATGGGAAAGGCAGTGGCTGCGGTCTTCACTAGTGCTTGGCATGGTTTATGTACTTGGCATATATCACAAAATGCATTAAAGCACTTGAGTTCTCAGAATGAAGAAGAGTCCGAAGATGAGGAAGAGTCAACCATCCTAGCGATTTCAGCCTTGCATGTTTGAGTATGAACAAGAGGCAGATTTTGAAGAAGCGTTTGATGCTATGAGAGAGAAAGTTAGTAAATCAACTTGGTTGGACAGCATTTACATGTTGAAACATAAGTGGGCTGAGTGCTACATGCAGGGGGTTTTTTCACTAGGAATGCGAAGTACACAACTAAGTGAGAGCTTGAATAATGCACTGAAAGGCCATTTAAAATCAGATCTTGATATCATTAGGTTCCTAAAGCGTGTGGAGCATGTTGTTCAAGACAAGAGAGAGAAGGAGTTATGTCGAATTTGAATCCGTAAAAGCAACCAAGGATTAGGATGATGGCACCTATATTGATACAAACAAGTATGATTTATACACCTCCAATATTTGAAGTATTTCAAGCTGAATATGAAAAGTGCTTGGCTGCCTACACAACAAGTTCAAATGCAAGTAATGAATTTGTCATTGCAATTGGAGCTGCTAGAGGGACATTGAGAAATGAAGAAGAGCGCGAGGTTATTGTCAACCCAAATTTCAAAGAAATGGTCTCATGTAGTTGTCGACTCTTTGAGAGAATTGGAATATTATGCAGTCACGCATTGAAAGGTCTTGATTTGGTGAACATTAAGCATTTGCCTGAACCATACATTTTGAAACGATGGACTCGAGATGCAAGGTCAGGTATTGTCCAAGATATGAATGGGAAGAAAATAGTGGAAAATCCTAAGTTAGATGCTACACTTCTAAGACAAAAATCTTTGCAAAATATTCACTCCATTGGCTTCACGAGTCACGATTTTGAAGACAGTTATTTGCTTGTGGAAGAGACACTTCATACTGCTAGTAAGAAAGTTGAAGAAAGAATCAAAGGAACTCCTAACATTAATGCCGAAAACTCTAGTGTTCAAGAAACATTCAGCTTACCTGAACAATATACACATGTGGCTGGTCTAAAGAAGAAAGAAAAGCCAAAAGGTGGATCAAAACGAAAGAAATCTTGGATCAAAATTTGGAAGAAAAAGAAAACAAAGGAACAAGAAGAATACAAGCAAGCCTATGCAACACGAAGATGGAAATCATGTTCCAGAATCTCAAGCATATGAATCAATTTCTAGTTTTACCCAAGTTCTTATGGTATGCTTATTACACTCATCTTTTTCCATGAAAATAGCATTGTGTGTTTTCACAATAACTTGGTATTTTCTTCTTTACTTTCTCAATCTTTATTTTGGTCTTTGTACACCTCTCTTTTCAGAGTTCAAATCATGTTCAAAATGTCAGCAATCCTTACTCTTTGAAAGGGATAGATGGCTGGGAATTTTAGCAGGCTGTGTATTGACCGGACGCATGGCTTTGTTCAAAATGTCAGCAATCCTTACTCTTTGGAAGGGATAGCAGGATGTCAGCAATTCTTTTGGGTGATAGAAGATTTTGTATATGAAATGGGAAAGAGAACCTTCTTATGTGCAAAAGGTTCCCATTAATCATACTTTCTTTTGTATTAAGCATATGCGCTTTGTGCATGCAAGGTCATTGATGGTTGATGCAAGCTTTTGTATATGAAATTAGAAGTAGAGAACCTTGTTATATAGAAAAGGATCTCAGTTTAGCAAGTCTTTGTTATATGCTAGCTTTTGTATTGAACTCTCAAACTGCAGCAAATGTATGCAGCTTTGTTCCATTTAATTGCATAAAAGATGTATGAATTCTCTTCTCTGCTCTTTGTAATTTTTTCCTAAAAGAATGAGAGTCTAACAGCAAGCCTTGGGGAGGGAAGGAGAAGGAAATATGGCTTTGATCCTAGCCATTGATGGCCTTTTGAATGGATCAGATGCAGCTACTGCATATCTTACAGTAGCAGTTGCCACTGCATGTGATCCAGGTCCTCTTCGCTTCTGCACCACTCCCCCCCCCGTCCCCACGGCCACCGCCGTTTGCTCGCCGGAGCCGGAGCATTTCACGCGCAAAACCCCCGCGAAACAGCGGAACCTCGAGCCGGCCTTTCCCCGCCGCGACACAGCTTAAGCGGAGGGGGTTGCATGAGATACGTGAGCTTGCTGCGGCGGCGGCGCGGGCGGTGATGTTCCTGGCCTCCGTCCTGAGGGGTCGCCTACGCCTCCTCCGCCCGCCCCGCTCCCCGATCATGCCCTCTCCTTACTTCCTCTCCCGAAACCCTAATCCTAGCCCCACCAGCTCGACCCCTACTAGTCCCCACCCCCACCTCTCCTCGCCCTCCGCCCCCGCGGCCATGAGCACCAGCGGCGTCTACGTGCCGCCGATGCGGCGCCTCCGCTCCGTTATCGCGTCCACCAACGGGAGCCTCGCGCCGCCGCCGCCTGCTGCGGCACAGGCGCAGCCGGTGCGGACGCTGGAGTGGCGGGCGGACGGGCGCTCACTCAGCTCGCCGTCGCCTCCCCCGCCACGGCCGCCGCCGCCCCAGCCAGCGCCCTTCCGCCAGCAGAGCGCCGGGTACGCTCGGTACGCCTATGATGATTTCTCCGAGGATGACTCCGATCGGGAGATGGACCACACGTCTGTATCGAGCAAGGTGAATGCCTTGGTGTGCTCATGGTATTTGTTTTTTGAAACTTGGGCAGGAGCACTGCCATTCATTGATAGAAGAAGGAAAAGAACAAAGTTCAGTTCAGCCCGGTTACAAGAGCCGAGCAAACAACATGCAGAAATTGACTAGGAACAAACTGAAAATTCAAAACAACACCAAACAGGAGAACCTAGCTGAATGCTGATCTGAGATTGCTCATGCTATTGTGTCTCACATATTAATACGAAATAGATTAGTTAAAACTCAAGTGTACTAGACCATCAAATCAAAATATTCTCTGCCATTACCCAGTGATGCATGGTGGTGGTCAGCTTTTGTTGCATTTTATTATGAGTAGCTTACGCTTGCACGTATGCTGTTTTTCATGGTATGCATGAGGGACTTATGCACAATGTAAACATAGAGAAACCACGGATCCCTGTATCTATGTTCAATGCATTTAGGGATAGAGAAATAAAAAGCATAAAATAGGTAGAATGCCCACGGAAATGTTTCAAAATCGTAAAATTGTGAGAATCACATGAAATGTAAGCGTCCTACATATTCAGTTTGGACATTGTATGTGTGTGTCTTCTATTCGTCCTATTGTATACGTAACATGATTCTGGTACAATTCTGGAGAGCAGAATATCACTCATTCAAAAAATTATAAGAATGACCTTGGAATAAGTTTGCAAAATGCAATGCTTTGAGTGTTGGAATGAAAATTTCAATCTTTCTACGTGGTACTAGTGCTTTTCAGAAATTTATAATGCGGTGGTCAAAGTGGAATGTTTCTTGCTGGCTTACCCAAAAGTTTTACTTTCATTGCCCATCTTGTGGCTAATGTGCATTTGAATTTTGAAGTGATGTAAAATTCTGAAGTGTGCTTATATTGCTTGAGCAATTTCCCCCATTTACGTACCTGGCAAATCAGATAATGAAGATCCTCTTTTCTTCTTTAGCGCTTCATTACTAACATTTTGAGGACATTTCTCTTGTCTAGTTTTATTAAATGACAACAATGAAATGAAATACTGTCACATCTCCAAAGAGAGAACAAAGACAAACACATACAAAAAAAGAGATAATGATGGCCTGTACGTGTCTGATCTTTTTGGTGGTCTTTTGTAGAAACAGTAGCAAGACTTGATATTTGATAGATTTCTTTTCATTTTATAGCCTTGCCAAACAGAATCTTAACATGCTTTGGGTGTGCTAGCATTCGTATGTTTCACGGCATATCCCTACGTTTTCCCATAGTAATATAGTATACTGTTTACATCAACACATATTGAACTTGGTTATAAAATCAAGCTGAAAGCTTTAGGTAGAGTGGGTTTGAAATGAAAATGAATAGATGTAATAAATCCAGAGAAGATTGTTAGTTGACCAGTAAATCTGGAGATGATTTCTACTTCGAGTCACAATTTGATCTCCATTGGGGACTTTTAGTTGCCTGGGGTAGTAACCTCCCTCTTATATCCTTTTTATGATTTGTTTGGCAAGGCTGTGTGGTTGGTTGTTGAGTTCTGCTGGAGCTCTGTGGAAATGGTGTTGTGAAGAGAAACAACTGAACGATTGGCTTCTCTTTTGCACAAGTTCTGTAAGCCACAAAAATTTGTGTGGACTTTTGTTAATAGTTTCTTAATGTAATTAGTGATTTAACTGCTTATATAAACCTTTCAAGATAGCTCTAAAATTGGAATGGAGCTGTAATAGCAATATTTATCATCAACTTTCAGAAGAAATAACTGCCAAAATTAGGAAAAAGAAAAGGAGGTTTTCCCCCAAAAGGAAAATCTTATTTGTTTTGGTAAGATTAGCATTTTTTCTTCAATATGAGTTGGACAAAATACTGCAACTACAAATAGCTCAAATGTTATGGATATTGGGATGACACTCTTCTGCAATTTTTTGCATGTCAAAATATTTGCTTCTGAGTTTTTGTGGAAAGGATTAACATTCCTTTTGCTGTTTCATGTCAACTCTATTTAAAAAATGCTTACTAAAATAAAGGAAACATTTGGTCCAACACAAAATGTTATGATGTATCTTTTGGGCTTGTTGCTTTAATTTTGTGTCATGTATGTTCTTTACAGTTGTATTCAATAAAATTTCCAGGGTGCATCCACTTTAGATAATGTTGATGAATGGAAATGGAAACTTCACATGCTTCTTCGGAACGATGATGAGCAAGAGATTGTCTCAAGGGAAAGAAAGGACAGGCGCGATTTTGAACAACTTGCCCAACTGGCAGATCGAATGGGTCTGCACAGGTACTTCATTGCCCCTTTGATATTCTGATACTGCATAATCTTTATCGCCTATCTGATGATAATTTACATTATGGCAGCCGTCAGTATTCCCGGGTCATTGTGTTTAGTAAGGTTCCCTTGCCTAATTATAGATCAGACCTTGATGACAAAAGACCTCAAAGAGAGGTATGTTGATTGTCCTTGTAGCTTAATGGTTGAAGTGTGTGCGCGTTACTGCCTTGTTCATCGATGTTGGCTAAAATATTTGCTTTCTAGGTATCTATACCTTCTGGCTTGCAAAGAGAAGTCTATGCGTTGCTTGTAGACTATCTTGCACGGAAGAGAACAAACAGTGGGAGTTTTCCTAATGCTGCCTTCTCAAGGTCGAGCAGCACAGACAGTTTTGCTACTGATGAAGGCTTCTTTGAGCAGCAGGATAATCATGCTTCAACTAGTGCTGTGATGGAGAGAATCCAAAGAAGGAAAAGCCTACAGTTGCGTAACCAGCAGGCTGCTTGGCAGGTTTGATTATATGCAGTAGACTACTTGCTGTTTACTTGTTAGTTTTTTTTCCCATGGGGTTGGAAGTTTCCTGTTATGACATATACATTGGAAGTGAAGTTTTATGGTTAATCTTAAGTCTCAAAAAGTGTATCACAATATCATTGCCGATCGCTGTGCCATACTCGAGTGGACTGGTTGCATCTGAATGTTTGTTAGCATTGGTAGTTGGTGCTCTGTCTGTTTGATATTATATGTCATCATCGACTTTTTATGGTCTTCGAGATGCAGCTTTGACCAATCCCCATAATATTTGGCAAAATATTATAAACTGAATAAATTATACTTTTGAGGAAGTACTTCAGAGTTCAGACAATAGATCTATTATGTTATCTTCCGATCAATCTAAATAATGTGTATACATTAATGACTGAGAATGTGATATGAAGGGAGTATTAAATTCTTCACCTTACCTAGATACGCTGTTGAGATGTACTACTGCATATGTTACTCACAGTTTCATTGTATTCTTTTAATGTGTTTATTACTTTGTTCTGTCTATGATATATAAAGATCTATTTTCGTTGGGTTTGTTTTCATGTTAGATGGTACTGCGCTTCATGTAATACTATGTCAACATTGATTACTTAATTGATCATCTAATTAACGAGTATAACTGGTCCCAAAGTTTGCTTTACAGATGAGCATCATAACCATGCTCGTGTTTGGAAACACCTTGCTCACAAATTGGTCCAGTTAAAAAGTTAGAATTTTTAACACGTATAAATGAGGCAATGAGCAGGATTTTAACGCATTTTGAATCACATCATGTTGCAGTTTCTGGTGACAAGTTTGATTTTAGCACCGCTAATTTGATATTATATTTTCCTGCCCCGGTTGACGAAGCTTCTCTCCTTTTCAGGAATCACGTGATGGTCAGAGCATGATGGAGTTTCGCCGTGGTCTTCCTGCTTATAAAGAAAGGCAAACATTATTGGAAGCTATATCTCAGAATCAGGTCCTGTTCTTGTTATAGATATGTGTTTGTTTGTGACAAACATATCAAGTACTCCCTCCATTCTCAAACACTTGGCATTTTAGGGTATTTGAGAACGGAGGGACTGCTAAATTATGAACAATTGTTATTTAGATGAGTTACAGCAAGAGTTGAAGAAGAAATACAATGAGAGTTGAGGCTTGGTCGATGATGGATTTTTCAAAACCCCAATTCTTTTGTTTGTAATGACGAACATGAAGTGATGAAATCATAGCATGCATATAGGAAAACAAGCATTAAACTAAGTTATCTAGCTAACCAGATTACCAATTTTACTGCTTTGAAGCCAATTAATGTACTTATCAATGTAAAAAGAGATATCTTCTACTTAATCTCCGAAGCTTGAATAACTATTGAGGTAATGGTTCTGCCCTTTATTGATGTATTTTTTTCTTTTATCTATCAGATATATTTGCCTATTTTTGTCTGTTCTACTTTTACTTTCCAATTTCCAATTTTTTTTAGATGTGCATTATTTCCATTTATCTGGGAAAGCCAGTAAATCATATTGTTTTGTTATTCAAGAAATTTGATCTTAAGAGCATTTTTAGCCAAATATCTTTTAGATTTGTTAGTACAAAAGCTAAAACTTCTGATTAGCTCTTTCAAGTATCAAGATAATTGAGTGCTAACATATGTCTTGTTTGATTGAACAGGTGGTTGTAGTTTCAGGTGAAACAGGCTGCGGTAAGACGACACAGCTGCCACAATACATTTTAGAATCTGAAATAGATGCTACTCGTGGTGCTACTTGCAGTATTATTTGCACTCAACCAAGACGAATATCAGCTATTGCTGTTTCTGAAAGAGTTGCTGCTGAAAGAGGCGAAAACATCGGTGAATCGGTGAGCTACTTGTACCTGTAGAGTGAGAAAAATTATTTTCCATGCTGGGATTACGGTTTTGTGGTTGCCAATGGGGAACCTGTTGATATTCTTGTTGGAGGATGCTGCCCAAGATAGCTATTGCTGTTTATGCATAGGTTGCCGATTGGCCAGTAGTCCAGTGCTTCAGTTGGCTTAATTATATTAAATTTTCTTATAGTTTGTGGCATATATTTTTTTCTTCACTTTTACTTAGGTGATCTGATGAAAAGGGTTACACTCAGCTTAACAGCTCTTGCAAAGCTTAGTGAGTTACTCTGGTTTTCTCAATCCTGATAAAGGAGTCCTTATTGTAGGTTGGCTACAAAGTTCGATTGGAAGGAATGAAAGGAAGGGATACACGCCTTCTTTTCTGCACCACTGGAGTCCTGTTGCGGAGATTGCTGGTGGACAGAAACTTGAAAGGTGTTACCCATGTTATTGTTGATGAAATCCATGAACGGGGCATGAATGAAGGTCCGCATTAGTCACAATAATTGAAAACTTGTATTAGAAAAATGGTGCCAGGCACTCAGGTAGACAGTGTTATGCTAATTATTTTTGGGTCTTTGTGCTAGATTTTCTTCTTATTGTCCTAAAGGACCTTCTTCCACACCGACCCGAGCTAAGACTTGTATTGATGAGTGCAACCCTTAATGCTGAGCTATTCTCTTCATACTTTGGTGGAGCACCCATGATACATATACCTGTAAGATATTTTCTAAAGACTTTTCCACTCTCATCTTTGTCATTTTCTCAGTCTACAGGCATCAGTTCACTGTCATCTTTTTAATCGTCTTGATCTATAGCTTTGTTGTAATCTTGAACAAAGATAGTATGTCATAAAAATGTCTTATCGTACCTGCCAGTGTGACAGCCATACTGCCATATGCCTTTTGCTTTTATGCGGTATACCAGCTATGCTGCTGCTTTATTTGCCAATAGAACTGGTAGGCACGCACTAGCATGCCACTGGTGGCAGCATATTGGGCTCGTCTATAAATATTGTTTCATAATGCTAAGTTAGTAGTTTTTGTTGCAGTATAAACTGTATGCTTGCAGTACTAAGTTGTGTTGTGGGTTGATATGGTAGTTCATGTTGAGATGACTTGTTTTGCTGTTTTAATTTTGCTTTTGAGTTACATCCTATGATGCACAGACACAGATACGTCGACATGACACTGACACCGACACGGGGATTCACTATTTTCCCAAAAATGCCAATACTGCGACACGACTATATATATTTAAATAATAAAAATAAATTACACTGTATTATTTATCATTTTTCTACATGCTTGTCAAATTGAAATAATGTAAAGTGTAAAGTAAACTAGGTGATGAGTCACGGCGGCCCGATCTTCCGATAGGTTCGATTTGGTTCGTCGTGAGGACGTTGACGCTTTGAGGCTTCCGACCAACAGATCGTCACCTCGCAATTCGCTACACCCGCACGCCTGTCGTTATCGACCACGCTTGCACGCGATCGACCTTACCACGAAGGTTGTTGTTCCTGCAAGCAATCGAAGCAACTCACAAGAACAAGATAGATGCAATCTGAATTGTATTGCGGATATGGATGAAGTTTACAAGTGGGGTTCCTCAAACCGATAATCGGCGAACCGCAATTGGCGAAATAATCTAAGAAAACCCGCCTCTAACTATGGCGGCTCAGATATATATAGGGGAACGTGAGGAGGTCGACCTAGGGTTGTGCGGTAGTGGATGAAGCGTACACAACCGGACTCACCTCGTTACGCTTACAAAGTCTTATTAGTTTCAAACGGTGACGCAAAGACCTTGTGTTGCGATTTCGTCGAAGATCCGGTCGTAGGACCGGTCCTAGGTGGTCTTGAGGAGTCCATGCTATCTTTGGTCGTAGGTTGTGTCCAACGAGTCATCGCTCGCTTTTCGGTCGTAGATTGCTCCAATCGAATCAACTAGTCGTAGGTCTTCTTGTAGTGGTCGAGATCTTCTTGCGCGGGTCGAGACCTTCTTGAACCGGTCGTAGTCCTAGATTCTGATCGATTAAGTGACGTGCTCTAGCTCTTGTCATAGGACCGTAGTTCAAAGACCTGATCCGGAGGTCTTGTGTCGTGCGTGTATCCGAAGGAGGATGTCCTCATCATACTCCCCTCTTGAATTGGAGTCGCCCTCGACTCAAGCTCATCTTCTTCTCCTGTATGGTTTCAAATCAAATGTTAAATGTGGGCTAACCCCAAAATCTGCAGTAATTCTAACCGATATGCATTATCATTTATCTTCTTAATTATCTTAAACGGTCCTGCACTCTAGGCATCAACTTTGATTTTCTTAATTCCTAAATCTATCCTTTCTCAAATGAACCCAAACTAAATCACCGGTTCAATTTTGACAACTTTCCTACCTTTATTTCCAAAGAACCCTATACTTTTCACCATACGCCTATATTCTCTTTAGTGGTCTCATGCAACTTGAGAATAAATGCAAGACGCTTCTTAGCATCTAGATTTATTTTTTCAGAGGTTGGTAAAGGTAGTAAATCAATAGGAGCACGGGGGTTAAAACCATACACTACCTGAAACGGACTTACCTTGGTGGTGAAGTGTACTGACCTATTATAAGCAAACTCAATATGCGGTAAACACTCTTCCCACATCTTCAAGTTCTTTAAAACAGCCCGCAACATGGTGGATAGCGTATGGTTGACAACCTCCGCTTGTCCATCGGTTGGGGATGACACGTAGTAGAAAATGCAGCACTTTGTCCCCAATTTATTCCAAAGCGATCTCCAAAAGTGGCTCAAAACTTCGCATCGCGATCCGAAACAATAGTATTGGGCACTCCATGTAAGCGAATGATTTCCCCACGGTCCAAAAGATCTTGGACTTGTCGCTGAATTTCCTTAGTCTCCTCTGGATTGGTCCTATATGCAGCACGGTTTGGCAAAGTCGCTCCTGGGATCAAATCAATTTGATGCTCTATCCTCGAATAGGTGGTAATCCCGGGTACCTCACCGAAATACATCCACATACTCCCGCAAAGGTTAGCAACAAAGCAGGAGGCAAAGAGCTAGCTATATCCTCAAGCGAATATAAGGTATTTTTGCCTATCAAAGCATAGTATGGCAGCTCATTATTATAGATTTCAGCAAGTTCAGATTTAGTGGCAATCATAACACATCCCTTCAATTTAATTTCCTCGGACTTAGGACTAGATGCCACTTTCTCCCTTTTGGGCGGAAAACACGCTTTGCTACTTGCGATTTTCGTAATCATGCTTATCTGTTTCTTTCATTTTTAGCGCTCTTCTTCATCTTTCAAAATCTCACCGTGTCAAAGGCAACAACTTAATCTTCTTACCCTTATGTGAAAATGAGTAGGTATTAGCTCTACCATGGTGCAAAACATCATTGTCATATATCCAAGGTCTACCGAGCAACAAAGAGCATGCTTGCATAGGCACGATATCAAAGTCAGAACTATCTTTGTAATTACCTGCTGAAAATTGCACTTTCACAACTTTGTGTACCTTTAATTTACCACACGAATTGAACCATTGGATGTAGTAGGGACGTGGGTGTGGTTGTGTGGTCAAGCCAAGCTTCTCGACCATCTCGGAGTTTGCAAGGTTGTTGCGCCTCCTCCATCAATGATGACTCGCAGCTCTCCCTTCACGAGAAATCCAGTGCAAAACAAGTTGTGCCGTTGATTTTGCTCCGCCTTCCACTTGTGCGCCAAAGACTCGCTGCGCAACAAGGCTCACATGATACTTGGTGTCAACAGCAGCTACTTGTTCCTCTACATCATCAACATCACTGTCTATCTCATCTCCTCCACCTGCAATGTTAGCTGCATGTACATATTCGTCCTTAATATCACTAGTACTTACATAACCACCGTCTTTGGTGGCAAGGTATGCTCATTGACCGGGCGATCCTCATGACGTGCCCCATTCCCTTGCAACGGTGGCACACAATCCCGAAGGTACGACCGGTAGAAGCAACCGACGAAGAACTCTTGGTGGTGCACGCACACTAGTAACTTTACTTACCTCGGTGCATGTGATATGGTCGGAGGTGCTTTTGAACGCGCCTACTCGTGGAGGGGGCAGCAGATCGTAGTGAAGGTGGGCTGTTTTGGCTTGCCCCAAGACCGGTCGTGGTGTAGACATGCTCCCAAAGTTGTTCCTTGACCTCTGTTGTCGTCCCTGCAATTCCTTTTCTGCCAAACATGCAAGTTGGAACAATCTAGGGACGCTATCGTATTCTTTGTAATCCACTATGTCCCGAATTTCACGCCTTAATCCTCCATAAAACGTGCCATTGCGCTTCTTCATCCTCAATAATATCACAACGCAACATGCTAATTTGTAGCTCGTGATAATATTCTTCTACGGATCTATTACCTTGGTTTAAGCGCTGTAATTTATTACGTAAATCACGTTTAAAAGGTGGGACAAATCTGTTACGCATAGCAACCTTTAACCCATCCCACGTAGTAGGCGCTAATCCTTCGGTGCATACCCTATTCCACCAAATGATGGCAAAGTTTTTAAATTCACTTGTGGCTTGCCTAACTCTATGCACTTCGGGAACTAAGTGAGCATTCAATTTCATTCTCCGTCATCTCCCAATCTAGATAAATTTCAGCATCATAAGCACCCGCAAAAGATGGTATAGAGAACTTAACTTTAGCATATGGATCATCATGGGCATTATGTTGCTGAAAATTGTTACCTCTCATACCTTGACGGTTGAAGTTCGGCAGGTTCCGTTGTCGTGCTTCAAAGGTGTCGTGGTCGTGCATCTCATTATCAAACTCATGGTCATGGGTCGCACCATGAGGTTCCACACGACCGGTGTTTGGTGGTCGGTTCACCATTCTTTGAGGCGTGTAGTGAGCGCCGCAATACTATCGCTGATTGAGCGTTGTAATGTGATCGTGGTAGCTTGAAGCTTCCTGTCGATGTCCTCATTAATGAGTGCGTTGTTCATCCAAGAGCGTAATGAGCTCTTCCCTCAAAACACACTCTTGCGCATCCAATCCTTCACCTGACATGGTTAGTAGTAGACAAAAGACAACACAAAAGTATTATTCCTATCACTACTAGGTGGTCGGAGGATGGAATCACACACTCACAAGCGCCTTACCAAGCTCTTATGAGTTTCTTACCAAATTACAAAGAAAGCGTCCGATCGGAGAAGGTAGGATGTACGACTACTACGGAGGCGAATGCGAGGATCCAACTGAGGGCCGAAAGTATGTGGAGCTCGGATAGGCAATGTTTAGTAGCAAGGAATAGCAATAATGAAATCAGATTAGCAAAGTCAATAAAAGTCCACAAGACTCGCCACGATTCTTTGGTCCAAATGCGTTCCTAGAACTAGCTCAAGCAAACGGAAGGATAGGGTAGATACAAACACAATCGGATCAAAAATCACAAAGTAACTTTTTTTTTCACTCTTTGCTTTCTTGCTTTTTTTTTGTTTTTTTGCACTCTTTGCCTTTTTTTTTTGGACTGCAAAAACCCAACCTAGGTTTTTTTTTTTTTTTTTTTGCGAATGTGACCTTGACTCAAAACTCTTCAAAACCCTTTTCTGGGTCTATGGATATATATGGGTTACAAACTTTTTCTGGAGAGCAGGGGTAAAAAGGTAATTAAAAGATTCTCTCTCTCTCTCTCTCTGAACTTTAGCTATGGGAAAAATCCGACCAGTCGATTGTTTCCGACCAGGTGGAGAAGCCGAATTCGAGTAGGTGGTCGTATGGGGGTGGTGTCTCGGTGATCGAATCCGACCAGGGTGGAGAAGTCGAATTCGAGTAGGTGGTCGTATGGGGGGTGGTGTTGTGGTCGTATTGGGGGTGGTGTCTAGATGATCGAAACAGCAAAGACTCGACGCTAGAAACTAGATTACGACGACTAGACCAGCAACAAAGACACCGACGATGGACTCGAATTCAACAACGCTAAATCGAAAACACAATTGCGAAGGCACAAAGTGGTTTGACAATGGAATAATTACGATCTAAAACTTTTGTAGGGCAATTTTCGGACTCTAGGTGATGGAACAAAACTCACAAAAAGGGATAAACGAAATTACCTAACGGCAACCTTAGCTCGATACCACTTGATGAGTCACGGCGGCCCGATCTTCCGATAGGTTCGATTTGGTTCGTCGTGAGGACGTTGACGCTTTGAGGCTTCCGACCAACAGATCGTCACCTCGCACTTAGCTACACCGCGACGCTGTCGTTATCGACCACGCTTGCACGCGATCGACCTTACCACGAAGGTTATTGTTCCCGCAAGCAATCGAAGCAACTCACAAGAACAAGGTAGATGCAATCAATTGTATTGCGGATATGGATGAAGTTTACAAGCGGGGTTCTCAAACCGATAATCGCGAAACCGCAATTGGCGTAATAATCTAAGAAAACCCGCCTCTAAACTATGACGGCTCATCGTATATATAGGGGAACGTGAGGAGGTCGACCTAGGGTTGCGCGCCGTGGGATGAAGCGTACACAACCCGGACTCCGACCTCGCTACGCTTACAAAGTCTTATTAGTTTCCAAACGGTGACGCAAAGACCTTGTGTTGCGATTTACGGTCGAAGATCCGGTCGTAGGATCGGTCCTAGGGTGGTCTTGAGGAGTCCATGCTATCTTTGGTCGTAGGTTGTGTCCAACGAGTACTGTGCTCGCTTTTCTGGTCGTAGATTGCTCCAATCGAATCAACTAGTCGTAGGTCTTCTTGTAGTGGTCGTAGATCTTCTTGCAGTGGTCGTAGACCTTCTTGAACTGGTCGTAGTCCTAGATTCCTGATCGATTAAGTGACGTGCTCTAGCTCTTGTCATAGGACCGTGTAGTTCAGCACCCAGATCTGGAGGGTCTTGTGTCGTGCGTGTATCCGAAGGAGGGATGTCCTCATCACTAGGAATATGTACCTCTTAAAGATGACCCTCACATCTTCATTCTTCTTTCAGTCAGTTCATGATATTTTCAATTGTTCATATGAATACAATTACCAAACATTCATAATTCCATTAGCCGGGGAAAAAAGTGACATGATCAGTAAGACTACAAAGATAACATGTATATGTGATTCTTGAACAATCGAAGCAATTGAGCAACAACCATTTTTCTAGAATGATGAAGAACAAGCAATCACGATTGCAAACATCTGGTTGACTCATGGTGAAGAGCATCACTTACTTTGCAATGGAGATGGAGGAGGCGTGCGAGGGAGGGGGTTTGCCAGAGAGGGAGGAGAGCGCGCGAGGGAGGGGGCGCGCTGGAGAGGGAGGAGGGCGCGCGAGGGAGGGCGCCCGCTGGCGAGGGAGGAGGGCACGCGAGGGAGGGGCTGCGTAACACCTCGGCTCAACACTGAGCTTGGAATGCTACTCAACTACATCAACTACTAATTTAAACAACATATTACAATAAACTCCATCAAGCACATAACGAACAAAAACATTTCCACGTGTCACAATAGAAAATATTAAATACAACTAAATTGTATAAGAATCAACATGCTAGATATCAATATTGAATAAACAGTCTAATGAATGAATAAACAAGTTATGACCTAGGATTATTCAATAATTATCAAGTTCTAGAAAGAATAAACATGGCCATGTAATTAAAGTATTTGAAGTGAGTGCAATTATTCCATGTGCACTATTCCTCCTCACGCGAGATGCCATCGCCGATCACCTAAAACAGCAATAAAGCAAGGGTGGGTTCACGACTCACCAAGTACAAGATAGAACTGTAAATACACAAGTTCATTAAACATTTAATGTGTTATTATAAATCTCAATACTCATTCTCAATTCTTATCAATATCTTTATCATGAATGCAAATGCCATGATGCATCTCTTTTAGCTGATACCGGTATAGCGAAGTGCTCACCCGTCGGCGACACACTTTTCTCCCCCATCTTCGAGGGTGGGGTCCAGAGATCGAAATCCCACTAGGTTCACATGGGTTCTGCGTGATAACAGAATTCGATTTACGCTGAACCGGATTCAAATACCAATGAAACTTCAAATTCAAAATTCCGACTGAAACATCTCAAATTCAAATTTATTTGGACGAATTTTGACTGAGTTTTTTTGGGATTTTTAGTTACAATAGCAGAATCGTAATCGCCGCCGCAAGGGATTCCTTCTAAATGATATTTTGATCCATGGTGGAGTCCCTACCTTTGTAGCATTTTAACATAGGGCACGCTGGATTAGCTATAATCATGGTAGTACTCACCGCCCTAGCTCTTATGCAAGTGAATGATGCAATAATTCATTTATCTTTAACAACATTACCATGTCATCCCCATGGTAATCGCATCAACATATTATAATCACAGTTAAGCAATAATAACCTCACCATGCCATCCCCCATGGTAGTTGCATCATTATCACAATCTTACTCTTTTAATCAATAATACCATGGCAAATAAATACTTACCAAAACATAATAAAATCTTATGGTAATAAATCAACAAGATATCTGTCACCACCTATTGTTCACCATTATACTAAGCACCTGCCTCTTTAGCTTCTAGGAGTCAGATGATGCAAAGACGACACCTCTTTAGCTTCTAGGAGTTGGATGATGCAAAGATGGCACGACGCTTGAGGCAACACTCCCTGGACACACAATTGGCATACATTCAAAATATACCAAATCAATGCACCAAAACATCACACCTCGCCCTAGCATGCTTATGCAAAAACAACTCAATTAACTGATTCTACCGGTGGTCTTACCCGCTGTCCTAGTAATAAAAATACTTTAACTTTCACACCTGAACCCCAAATCCAGCAAAATAAGACTTTCCGGGATCCTCATGAAATTTTCTACAACTTCTAGTTATGGTGACCTCCTGAATTCCCTGTTTTCTTTCCCCAAAGACGGTCCCAAAATCTGTTAGGACAACCCGCTTCACATTTTCATATATTTTTAAATAAAACTTGAAAAACAATGAATGATACCAGTTCTGAAATCTACTCAAAATTTCCTAGCTAATTCAAGTTATTACCAAAATTTAATTATTTCATTTATTAGGTGAAAACAACCATCTACACGACATCTGCCAACGACGTTCGATTTCTGGACGGCAACCTTCTCGAGGCCGTAACTTTTCGCTTGCTACTCCGAATGTAGTGTTCTAGACCTTCATGGAAAGCTAACGACATTATCTACAACTTTTCTAATTGGATGAAACCCTGAATCCGACCCTAAATACCCTTAATTACCCCCGCAAGGCTTTGCGTCACAACTCGACGAACTAGGGCAGAACGTCATCTACTCTTCCTATTGACCAAACGTCCTACAAATTTAACAGCGACTAAACTAGGGCAATCTAAAGGGTTTCAGATCGTTATCCTTGAATACCACTACGAAGATCACAAATTTCCCGCAAAACCCCCTTCCTTTTCTCCCTTCTTTCCTCCTTCTCCTTTCCTTCTCTTTGGGAGCACAGAAGATCCAGCAGCAATGCACACGCAACAACAACCTTCCTTATTTTTCTTATCTCTCTCTCTCTTTCTTTCTTGTTGTAGCAATCAATATGGGTATATGCAAAGCAACGATTGCGTGCAAGAGCTAGCTAGCAACGCAGCACCCAGCGCGGCATGCAGATACTTGTTGCATGCATGGCTTGGTGCAGGAGCGGCGCACAGGGCTGGAGCTCGGTGTTGGGGAGGCAGGGGCGCACGCACGGCCAGGGATTGGCACATGGTAGGGGTGCTGACGGCTAGGGTTTGGCAGCCGGCGGCGGCGCCTTCCCCATTGCCCACTTAAGGCCGTTTCCCCCCCACATTTGGGCTAAGCTACGGGCCGACCGAGGCTTGGGCCGAAAGGCCCACTTCCTTTTTCACCCACTTGCTATTTTCTGTAATTTAATTTATCAATTACTTCCTCTAATTCCTCAATTACTTAATTATCTAAACGGGATATTCCAGGCTGCCTGTTGGTCGCCAGAGAGGGAGGAGGCATGGCAAGTCGGCGGCGCGAGGAGGGCGATGGGGCTGAGGCGGCGTGTGGGCAATTGGGGCCGGGTCGATTGGGATAGATAGGAGAGGATGAGAGCTAGGGTTATGCGCACGGGTTGGCCGGCTGGGCCATGTCGTATACGTGTCCAAGCTGTGTCCGACACGTGTCGGGAATTTTAAAAAATAAAATTTGCTGTTTAATTGACCGACATGTGTTTGCGGCGTGTCCGTGTCGTATCCGTGTCGGACACGGTACAACAACAAACTGAAGTGTCCGTGCTTTAGAGGTTGCATGTTGCTCTCTGCATCTGGGTGGCATGTTTTCATAAGAGGGATCCAGGCTAGTTGGCTAAATCAAAGCATCTTCTATTTTGTTTTAACATAGTCAAAATACTACAAGAGATATTCCAAGCATCTCAGTAACTAGGGTTCATAATTCAAACCTGGATTGCAGAAATTTTGCCTGGATCCCGGTAACAAAAAAAAACGTGCCCGCATTAATTTAAAATAAGTACCAGTGCATATGTTTGCATTAAGCTTCAACTCTTCATATATAATGCATTTAGCTATGTATAATAGAACTAAGTTTTATTTGGAATTGTGTTCTCGAAAAAAACTTTTATTTGGAATTGAAGCTATGTGTTACATACCGATATGGAATAAGTACTATATGGTCATGGAGTAACTGTTGAGCATATGTAACATTTGAAGTTAAATTACACCCATTTTATGCACACAGTTACTCTAACCACTTTCCCAACATTCATATTTTAAATTCAAAATTGGAATATAAAAAAAAAACTAGCTGGAATTTCGTATCCTGCTCCACACCAGGAAAATTGGGAACCAGCCGATTCTGTATTGACTGGAACTCCGTATTCTTGTCGACAGCGGGAAAATTGGGAACCAGCCTTTCAAATCACTTGCAATTTGCCTTGCCTTAGAGCTTTCTGTATATTCGGTTGACCTGAAATGTTTTAATCTCGAATTACAACTTGTTTGGGTGTTTCTGTTGTGTCCATGCTCCTGATGGTTATATTAAGATGTCCCTCCTAATAGGTTGCATGTATATTTCATTTTAGGGTTTTACATACCCTGTTCGGACTAATTTTCTGGAAGATATTCTTGAAGCTACCGGGCACAGATTGACTCCATACAATCAAATTGATGACTATGGCCAAGAAAAAAGTTGGAAGATGCAAAAGCAAGCTCTGAGAAAGAGGAAGAGCCAAATTGCTTCTGTTGTGGAAGTACGGTAGTCCCTGTTTTTTTACCATTTATTTTCTGCTCAGAGCTTTGGCTTCAAAGCTTCTCTTTTGAACAGGATGCAGTTGAAGCTGCTGATTTAAGGAACTATAGTACGCGAACTCGTGACTCACTATCCTGTTGGAATCCCGATTCAATTGGTTTTAACTTGATAGAAAATGTTTTATGCCATATTTGTCAAAAGGAAAGAGCTGGTGCTGTTCTTCTATTTATGACTGGCTGGGATGACATCAATGCACTGAAAGAGCAGCTGCAAGCAAACCCACTGCTTGGAGACCCTAGCAAAGTTTTGCTGCTTGCATGTCATGGTTCAATGGCTAGCTCAGAGCAGGTATTACCACTATGGTGATTTAATTTGCATTTTTGTAGTTACTTTTAGCACAGCCATGCTTAATTATTTTGTTTGAAGCAATGAAATACTCATGCACCTACCATTTAATTGTGCTGCTAATGCTGGAACTATTTTGTGTAAGTATTGTAAATTTATACTTCTTTCTACGCCATACATGATTTTAATATTGCTGGTAGCATGAGAGAAGGCATTTCTGTAGGCTGATGCTGTTTATTTAAATTTGACATATTTGAGCGATCAAGAATCAAGATGTTGTCCATTAATGTGTGGCAATGCTCATTTGATTCCTCATACTTTTTCACGTCGCCTATAATTTACTTTGTTAATGCCTATTCTGCACAATTGCGCTTGGAAGTTCTGCGACCTGATTAATTGCTGGATTTATCGTCTATGATAACTTGTGTTAATGTGTTGAACATATTCTCGAAGTCCATGTGTTCCTCTTGTTTTACTGCATGATTGTCAAGAGTATTCCACCACATAGTTCTGTTATAGTGTTATGTACCATGTGTCATATAGGTCATTTGTGGCCATGGATAACAAGCACTACATATTTTTATGTCTTCTCTTATAGCAATGATTATATGTTTAATATAACTGTCTCTTTTTTGTGCAGAAACTAATATTCAATAAACCTGAGCCTGGTGTAAGGAAAATAGTTCTTGCTACCAATTTGGCCGAAACTAGTATTACTATCAATGATGTAGTTTTCGTTGTTGATTGTGGAAAAGCAAAAGAGACATCTTATGATGCACTGAATAATACCCCTTGTTTGCTTCCAACCTGGATCTCCAAGGCTTCTGCCAGACAAGTAATATTTTCTTTCTTCTTGGAATATGACTAATTTTATTTTTACCGTAACTCACATTTTGAATCAATCAACATTGTTGTGGTTATGGATATGTTAATAAAGCAACACTCATGACTTACCTTCGAAGTGTCTTTGGTCATCACACTTCTCTCATATCATGTACCCCTTCTTGTTTTGCTAATGAAATGTCCGATAATTTAGAGACGAGGAAGAGCTGGCCGAGTCCAACCAGGGGAGTGCTACCATCTTTATCCACGATGTGTATATGATGCATTTGCTGACTACCAGTTGCCAGAACTTCTGAGAACCCCTCTTCAATCCCTCTGTTTGCAAATAAAAAGCTTGCGGCTTGGGAGCATCTCAGAATTTTTATCCAGAGCTTTGCAATCACCTGAGTCTCTATCGGTACCTTTATTTCAACCTGTCATCATGAGTCACAAAAAATACTGCCCTTGTGTGTCTCCAAATGATTTGATGAATTAATTTGATTTTTTGTTTCAGGTACAAAATGCCATTGAATATCTCAAAGTCATTGGAGCATTTGATCAGAATGAAGAATTGACAATTCTAGGTACCAGACCACTCTTTAAATTGAACTGTGAATTATCACCACTTTACTGCATCATGCTGGAGCTTTTGGAGCTTGTCTGCTAACTATATTCACTATTTGGCATTCTCAGGAAAGCACTTGTCTATGCTTCCAGTTGAGCCTAAATTAGGCAAGATGCTTATTTTTGGGGCTATTTTTAATTGCTTGGATCCCATACTAACCATCGTTTCTGGACTTAGTGTGAGAGATCCATTCTTGACTCCATTTGACAAGAAGGATGTAAGTAATGCCCAACTCCAATGATTGGCTGCCTCTTCCATCTCTAATGCATTCAAATATGTACCTTGTGCTGTATATTTAGTATTGAAGTTCTAATAGTGCCTTTTTTCTAGTTATTTCATTATACTTGTCTTTTTTTGGTACTGTAAATGATGCCACCATTCTCCATGCAGCTTGCGGAGTCCGCTAAGTTACAGTTTTCATGCCGTGACTATAGTGACCACCTTGCGCTTGTTCGTGCATACGAAGGATGGAGAGAGGCTGAAAGAGATCGCACTGGCTATGACTACTGCTGGAAAAATTTTCTTTCCGTGCAAACATTAAAAGCCCTAGATTCCCTTCGTAGACAGTTTCTCTTTCTTCTGAAGGACACTGGTTTGGTTGATGAAAACATGACTTTGTGCAATAAATGGAGTCGTGATGAAAATATAGTTCGGGCAGTCATTTGTGCGGGATTATATCCAGGTGTTTCCTCTGTTGTGGTGAGTTGCTTTTATTTGAATTACTGTTTCATCTCATGATTTTGTCATTTACTCCTGTTTATCTCTTGCATTTATCACACCTGTAATTTTGTTGTCTGTAGTATACTTTTATTTTGCCTTAGACAAGAATCATGCTATCTAATGTTATTCTGGTCCCATCTATTTCTGGTCATGATCAAAACAAGAGTTAGTAGGCGAGTCTTGAAAATATCCACTTTAAAGGAGGGAAACATGTTCAAAGCATACATTTTGTATGGAGGATGACTGTGACTCTAAATTAACCTATTAGGTCCGGTTTTAGAGTTTTTTTTGATTCTCTGATCAGCGATTTCTTATGCACTTCTTGGTAATTTCAGAATAAGGAGAGATCAGTTTCTCTCAAGACAATGGAGGATGGACAGGTCATGCTCTACTCGGTAAGTCACTACATTCTACGTATCATGACTGGTGATCATGTTGCGTGCTGAATTTTGTCAGTGGATGTACATGACAAAGCTTGATCTAGTTGCTCTCTGTTCTTTCCAGAGTTCAGTCAATGGAAAAGAAGCCAAGATTCCATTCCCCTGGCTAGTGTTCAACGAGAAGGTGAAGGTGAATTCTGTTTTTCTCCGGGATTCAACTGCTATATCTGATTCTATATTGTTGCTCTTTGGAGGAAACATACAACAAGGGGGCTTGGTAGGTTCCTTTGCATTGCTTATTTGTCTTTCATATTAGCAAATACACTATTGGATCATTTTTACTGTATGCTGCAGGATGGACACTTGAAAATGCTCGGAGGATATCTAGAGTTCTTCATGAGTCGTGATCTCGCGTCAACTTACTTGAATCTCAGGAGTGAACTTGAGAATTTAATCCATTGCAAGGTATTAGTAATTTCTAACGTGTCATTCTATACGGGTACTCCACAATCCACATTCTTTATTTTTATCGTTTTTAGTTACTAGCTGACAGTTTGAATATCTAAATAGGCAGTGCCAAGCTGCCAGCTCAAGTCAACATCTTGGATGAAATTTATTTATACAATACGATACCCACTGTATATTTATATGCAATAGATAGATAGGCACTATATGCTATGGTTGCACTCCCTTTTCCTATCTGGATGCTGTTGGGTGGTCAGCAGTGGTAGCATTTTGCATATTGGGTGGTCATCTTTGGCCCAATTCACTCAGAAATCTATCATTTCTGACATCATCAGATGGCACTTATCGTACGTAACATCCTTCACCTCATTAAGGGAAATTTCAACTTATGCTTGCGTGAGTTAGTTGTTGGGATTTCCCCCCTTGATGGTCTGTTTGGATAGGGGGATTTGGATTGCAATCCTTTGGAGTTAGTTTGAATTTTAACTAAATCCCAAAAGTTTCCAAATGAATCCCCCTCATCCAACACCCCCTATGTTGTACTTAGCTTCTAAATGGCGTACATCGATCTGTCGTACCAGGCTATTAGGTTAGGCTACTATATTCCGTGTTTTAAATTTGATACCTTCAAGTGTGTATGTTTGTATTTATGTTCGAAGTACTCGTGTTGGCATCTGCCAGCAGCCCAGCATAGCATTATGGTTTGAGCCTGCTCAGTTGCGCTAACGTTGCCATTTTTTGACCAAGCAATCCTCTCTTTTTTTAACAGCTTCAAAACCCAAGGATGGACATCCAAACCAGTGAGGAGCTGCTATCAGCCATACGTTTGCTGGTCACGGAGGACCCATGCAGTGGTCGCTTTGTCTACGGTCGACAAGAACCAAGATCAAAGAAAGCAAAGACGATGCTCGCATCAGCCTCCATGAGCCGTGGAGGCGGAAATGGAGGGGACAACCCCAAGAACCAGCTCCAGGCGCTTCTAACTCGGGCTGGGCATGACAACCCGTCCTACAAGACGAATCAAATCAAGAACAGCCTCTTCAGGTCAACAGTAGAGTTTAACGGAATGCAGTTCATAGGTCAGCCGTGCGCCAACAAGAAGCTCGCAGAGAAGGACGCCGCAGGAGAGGCGTTGAACTGGCTTACAGAAGGAGGAGAGCCCTCCGACCCGAGACACCCACGAGACGCGGATCACATGTCCATGCTGCTGAAACCACCACGCAGGAAGAGGCATCACCATAGGAGGACTTGATTAGAGATTAAGTGTTCGCTTTCTCTGTAGCAATCAGGCATAGCTAGCAACCAAAAATAAATCGTAGATTAGCTTAAAACACATCAATTTTGTGAAAGATGCCCAAAAATTTTACAGGGCGGTGGAGCCTGGGCAGCTGTGTGCGACGACGTAACAGAAAAAAACATTACAGTGGGCAGCACTGGGTGTAATGTTGCAACAAGGAAGGATAATCCATTTTCGTTTGACCCTAGGATCTATTAGCACAATAACTCCATTAAGGCACTAATTATGTGCGCGATTGTAAACTTTACGGAAGAGCATGGAGTTTGAATATTCACAGGTGTTACGATAACAAAGAAACTAGGGTTCTCCCAAGGAAGGGTAGAAGTATTGTTGAAGACCATGGATGATGGTGTTTGTATTGTTTCTTCTAGGGTATGCGCTTCTTTGGAAAATACACTTATGGGGTGTATGACTTCTTTATTATTTTTTGTTTGTTTGTTTGTCTGGTTTAAGAAATGATATCACACCTTATAACCGCATGGTTGATTAAAAAAGGAATATTGCCCGACCGGTTGGTGAAGACAGGAATAGACTGAGGTGGCCCGACGACGAGGACCCAAGGTGGCGCGTGGCTGAGTTCACGTAGATGCGGTGCTGTGGAATTGGGAGGGTCAGAGTGAGTGGTGGGAGGAGGTCGGGGGAGGCGAGGAATGCTCCCAGAGAAGGGAATCAGAGGGAAGCTCATCAGAGTGGAAGCGGTGGCGGCGGTTTTCGGCTGGAGCGGGAGAAGATGTCCGTAACGTGAGATTTTGTGGGGGAATCCCAAAATTTATTAGGGAGAAATACTTGTGGTGTTCTGGAACAAGGCGTGACGCGGTCGGCCCTGGGGGAGAACCTCTGGGTTGGTTGGAGTGTTGGGACGAAAGTGGTGGTCGGCGTGGGGTGCGTGACGGAGGCACAGATGTTCTATGTGATTTCGAGCAGGGAAGGTGAGAAGATGATGACCGTGGGGCAGAGGGGTCCCAGACTGTGCTAGTGTGCATGGAGGGGATGGCCGGAGCGCGCTGGGGCGGCGGCTCGGCTCGGTGGGCAAGGCGTGGTGAGTACACATAGCGGGCGCAGCACGAGGGCGTCCTGGACCGCATGGTTGAGCCGATTTTGACGAATGAGTTAGTTTAGCATCTTCGTGAAAATATTATCTAAACTTGAATCATCTCGTCCTGGACGGCTTCGCATCTTGTTAGCTCGGCTCAACCTTTATTTTTCGCTTTTGCTGGTAAACTGGTGTCACCACTCACCAGAAACTTTTTCAAGGTGTACTGGTGATGTGAAACAACAACCAGAAGAAAACATAGTTTTGATTATCGGCCGATGATCAACCGAAAATCAGGATTGTCGGTTACATTGGGCATCCCGTAAAAATTCAAACAGGGAGAAAAAATCTAAACTGATTAGGGAAAGAATTTTGGACATATTTAGCCCCGTTAGACCACCGAAATTCCAAAATTAACCTCTGTAGCATCAAAATTTCAAAAATAGCCCTCTCACCGCGCCTGCTGTTGTGTGGGATGGCATCAACTAAAGGTGCTACCGTCCCCGACGGCAGTAGCTGCTGCAAAAAAAATGTAAAAAATAAATAAAAAAAATTGTAAAAAACACAAGAATAATAAAATGTGTTACTATGGATTGCAATTGTAACTTATACATCAATTGAAGTGCACCAGTAGAATTAACCAGAACAAAATGGTTTATTTGAGTTGTATTGTAGAATAACATTTCAAGAAAAAATTAGTGCAGATTAGGATGTTTTCATGTACTCTCAGTTAGAAAATGGCATAAGCAATACATGTCAAGAGAAATATCCTAGAACAAAATGGTCAACATATAACACTCGGCTATTATTTATATGGACAATGCCAAAATATTTTGCTTCCCGCACACGCGTTCAAAATTTTTCGATCTCGCGCGCTGCGAATCACAGACAGATTCATACAAAAACCGTATGTGATGACATATCATAGACGGTTCGTATCATAAACCATCTGTGATAAGCATCTCATCACAGATGGTCACGGTTTGTATTAAGAACGGTTTGTGAGGGCAGCAAACCGCTGTCGGACAGCAAAGAACCAAGCAAGGTGTCATCGTGTGGGATGGCGGCGAAGCGGTGAGGGGGTTATTTTTAGAATTTTGATACTACGAAGGCTACTTTTAGAATTTCGATGGTCTAACAAAGCTAAATATATCCAAATAGAGGAACAACGGCTGTCTAGGGCTGGGCTGCATGAACGGAAGATAGATCGGGGTCTCGTATAGTTTTTGTTATCCTGGTATGGATGGGCCGGGGGATGGTAATAAAGATCCTCTTGTACATTATAATAGTCCCTCATGCATGTGCTGCTCCTCCCTCCACTCCACCCCACGCTGGTTGTTCAGTGTCAGCGCGTGATCGCTCCAGAAACCAAACCCAAAAAAGAAAAGGCCGGAGACTTATTAATTTTATGAGTTGGATCATCCAAGCCTCTCTCTCTCTGGTCTTAGTTGTATGCGGCCATGTTCTCTTCTCGCTGATTTTGTGGTAGTTTGCCACAAGTTGACTAGACTGCAGAGCTGGTTTGCTTTGCTTGATAAATAATTAACCTTCTACACATACACCCCTCGTGGTTGCGTTTAACATGGAAGGTAGTGGAATCTTGCTAGGTCAAATGTATTACTTAGCACTGCTGCTCCATACATTGAAAATGTTACTGAGAGCTGAATCTGCTGCCTGTTTAATGGCGGTCTGCCATTCATTGAGCATGCTTAATTATATATGTGATCTTGTACAGTTGTGCAGATGCCATCCATAGCCATAAGCATTGTACGTATGTATGCTCTGTTGCGATCGTGCATCCAGATCGAAGCCAAGCTAAGCCAACTATTCCTGGTACAGTTATTCAGACAGACAGACAGACAGACGGACGGGTATGCGTGCATGGTTCGTGCAAATGCTTGATTTGATCATCTCATCACTGATCAAAAGCATGCAAATAGCATTAGTACAGACAGTACTAAAGAAAGCATGATATGTAGACGCGCGACGTAGTAGTAGTACCAAGTCCCAACCATGGCTGATTTGAAGCAATGCCCGCGGCCATCTTGTTCAAACTTGGCGGTGCAGTACGTGCAGCCGCGCATGCAGGTGCAGGTGCAGCTGCAGCTGCTGCGCTGACCATGCAGCATGAGGCTGGGCGTAACAAGCAACTGTACTAGTAATAAGGCGGGGAGGCAGCCACTGGCTAGCTAGCCAGCCAGTATATATGAGATCTTCCTCGATCTTGCAGGAGAGACGACGACGACGACGACGACGACGACGACTGAGCTAGCCCTGAGGAGAGGAGAGGAGAGGAGAGGAGGGCATCGATTCATCATCGTTTGGTTGCGGTGGTGGCTCGGATAATAAACTAATACTGAAAGGGAAGAAGAACAGGCGGCCGGCATCTTCGCCAGTAAGTGTGGGTCAAGAATCGCTCCGGTGCGGTCTGGTGGTTGCCGTTGCGGGGCCCACCTCTGGATACCCAGCACCAGCCACTGCATCTCCATCCATTAGCTTCAGCCTTCAGCACTGCACTGCACTGCACTGCACTGCACTGCACTAACGAATGACTAGTACGTATTAGTCTCTTACCAAACATGCATTGCTGCTGCTTACGTAATTAAGCCAGTGGAGTTGCATGTATACAATATATACATTGATCCCCAGTGAGTCCAGCTAGCTCGTTCATCAGGGCTTAGATAATTAAATTCAGATCAACAGAGAGTGGTCGGTGGTGCAATTCCTGCATGCACGGAGCCCGATGAAGGAGGGAGTAATTAGCAGCAGCACGTGCAGCTGGCCCTCTGCCATGCCAACCCTGCGCGTATATGCATGGACGGTTGGTTTATTTTTGAGAAGAGAAACCCAACTGTGCTAGCTAGCGCTGGCATGAAATGCAGAGTACTAACTGCAAAATGTGACTGTGTAGTATATTAATGAAATCTAATAACGTTATATTATTATGCAAGTGTATTTCGGCCTAAATCCACAGATACTATTTCCGTATGTCCCTTCTAAATATTCATAGACATGCCAATAGGGATGGACAACGAGCCGGCTCGACTTGGCTCGGCTCGGCTTGGCTTGGTCAAGCATGCATGCACCTTACCGAATCACAGTTTCATAAGCTTGTTAACGAAGGATTGAGCTAGCTGAATATATAAACCAATGAAAGCATCATGTGCTTTGTTTTTCCTTTTGGCGTGTTTTGGTAGGCATCCATCCATGTATGGTCAGTCAGGGACTCAGGGTGGGGATCTTCAGATCATTATTTGACAGGAAAGCAACAAATCAATTACCGGCAGTCGATCGTCGGGTTAATCTAAGAAGATTTGCTGCATGCGAGCTGAGCTGGCTAGCTTCTTGGATCGATCTTACCTCATGGCAAATCCACCTTAATTTGTAAGCGATGGAGAATTAAACCCATGCAGGCTAGGACGATCAGATGAAACGGTGCGCTCACGCGCGTGCACGCATGGCAGGTCCCTTAAATCTAATTTCCCTCGATCACAAGGTGGTCAGGCTAGCTAGGTCGAACGGAGCATACGCAAGTAGCTAGCTTCATTCAGAAATTAATCATCGCTGGGCCGGGTTAGGGACAGAAATTAAAGACTATGCCTTTTTCGCTTCGCAGCATACTTAAAAGAAATGAGCAAAAATATACAGTGCGTGCATGCGAAGAGCTAGATCAGAGACGAGGAGGAGGCCGACCGGCCGGTAGGGCCGTGAGAAGAGCTAGATCGGAGATTGAGATGGACCGATATGATGCTACTGCATGGGGACTTGACCGGCGGCCGGCCACTTATTCCACCCGCCCGGCCCCTGGCATGCTCTGCTCTGCTCTGCTACTCTCTCTCTCGTGTGACTGTGTGAGTAGTCATATATACAGCACAACATATAACATCAGAAGCAGCAGCAACTATTAGCTACAAGAGCAATGTAATGTACGTTATATACACCTAATTTATTTGCATTGCGTGCGTTGTTGTGTTGTGCAGTTGAGCAGCATGCAGCTTCAGTCTGTGCTTCTTTCCAGGCTGTGCCTGTCGACTGTCGAGAGTACTGCCACTGCTGGTCGCATAGGAATTCTTCTATATATTCCAATGCTGTGCTTGGCTGCTACCTCATCGTCATCGGTATGTATATCTATCTACGTGTATACTATAATACGAATATATATATATATATATATAGTAGCATCACCATCAGTCTATCACCGAGCCAGTCAGAGTTAATATATTTGTGACAATCCTTCCTTTCATGTTCCCTAGCTACCGCCTATATATACCTTCCTTGCTAGTGGTTGGGGTGTGTGTGTCTCGTCGATGCTTCTAATCATGCAACTTCCCCTTTCCTTTCCTGTTCTTTTCTAGTATTTTCTAGGTTGTCGATCACACCTTGTATCTGCTCTGCTCGAACAATCTCTGCTCCATACACAGTAGGAATGTATGATATATCCCATTTATATATAATAAACCTGCGCATGCATGCTTGTACGCTTAATTTGCTATATTATATACTCTTGTGTTATTGGCCACTGAATTTTGCACTCTTGTCAACAGGAATAGCTCAGGCTAGTAGGACATGCATGTCTTTTGCAGGGAACCACCACTCATTTTTACGGTCTTCAGATCAGCGTACTAACTAGCTAGCTAGGGGAATAAAAACACTGAAACATGCAACAATGCATGTGAACTAGCTACTCATTTTTTACAGTCCAAAGACGGATCAACTAATTTATTCAGGATAATCAGCCTGCTGGTTCTGGCTTGGTTAATTGCAATTTATTACCAGGATCCCTAAGAACAGTAACTTGACTGGCACTAGACTACTAGTTATCACCAGTATATAAGAGACTGACATGCATCTCCTCAATCAGCCATTGAACAGTACTGTCTGATTCAGGAACAGTTCAATTATTATCTACAATTCTGCATAACGAAGGGGTCAATTACGTTAGGTAGCTCAAATGTAAATTTTGAGACGGTTCGTGTGACAAATCATTAGCAGATATATATATCATGTTATACACTATATAATCTATAAATGAATTACCTTTTCGTCATAATTAAGTAATAAACATATGATTATCATATCCTAGCAAAAAAAAAGGTACACATAACTAGCTTAGTTATGTAGCCTGCAGATGGGTTAATTTAGTACCTAGGTTGTATTTGCTCGTAAACCTCACATTTTGGTCCTTGTGTGTAGCGGTAGCAGTCTTCGAGGTGAGCGCAGAGGCGCCTCGCTCGCGTGGAGGCTCGACTCTACGCAGTCCTTTAGTTCACAAAAAACAAATGGTTTTTGTAAAATTTGAAGTTAAATTTTAAAAACTTTGACTATTGATTTTTTTTAATATTTAGATTAGATACATAAAAATTATATGTGTAGATTCATATAAAAAAGTAATTTCATAATATTATTGGATTTTACAAATATTTCACAATAGTAATTAGTAGTTAAAGTTGTATTTTAAGAACCATATTAATGTCCAAAGTAACTTATTTTTCGAACTGAAATGACTATATAAAAAGCTTTTTTTTTTGTACTTCCGTAAGTATATACTCTCACTTCTAATATACTACTTAACCAACTGCCCGACCGAACCCGGCCCGCACACGCACCTGGAAAGGAATGCTCTGCGTTAGCACAGGGCAATGCAGGGAGCATAGTGACATGTATTATATTATTATCTACAGTATGAGTACTGTTTACATATATTAAAAAAACACAAGTACTATTTACAAAAACAAAAACAGAAAGTATTAACATAAGAGAGAGAATCCGGGGTCCCAACGCACCTGGCTGGCTCCGGTCCCACCCGCGCGCACGCACAGCCAGACCGACACTACGTGCATGTGATTCGAACCAAGGACGTCGTGAATTGGTGACTCTAAGCAAATCTCGTTTAACCAAGTAGAGGATGATTCGTCGAACGGACGTGAAAAATGTTATTTGTACAACACATATGCTCTAGTCTAGGGGCTGTTTGGTTTAGAGCCCAGTCAACTAAGCCAAAATTTAGCATAGTTTTGGGTAGCACCAAAATTTAACAAAAAGAACGTTGTTTGACTTGCGGCCAAACTAAATTTTGTTGTTACTAAAATTTGAATGAGCGATTAACTCACCTTGAATTGCGTATGATATTGAATTTCGTTGAAGTTACCAAATTTTTTTCGGTATTATTAAATATTGGTAGAAAACCAAATAATAGACAATTTTTATTGACGTTACTAAAATTTATTTTAACTCACGTTGGTAGCAAATCAAAAGATGGACAACTGATTCAAGTTTCTTTCTCTATTTCCATACAACTAGTATATGTCTACTACAATCATTATCCTATGCCTACGGTAGTTTTTGGTCTTTGTCTATTGTAATTTTGGCGTCTCTGTACTGCAGTTCGGTTCTATATCTATTGCAATTCTTTGGTATATGTCTACTGTAATTTTTTTGGTATATGTCTATTGCAGTTGTTGATTACGTCCACTGTAGTTTTGGTCTATGTATACTGCAGTTTGGCTTGGCTATGTGTCTACTATAATTTTTTTTTGTGAAATTTGCTACATGTCACTCAACTTTTGTGCCCTTAGCTATTGGACACCGAAAAGTTGTGTCTTGGCCAAAAGACACTAAAATTTATGGCTATTTCCTGTTAGACACTCCTCTCATTAAAATAATATATCCAAATGATTAGGAGAGACAAACTTTGTAAAATGACCTCAATGCACAGTGTCTAGCTCGGTGCGGCACAGTACTGCACAGTGACACTGAGAGAGAGAGAGAGAGAGCAGGGGTCCACAGTGAAACATTAATTTTCCGGGACATGAATCTTATCCACGTAACCGAGCGTCGAAAATCACCGGATTAATCATATGTAGGACTGTAAAGGCGACTAGGGGGGTGAATAGGCGCTTTCTCAACTTTCTCGCCTAAATCAAATATAGCACGAACTTTACTCCTTTAGCTATGAAAGCTAAGAAGATCAGTAAGCGCACAGTGGAAGCCTTGTGCTAAATTTGATATACCCCTCAATCACATGACACAAAAGAAGAAAAGAACTCACCGTTTTAATCGGGTGCTCGTGGTCCGACCAAGCTACCACGGCGATCGACCGACGGTCAACCAATGGTCGACCGAGAACTAATCAAGGCGGTCGGACCGGTGGATATCGGTTCGACCAGCGATCTTGGCGGTCAGCACGCGGCGGTCGGACCATTGCAACACCGGTCGACCGGTTCATCCAAAGATCGAAAACTCAACCCAAATCCAAAACGAAATTTGATCCAACTTTTGATTCAACCAATGAAACTTGGCCAAATTTCGAGCACACCTCTCTAATGATATTAGAGACCTATTTCTAGCGACGATCCTTCAGATCCACTTCGCAGAATCGATCTCTCGTGGTTTTGGAAGAAGTGCACAAACCCTAGAAATATGAAAATCTTGATTCAAGACTTGCTCGTGGGGGTTGATGATCTAGATGACTCTAGGAGTATCCCCACACATCAAAGCAAGATAAAATAGTCCAAGGGACCAAGCATAAACCTTTGAATCAAGGAAGCACCAAAATCATCCAAAAGGGAGAAGAACACAAAGGGAACAAATGACCTTTCAATTAAGCATCACAAGATTGTTTGGTCACACAAGATGCTTACAAAGCCTCTCCAACAAGGAGGGCAAGAGCTCACACAAGGAGCACACTCCAAACCCTAGCTTCTCCTCTCCTCTCCTCCAAACCCTAGAAAATGAGGAAGAATGCCAAATGAATGCTTAGGGGGTTTTCCATCTCCCCCTTTCTATTTATACTAGAGGGCTAGGGTTTCACTTTTGGGACCACTTACATATGGGACCCACACACATAACTATTGAAGCAATCGCCTGCTTCACCACGTGTAGGTTGATCAGCGGTTCTCATCACGTCGCCAAGCCTCTCTTGTCCGAATCCCATCGGAACCTTCCAGAGACTCGCACCGATATCCGCACCGCCTGATCCAACCAGCTGTACCGAACTACCCGTTCGATCCATCTTGCCCATCCTGCACCATGCTTGAGTCACACGACCTCACCCGGTATCCATGACCGTTCTGGACCTCAGCTCTCTAAGCGTAGTCCCGATCCACCCACCGTTGACGTCATTGACCTGCAAGCCACCTGCACAGCAATAGACAAACAAATCGTTTCCGGGAACAAGTTCTTCACAACTTGACCCACGTCAGCTCCGCAATGCAATATGCAACAATAAAACATTGAAGTTCATATAATAAACACAATCAAATCAACTCAATGCCAAGAAGTCCAAGCTTCAAGTGATCGGCGGTCTGACCGCCCCACTCCACCGGTCCGACCGATTTCAGGCCGGTCGGACCGATTTCATAACGGCGGTCGGACCGTCCGAAAAGACTTAGCCAAAATTTCAGCTCGAAATTCCGAAACCTTCTGGAAACTTCAACTGAATAGAACTTTTGACTGGGAGCTCCAAAAATGATGTGACCACTTCCAGGAGACTCCCCTCACTTGCCTACATAACCTATTTTATGGCTCAGCCCCAAAAACCACTTTTCATTTTAGCGGTCCGACCGGCAAGCACTGCCGGTCAGATCGTCCCACTGGCCGGTCAGACAGGTCGACCTGGCCGGTCGGACCGCCCGTGGCCTGACAGCCCTGGAGCAAACCCGAAAACGCGACAAATTGCAAACCAACAAAGCCATTGCCAATTGACATAAGAGAGAGAATCCGGGGTCCCAACGCACTGGTGGCTCGGTCCCACCTGCAGCACGCGCACGCACACCTGCACCGACACTAAGTGCATGTGATTCAACCAAGGACGCCGTGAATTGGTGACTCTAAGCAAATCTCGTTTAACCAAGTAGAGGGTGATTAAATCGAGCGGACGTGAAAAATGTTATTTGTACAACACATATGCTCTAGTCTAGGGGCTGTTTGGTTTAGAGCCCAGTCAACTAAGCCAAAATTTAGCATAGTTTTGGATAGCACCAAAATTTAACAAAAAGAACGTTGTTTAACTTGCGGCCAAACTAAATTTTGTTGTTACTAAAATTTGAATGAGCGATTAACTCACCCTTGAATTGCGTATGATATTGAATTTCGTTGAAGTTACCAATTTTTTTTCGGTATTATCAAATATTGGTGAAAAACCAAATAATAGACAATTTTTATTGACGTTACTAAAATTTAGTTTAACTCACGTTGGTAGCAAATCAAAAGATGGACAACTGATTCAAGTTTCTTTCTCTATTTCCATACAACTAGTATATGTCTACTACAATCATTATCCTATGCCTACGGTAGTTTTTGGTCTTTGTCTATTGTAATTTTGGTGTCTCTATACTGCAGTTCGGTTCTATGTCTATTGCAATTCTTTGGTATATATCTACTGTAATTTTTTTGGTATATGTCTATTGCAGTTGTTGATTACGTCCACTGTAGTTTTGGTCTATGTATACTGCAGTTTGGCTTGGCTATGTGTCTACTATAATTTTTTTTTGTGAAATTTGCTACATATCACTCAACTTTTGTGCCCTTAGCTATTGGACACCGAAAAGTTGTGTCTTGGCCAAAAGACACTAAAATTTATGGCTATTTGCTATTATACACTCCTCTCATTAAAATAATATATCCATATGATTAGGAGAGAGAAACTTTGTAAAATAACCTCAATGCACAGTGTCTAGCTCGGTGCGGCACATTACTGCATAGTGACACCAAGAGAGAGAGAGAGAGAGCAGGGGTCCACAGTGAAACATTAATTTTCCGGGACATGAATCTTATTCACGTAACCGAGCGTTGAAAATCACCGGATTAATCATATTAACCCTATTTTGAAACAATCTGATCACTACCTTGATACGATCACGCACTGCGGCATACTCCAATAGCGGAATTCCGATCTGTATGAGTATCATGCAAGGCAGTTGAAAACAAGTCGAGTAAATCATCTGGTCCTTTTAGCTCATACCTCCTTTTAAACCCATCTACTATCGCCGAACACTGATCGATCTCATCAACTAGTGTGTAGACCGTTCCATTCACATGAACCGATCTTGATTACCAGAGCCGACTAGTAATAGATCCAATTTACTACTGCCACATATCCAATATATTCGATCGATCTAGATAAAAACTATGCAGATGGCTTTGATACCATTGAAGGGATACGAGTAGGCTACGATGGTTTACATTTCAAAAATTCTACCATGTAAAACAGGATGCCATGCAAGGAAGAGATTACAGATTGTTACCACAAGACGCGCAATGCAGCAGAAGAAGAGTTGGAGTAGCCTGGTCCAACGAAGAGCGCGTCGAAGTAGTGGTCGTAGTCGATCGTCCGGCGTATTTGATCGTTCAGTGTAGTCGTCGCCAATCGTCTCCTCTAACAACCGATCACTTTCCTTACAATGTCGCAGATCGTCCTCGAGTGCAACAGCAACCGCAATAGCGCCTCTACGGTATCCACACGTACATGGTAGGAACACCGTATGCTGGTGTGCTATCACCAAGTCGCACGGGAAGGCTCTCTCAAGAAGATGGTGGCTAGGGTTTGGAGCAACTCACGTCAACTCTTGTCGTGTGTCTCCTCTGTTACCTCTCTCTATTCCCAACAGCCTCAAGCATCTCCTTAAATAGTGTCCATGATGGATCCTATCCGAACACGCTTGGCGAATCGATCCGTACTGGTTTTATTCCAACCAGTTAAGTGTGTGACCCTGTAGGTTCATATATAATCGGTTGTGACTCGGAAACTCCTTTTCGATCACGAGTCGTCAGCGGCACCTAGTAGGACATAACGATTTCCGAATACACACAAATTATATCGGACAAACCTTAATGCAATATGATCTACGACCAGGTCCTCATCACTTACGACCAGCTCATATCTCTATACGACTAGTTCGTATTTAGTCATGACTAGTTTGTAACTCCTTACGACCAGATTTCGACCACTCTATTATTACATTCGATCATTCTACGACCAGCTCGTATCTCCATACTACCAATCAGTAACTGATCGAACTAAGCAACCTACTCGTATATTCACCCTTTGCCTCACGATATCTGGTTGAACTCCAGGTGAGATATTATATCATCCATGGACTGTTCAATACTTTCTCGATCAAGTGTTAGATAACTTCATGTGGTCGAACTCTTCGACGACCAGTGGCATGGCTATGCACTTTCTTTATCCGACCACATCGAGGGGCCAGAGACATATCTCATATTATGTTAGGAAGCGTAAATTCCATATCCAACCAGTCACATTCATCCGCATATTTCATAGCATACTCGAAAGCTACATTTATGACTACCCGGTTACGAGCAGCCTTTGGCAATCACAAAGTGCACTCTTACACATGTAGGAAACCATGCTGGTTCCAGGTCTAAGGATTATACATCATTATTGCTTGAGACCAACTGATGACATATGAAAGCATAACAATCTTAGCAGTGTCTCAAGATGAGTCAATCCAACACCATGTTCTCTAACATGTGTTCACATTATTGATTCGATATCCCTATATCCATGTCCAATGAAACATGATCATCAATCAATACATGTGCTGCTCGAAGATTCATTAGTGTTCCGACCAGTGACATTCGACTAGGGATATATTTAGAACAGCATCATCATAAGTTAAAAGAGCTTCACCAACAAGTCGCATACTCGTTAATCTTTATAACTGATGATTTATTCAAGAAACATAATAATATTTATTCAATAACTCATAGACATAGATGTGATATAATCATCTCTATGATTGTCTCTAGGGCATATCACCAACAGTATTTAGACTCGAATTCAGAGATCTGTATAATTAGAGAAATGCTATATAATCGTGTTGTCTTTCCAGGAAGGTCTGAATCATTAAAATCGGAGTAGCGAGTGAAAATATACACATTAGAAAGGTCACTGTCCAAAATCTGGACATAGCTGGCAGACATTGTGAAGATGGGTTAATTTCATATAGTATATGACGAAATTAAAATGTGATGGAAACTTGAATAATGTAGAAAATTTTGTGTAGTTTTCAGAACTGGTATCATTCATATATTTTCAAGTTTTAGAATTAAAGATTGAAAATTGTGAAATGGACTATCCTGACAGATTCTAGGACGGTCTTCAGGGAAAGAAACAGGGTAGAGAACGGTAGAATAAGAGGTGCGTCATAACTAGGAAGTTGTAGTTTTTTTGTGAGGATTCCAGAAAGTCTTGGATGGTTGAATTTAGAGTTTGTAGTATAAGTTAGAGCCATTCTACTACTGGGACAATGGGTATATTAATCGGTAGAATCAAGTTATTTGGATCGTTTTTGCGAAATCTTGCCAGGGTGGATTATGTGATATTTTGATATTATGTTTGGCATGTTTTTTTTTAATGTATATCAATTCGTTTTCCAGGGAGTATTGCCTCAAGGACCGTGCCGCCTTTGCACCATCCGACTCCTAGAAGCTAAAGAGGCAAGTGCTTGATATAATGGTGAACAACAGGTGGTTGCCGTTGTTATGTTCGTTTATTTACCATGATATTTATTTATATTGTGTTAAGTTAAATATTTGCGATGGTAATATTGATGAAAAGATGTATTGTGATATTGATGCAATTGTGATATTGGTGCAACTACCATGTGAATGACATGGTGAGAATGGTAATGTTTAATGAATTGTTGCATTTTTTCACTTGCATAAGAGCGAGAGTGGCGAGTCCTGCCATGTTTATGGCTAATCCGGTGCGCTCCATGATAAAATCTGACAGAGGTAGGGACCCTACCCTATGGAAGGTGGGGGAGAAAAGTGTGTCACCGACGGGTAAACACTTTGCTATACCGGTATCAGTTGAAAGAGGTGCATAATAGCATTTGCATACATGAGAATTATATTGTTGAGAATGAGAATGTTGAGATTTTTTATAATGCTTTGAATGTTAATGAGCTTGTGTTTTACCATTGTATCTAGTGTCTGCTGAGTCGTGGACTCACCCTTGTTTATTTTGTTGCTTCAGGTGGTCGTTGGCGACATTTTGCATGGGGATGGCTAGCACACATGGACAATCACAGTTTCTTCACTCAAATGAATTAATTGTCCATGTGAACGTTTACTTTGGTGTGATGAATAATTCCTTCTAGGACTTGATAGTTATTGATTAGGCTTAGGTGATGGTTATAATTTGATTATTCATTCGATGGCTTGGTTTATCCTCTATTTGATTCTCTATTTAGTACTATCATTTGTTGTGTTGATCATTAAGCAATTCGGGTGTCTTATTTATTTCATATATTGTCCCATGGATGAGATTTTATTCGTCATGTGCTTGCTGTAATTTAATGTAATATGTGATTTAAATTGACTTTGAGGTAATTTAGTGGCATTTCAGGCTCAGTGTTGGGCCGTTGTGTTACAGTCGGCCTTGACGGCAGGTGGCAGGCACAGAGGAGGAGGCGAGGGGTGTAGGCCTCGGCGATGGTGGCTGCCGGAGGCGGCTAGATCCAGCGGCCCATAGCTGGATCCGGGTTGGTTTGGCTAGGGAGGAAGTGAAGAGGATAGAAGATGGAGAGAAGAGGAAGGAGACCGAAGGATAAAATGGACTTTTCACTATCCTTCTCTTTTTCATCTTCAGTCCGGAAATGATATTTTAATGGCCTTAGTGTGCCACAGTAAAGTGCCATAAAATTTTAGTGTCTTTTAGCAAAGACAAGAAATCCGAATGTCTAATAGACAATGACACAAAAGTTGGATGTCCTATAGCCAATTTTGCCAAAAGAAAAATGGTATATGTCTACTGCAATTTTGTTAATATATGCCTACTGTTATTGTTGGTCATGTGTACTACAGTTTGGCTACGCGTCTACTGCAAAATTTGGGTGCCTGCCTACTGCAAAATTTGGGTACCTGCCTACTGCATTTTTTCAATATATAGCTGCCTTTCTTTGACATAGCTTCAATATATATATATAGCTGACTGTCTTTGACATAGCAAGGCCAAGAACCTATATCTTTGAAAGGAACTTGTACTGACAAGCAGCCGTTTTTTTTTTTTGCCACTCTACATGCAATTGGAGGCATAGCTCAGTTAGTACGTAGACATGCATGAGGTTAATTTCTAGTTCGAGACCTATAGTATAGGGCATATTCTTTTACTCTCTTTTTTTCCTCTTCTTGCAATTCGAAGGACAGTCAGAGCTAGGGCAGGCACGTACGAGCCAGGAGCGTAGGGCGGCTCGTCGTCTTGCGTCCGCGCCAGCCAGGAGTCCGAGTGGAACGGAGTTGTAGGCGCCGGTCGCCTCCCACGTCAGTGTAGGATTAAAATCTCGATCTATCTATCTAGACAGGTTGATTAAAATTTTAAGTTTTTCAAACAAAACTTAAGAATATATAGCGTAGAATAACGTTAGTCTCTCCGTGTGCATACGTAGACACACACGTACTGGAGTAGCATATATAACGATCGAGTGAAGTTGTCTAGCTCGATCCTTGCGTATGCACTAGCTAGCTGTATTTTTGGAAACTTTACTGACATGATCTGTCGTTGATTGCGTACGTACGTACGTACTGTTTGCAATTACATAGTGGCGTAGCGTTTAATTACCTACAATTTTTGTTAGGTTAATTAAAATTCATGTTCTGCTGCTGCGTTCGATGGTATATTTCCTCTCAAGGCACCTTAATTCATGTATTCATGCATGGTCCCAGTAAGTGACCACTTTTAACTGTTTTGGTCAGAATCCTAGCATGTATTTCTCTAGCTGTTCTTATGTATTTTTTTTTCAGACATTTTGCCGTCCTACCATAGTAGGGTGCGGTTGACCTGTCACTAGCTAGAGCTATAGGCAAATGACCACGTCGGTGATCTAATTCTTGGGCAATGGCAGCAGCAACCAAAAAAAAAAACCCCCTCTCGTTTTTGTTTCTCAGCATTGATATGTTAGCTTTCTCTAGCGAATCCCTTGACCTTGCTATGGTAAGATAACTAATTATTTTTTATATTTAAAAATGAGTGGCCTTAACTGCTAAGACACGACCTGATTATCGTAAAGGCAAATCTTGACACTAGCTTATAAATTTAAAAGGATTAATTCCTTATGTGTCACTGAAATTTTATGAAATCCCTGATTGTGTTACTGACAAATGAACTCATGATAGTAACGCAATGAGTGGTATATAAGGGTTGAGACAAACATTCGGTGGCATATAAGAGTTCATCCAATTTAACAATGTATTGAAAAGAGCATCCGACCACTAATTTTCGAGTTGTTGATGCAGTACTACATTGCTTAGCAGCCCCATATAGATATGTACCTGTTGTTACTCGAAGTAGGAAGGAGACACAAAACCAAATGAAACAAAGCACACAAACCATGATATTCATCTATGTACCATATAGTATCGATCGCTCGTACCGAGAGTACCTTCTGCGCCTCCATACAAACTTCCCATCCTCCAAAGCCAGCAAATGATCATTGTAATAGGATTAGCCGAGATGACTCCTAGAGAAGGCAAGGGCCTCAAACTCTTAATTATCTTATAAGCATTGTCTAATTAATCTTCCTACATGCATTTTAATTTTCTATTCCTTTTCTACGAAGATTTGATTGATGTGATCTGCCCCCTAGAAAATGATGTGATCTCCTTTTTGTGGAAGAGATCGTGTTTTTAGTTGGAAATGATCCCTGCTCCATACAGGGTTGCTTCCCAGCAGAAGATAATAATGCTTCAAGATCATCCGGCCATCTGCTGGACAGGGAGAAGATAATTTTAATTTCATGATGAGATGAGGTGCCATGCATAGTTCAGATTTCTCCTGTCATTCCCATCATCGTAATTGCATTTCATATAATCAAAAGAAAGAAAGAAAATAGTACGTATTACTTGAGATATTATTGTGCACTAAAATTAAGCAGGCAGCAGAAGGATCAGGTGAGATCAGATTGTTGAGCTACGGAAAACCAGGCAGAGACATTAATTGAGACATTCTTTTTTTCGTACTACAAGAGTGAGAGTGAGAGTGAGGCTACTCCTCACTTCAATGGAGTTCTCCTACTTGCATCGTCCTTTTGCTGCCATTGGAGTAATGGTGAACTGAAAGGCCTTCCATGTCCCTTGCAGTTGCATGCAGTGGACTTGGGGTTTCTTAATTAGGTTTTGGTTCCTTTCTGTTTGGACTCAGTTGCCATGCAAATCTTGACCAGAACCTTAAGATATGGAGCACTGCAAGTTTAAATGTACTGCCTTGAAATTATTTATGAAACAACCACCATGCGCCGTCCAATTCTGATATGTAAGCTTTATATATAGGATGATTGGCTTTTGATATATGACACTAGAAAAAAAAAATCTGCGCATATACGAGGCATGTCAATGCAAAATAGCTCATGTTATATGTGACTCCGAAACATATTTACAATGGCTGGCACACACAAAATAAGCTATATATTCTGCAATGGTATATATCAAGTGCGCGGCACATCATTTTCCTCCTCTTCTTTTTTTTGCGAGGAAGCAAGCAGCACGCCATATGCGGCACATGCTATAATTATGTGAAAAAGGTAATGTCCCTATTAGATCCTATTATTCCGCATCAGCAGACATGATAAGCAAACCTAATCCAATAATGTCCCAAGACGCCAACAAATTGATGTGATATTGTCCAGATAGGTCCAATAAGAGGACAGAAAGGAGAAAAAAAATTTGGGGGGGGGGGGGATATGTGGGTCCTTTTTGAAGGGTCAGCATGAGAAAAGGCTCTTGTCTTTACTCAACAGTTTGGAGACTCAAATTAAAAAGAAATAACTTGAGTGTGCAATTTACAAACAGAAAAAAATATATGTTATTCTCCTCTAAAAAAATGACGTTCCCCTGAAAAGAAAAATGTTTCAGAATTATGTTGCTGTTTCTTTCTTCACCTTTCTCCCTGGCATATGAGGGTGGGCCCGATTCCTGGGTCTTCCACTCTATTCAATGACTTTGATTGACTGAACATTGCCTCCTTCTGTTGAAACTTTCCAAGAAAAAAAAAACTTTACCAGGTTTTGTCGGTGCTAAAATTTAGGGTTCTTATGATTATATAGTACAATTGACAGATCGAGGTGAACTAACAGATGACATGTTGGTAGATATGAGACTCGATTGTGGGGTTTTTTTTGGAATGAATTGAATGTTATGAACCTTGAAATACAAGTCGGAGTGAAATTTGGGATACATGGTAAGATATTCGTTTGGTCATAGCTTTCATCTGACTGAATTTTCATTAATTTTGTTCTTTGAATAGTCTTAGATCCTTCTCTAAGACGAGAGTAAAAACATATTTTGATCTGGTACTAATAGTCTATTTCATACTCTAACGCCGGCAACACATCGCAGCTAAACTGTGCAACTCGATTGCTCCTAAAACCTAGCGAAATACCCATTGCCAACACTTGCAGTAAGAGATCTAGATGGGGAGGGATCGGTCTATGCCTCCACCAGCCCCCACCTGCATGTCTTCAACTGTTGCCCCGCCCCGCCCCGAGGCCGGGTGGAGTTTCTTCTTGCACTGGTACTCAAATGACACATGATATCAGTGAGGCATCGATTGACAAATCCTTAAATACACCTATCATATAATGGTAAATTCTCAAATCCCTATAATTTAAATACTTAAAACCAGTTATCATTCCTTCACTCGACAGTCCTGCTACTGCAACTGTTGAACGGATTTTTATCACAACCTCGTTCGGCTGCAACAATGTCTTCAACAGTAGTCTCTTGGTCATCCACTTCATCATCAACAGTCATGATATCACTTAAGGTCAAACGTACAATAAGAGAGAAAAGAAGATCGCATCAGCAGCTAGTTACAAGTTATAAACAATCAATGTGTATATATTTATCTGGCATTTCAGCCAACAACCAGTTGAGTGGTTTGGTTGTTAAAGCTTCCATCAAATCCTCTTTAAGCCTATTGCATTGTGGGCTTAACTTCTTGCCGGTCGTGCTAAAAAGTTGATTATGAAGTAACAATGGAGACAGGTATAGCATATATATATCCTTTTCAATTCTTTCAAGTGCTGGATACTTTGGCCCATTTTACTTCCACCATCCAAGGATGTCAAAATCAAGGACGTTTGGAATCACATCTTCCTCCAAGTAGTGGTCCGATTCACTACTCGAGTGAATCTTTAAAGTCGTTGTCACTGTTACAACGTCGTCACTACTAAGGTGTCCTGTGATGACATATCATCTGGTCACTGTTTACACATGAAGTAGTGACAATGTGATAGCTCGTCACTATAAAATCTCACTACTACAATATTTTTGTAACATCCATTTTCTAAGAAATCAAGAGCAACCGGTTTCAATTTTAAAACTTTCCAAAAAAAATCTAATTGTTCTATTTCAAAAAAAAATCAAATCAAATTTCGGTGCTAGGGTTCTTACCTTGGGCTTGGCCCGGTCTTCCCCCGGCCCGGTCACTCCCCGCGTCCTGCTCCGGTCCTCCCGCCCGCGCACCCATTCCCTGCGGCCGTGCTCTGCTGCGCCGGCTCAAGCCACCTCGGTCGCCGCACCTCGCCTCGCTCCAGCCGCCGCGCGCGCCATCTCTGTGGCGGCGGCTTGCCGACCCCGTGCCTCGATTGCCGCCCGCACCTCGGTCGTCGCCCTCCTCGGTCGCCTCACCCCGCATTGCGCGTCGGCCGCACCCCCTCCTCTCTCCTTCTCTCTCTGGCACAACCGCCGCTTTCGGCTTTGCCACCGCCCTCGGCTTCTCCGCCCGCGCGCCCATCCCCTGCCGTGCGCCCATGCCCTGCCGCTCGCCCATCCCCTGTAGCCTCGTCCGGCTCCTTCCTCCTCCGCTCATCTCTCCCGCCGCTATTTAAGCCGCCCGCCCCTTCATCTTCTCCGCCCCACCTCTTCATCTTCCCCCACCCCTTCGCCTCCTCCTTCCGAGCTTCAGCCGCCGCCACCTCGCCGCCACCGCCTCCATCTCCGTCTCCGGTCGCCGCCACCTTCACGGCCGCCTCCATGGTTTCGTCCCGCCTCGGCCCGCTCAGCCCGCCATCTCCCTCTCTCTCCCGTCGCCACTGCTGTCGTCGGCGCTCCGCCTCCCTCCCCTCCTCTCTCTCTCTCTCCTCTCCCGTTTCTCCCGCCCCTCGTCTCCTCTGCGTGAGCGAGGCAATTAGGCGACGATTCGAAAAAACGACGCCCCGCCTTATCCACGCTGCGGCGCCGACGGGTGGGCCCGCCCCGATCGCCGTCACGGTGACAAATGGGGCCCACCGGTCCATCTGTTTAGCGGTCAGCGCGCGCGTCACGTGGACCGGTCCACGTATCTTTGTGGACCGGAGGCCACGTGTCGGCGCGTGGAATTTCCAGATTTTCGGATTTTCTCTTTATTGGTTAATTCGGTTTAAAGTATCAAAAATTCATATCTTTTTAATTTAAACTCCGAAAAATATGAAACTTGTGCCCAAAAATTTGTAATTTCAAAACCTATATTATGGTACTGGTTTGATTTATTTTTGAATTCATTTATTATGGATGTTGTATTAATTTACCTTGTTTGCTTGTCTTTTATTTCCAGTGCGATCGCCCGAGTAGAGTACGAGAAAGCCGGTGACCCCAACTTCGACCACGCTCAAGGATACCTAGATTCTTTAACCTTTGACCCAGGCGAGTCAACACTTTGATCATGTTGAACCTACATTTTATGAAAATTATGTTCTTTTAAAATAGCAAATTGCATGCTTTAATTTTTATGCAAATGTATGTTAAATGGTCCTAAGGTAGCTAAATGCCAGCTTGATTGTTAAGTAATTATTATACCTTGCCCTTGATAATTGAATTCCCTGGTCCTTGTCACCCTAGTAATTATATGGTAACTTACTAGATATAGTCTGTACTCAAGTGCCATGCTAGCTTTGCTTGAGTACCGGGGTGCTAATCACCCCAATCACCATCCTTTAAGTATAAAGATTGTTTTGGGCAGTCATTGGGGTAGATGACTGAAGTGGTTAAGTTAATTTGTTTTACACTTCTATAAAACCCTGAAACTTGCTAATACCACATCTGGGCGGATGGTAAGAGTGGTGGGTGCCGTCGTGCACAAGAGTAGTTGGTATGTGGTATGAATCGCCCGGATGGATTAAGAACTTAATCTTGTCATGACCTCCGGTGTAAAATAAGTACAACCACAAGTCTGCAAAGTGCAACTTGGCCTAGTAAAATTATCAAACTCTAAATGACATCTCGCATAGTGGGAGAGTGGGAATGTGCAAGTGGCAGGATGCGTTCCAGATTGAAAGGGACACCGAGGAAAGGTGAAGTTTGCCAGTCGCTGAGGAGTAGGTTGACTTCGTGTTCAACTACTCCAGTCGCTGAGGTAAACATCCCGCACAACGTATGGGCGTAACCCCATATGGGTGAGATGACGGAAGGGGCAAGATAGTTCGAAAAGTTACTGTGACGATCACTCAACTACATGACTACGAAATCATGTGGGGCAACGAGTATGATTGCCTCTTGTGGGTAAAGTGTACAACCTCTGCAGAGTCAAAACTGTTTAAAAGCCGCGCCTACGGTGAAAGCATCTAGGCCCCTAAAATTGGTTTTGGTAATTAATGATAATATGTGAATATGGGATTAACAAGTTTACTAAGAATGTGCAAGGTTAATTCCATTTGATGAACATGATGAAGCAAGGATGCATGCTAAAGGAAAATGTGAAGATCAACAAGGCTTAAAGTCAAGGTACAAATAGTCTAGGATCCTTTTCTATTTTACCGGTCTAAGGAGAATTGGTTGGTAGACCGGATTATAGGATAAATGCCGTACTATTAAGGGGGATCACGACTAGTAGCTTGATAGCTTATTCTTGTGCCATATGGATCAACTTAGGATCATGCATGCATTTAAAATTGGACTTGAATTTAAGTTAGAATGAATTCGATGCTTTAGTTCGAATCGGATGAACCAAGGCTTAGCAATGGTTGTACCGAATCGCGTTGTTCCGATGATATTTCAGTGTTGCAAAATAACAAGACGAGTGTAATCTCCTTTGAAAACCGCTTTTGAGAATCGGTTGTATCAGCAGCGATAATCGGATGAACCGCATCCCGGTTGTTCGATGATATTTCAATGATTGCAAAATAACGATCGAGTGTAATCTCCTTTGAAAACCTCGTTTGAGAATCGGTTGTATCGCACGATAATCGGATGAACCGCAATACGGATGTTCAAATGTATTTGGCGGTTGTAAAATTCCGAAACAGATGCAAAATCTCGGTTTAGAAAACTCGAAATCGGACGATCCGGTGTTTGCTCGCGGATGAACCGCAACTAAATCCAACGGCTATATTAGTGCATTTAATCGTGTAACATAGCCGTTCTTGTACATTGAGTATAGCGCGGTTGTACCGATGCTAACACGCCGGTTGTTCCGATATGTCTTTGAAATTTCGAACTTCTTCCCAACGGCTAGAATTGGTTGGTGGAGGCTATAAATACCTCCCCAACCGCACAAGGGACAAGTTACACAAAGCATTGAAGATATCTCAACCCTTGTGAGCATTGTGCATTCAATTCTACTCCCAATTTACTCTTGCATTCATTAAGAGGAGATCAAGTGCATTCATCTTTAGTTGATTCATTGGCACTTGAGTAAAGTCAAGCGAGGATCGTTGATCTATTCTCTTGGGGTGTTGCCGCACTCCTAGACGGCTTGGCGGTGAAGCACGTGATCTTCTCAAGTGAAGCTTGTGAGAAGACCCGAGCAAGATTGTGAGTGGTTGGTGTTCACCATCTCCGAGCGGAGGAAGAACAACCCAAGTGATCGAGGAAGGCTTAATTGTGGAGCCGGCTTGAGTGGTCAAGCTTCCTCAACGTGGACTAGTGAAGACCGCAAGTCTTCGATACCACGGAAAAACTTCATTGTGTCTTGTGGTTATTTCTTGTCTTTACAATTCCGCACTTATATTTCTAGCTTGCTTATTGTAATTAAATTGCCTAGCTAGGAGCATAACTTGTTTAGACTAAGTCATTGAATTGGATAAATTGTTCATTTGTTAAAAACTTTAAAAACCTCCTATTCACCCCCCTCTAGTCGGTTATCCTTGATCCTACAAGTGGTATCGAGCTTGGTCTCTCCGTTGTTGGACTTAACCGCTAGGAGAGCAAGGATGGCTAGTGAGGGAATGGCTTTAGGAAGGGCTCCACTCTTTGATGGCACAAATTATGCTTATTGGAAAATTAGAATGTCAATCTTTTAAAGGCCATGAGTCCAAGCATTTGGAAAATCGTAAATGATGGTTACACTATGCCTCTTAATCCACTTGAACCCACGGATCAAGACACGCGTAACTCTCATTTAGATGCCCAAGCTATGAATGCTCTCTTTGGCGCTTTGAACGCGATGAGTTCAATAGAGTGAGCAATTTGGAAACCGCTCATGCTATTTGGACAACTCTCTCGAAATCCATGAGGGTACATCCACGGTCAAAGAAGCCAAATTGCATAGGCTTCGGATTAAATATGAGACATTCATAATGTTGCCTCATGAAAACATCAATGAGATGTATTCAAGACTCAACAACATTGTGAATGAGCTCAAAGGCCTTGGGACTAACCTTTCCGATGTTGATATTGTGCGCAAGATGCTTAGGGCTCTTCCTGACAAATATGAAACTTTGGTGACGCTCTTCATCAACTCTCCGAATTGCCAAGGATGACACCAACGGGCCTTTTGGGCAATCTCATCACAAATGAGTTGTTCAAGAAGGACAAAGAAGAGCTCGTGGAGACATCCTCCTCAAAGAAGAAAATTACCGCTTTCAAGGCCAAAGCGGAATCAAGTGATGATGAGGATGAAGGAGAAGATTCCGATGAGGAGTATGCACTCCTTATAAGAAAAATGAAGAAGTTCATGAAGAGACGCCCCAATAGAAGCTACAACTTTGACAAATACAAGAAGGGACAATATTCAAGTGACAAGAAGAGTTATAGCAACATTCGATGCTATAATTGTGATGAAAAGGGCACATCTCATCTCGTTGCCCCGCAAAGAAGGATGACAAGGACAAGTCATTCAAGAAGAAAGAATATAATGGCAAGAAGAAGCTTTTCAAGAAGCTTCACAAGGATGGCAAGAATGAGGCTCACATTGGTGAGTGGGATTCAAATGATGAATCAAGCGACTCGACTCGATGAGGATGAGTCTTCCAAGAAGAAGGGACTAGTTGGCATTGCTATCAAAGAAACTCCTTCACTATTCTCCACTCCTACATGCCTCATGGCAAAAGGAGATAAGGTAAAATCCATTGATAGTGATGAACCAACTTATGAAGAATTATTGGATATGCTTGATGAATTAAATGAATTTAATGGAAAAGAGAAATCAAAATTTAAAGTCTTGAAGAAAGAATATCTCTCTCTAAAAGACTCTTTTGAGGAGCTAAAGAAAGCTCATGATTCTCTCATCTTAAAGAATATTGAAAATCTCATTCACATATTGGAATTACTTGTGATTTAATGAATGAGATGTCTAAAGTAGATATTGCTTTAAATGAAAAATCCATGTCTAGCATTTCTACTTCATGTGATGATTTACTTGCCATGCCATGTTGCTCTAGTGATGATTCAATTGCTAGTTTAGCAAATACTTGTGATCCTTTACTTATTGTTGAGAACAATGAATTAAAAGAACAAGTCAATAAACTAAGCAAAAGTTTGGAAAGATGCTTTAAGGGTAAGGCCACCTTAGACAAGCTTTTGAGTGAGCAAAGGTGCTCATTCAACAAGGAAGGTCTCGGTATGTGCCTAAGAAAGGTAAGAAGCCGCAAATAAACCCACAAGGTATGTGAGGGAAAATGGTAAGTATTGCTATAAGTCTGGAAATAGGACATGTGCAACAAAATTGTCCTAAAGGTAAAATTGCATCTTTTGGTATATATGATTCTTGCTATATGCTTAGAAAGACTAAGGATGGTAAAATACTTGCTCATTTTATTGGCACTTCAATTTTAGGCGCTAAAAGAATGCTATTTGGGTGCCTAAAACCTTGGTCACTAACCTCCAAGGACCCAAACAAATTTGGGTACCTAAAAGAACTTGATTCTTGTTTTGTAGGTGAACTACAAGACCGTGGAAAACATTGGGTGCTTGATAGTGGTTGCACTCAACACATGACCGTGATAGAAAATGTTCACCACATTCGAGAATGGGAAAGGAATGGACAAAATCACATTTGGTGACAATAGCAAAGGAAAGGTAATTGGATTGGGTAAAATTGCTATCTCAAATGACCTTTCCATTTCAAATGTATCTCTAGTAGAATCACTAAACTTTAACTTGTTATCCGTAGCTCAAATATGTGATCTAGGACTAATTTGTTCCTTTTCTAAAGAAGGTGTTACAATTTCAAATGAAAATGATAACTCTTTAATTTTTAAAGGATTTAGATTTGGAAACCTTTATTTGGTAGATTTCACTTCAAATGATTCATGCTTAAAAACTTGTTTGATGGCAAAACCTCCTTGGGTTGGCTTTGGCATAGAAGGCTAGCTCATGTAGGAATGATTCAACTCAAAAAGCTTTTCAAACATGATTTAGTTGTTGGCTTGAAAGATGTGAAGTTTGAGAAAAACCGACTTTGTAGTGCATGTCAAGCCGGTAAACAAGTCGCAAATTCTCACCCTTCCAAAAGTATCATGTCAACTTCTAGACCATTGGAACTCTTACATATGGATTTGTTTGGGCCAACAACCTATAAGAGTATCGGGAAATAGCTATTGTTTGGTTATTGTGGATGATTACTCTAGATATACATGGGTATTCTTCCTAGATGATAAAAGTGAAACCTCCTAATTTTCAAAACTTTACAAAAGGGCCCAAAATGAATTTGATTTCAAAATAAAGAAAATCCGTAGTGATAATGGTTCCAGTTCAAAAATACTAAAGTTGAAGACTTTTGTGATGAACTTGAATAAAGCACTAACTTTCCACAACCTACACCCGGAACAAAATGGAGTTGTAGAAAGGAAAATCGTACATTAATTGAAATGGCTAGGACAATGCTTGATGAATATAATACTTAGATAGTTTTTGGGCGGAAGCAATTAACACCGCTTGTCATGCCATAAATCGTCTTTATTTACATCGTCTTTTGAAAAAGACTTCCTATGAGCTTCTTGTAGGAAGAAACCAACATCTCCTATTTTCGTGTCTTTGGTTGTAAATGCTATATTTTAAAGAAGGGTGTTCGCTATCAAAATTTGAAAGTAGATGTGATGTTGGTTTCTTGCTAGGTTATTCATCAAATAGTAAAGTTATCGTGTCTTCAACAAAACTCCGTTTAGTTGAAGAAAAACATGATGTTCAATTTGATGAAACTAACGGCTCTCAAGAAGAGCATGAGAATTTGGATGATGTAGGCAATGAAGCTTTGAGAAGGGCAATGGAGCATATGCAAATTGGTGACATAAAGCCCAAGATGATTCATCATCCTCCACACAAGTTGAACCACCAACATCTTCTACAAACCAAGTTCAATTTGACAATAAGGAAGATGATCAACCATCTAACTTACCACCAAGAATCCACAATGCAATTGCTAAGGATCATCCAATAGACCAAATATTGGGTGATGTAAGTAAGGGTGTTCAAACTCGATCTCGTGTTGCTTCTTTTTGTGAATATTACTCTTTTGTCTCTTGTATTGAGCCAAAGCATGTAGAAGAAGCACTTGAAGATCCGGATTGGGTGAATGCTATGCATGAAGAACTCAACAACTTCACCCGAATGAAGTTTGACATTGGTGGATCGACCCAAGGAACACAACGTCATTGGTACAAAATGGGTCTTTAGGAACAAGCAAGATGAAAATGGTTTGGTTGTTCAAACAAAGCAAGATTGGTAGCTCAAGGTTATTCACAAGTTGAAGGTTTGGATTTTGGTGAAACTTTTGCTCCGTAGCTAGATTAGAATCAATTCGGATATTACTTGCTTTTGCATCATGCTTTGATATTAAATTATTTCAAATGGATGTTAAAAGTGCTTTCTTAAATGGTAAAATTTCGAACTTGTATTTGTTGAACAACCTCCGGTTTTGAAGATCCTAAAAATCCAAATAATGTCTATAAACTCTCTAAAGCGCCTATGGCCTTAAACAAGCTCCTAGAGCATGGTATGAACGACTTAGAGATTTTCTAGTCTCAAAAGGATTCAAAATTGGGAAGATTGATTCAACCTTATTTACTAAAGTTATAGATGATGATTTCTTTGTATGTCAAATTTATGTTGATGATATTATTTTTGGGTCTACTAATCAAGATTTTTGCAAAGAGTTTGGTGATATGATGTCTAGGAATTTGAAATGTCGATGATTGGAGAATTAAGCTACTTCCTTGGATTCCAAATCAAGCAACTCAAAGATGGGACCTTCGTGAGCCAAACCAAGTATGCAAAAGAATTGATCAAGAAGTTTGGTATGGAGGATGCAAAACCCATCAAGACTCCCATGGCAACAAATGGTCATCTTGACTTAAATGAGGGAGGTAAATCGGTAGATTTAAAGCTTTATAGATCTATGATTGGTAGTTTGCTTTATCTTACCGCATCTAGGCCCGATATCATGTTTAGTGTTTGTATGTGTGCTCGCTTTCAAGCAAATCCAAAAGAATGTCATTTAATGGCTGTTAAAAGAATTCTAAGATATTTAAAGCATTCCTCTAGCATTGGCCTTTGGTTCCCGAAAGGTGCTAAATTTGACTTAATTGGATATTCGGACTCCGATTATGCGGGATGCAAAGTGGATAGAAAAAGCACCTCGGGTAGTTGTCAATTTTTAGGAAGATCTTTAGTATCATGGTCATCCAAGAAACAAAATTCCGTAGCCCTATCCACCGCCGGTTTAATATGTTTCCGCGGGAAGTTGTTGTGCTCAATTGCTATGGATGAGGCAAACATTGATGGATTATGGAATTAAAACTGATAAAATGCCTCTTTTGTGTGATAATGATAGTGCTGTGAAAATAGCTAATAATCCTGTTCAACACTCAAGAACCAAGCATATAGATATTCGCCACCATTTCTTGAGAGATCATGTGATCAAGGGAGACATTGATATTAGCCACATAAGAACCGAAGACCAATTAGCGGATATTTTCACCAAGCCATTAGATGAAGGCCGCTTTTGCAAATTGAGGAATGAATTAAATGTCATAGATTATTCAAACATTGTTTAAATTTTTGTTATTACAGTGGTTTTTATTTGGTGTTATTTAAATATTTTGTAAAAGAATTTCTCAAATCTCATATTAAATTCACTATATTTATAAAAACTATGTTTATATATAATCTTCAGTATATTATATGCATAATGATCCCTAAATGATGTTTTATTGAGTGTAAATCTAAGGATCATTTGCAATTATTCAAAATTCCAAAGAAATCCAGAGCCTTATCAAAATCTCAGGACAATCGGTACATCCGGAGTTATGCGAACGGTACGTCCGCAGTGCGGATCATCCGGCGTTATAATAGCGGAACGTCCGTTTTCCTTTTGACCTTATCACTCCAGCGGCTCGTCCGTTTTCTTTTTCATCTCAGTCCGCTCGAGTTCTTCTCTCTCCAGCCGAGCGCCTCTCAAAACCCCTCTCTCAAATCGAGTGATTCTCTCGGTGGATCTCCAAGTCCTTGCATTTCCAGTGCTCTCCTTCCTCAAATCTCAAGGTAAAACATCTCTTGATTCGAGTTTTACCGCATTTGGAGCACTCGGGACAGCTTTTAGGGTTTTGATAATGCGATTGATATCTAGAAATCTAATTGGGCAAAAGTGCTTCACTGGTGTCCTATGACCCTTGCGCATCCAGTTCTAGCACTCACTCTCTTAGATTCCATCAAAATCTCAGAATTTCTTCAACCCTAGTTTTCGGTCAGGACAATCGGACGTTCCGGTTCTTGAGAGCGAACGACCGCGATTCGACGTTCCGCCACATAACGGCGGATGATCCGATTATTCGACGTAACCGAAATTGTCATTTCTTTCAATTCAATTCAATTCAAATCGTTCCTTGACATCTTATAATCACTCCAATCTCAGATAGATGCCTAGAATGCGAGGAACATCCAAGAAGTCTCAGAGATCGTCAAGACAAGGGTCTTCGGCACCTCAACCTCCACTGCAAATTGGAAGAGTTCAACCCGACATTCCTGTTCGTCAAACTCGGCCGCTCGACGAAAGACCCCGCAGGAAAAGGAAAGGGAAAGAGACCGCCCGTAAACCGAATCGAAAAATAGCTCGAAGTGAATCAATTGAGGAAATCAATCAAGAAGAAGAAGAAGAAGAGGAAGTTCCTCCAAGGACAGCAGAAGATGATGATTTGGTTGATCCTCCGGGACTCCTCTCGACCTACATCTTCTCGTCGTGAGATGACTATGCCATCAAGCGCCATGTCAATCAATATCTTCTGAAGAATGACACATTAAATCCAAGATTCCACACAATCTTTCAAGAGCAAGTGTATGAGCAAATATATAATAGGCACAAGAAATTTGCCGATCATAAATGGATTAACTGGCCTAATATTAATACCTTGGACAAATACAATTGGAGTCTATCGACTTTTCTACAATGTGGGTCTTCATGATCTTGTGGGCATAAAATGAAATTATGATGACAAGATCATTCGACGCTTTATGCCACACGCATATGTCCCATGACTTGAAGACTTTTAGATGGTCGATGGTGTCGTAAATGTGGAAAGCACCAAAGAGGAATTTGCGAGTGTTGAGAATTCATCCGACTCTTGGGACAAAATCTTTGAAAGTTCAGCCCTACTTGTTCCTGCTTGGGCGAGGCATTATGACTCTTCAGCCAAATGCAAGTTAGGGACAATTACTGGATTGAAGCCAGAAGTGAGCATGATTAACAGGATAATTAATCATACTTTCTACCCTAAGAGTGGGAATTTCGATGCAGTACGAGGGCATGTTTGGAACATGATAGATCATATTGTGGAGGAGTTAAATTTGATGTAGTGGATGTTATTCTTCAAGGCATAGCCTCCTCCAAGAATGACAGAGTTAAAAGGATTTATTATGCTCCTTACATCATGGCATTGATTGTTAAAAGATCGAGTACCGTGGTGGCTTGGGATCTACTCACAAGCCATATAAACCACGAGATGCCATTCCTCCTCAACAAGTCTCCGAGGATGCCCTCGCCGAGGTGATGCTCCTCCTCTGCTTTGCATGCACGATGCAAGTGCTCTAGCGCAAGTACTTCAAAATCGTGCTATTATCAAGACTTTGCGAGAAATGAAGGTCAACAAGTTGCCTTCGAGATGAGACTCGTCATAGGTTTACTCGGATGGCGGCTATCCAAAATGACTTCTTTGATGAGACTCATAACAGATTATCAGCTTTGTCTGAGGGCCTAAATGACTTAGAACATTTTCTCAAGACCCCTCAGCGTTATGTTCGCCGACCTCCTCAGTCGCCCAAGGGTCCTTCTTCTAGGACAGCTGCACCTACCTCAGCTCCCTCAGCTGCACCAGTTCCAGCTCCTCCAGCTCCTACCACCCTCTCAGTATCTCAGGATCCCGCGCCCTGCGTGTCGCCTTCTCCGATCTGCACGATTCCAGCTCCGCCTTGCTTCTCCCGCTCTGCTCCCACTCAGACCCAGTTTCTTCCTCTCAGGACCCCCCTGTTTGATGATTTTTGGTACTTTGATGCCAAAGGGGGAGAAATTGTGAAGATGTGAAGACTGTGAAGATGTGAAGACTTAGTTTTAGGGGGAGCTATGGGCTTATGTGATTTATATATGTTTTGTAAAACTGGTTGATTGTTGATCTATTTTGTGCCTGTAATAGTTGGTAACTTTTGTTGAACTTGTGGAATGTGGTTATGTCTTATTATCTTTTTATGCAATGCAATCTGAATTATTTGACATATCTTATACTGTATTGCTTCCTCAAGTTCATAAATGCAAAAGAAACTCCGCCAAAATTTTCAATTTTTTACATATGCTTGCAAATTATTCACTATCCTTATGCATTTGTTTAGGGGGAGTCTTCTTTTAATTGGATTTGACAAGAAAAATAATTCTCAAAATTTACTTATGCTCATTGCAAAGATTATTTTACCTGTCAAAAGACTTCAAAAGAATATACACTCTTAGTATATTCAAAACAACTTTTCTCACATATTAAGTGTGTTGTCATCAATTACCAAAAAGGGGGAGATTGAAAGCATCTAGGCCCCTAAAATTGGTTTTGGTAATTAATGATAATATGTGAATATGGGATTAACAAGTTTACTAAGAATGTGCAAGGTTAATTCCATTTGATGAACATGATGAAGCAAGGATGCATGCTAAAGGAAAATGTGAAGATCAACAAGGCTTAAAGTCAAGGTACAAATAGTCTAGGATCCTTTTCTATTTTACCGGTCTAAGGAGAATTGGTTGGTAGACCGGATTATAGGATAAATGCCGTACTATTAAGGGGGATCACGACTAGTAGCTTGATAGCTTATTCTTGTGCCATATGGATCAACTTAGGATCATGCATGCATTTAAAATTGGACTTGAATTTAAGTTAGAATGAATTCGATGCTTTAGTTACGAATCGGATGAACCAAGGCTTAGCGTGGTTGTACCGAATCGCGGTTGTTCCGATGATATTTCAAATGTGCAAAATAACGATCGAGTGTAATCTCCTTTGAAAACCGCTTTTGAGAATCGGTCAGTATCACGTATAATCGGATGAACCGCATCCCGTTGTTCCGATGATATTTCAATGATTGCAAAATAACGAAGACGAGTGTAATCTCCTTTGAAAACCTCGTTTGAGAATCGGTACATCAAGACGATAATCGGATGAACCGCAATACGGATGTTCCAAATGTATTTGGCGGTTGTAAAATTCGAAACGGATGCAAAATCTCGGTTTAGAAAACTCAAATCGGACGATCCGGGTGTTTGCTGCGGATGAACCGCAACTAAATCCAACGGCTATATCGGTGCATTTAATGCGTGTAACATAGCCGTTCATCGGCATTGAGTATAGCGCGGTTGTACCGATGCTAACACGCGGTTGTTCCGATATGTGCCAAATTTCGGAACTTCTTCCCAACGGCTAGAATTGGTTGGTGGAGGCTATAAATACCTCCCCAATCGCACAAGGGACAAGTTACACAAGCATTGAAGATATCTCAACCCTTGTGAGCATTGTGCATTCAATTCTACTCCCAATTTACTCTTGCATTCATTAAGAGGAGATCAAGTGCATTCATCTTTAGTTGATTCATTGGCACTTGAGTAAAGTCAGCGAGGATCGTTGATCTATTCTCTTGGGGTGTTGCCGCACTCCTAGACGGCTTACGGTGAAGCACGGTGATCTTCTCAAGTGAAGCTTGTGAGAAGACCCGAGCAAGATTGTGAGTGGTTGGTGTTCACCATCTCCGGAGCGGAGGAAGAACAACCCAAGTGATCGAGGGAAGGCTTAATTCGTGGAGCCGGCTTGAGTGGTCAAGCTTCCTCAACGTGGACTAGTGAAGACCGGCAAGTCTTCGATACCACGGGAAAAACTTCATTGTGTCTTGTGGTTATTTCTTGTCTTTACAATTCCGCACTTATATTTCTAGCTTGCTTATTGTAATTAAATTGCCTAGCTAGGAGCATAACTTGTTTAGACTAAGTCATTGAATTGGATAAATTGTTCATTTGTTAAAAACTTTAAAAACCTCCTATTCACCCCCCTCTAGTCGGTTATCCTTGATCCTACATACGGTCAAAGGCGGACATGGGAACTTAACTTGAGGTAGTTCTATTTCAAAAATCTTGGTGTGTGGAATGAAAAACTATGTCGGCTCATCTAGCCTGAGGTTTGGTATTTTCCCTGGATTGTCATATCCAGTGTGGTTAATGTTTGGAGGTAGTTCCAATTAAAGTAAGCATTTGTAGAGTCTCCGTTGGAGGGAATCTCTACTGTTATTTAATATTGTAATTATCTTTCCTAATAAAATGCAATTTGTTAAAAATGCTAAGTCATAGGAATTTGTAATTATGATATTTACAAATACTGTTGTGCGCAAATAAAAGAACCCGAGCCATCCTTGTTCAGCCTTACATATATATTATTGCATCTGTTGTGTTGGCTCACGAGCACGGTTGTTGTGCTCACTCTCGCTCTTTCCCCAAACCCCAGAAGCCTCTGAGCAGGACGATTACGCCTACTACGAGGAGCAAGGACTCGATGGTCAAGACCAGGGCGAGGAGTAGTTAGTTGCGTAGGCTGAGGCTCGCCACAGTCTAGATGGCTCTACCGCACATGTGTATAGCCAATATTCCCCAAGTCCTTGGATAATATCGGTGGTACACAAGGTGCCGCAGTCGCTTGCCTGCGGGGAGTCATGTTGCCCATTTTGCTTCCGCGCTTGTTTCTTTAAGCTGTGTAATGAACTTATTTAGCCTGATCGGCCCTCTTTTGTAAACTCGACCCGACGTGGTCTATTTAACTCTGAGGTTGTAGGTTGTAATATTAAGACTGGTTTGGTCTGCGATGTATGAAATGAATCAGCAATGTATTGTATTGTGCGCTACCTCTTGATCCGAGGAGTAGCGGTGATTTCACAGAGGATTCCGGATTAGAAAATCCTGGTCCGATAATTTTGTGGCGATTTAGTATTTTGTCACTGATAATGGATATATAAAGCGGTGAGGAAATTTGTTTAAGTCACTATTAATAAGGTTAACAGTAAAAAAACAAGCTTTAATCACTATGTTTCGTCACTGAAACTGTGATTCCCATGTAGCGCGTAATTTTTTTTCCTGGTCAAGAAGAGCTAAGATTTCCCAAAAGAAAAAGAACTAACATAATAAATTATTTAGTAAAGTGAGCTAGATCTAAGTGCAACGTAATTACTTTTCTTGTCAAGGAGAGCTCAGATTTCCCTTAAAAAAGAAGAGCTAAGAGGCAAGAAAGTATGTACCTTATTAGAAGCTGAAGTCATGTCGTTGTCCATTTCTACAAGCGATTTGAGGAATGAGGATGGTGGTTGGTCAAGCGATTTGAGGAATGAGGATGGTGTGCCCACGCCGCCAGCCGCCCGGTCCCCTCCCCGCTCCGTCGCTTCCTCCTCAACCGTTGGCTTTCCTCCCCCTCCCCAGCTATAAGAAGCCGAGGTCCCTTCCTCTCCCTCCCCTCCTCGCCGCTCTCTTTCCCCCCTCTATGCCGCCGAGCCCCGAGCAGCCTAGCCGCCCTGGTACCGCCGCCATGTTCTCCTCCTCCGGTGCCCCTCTGCCGAGCCCTCGCCGCAGGAGCTCCGCGCCGACACCCCGACGCCTCCCAGGGCCCGGCCAGAAGTTCCTCTCCTCCCTAGGCCGCCATTGTGGCCTCTCCTCACAGCCGCCCGACTCCGTCGCCACTGTCTCCGCAGCTCCCCTGCCCCGCCGGCAGCACTCGGTGGCGTCCTTGCGCGCCCGTGGTACCGTCTGAGCCTCCCTTCCTCTCCCCTCCCTCCGGCCGCTGTCCCCACAGTTGGCCTCTGCGCTGACCGCCCCTGTGCCGCCGCCGTCTCCTCTCAAGTGCCACATCGGCACCGCCGCCGCCTCCCTCTGCCTCCCCCAGGAGACCGTTTTGCCCGTCCGCGCCGCCTCCCTAGCCGCCGGCAGGCCCACCGCCTGTGCGCCCCTGGCTCCCCATTCCCTTGGCCGAGCCGTGCGCCGACCTCTCTCTCTCTCAGCGTCTTTGACTGGTGGCCCCCCTATGCAGTGGACTGTAGAGCAGCAGCAGTAGCCGAAGTGGATGAGTAGCTGGCAATCTGGCAATTAAATTGTGTTGTGAGCTTGCGATGTTTGGTTAACCCGCTGTCAATTGTTAACCTTCCAATTGTCAGAGTTAGCTAAAAATACTTATTCGCTAAATATTTAAGAGCTGTCGATTAAGATCTTATTTTGCAAAATCTCTGGAAATTGAAATTATGCAAATAACTTTCCTAATCGCTTCAATGTCGTTGCAATCATGTCAAGTATTTGTTAAAGTTAATTTAATTAACTTTTACGCTATTGTTTAAAAGGCTTTGTGGTATAAGAAATTAATTTACAATTTTCTAAAAATAATTTATGGGAAGCTATTTGGGATTAACTTGTTGATCGCAATACCTTGCTCTGGAAACTTGTATATTGATCTTGCAATCGTATCAAGTATTCCTTGGTCCAAATATTGTTTTAGCATATCCTTTTTATCCCCGATCAAAAGTCATCAAAGATAAAATGTTTTAATGTCTTTTTAAGCCCAACAAAAATATCCAGTATCCTAATCTTGCCCAATCAATATCAGTCCTTTTATCATTCTCTTTGGTTTTTAAACCACTGGTGTTATTTAATAATAATTAATATTACCACCATTTCCAGGCAACTGCAGCAGATAACAATGGTAATTTTTGGACTCCATTTGTGATCGTCAATTTTAATATTGCCCTTCACTTGTCAAACTCGCACTTTTAAATCTCTTTTGGTTAACCTCAAAGAAATAATACCCATTAATTAAAGAAGCTCTTGTTTCTTTAAAAAGGGGGGGGGGGTCAAGCTGTGACGTTACCCGATCGGCAATATCTTGCCATCTTCCAAATCCAAAGTGGAGTATCCGTGCGAAAGTTCATTCGACTTTGATCCTCTCTTGTTTTCCCTCCCGACAGAGTTTCTCCGCCACTTCATCTTTCGCTCAATTGGTCGTTTGACTTTGTCAAACATCTCCGCCTCGCTAAATATTTTCTCTTAAGCTCGTTCATCGCAAAACTTATTTAAAGCGCTTTGAATGTATTTGGTCTTTTGAAGTTCTTTGGATTTATTTGATTTTCTCACTTGTTATCGCGTAATTAGAAGTCAGGGTCCAGAAGAAGCAACAACTCGAGCAGGATCAAGATTCGGAAAAAAAATGCAGACCAAAAATTCAAGACCCCTGGCAGAGAAGGCCTGAGTAAGATCAAGGCCGTGATAACCTGACCCATGTGAGTCAATACTTTGATCATTTTGAGGCTACATTTTATGAAAATTATATTTACTTAAAATATCAAAATTGCATGCTTTAATTCTGAAATCAAATGTATGTTAAAGCTTATGGTAGTTAAACACCCATTTGATGATTAATTAAGTATTATCCATCCTTTGATATATTGAATCTCTCATTCCATGTCACCCTAGTAAATATGCGGTAAATACTAGTATAGGTTGTACTTAAGCGAGATGCTAGTCTTGTTTAAGTATCAGGACAATAAATACTGTGATCATCATCTTTTAATCATGAAAGTGGTTTTGGACAGTCATTGTGAGTAAATGACTGCGTGTTGTGATAATTGGCTTTTCCTATCCTAAACCCTAAACAATTTTCTAGTACCACATCTGGGCGGATGGAAAGAGTGGTGGGTACCGTCGTGCACGAGAGTGGTTGGTAGGTGGTAAGAAACGGTCGGATGGATTAAGGACTTAATCTTGTCATGACCTCCCGTGTAAAATAAGTACAACCGCAAGTCTGCAAAGTGCAACTTGGCTTAGTAAAGTTATTAAACTCTGAATATCATCCCACTAGTCAGTTAGCGGGAACGTGCAAGACCGGCTTGAAAGGGACATCGAGGAAAGGTGAAGTTGCCAGTCGCTGAGAGGTAGTTCAACTACTCCAATCGCTGAGGTGAACATCCCGCACAACTTATGGGCATAACCCTATATGGGTGAGATGACGGAAGGGGCGAGGTAGTTTGAAAAGTTACTGTGACGATCGCTCAACTACATGACTACGGAATCATGTGGGGTAACGAGTATGATTATCTCTTGTGGGTACAGTGTACAACATCTGCAGAGTCTAAATTATTTAAACAGCCGTGCCTACGGTCAAAGGCGGACATGGAAACTTAACTAGAGTTAGTTCTATTTCAAAAATATTGTGGGTAGTATGAAAACCAGGTCGACTCATCTAGCTTGAGGTTTGGTTTTTCGCTGGATCGTCGTATCCAGTGTTGTTAATGTATGGAGGTAGCTCCAATAAAATGATGCATGTGTAGAGTTTCCGATGGAGGGAACCTCTACTATTATTTAATATTGCACTTACTCTCTTTAATAAAATACAATTTGTTTAAAATGCTAAGTCTTAGGAATTTGTAATTATGATAATTGAAAAATATTATTTTAGCAAATAAAAGAACCCGAGCCATTCCTTGTTAAGCCATGCATGTATACTATTGCATCTTGTGTGTTGGCTCGCGAGCACGGAAGTTATACTCATTCTCGCTCTTTTCTCAAACCCTCAGAAGCAGGAAATCATGAAGCTTTCGACTACTACGAGGAACCAGACATCTGAAGGCCCAAGAGTTTTAAGTGTAGTCTAGTCTTTAACCGTTCTAGTTTCACCTCAGTCTAGCCGACTCCGCCGGTACTTATGTGCATCATATATTATCTGAGTTTTCGGGTAATATCGGACGTACACAGGTTTCTCTAGTCGCTTGTCTGTGGAGAGATGTGCTCTCACCCTTTTTGATTTCGTTGTTGCTTTCGCTACTTTTGTGATGTAATTGTTTGGCCTGTTCGGCCCTTATTGTAAAATTTGGCCCGAAGCGGTCTATATAAACTCTGATGTATTAAATTAATGAATGATATGGTTTTACGTTATGTATAAATTGATTCAGCAATGTGTCTGTAAGTGCTATCTACTGATCCAAGAAATAGCACAGTATTTTCACAGAAAATTCGGGATTAGAAAATCTGGATCCGACATAAGATTTCCCTTAAAAAAGAAGAGCTAAGAGGCAAGAATGTATGTACCTTATTTAGAAGCTGAAGTCATGTCGTTGTCCATTTCTCCAAGCGATTTGAGGAACGAGGGTGGTGGTAGGTCAAGCCATCAAGTATATATATATATACACTTACGGAGGAACTCAGGAAGAGGAAAGCCAAGGGAACCTAGATCTGAGATTCTGAATGAAAAGCTTATATATGGAGGCTGGGGGCTAGGTTTTTGACTTCATCCTTGCACATGACCGTATGAGATCTGTCTCTATCTCTCTCTCTCTCTCTCTATATATATATATATACACACACACACACACACACACCAGAGCGGGGCGGGGCGGGGCGGGTTAGGCTTTGACCTGTCCTTGCCCTAGCCTACCCTCACAGTGATGATTTTTTTTATAAAAAAAAACCCGCCCTGATCAGGGTGAGGCGGATGGAGACCCGACGTGGCGGGTGGGGATCTAGATCTGTTAGATATATGCACACTTTTGTGATGATTTTAATACTTAAAATAATAATCGATGTGAAAGCAGCATATATTCTAGGCATATTTGCAACTCCAAACAGCAGTATGATCATTAACTCAAATACACCTATCTCATGTATATGTGCTAACAAGGCAAAGTCTATAACAAAAACACTACTAACAGAAGTATGAATCATCATCATCACATAACTGATTTCTAGAAAACAAGACCTATCCATGTCAAGAGAGATCAGACCTAGCCATGTCAAGAGAGATCACCGTGACTTACAGAGAATCGTTCCGACGAAGATCGCGGTAGAGTCATATGCGAAGAAGACGACGCGCAGCAGATGACGAAGGAAGCTGCGAGCACTCGCGTGAACGCTTCCCAAAAACCTGATTAGCCCCAACCCGTGTAGAATCACGAGGGACACCGGCTTCGGAGACACCGATCTCCTTGCGACGGTGCACATCGGCACATGGATGGAGTAGCTAAGGTAGCGCAAAGGTAAAAGCACAGAGGCTGATCTCTTTTGTTCAGTATGAATGGAGACGTTCCTCCCTCATATAGAATTCAGCAGTATGGAAGGAAACTGTCGTAAAAATCCGCATGAAACACAATTAATGCATGCCATAAAAGCCCCGTAGTATTAGTGTAATTCAAACGTTCGGTTTCTAATTCGTATTCGTGTAGATGTCATGTCATCATGCATGGTTTTTTTTTTTAACGGCATAATTACTTCTCCCGTTATAAAATCAACAGCTGGCTCAAAAATCTGTTGTTACTGAAAATTCGAGCTGTACCAGATGGTGATAATTGGGGATGAGAATATTCTTGAGCTGGTGGACTACAGGTTGTAAGGAGAAATGAGCATATTTTCGGATGGAAGGTTGTAACAGTACAGCACATTCAGAGGTAGCTAGTATTTGTATTATCAAAAAAAAAAATTGTCGTTGTTGGTAGGGTACAAAGTATAGTAGTACCAGTACCAATGTAGCATAGATGATGAATGAGAAAATCTCAACTGAGGATCACTATTGTTTGGGTGTCGGGACACCCGGCCGCCCCCCATTCCTGTGAGCGACTGTCACTCTCGTGCCTTTCATTTTCCTTCCTTACCCTCCCGATTTAAAACTTGGAATCAAGCCCAATAACAGGTGCCATAAATTTCTGCAAAAACAAGGTGAAATTTTGAAACTCAATTGGTCTACAACGAATATTACTTTTGGCAAGGCCTTGCTCGCATGACTGACTTAGTTGGAAGATGAAAGGCATCAGTAACTAAAATGCTTCCATTTTTTTTGTTTAAACATTAGTACTTGCAATTGTGACTCCTAATGTTTGACAACTTGAAATAATTCATACAACATGCATGTACTCCATTCGTTCTTTTTAATTTGACGTTTTTCTATTACTTTTTACGATCTCGGAGATGCGACTTTAATCGTTATTTTACATTACGATATACTAATAATGTTATAATATTATAAAAATATTTTTAATAACAAATCTAATGATACATTTTTTATATAACTAACCTAGATAATTTTAAACCTATTAGCGGCCAAGCTATACTGATTCTAGCACGTAATGGAGTATCTTGAATCAACTGGGAAGATTAAGGTCCTATTTGGTACCGCTTCCACTTCCTGCTTCTCAATCGATTCTTGTGGAGTCGTACCAAATACCCTGATTCTCAAAACCATTAGTTCTGCTTTTCGCGAGGAGCTGTCTCGAAAATGAACTAGCAACGAGAAACAGCCTCCCAGCAGATTCTCGTGAGAATCCAACCTTCAAAAACAAAAATGTCATTTGAAGTTGAAGGTTTTTACCCATAAATACCACTGAGTTACACAAATACAATTGAAGTATTACGCCCAGGAGTGACATGGTCTATTTACCTCTAATCCTCCCTCATATGATTTTTGGTGCCAACCTACCAGCCAAACGGTTTCAACAGATAGCTCCAGATTCTCAGAGAAGTGGATTCTCAGAGAATCAGAAGTAGAATCTGAAAAATGAGAATCCGAAGCTACACCAAACATGACCTAATATTTGCCCTCTAGAGGAGTAGACATGCATTTTTCACATATTTGCCCATGATCCAAGCTCCCATTGATTTGTCATGTCATTCCACCATACGACGTCAAAATAAACACAGCAATGCCTTAGCCCTTCAAAATGGGTAAGATCAAAATTAATGTCCAAATTGTAGCTGGATGCTTGGTCAGTTGTAGGTCATGGCAGGTGACCCAATAACTGTTCTAGATGGACCATATGGGATTTATTTCAGCCATGTATGGTTTGGCACTCACCCCCAGCACATCAATTTTTGCAATGTACTTCCATGGAGTATGTTTCTTTAATCTGATGGTCATCACATTTTTGGGCACATTATTAAAAACTGTCCACACAATTTTGAAGAGCTTTAGTGGCTGTCCTGTGCAAGTACTATTTGGATCAGTTGCATGGAGATCTTGTCTATCCAAGGTCCATGCAGGAAAGTCGGCTTTAGATGTTCCATTTTTTTTACTTCAACTTTTTTTAAATGGTTCCTATAGTTATTAGACTCCGATTAATTTGAGTGTAGTGGTAATTCTTTTGTTTGTGTGCATTTTTTTTAAGTATAGGTTAATTGGAAAATTATTATTTTTTATCAGAAGTGGGATTTGGGAATATGTTTTTTTTAAAACAACGTGTATGATTACCGGTCAATTTTTCTGATTATTGTCTATGAAATGGATACGATGAAATTTTCCGTAGAGTGAGAACATGTAAAATCATTTTACTACAGGATTCACTGAAAAGAAAATAATACTGAAAGTGGGGACTGGTTAATTTACTAAAGACAAATACTGTGACCTTTACGCCCCTCTTGGAACGCGATAACTTTCAGGAGAAAGGAAACATTCATTCGGGTCTGTTTGGGACGCGGGATTGAAAAATCGCAAGAATACTAAAACAATAGGAAATACACATAATTGATGTGGCAAAACATAGGAATAGAAAACACGGGAAAAAACACAGCAAATGTTTTTTTGGGTCAAAGGAAGAAATAACACATGAAATCGGAATTGAAGACTTCAAACTAATAAAAAAAAAACTCCTCTAACACACTTTGGTTGCTATGGAAACGTAAATGTAAAATACCGATCGGTGAGGGAGGTGCGCACTACACAACGGTGGTGGATCCATGATTAAATCTTAGCTAGGGCGGCATGGATCGCGCCCTAAGCCGTCTTCGCATTGTAAGACTCACCACCTCTACCGCCTCGTTGGACGTCGTGCCCCCAATTCTGCATCTCCACACCCGCAGTTGTTTCACATCTCTGCTCCGCCTTCTACCACGCGCTATTCGCTAGGTGGTCAGCATCTTCTAAGTCATATACAACTAGTCAATTTCTACTTGTAGTGACTACTGATTACCTTGTATGACCAATTTATCACACTAGCACACTTGGCTATTGGTGGTAATCTATCTAAGCATTGTCAATTTGGCATATCATCGATCAGATAGTTTGCATTACATATATTTTAAGACCGTAGCATATAAATCAAGAACGAGACACGAAACAGGCAAATTAGACACGAACCACATCAAGAGATATTTTATTGAATGCAAGCCACACCTGTTCGGCTCCTTCGCTAGTCATTGCTGCAGCCTATGCCATCTACTCTCAGTTGTCTCCTGTCATCCTGCGCCCCCTGCCAGGCCGCGCCGTTGGCTGCCATGGTGTCGGTGCCTCACCTCGTCGATTCGCCACTCTAGTCGTCATTCGTCGGCCGTCGCGCGTACCCTGGGCCATCACAACTTGTTCTAGGGTGCGAAGGTGGCAGAGGAGGTGTAAGGTCGTGAGAGGAATGAGAGTTAGACTCGATGTCTCGATCGGTGGTGCGATGGCTACCTCCCCTAGTCAATGCTTCTAATGGGTCAGCCAAGCTAGGTCCAAATCAAGAAAGGGACAGGCCACAGGCCCGTCGTCCTATTCTTCGTCTACCTCGGCTCAGCATGCTCCTCACCGGCGGCCAGTGGATACCGAGGTCTAGGGGGATCCCTGGCGGAGGGGGAGCTGGGGCGGCTGCCCGACCTCGCCACATGGGAAGGTCCGCCCCTGCTACACTATAACTTATCTAGATTTTACTAGCTTCACCGACTCATCGTTATCTATTCCCATTTTCGCATGTTCTTATCGCCATTCAAGGGTTGAGTTTTTTGGTTAAAATAGTTCGTTTTAAATGAAATAGCAAAAAGTATCACTTCCGCAAACGAAATGATAAAAGGTCACCTTTATCGTGGCAATTTCGTATGGTAAAAATATCATTTTTAACATTTCACTCGCGGAATGATAATCTTCGCTATCTTATTTCAAAAAAGATGTTAAATGAGTCAAAAACTCAATGACTGAGTTTCTCATATTATCTCACTACTCTACAAATCAAGATGGTGCCCATGCGACCATGGCAGTGAGGGTGGTCAGCGTGCTGTTGCGGAAGCGGATGCGGCGGGGGTTGGAGCGGTAGTTGCTCAGGCGGGATCTGCGGGGCTACGCCATTGGGCATCCTCGTCATCGAGGAGAGGCGACATTCGTAAGCACGGTTCCCGCGAGAAAAAGACTGCGAGCTTCCTTCCTGGGAAACTCTTTCCTTGGATCCGAGCTCTTCTCCATTTTCCTGTGAAAGTACAGGAATTCCTACCTTCCCTTTGGAATTTTTGTCGGTGCTTCCCTTGTTCCAAACGGCCCAACAAGACAAGAAAACTGAGGAATGCCAATCCCTTGCAATTTATTTGAAAAGCCTCTAATCCAAACGCGGCCTTCCTTTCTTCAACATTTTCACGCAAGTCCTTCAAATATTAAGGCCCCATGTGGATTTTTGCATGCTCCTTTTAATTAAACCGCTTTATGTTTCATCAGGATTACAAAATTGAAAAATGTATAAGAAGTACTAGCCAAATACTCCTCATGCATCATTCTATTTTCTAGGTGCAGTTAAATTCTGTTAGGATATGGGTAGGCTACATTACCGAGCAATTAAAAATTCTACCACAAAAACCAAGAAGCTACGCTAGGATCGTTGTCACTAGACGCGTAGTGCCCTGGAAGAAGAGTTGGAATAGCCTGGTCCAACGTCGCGTGTGTCGATGTAGTGGTCATACTAGATCCTCCAACATTCTTGGCCATCAATCGTCTCCTCCAGCGCCCTCTCATGTTCCATACATAAGTCGCGGATCGTCCTCGATCGACGCAATAACATCTCTATGTTATCCACACGTCTATGGGTGGTTATGATGATATGACCCCTATGGATACAAACATATTTGTTATGCTTACTGTTCCAATTACAAGAATTCGTACACTTCACTTAAATTATCGTGTGAACTCGTTTTTAGGAGTGTTTTTATATTATATGAACTATATAATGCTACCAATGATGAAAATATATATTTGTGCAGCACCACGTCACTTTTTGTCTAAGCCAAGTAAGAGTTCGAGCTGGACATGTTTTGGAATCCAATTCAGCCTCCGGAGACAACACCAACTTCAAACGTGCATAACTTTCACATACGGAGTCCGTTGGAGGTCCACGAGTATTTGATGGAAAGTTTATCTCGTACTCTTTCCAATAAATCTGGCTCCACCTCCAAATTCCTTCTGAGTGCGCCGCAATCGCCAAAACAGTCTGGCACACCTTCACTTGGGCCCGTGGGCCTTGTAATTTGGATAGAAACCCTAGGCTCATACTATTCACACATGAACTGTACCGCCGCCCCTCCCTTCTCCTCTTCCTTCTATACATAGTGGCCGCCACCCTTAGGGTTCGTTGAATTTCGTTTAGTTAAAAGTTAGCTACACTGCAACTTTGTGTATTAGCTTGTGTCGACTAGACCAATCTTGAATACCACTTCGGAATCCCACCATATTGAGTATTTCAATCCTATTTGCAATTTCAGATTGCTTATTATCTTGTTCTTGCTTATTCTTCGATTGCATGCAGGAATTGATCTTCGTGATCAGGTCGATCGTGCTTCTAGCAAGGTTGATAACAATCTTAGAGTTGGTTCAGCGATTGTCGGGCATATTGGTCATGTACGATTGGTAGCCGAATCGTGAGAGTCGTCTCCTCAAATTGAATTATCCTTAGCATCGAAAGATTGGTACACCTATTGTCGCATCAGGTGGAACACTGTACGTCAGTGTGTTAGCACCAGCGCACACGACATGGCCTTCGGGACGTGGTGGCTAAGGTTTGGGTGGATGGTGCAACTCTCGATCCCAACAGTCATACACTAAAGAGTCCATAACAGATCCAACCCGAACTAGTTTGTTCCAACTCATTAAGTATGAGTTCCTGTAGATTCATACGTAATCGGTCGTGAGACGAAAACTCCTTTCCGATCACTAATTAGTAGCTGTTCCTAGCAGGATATAGCGACTCTCGAATACACATAAAGATCAAATCAGACGAACCATATGCAATATGATATGCGACCATGTCCTCATCACTCATGACCAGTTCGCAACTACTCACGACCAATTAGTAACACCTTACGACAAGTTCGCTAACCAGTTTGTAATCATGTACGACTAGTCTGTATCCCTATACGACCAGTTTGTATTTGGTCGAACTAAATGACTTACTTGTGTATTCGCCTTTTGCCTCACGATATCTGGTCAAAATCCAGGTGAGATATATGTCATCCATGGACTGTTCAATATTTTCTCGATCTAGTGACGGATAACTTCATATGGTTAACTCTTCGACCACTTGTGACAGAGACATGCACTTTTTTATCGGAGCACATCGAGTGACCCAGATATATCTCTTCTGTTATGCTAGGAGGGGCAAATCCCATATCTGACCAATCGCATCTATCCGCATGTTTCATAGCATACCCGAAAGCTATCTTTATAACTACCTAGTTGCGGAGTAGCGTTTGATAACCCCTAAGTGTACTGTTATACATTTAGGAAACTATGTTGATATTAGGTCTAAGGATTATACATCATCATTGCTTGAGACCAACTGGTGACACATGAAATCATAACAATCTCAATAGTGTCTCAAAGTAGGATCAATCCAACATCATGTTCTCTAACACGTGCTCGCATTATTGATTCGATATCCCCATATCTATGAGCGGTGAAACATGAACATCAATCAATACACATGTTAGTCTAAAAATCACTAATGTCCCGACCAATAACATGCAGCCAGAGATCCTTTTAGAATGACATCGTAGAATTATTAAAGAGCTTCACCAACAAGTCACATTTTTGGTAATCTTTATAATGACAATTCATCCAAGGAATTCCTACCTTCCCTTTGGAATTTTTCTCGGTGCTTCCTTTGTTCCAAACGGCACAACAAGACTAGAAAACTGAGGAATGCCAATCCCTTGCAATTTCTTTGAAAATCATCCAATCCAAGCGGGGCCTTCCTTTCTTCAACATTTTCATGGAAGTCCTTCAGATATTAAGGCCACATTTGGATTTTCTCATGTTCCTACTTTAATTAAACCGCTTTATGTTTCATCGGGATTACAAAATTGAAAAATGTATAAGAAATACTCGGAAGTTGGGGGGGGGGGGCTGGCTAGCACAATAAGGGCAGTGGCTTGCAACTGATTTTCCCTAAGCCTTTCCTCAAGGCTCTCCATCTGCCGTCGTATCTCATCTCTAACATGGTCATTGGTTTCATCTCTGATGGATTCAATGATCTTATATCTGAGTGATTCACGAATCTCCTCTCGTAGACATGCATCACGCTCCGTTTTGGCTCTGTTCCTACTCCGGTACGCTTCGGAGTGTTTCCATGGAACATAAAGACCAAGACCTCTCGTGTGACCCATGTGCTCATCATTTTCCAGGGCCGCGGAGAGTATATCTTTGTCCCTGACTGCCTAGAATGAGCCTTGGGAAGATTGTGCACTCAGCGTTTCCTGCATTAGCCCGACATGTCATTTCACTTCCTATGAAGTTATAGAGTAATTATAAACTAGGTAGTTCGATATCTTGCTAGGCGCTGGGAGACTTCCTCATCTTCGAGGTTTGGAAAGGAGATAACCTTCGAAGACAGGGTAGATAACCTTGCCCTTAGCCAGTTTCGGGAGCGGTCATCAGGGATATCGGCAAATGGCGGGGAGGCATTCGAAAGGTTTGTCTGTCGGTCTTGATCCCACCATTGTGGGATTTTACATGTATACCTAGCGGTGCCGAGTCTGTGGGGGTGCATGTTTTTTTCCTGGAGGGCCTTGTGCGCCGCATTTTCACTTCTAAAATTATATATCGTCTTCTTCGCCACAAACTCTTCCCAATACTCTTCCAAGAACGGATACTTGTGGAATGTCGTCAAATCCTTCTCCATGTAGTTCTTGACAAGAATGCTCCTGAAGTTCTTCCACACTTTGTACGCCTGTAGCAACACATGTCATCGCACAGAGTCTTGGTGTTGTTCCGGGATCTCGAACGATCCAAAAATATCCTTCAGCAGCTCACCTTTCTGAGCTTTGGTCAACTCCTTCCATGAATCGTAGGTGATGTTGACCTGTTCCCGTGCAACAATTCCGACCGTTCTCCAGAATGCGGACGCTGCTCGGGTAGGATTGATAGGGGTTCCATACTCATCGACCTCCGTGATGGTAAATCGGCCCTTGGGCCTTTTCGATATTCCTCTTCTTCTACCGTGCTTGGATATTCCAAAGGACAGCGCATCAAATGCATGGGGCGGCGATGACGAAGAATGAGAGAAAGATATCTTCACAAGAAATAGAAGTTCTGACACGCATAAACATATTATCATAAGATTTGATCTCTTTGTTTCTGGGTATACACACCAATTAATAAATAATTGAGATATGTACGAAAGAAATTAGGACCAATACAATGACATAATTGACATATAAACATGTAAATCCTCCAAGTCATTTAAACAAACATCATGTGAACAAATAAAATCAGCATAAAACTAAGATTTAATATTTTGATATTGCTCTCAGATGTAGAGTAAGCATTCCAATTACAGCTCAAGTTCAAACCCGATTATCAAAACAATTTCAGTACAAGACTATTATTATCACATAGCATTTATCTCAAGCCCACCACACCACATTGCAATATATTCCAATAGCATTATCAAAATAAATACCATCTAAATCATTGACTAGAACAAATACAAATTCCTAAAACAAGTACAACACCTCATACTACTCAGTGTTTGAACCAGATACATGAGTCCATGAGGACCATGACAACATGACAGATTATCAATAGAAAGAGTGAGGGAAAGGGGCGTCGGGGTCGATAACTTGACATCGGTTACCTTTGGGCGTCGAGGAGAAGAACGAGCAGGGAGCAGTACCGGAGCAGCAGGGTGGCGTCGAAGCGGAGACGCGCTGGGCTCGGGGGAGAAGGAGGAGGCAGCGAGATCGGGAGAGGGGAGGAGGTAGCGGGCTCAGGGGAGGAGGCGATGTGTTCTCGTGCTTGGGGGAGGAGGTGCACTGGGCTCGAGGAGTAGGTACATGCTACGTAGGAACACAGACCTGCACATCTTTATCTCCCTCACAATGTGAACAATGAGATGGACCATGATATCGAAAATGACAGAGGGAAATACAACTCAAGATCACAAACAGTCGTCACCACCTCGTCTTGTAGAGCATCTAGTCCTTCGAGATCGATGACCTTCTGAGCAATTGTTTTAAAGAAGTAACACAACCTCATGATTGTCTCTCGGATCTTGATCAACAAAATACTTCTAATTGCAACAGGGTGCATCTGTGTCATCAGCACATGACAATCACGAGACTTCATGCCAATTAACTTCAAATCTTCCATCAAAACAAGTTTCTTCATGTTGACGGAGTAACCAGACGGAACTTTCATACCATGCAAGCACTGACACAGTTAAGTTCTCTCGACCCTGGACAGAGTGTAACAAGCAGGGGAAGGTACGTTCATCCGTTATCAGTCTTTGTCGGTGCTAACTTAGGTCTGATGTCCATATCAATCAAGTCAAGCCGTGCTTCGACACCATCCTTTGTTTTGTCACGAATATTCAGTAAGAGACCAATTAAGCTGTCACATTCATTCTTCTCTACGTGCATGACGTCGATGCAGTGACGAACTTCTAGGTGTTCCCAATAAGGTAAGTCCCAAAATATTGATATCTTCTTCCAGATGTTCTTCTCATGGGTCCTCGATTTACGTCCTTTTCCGAGCCCAACGTCTAAATCCTTAACCATATATAGACCTCTTTTCCGCTTAAATGCCTTGAAGCTGAACTGTCTCCCTTCTCTCCATCGAATTATTTCTTCATCCCGCGGTATGGGTGAGCCCTCCGAATGAACATACGATAACGCATGTACACGATTTTGCGCGAGTGCTTCGGCCACACACTCTCGGTATCATCTAAGCAGCGAGTACAGGCTTTGACCCCCTTTTGTACTATGGCTCAACAGGTTAGCAAGGAGTAGGATAATCATTTATGGTGCAGAACAACAAGGAGCGTAAAGTGAAGTTCTCTCATTTGTACGCATCACATACCTGTACCCCTTCAATCCATAGTATTTTTAGATTTTCCATCAATGGTGCTAGGTACACATCAATATCATTTACATGTTGTGTCGGCCATTGGATAAGTATCGATAGCAAAATATACTTCCGCTTCATACACAATCAAGGAGGAATATTGTAGATACAGAGAGTCACGGTCTAGGTGCTATGTCGGTTGCTCATGTTACTAAAAGGATTCATTCCATCTATACTCAATACAAACCTTATATTCCTCGATTCTGTAACGAAGTCTGCAAACCTCCTATCGATGTTTCTCCACTGAGCAGAATTAGCAGGGTGTCTTAGTTTTCTGTCATTCTTACGCTTATTTGAGTGCCAATGCAGCAGTTTTGCATCCTTTGGGTTCGCAAAAAACCGCTTCAAACGGGGAATTACAGGAAGATACCATGCCACCTTAGCAGGATGTCCTTTCTTCACCTCGATTCCCTCGCCATCATCTGATTGATTCTTATGCATGTATTGGGATGTGTTGCACACCGGGCATACATGCATGTTTGCATACTCGTTACGATAGAGGATAAAGTCGTTCGGACATGTATGTATTCTTTTTACTTCCATTCCCAATGGACAAAGAACCTTCTTGGCTTTGTAGATGGTTTTGGGCAACTCGTTTCCCTCCAGAAGCATGTTCGCTAAGAGACCTAACAACACTTTGAAACTTTTGTTGGACCAACCGTTGTTTGCCTTCAATTTCAACAGTTCAAGCATGGATGACAACCTTGTGTATTCCGGCTTGCAGCCCGGGAACAAAGGTTTCTCCGAGCCCCCCATCAAACTCCGGAATTTAACATACTCCGTCTCATCACAGTTCCCTTCTGCATCGCGAAGCATCTGATCCAGATTGTCATCATGCAGCCTATCCGAATTGGAACCACAATCGACATCATCCGGCGGTATATCGTTGACTTCATCGGCGATGTCGTTATTACTACCTTCCTGTATAATCTGCTCTTCACCATGACTAGTCCAACGTGTATAACCCTTTTTGAAACCCCTTCGAATCAAGTGTGCTTCGATCTGCGCTCGGTTCTTAAACATCTTCATATTTTCGCAGTCAATATATGGACAGTACATATATTCCACCCACTTATTCAACATATCCTCCTTGGCAGCTCTTTTAAAAACATGCACGCCATTAATGTACTCTTCACTCACAAGGTTGTCAGCGTACATCCAGATTCGGTCCATCTAAGCGACACATATAACAATCTGGTGTTAAATATTGAATTTATTAATTAGTATACTATAGATGCAACTTTTGATATGTCTTTTGAAATATGTATTTCTAATGAACTGAAAAAAACAATAATGCACCTTAGGGTTAGGTTGTTTATCACAAACACATTATAGATAGCCCATGCCCAACTTCAGATGGCAAGAAGCCAACACTTACAAAAACAACACAAAAAATAGATCTAAACCATCTTCAATTCTCTCTTTACTGATCTAAACCATATTTAATTCTCTTTCTTTACCAAGCTAGATCTAGAATACAATATGCAAGGAACAAATTAATTACGTACTAACCATCGATAGTCAAGAACAAATTACCAAATCCGCGGTCTCCTTCCACCAAATCGCTTCAAAACCCCACATGGCCAGCAGCAGCAACAACGAAAGAACAGAGCTAGAATTTAAGATAGATCAATTTGTGAGGGTCGGTTCTGTAATAAATGAGATTATCACAGACGGTTTGTATAAAAACTGTCTGTGATGAGGACGGGAAGTCACAGACGGTTCATGTTACCGTCAGTGAAGTATCACAGGCGGTTTTCAACACGAATCGTATGTGATATTACCTCTTCACAGACGGGTTTTACCGCAGAAAGTAACACAGACGATCGCTAAACCAAAACCGTTTGTGATTGTATTTAATACAGATGGTGTTGGTCAACCGTCTGTGATGAGACATCCAGTATTACCTTTTTTTTGTAGTAATGAGTGTTTGGTAACCCCTAAGTGTACTATTATATATTTAGGAAATTGTGCTGACTTTAGGTCTAAGGATTATACATCATCATTGCTTGAGACCAACTGATGACACATGGAATCATAACAATCTCAATAGTGTCTCAAAGTGGGGTCAATCTAACATCATGTTCTCTAACATGTGCTCGAATTATTGATTCGATATACCTATATCTATGACTGGTGAAACATGACCATCAATCAATACATGTGTTAGTCTAAAAGTCACTAGTGTCCCGACCAATAACATGCGACCAGAGATCCTTTTATAATGACATCATAGGACTATTAAAGAGTTTCACCAACAAGTCACATACTTGCTAATCTTTATAAACGACAATTCATCTAAGAAATTTAATAACATTTATTCTATAACTCGTAAACATAGACGTGATACAATCGTCTCAGCGATCGTCTACAGGCCATATCACTGATCAAATTCAACTAAAGTGCTGTACCTTAAATTCGAATAAGATACACGCATCCATTGCTGATACTGTTTGCTAACACACAAACTATCGTACTGTATTTGCTTACAGTTTGAAGGAAGGGATTTTTTTTAAAAAAAATCCCAAGTGTCGCTGAGCCTGCGTTGGAGTGACGAGCACAGTTGGCACTCCAAAGGGAGACATCATTTAAGTTTGGTTTTGGCGTCTTATGTGTAAATCAAGTACGTACCTTTATTTTGGGTCCCACTGCTAAGAGAGATAAACAAGCATCAACCATTGAAGTGCCCAAATGATCCCTGTAAGACTATAAAAAAACCTGCATGCTCTCTCTCTCCCCTTTTCTTTGACCATCTCTCTCCTATAAGAAGATTCTCAGGGCTAGCCTCCATTCTCCCCCTCTCCCTCTCTCTCTCTCTCTCTCTCTCTCTCTCCCCGAAGAGCAGCAACGAAGAAAAAAGAAGCGAAAAGAACAAATCCCTCTATCGCTTTCGACGGCCAAGATCTCCTCCACGGGGGATCGTACGGGCGACACGGGGTTGTCGCTTTCCTCCTCCACGTAGGTGTTCTTCTCCTCTTCTCCATTTTTCTATCGGCATCTCAGCAGAAATTTCGTATTAGCTTTGTTTTCCAAAAGAAATATTTGCGTCAGTAAATAGCATGCTCGTTTTCCCAGCGTAATCCCATTGAGCGTTTCCTCCATTGCAATCCTATTTTTGTTTGGGGTTTTTTGGGGTTTCTGCCATTGACGGTTGTCGAGTTCTTGAAACGGTTCCTTTTTTTGTGTGCTTTTTGAGTGAATTCTTGTGGTGCTTTTGATACGTTCCTCGGAGTTCTGATAGGAGGAACTTAGGTGGTTTCTTCAGGCCGCAAGCGTATGGGACTGATCAAAATGCTACTTTTCCGATGTCTCCTATTGTTCTTGCCCAAATACCTTCTCAATGCAATTGCTTGCATTTTGTCCCCTTGATTTATTCAGTTGTGTTGCTCTACAAAGACCCAATTTTTCCTGCCTGTTTACCAGCCTTACAAAAAACGCAGCCTTTATCTGCCCATTTCAATTCCTTGATGTGCATTTGAGGGCCCTTTTATGCGTGGAAATCACCAACAGATTTCATCCGATTTGATGTGCGCATCTCTAATTCCCGACTTTTGCAGCATTGCAAAAGCTGCTGCTTTTAGCTTTTGTGTTTTCTTAATTTGGAGGAGGTGTACGGCTCCCCTGTTGGTCCTAATTATTTCCACAGTAGTTAAATCATGATGCTTTTTTTTTTTGCTTCCCTTTCAGGTACAAATGTATTTTCTTTTCCTCTCTTGCCTTTTGCTGTTTCAGGTTTCGTCTGTTATGCTCTCATGTAGCCTTTTATTGCAGCAGACCACCCTTTTTGTTATTTTGGAATAACAGAGCCACACATGGTATGAGCATTGCTATAGGCACCTCACAAGTTCACCTAGCTGAAGTGCCACTTGAACCATTTTGGAGATAAGTAGGTGCAGATTGTGGAATCCCAGTGATCTCTTGCAAATCCTATGGATAGGGCTAGAACAATAAGCTTGTCCGGTACAAGCGTCGGTTTGATGCTTCAATAGTACAGTTTGATTTGTTTATGTCAAATTAAGATTTTTGTGTTTATTTCCAGATGTGCTGGACCATTTCTAGTTGTCCACTTGTAGCTACTGGTTTATTTCCTTGGCCTAAGTTGTACATTATTCAGTTGTTAGTTATTTGTCTCACTGGATGTTGTGCATCTTTAGCAAGGGTTGGAACTACATGGTACTCTCTTCAGGAAGAGTGGTATCATTTAATTCTTCTTGAAGGTCAGTAAGATTTTGTATTCTCATATGCTACTATGGATATTTTACAGATAGTAAATTGCCAAGGTTGTTCCCATGGAGGTCAATGGTCATCACAAACCTAGAAGAGAATTTGTTGTCCGAGAGTGCAATGGTGTAAAACCGCTCAATAGTTTTGGCGAAGTTGATCCGTGGACAGCATGGGCATACAAACCACGGACGATCTCATTGTTGCTGATGGGAACATGCTTTTTAATGTGAGTTCAATATCTTTTTTCTGTAGAATTATTTCGAGGTTTCTAAAAGAGATTGAGGTTTCTAAAAGAGATTTCTTATAACGAAGATGTTAGTGTATTGCTGATGATTGACCTACTGCGGAATTTTTACCGTTGTTAGGGCTACTACTACAAAAAAAAAAAACACTTACGAATTGCACAAGTGCTGTATGTTTGATGGATAACTGTTTTATGCTCTTTATCAGCTGGGCAAGTGGTGCTCTTGATCCAGAAAGAAGCCTCTCCACTGATCGTCTCTCATCTGTTAAAAGGTATTCCACGTATTATAGGCTATAAAAATGAGTGTTTTCTTAAGCACTCACCATTTGGACATCTGTTAGTCCTTATCCCTTGATAGGGATAACAACTTGCAGGGATTTGTGTTCTTCTATTGCTTGCTTTGCATCAATATTTATTACGAAGCTCCATCTACTCTACATTCACTACTTTTTTACCATTCTTTTTCTCGGTCTTTTATCTGCTGATTCTCATCAGGAGAATTTCTGTACTCATATGTTTCTCCCTTGTCAACAGGGGTGTCTCCGCAATGATTGCTGTTTTTTTGGCCTATTCTTTTCTTCAGGCACCTTCAACGTGAGTTACAGAAACTCTATATCCTAACCCTGATTATGGTATGGATGGGCATATAGTTATAAATAAGGATACCACACACTGCTATGGAACAAATGGAGAATATATTTCTGGATGGTTGATGTTCTATTTCAACCTTTCAATATCTTTTAGCTTGTTAGTGTGATTCAGAGAATTTTCTCCTTTAACCTGATATGTTAATTTTATAAAAGAAATCAAAGAGCACTCCCACCCACCCACCGTCTGCTTCATTGCAGCCTTCTCTATCAAATTTGTTTATGTGGGTTTATGCAAACATTTACTGACATTTACTTCCACTATGATTCAGTGTACTGATTAGACCACATCCTGCCATTTGGCGGCTGGTCCATGGGATGGCAGTTGTTTACCTTGTTGCCCTCACCTTTTTGCTTTTCCAGGTAAGTACAGTTTCTGTTTATTAATCTTGTTAAAAAAGTTCTCTATTTTATTCTTTGGTTTCATGAATTGTCAAAAACGTTACATTTTATTTGATTTATATCTCTTTAACAAAACCATATGATATTAACTGCTTCACACATTGCCAATGAATGGCATAAAAGTCCCTGTCTCAGTTTCTTGCTTAGCGTATGGAATTGCATTTTACTAGTATTTCAGCTCATTCTTCACTCCCAACTAAATATAGGCTATTATTGCTTGGTAATTGGGAATATCTGGCAAAACATATTGACAACATAAGGTAAGAGTACCAATGCCAAGTGTAATAGTACAACTTGAAAGTGAATATAGATCAATTTGGAAATAGGATAATTTAAGAGAGTAAGGCACAATGGGAAAAAAGGGTCAGAATATCCCATTTTTGTGTCATCCTGGTAGCTTGTTTATGCAGTAGGAAACTTCCCAGATAGCATGGTGCCATGTTCAGGTATTATTCCGACAGGTAGCCAAAATGGCATCAGAAAGTTGTCAACTCTCACACTTCTTTATTTTATTTTGAAAAAAGTAACGAACTCTTCTAAGCACGTCTGAAATCGAAAAATATTTCAGTCCAAATTTAATTGTGTAATTTATCACTTTATCTGTAGTTAAACAATTGTACCATTGCTTTAATATGATTCGTCCCATATCTTTACTGTTCTGCTATCTGTTATGCTGTTTTATTGGCCAATAGGTCATCCTAATCAGATAAAACAATGTTTCAACAAGTTATAATTTATTGGCAAAGATAATAAAAAGAGAGAAATAAAAGCTATAGTTAGCCTTGCATCTCATATTTTTGTTTTACTTAATTTTGCAGACTCGTGATGACGCTAGGCAATTTATGAAGTATCTTCACCCTGATCTTGGTGTAGGTAATGCAGTTACTTTTCTATATCTGATCTAATAGAGGAGATTTATGTGGTTGAAGAAATCCTTATTTTCCTACCTACATTTGAGCAGAATTACCAGAAAGATCTTACGGAACTGACTGCCGTATATATGTACCTGATCATCCAAAAAGCAGGTTTAACAATGTTTATGTATGATGACTTCATTCACCAATCTACTTCCCTTTAATGTTCAATTTGATTTGTCTTATTTCTCCAATTGAGCAGTCTCAGAGATGCTTCAAGTTACTGACTTGAATATAGGTTTCTCTAGGAGATCCTTTTTGATGAGTTTGTTATAGCCCATATCCTTGGATGGTGGGGAAAGGCTATAATGATACGAAACCAACCGCTTTTATGGGTGTTATCAATTGGCTTTGAGCTAATGGAGGTATGTACTGTTTTATCTTATGTGCTCAATTTCTTTTTGAATTCTGTCTTTTGAATTTAGATTCCTTACGTAGTGTCATATGCACTGCAGCTCACTTTTCGTCATATGTTGCCAAATTTCAACGAGTGTTGGTGGGATAGCATTGTCCTAGACATATTGATCTGCAATTGGTTTGGTGAGATTCTTATGTGGTTTTCAGTACTTTTTCTATGTAAAATACCTCTCTTTGGTTTGAAGTTTGAACTAAATACCTTCGTTTAGCACATATCGAAATTAACATTTTGTTCTCTGGCTTTATAGCCTCATTTGCAACACAGTTTACCTGTACTATAATGCTGATGGAGTTGCGTCCTCTGATTCCTTGAAGACCTCAATTTACAATGTGTACCTTAATACATAAAAGTTATTCATGGAAACAACTATGTTTTCCATTAATCCGCTGAACTCTTTTCCATTTATTAGAGTTTTGTGAGGTTCTCGTGATCCTTTGGATGAGGAGCAAAGCTGTGGTATTTTGTATGGATTTTTTGACGGGATATTTTGTATGGACTTGCACAGGATGAACTGCATAGTTAAATGCTAAGACATTCATGCCATTAAAATTTAGAGACTGATTCCATGTTATTTGTTTATTCTTCTGGGCTGCATCATCTTTGTATGCATTTTTGTTTAAGTACAGAGTGATGGTGGCATAGTTTAGCCATTTACAATTTACATGCTAGGTTTCACCTCTTGTTGACTGGAGCAATTTTATCTGTGATTCAGGTATCTGGGCTGGAATGAAGACCGTGAGATACTTTGATGGGAGGACATATGAATGGGTTGGCTTGAGTCGCCAACCCAATATTATCAGTAAGGTATGTTAATTGGATGTTTAGGCAAATGAGCTGCCCAGCAAAGCATGCAGGGATATTGAATTTTCTTTCTTTTAGCCCTTGTCCCCATTTTGGTGATATTCCTCTTTGAGGGAGCATATTTCTCATTCCAGTTGTATGTGGTGTTTTATCCTACCTCAGTTTCATGTTAAGGTGATTAAGTCTAGGGCTGTGGGATTTACTGAGAAACCGACACAATTCCCTCTATGGTCTGACAATTAAAATAATTCCTTTGCTGTTCTGGCATACTTTAAGTACAAGCCCAAGCTTTCTGTGCAAGAGCTCACACTTCATATCATTTACAATGGATTATCTGTAACTTCGCCACTTACGCCTTAACTGGAGTGCTACAATGACCAATGCAACAAATGTTAGTATTAATCTTGCTTAAACTTTTTTTAATATTGGGACGCTCCAGAGTTCCAGTTTAAGGAACAAGCTTTTTGCTCACAACACAGTAATACTTGCACACCTTCATACTTGCCATTGGCAGAACTGATATATTAGTGGACTGCTAGCCCAATATTTAGCTCACTGTTACAGGTACAAAATGGAAAAACTTTTCAGCTTGATGTTTATGTCTTGAGAGGTCCTTTTTTGTATGCTTTCTTTTATGTGTATTGAAACAAACAGCCTGTGTAGGTTATATTGTAGTGTGCTATATTATCTCCAACTTTAATTTTCTATGTGAAGTTCTATGTTGTTGTGTATCTCTGAAGTTATCAGCTTTTGATTCTTGATCTTGATATTGTGAGACTTTCTCGTGAGTTTATTTATTTCACCTTTTGCTTCTCAGGTGAAAAGGACACTAGGTCAGTTCACACCAGCACAGTGGGACAAAGATGAGTGGTACCCTCTGCTTGACCCCTGGAGATTCATCCAAGTGCTGAGCCTTTGTATTGTTTTCATGACTGTCGAACTTAACACATTCTTTCTCAAGTTCTGCCTTTGGATTCCTCCCCGAAACCCCTTGATTGTCTACCGATTGGTCCTTTGGTGGTTGATTGCAATACCAACCATCCGTGAGTACAATACTTACTTGCAAGAAAGGTACAATTTTGAACTCACTACCTTCAAACTTTACAGACTAACTTCGTAGTAAATTGTACATGATTCGGATGACTTAACTCCATACGCATGTTAGCATTATTGGTTTTCCAACAGCAGAAATTTTGCTTTTTCTTGGACACACCCTTCTTGTTGTTAACTATTACTGCTTGACATGCTACATGACAGTGCACATGTGCCACTATTGTTGGCAATAAATGTCTACTGCCTGCTAGACAATGGTTGCATGTGAACTTGGCTATTAGTTCTCACAAATACAGGGAGACAGTCTTGCTGGAAATAATCATCTTACGTGATAAACGATTTCAGGAAACCTGTTAAAAAGGTGGGATCTTTCTGCTGGCTTTCTCTGGCTATATGCATTGTAGAGCTTCTAATCTGTATCAAGTTTGGGCATGGTGAGTACCACACTGCTATTTCAATTTCTTGGAGCTTATAAGTAATCTTTACCTCCTTCAAGCATGCTGACCACGTTGGCTTCTGAACAGGTCTCTTTCCAAGGTCAATGCCATCATGGTTGATCATATTCTGGACGACGGTTGCCTCGCTTCTCATGATCTTCCTTCTTGTGTGGACTTGGAAAATTTACCTAACAATGATAAGAAAAAGGTTATGATTGTGACCGTCCCTTGTTTGTTTGGCTCATTCTTTCCTCCTCCATTCAATATTGTCGTGTAAATATTTATTCAAATTATGTACATGTACCAGTAGCCATTACTTGGTGATCTTGAGAAGATTATCATAAGAAATTTCATGTCTTGCCTTTCTTTTCCATCAACAAAATAGGATTTCCCTTCCTTCAGTGATGTACTCTGTCAGTCAGCTCTGAAACCGTGTTGTACCTTTGATGCAATCTAATTCATGAAAATAACGAATTAAGATTTATTCTGTTCTATGAGTTCCGCGGCCGCACTCTTGTCCGTGTGTTCAGTTACACAGGATTAAAGCTGGCGATCAACTTCCAGTTATGAATTCAAATTTCAATCTTGTAAACCAATCTTGTGGATCAGTTGTTGACGACATCTCTATCTATAGGGGAAGTAGGTGTTCAGAGTTGCAGATGGTGCGCTGCTGTTCGCACGTGAATTACATTATTTTGTTTCAGTGTAGCAGCAGTGTGCCTGTTTGTGTGGTGTGAACCCATTGCTGCTGAGGCTGATTGACTTGGCTGGGTAATTCGGGTGTTTATTTACTGTCTCTAGTGTGGTCGTGGAAGGTAGGAGGGGGCTACTGCCATTGCTATTGCTGCTGCTGGGGTGGTAACTGTCGCCTGCATGCTGCTGAATTTGTTCATGTTCAGTACTGCCCGATGTGTGAGCCTGACTGTCTGAGTGTGAGGTTGGTCCCTCAGTTCAGGCAGGGCTATGCATAGATTCTTATCGTTTGCCGCTCCATTGCTCAGTGCCAACTGTCAGATCATCAAATCGTTTACACCTGCACAAGAGAATTGCAGCCACTCTGAATCGAAGGGAAAGGAAGGCAGCTTACATTTCCTTCCTTTTCCTTGTGCGCATGGTTGGTTTTTTCAGAGGTACAAAAATGATATTGGATGTCATGCATCTCTTCATTGCTTGGCCAATGCTAGTTAAATTTGCATTTTTTTAAAAAAATGTTTTATCTTTTTTTTTTTGTAATTTTTTTGCTACTAGGTCGATGGGCCCAAGCCTGCATCCAGGTTGACAGGCCTTCACAGCCCAATCTATTTTCTGATCCGACCCACAAACGCGGAACAAATGAGGTACCCACTCCGGCCGTGGCCGGCATTCGCCGACGGGCAGGCAAAAGCCACGCCGGTTTGTTTATACGATCATTATTAACAGAAGTAGCTGTGTGTTACTGTATTCTGTTAACTCGATGACTTGACGCGTCATCACTACTCACTAGTACTAGCATTTGGTTTTGTTTAATCTTGTGGGAGCGTTACAGTCTACGTCAGCTCAGCTCAGACTGTGTCAGCAGAGATGCAGCTCTTCATACCTGATCCACGTGAGCAGTAATATCAACTACCATTTCGTGTCTCGGGATCGATGGCATAAAGTAAGCACAGCATTTTTTTGCCAATACAGGGGGAAAAAAAAAGTGTCGGCAGTGGACTTGCAGATTCCAGATTCAGCTGCATGCCATTGCCGTCCGTCCAGCCTGGGTCGTTTTGGTTTGGGCGGAGCAGGAAGGCAATTGACCCGAGGGGTAGGCTTGTGATTTCATCGATTCCGATCAAAAAAAAAAAAAAAACCCAGCGTTCGCACGTCGCGTGAATTGAAGAGGCAGCGTGCCAACCAAGAAGGGTCAGAGCGAGCACTGTTCGTGGCTTTTATTAATTCCAGCGTTTTTTTGCTACTACCAGGACGAATTTCCGTTCATTGCTTGGCGTACACAAAGGTGTACCAAGGAGGCCGCAGCTCACAGCTAGGCGCACACAAAGAGAGGCCACGAGGATAGCATCCAAAGATTCTGCGTCGCGTACGCAGAAGTGTAGCAAGTTGACTCGAATTAGACGATTTCGACTCGCCTCGACTACGTCTTGGCGCCGACCTATGTCCTACCCAGCTACTACTTCAGTGCTGGTTCGTTCCGTCGTTAACCATTGGCGTTTTCTTCAATGATTCATCGTGTTCTACAGGCTATTGACGCAAGGTTCGCGCGTGTGGAATCTAAGATGGAGTTGCAGACTTTCAGCACAACATTGCTATTGAATTTACTTGGGCTACGTTTGATTGAGGAGATATTGAAAAAAAAAACAAGATCAACTGTGGGGACAACTGAATTTGGTATTACATTCGCCGTTTGGATATGTTGTAATTTGAATCGCTTACACGACTGTTATGGAGGCTTTGACAACATTAATTCTTAGAAATTCGATGACGCCTGATGGTAGTTAGCATGATATTCTCTGGAGTTTTGTTGTTAGAAAGTGAAGGTTTTGCACCTATTTCAGTTTGAGATGAAGAATTAGGTGCGGGAAGTAGTTTTTGTGTGGATACTAAAACGTCTGTTCAGTTGTCATAGCTTAATACGAGGGTCTACTAAAGTTTCTACTTTACTTATGGCACATTAAGCTCCTTTCATTCAGACAGTTTTACAAGAGCAGTTTTGATCAGATAATATATTTCAGTTACCTTTGAAGTTGGTAGATTGATGCGTGTGATGGCCACACATGCAAGTTGTTATTCCAACGAGCATTGTTTACGAAGTTTTTTTGTGTTCCAGGCGGAGCATGTCAGATTCCATGATATGGGTTCTTCGCTATCTATTCAGCACCACAAGTGATGCATTGGCTTATGTCGTTTGATGATTTGGTGATTGAGCAGTTGTTTCAGGAGGTTAGTTGCCCAGACTCAGACTTTGCTGGGGTTATGAATTATTGATGACCCGAATTTGTTTGTTTGCTTTGTTGATAGCTGTGTGTTTAGACCTACTGGTAGTTTGCTCAATTTGGCTTCATGTGAAGCGTTTGGATAAAGATTGTTTCAGTCTTACTTGTTGAGATTAGTCCTATGAACTTTCGAGGCAAAAGGTCTATTGATGAAGACTTATTTGGAGGGGATGTGATATTTCAGCTACAGGAACAGATTCGTCTCAAAGTGGAAATTGTTAAAATATGATACGCATTCACTATCATGTCTGTGCCGGACGCGGCACATGCACTACTGCCGCCAGACGTGGCGTCGAGTGGCGCAACTGACTTTGACTCGGTTTCCTTCCCCGTTAGAAACTCTTATTTCCTAACCTATATATGTACTCCTGTAGTCACACTGTGCTCGTAATTTCTCCTGCACACGATGAATTTCGTCTTCGTATGTCCGTGTTTTTTTTTTCTATAATAGTTTTTCACGTAAAATCTGTATTTCCTGTTCTTTTATTCATACTACTTTACTGTGCGTTTTATAACATTAATCGTACCATAGGCCTCTAGCTGCGAGCTTCTCCTACAATACAGATTCTTTTGATTCGCGTGTAGTAGTACTAGCCAGCACCTCGATCAGGCGTGTGGTGCTCTCGAGATACCGCCACGGCAACCACCGCTGATCCGGCCATGCATTGCGTTGCTGCTGTTCCATTGTCATTTTCAGCTGCACTTGCTGGCTGCTAGCCCGTGAGGAAGAACTCATCAAGGTTGACAAAAGATTCCCATGGAGGTAGTAGCAGCAGCTTTCTCAGTTTATCCTCCTTGACAAGGCATTTGCATCAACAGTACAGTAGAGAAGCTCTGCACTGATCACCGTGGAAAAAATGTTGGGCGGTTTCCTTCTGCTTTCCTTCTTCTGTTGCCGATCAAGCTCATGGTGAATCCTCTGTTGCCCCGTTCATAAAAATGGAGCTTTGTTCTTTCTATAAGAGTAAATTTTGGCTGATTATTTAAACGCGACCGAAACTTCAACTTTCAGAATGCATTTTTTTGGTACGCGTTGTCAATTGACCTTTTAGTTTTTTCCTCCATCCTCTTTTTTTTGTGGCCTTGAAGTATTTGAATGCTAGTGGTATCTTTCTGGAGCATGCATCAAATAATTGAAGAACAAGATTGCTACATGTAGGAGATACAAACTGGAACCAGCACCCAGAATTAAAATGCAGAGTGCCCGTGCATGTTACTTCATCGTGTGTCGGTGACTGCTGACTACCCTTGTGCGATTTCATCATCAATGACGAAAAAAGGGAAAATAATTTGTTGGGGATTTTAGAGAGACTTAACCAAGGATGGAAACATAAAATTATGCTCACATGCTTCTCCTACATATTGTTCATGCGTATGATTGGCCTCACATAAGCAAATCATGCTGTGCAATCAGACGTTTAAACAAACGCACGACGAAGCACAAACCTAATAAAGTATTGTGATCAGACGATTTCCAAATATGTGCACGATATATAGAGAATGTAGCCAACAACGACGTGCCATCTAACTATGCGATCTTAACTGCCAAGCTAACTACAGCTAGCCCGACTAGCATTTTCATATTGCTCATCTGCCTCTGTGGCTGTGTGAGAGCTCCAGGGCTTAGTTTAACCCCTGCAATAGCATAGACATTAATGGAGAGATGATCACATGACCTTTCAGCTTCAGTTGTTGTGACTTGTGCTAGTTGATGCCATCACTCTTGCCAACTCCTTCTAGTCTGAAATTAAGAATATAAACTCAATTGGTTTTGTTACACGACAGTGCACAAGATTGCTACTCGTGAGCCAACAGCAGATAAAAGTCAAGCGCTAGCTAGGACCCTGACATTGTCAGGCCTCAGAGACGAAGCTATCAGTGTAGTTTTAGTTTGTTGCCTTGCACAGGTACGTGAATTTTTTTGCCGATACGGCCGATTTGCACAGCGTATTAGCAGTTTTAACCACTGCCTTCGTGTATTTGCAAAAGTAACCGAGCTGGCGCAGGCCGGGCGTGCGCTGCGGTGTCGCGGCGACACGTCGCCGCGGCGCGCGCATACGCGCCCGCCGCCACGCCACCGCGGACGCAGACCGGGCGCTGCATGCCGCCACGCTGGCGCGCGCACGCCCGGCCGCGCCACATACACGACAAAGCCGGCGCGCGCCAGCGCCATACTTGGCCGCAGGGCGCAGCGCGGCGGCGGCGCCAGCGCGCCCAGCCTCAGCCCTCACATGCTGGCGCGCGCGCCAGCCCACGCCCCACGCTGGCTGGGCGCGGCACGCTGCGCCACGCGGCGCGGCCTTGCGCCCGCTGCTACCTGCCGGCGCGCAGCGCGCACGCGCTGGTTACGCGGCGCGCGCCACCTTCCGCCCTCTGGCCGGGCGCGGGTGGAGCATACTGACACATTGGCGCATATATTGAGAGCGACCGCGCGATTTCATTTCGCATCGCTCCTCATTCTTCTCGCTAAGTTCATATTGCGCCACCGCCGCTCCTCTGCTCATTCTTTTCTTTTCATGCGCTTGCTCTCGATTATATTTCAACGTTATTAACCGTCGTCGTCGTTCGCAGGTAGGTTTATCGTAATTTTTAATTTAGCTACATTCTTCTATGTTTAATTAGCCACATTGTCAGTAATGTTCGCTATGTATGTTTTGCTAGTCATGTCTCTACCGGAGCTACTAGAACAATTCTACGATGAGGACCACCGGTGCAAGTTGTGGCTCACCGCTGGCGTGGATGGCCCTCCGCCCCTGGCGCTTCGGGCGGGGAGGGATTGGTGGGCGGTAGACGATCGTTACGTCCCGATCCTCCGGGAGACGGGCTTGTTGCCCTTTGCGAGGATGGTGTCCTTCCAACGTGGGTTCACCCTAGACGACAGCCTGTTGTCCGCACTTGTGGACCGGTGGAGGCCCGAGACGCACACCTTCCATTTTCGGTGGGGTGAGATGACGATCACCCTAGAGGACGTCTCGTTCTTGACTGGTCTCCCGATCCGGGGTGTGCCGCTTGTTCCGGGCCCTCCGAGAGCGGACTGGAAGGTCAGGCTGGAGCAGCGGTTTGGCCAACCTCTGCCGGAGGGTGCACGTGGCGTCCCTCGGGCTTGGCTGAGGCAGTTCAGCGAATGCCCGCAGGGTGCACCTGAGGACGTCGTTAGGACGCATCTCGTTGCTTACCTTCTCCAGCTCTTTGGTTGGGTCCTGTTTCCAACCACAAAGGGCGATTTTTTGAACCCCAGCTTCATCCGCGTCGCCGAGTCTTTGGTTGACGCGGGGGCTGAGCCGATGCCGCAGTACAGCTGGGGATCAGCCGTCCTTTGCGCTACATACCGAGGGTTGTGTGACGCTTCGCGGCGCGGCAGCTCTGGTAGCAACCTGGTCGTGTGCTACGTGCTCCTGCAGCTGTGGAGTTGGGAGCACTTCCCTGTTGGGCGGCCGACCATTGAGACAGCGGCGCACCCGTTCCCTCTCCCACATGACCACATACCACATGACCCCATAGACGCGCCCACCATGGGCTTACGGTGGACTGCGGCCGGTCGTCTGCGCTGGGCCAACAGAAGACCGGCGAGGTGCTACTCGTTGTACCACAACGAGTTCGAGTTATTGCACGAGAGCGACATCATCTGGTGTCCATGGCATGCTGATTTTCTGCTCGCGGTTGCGCCGCACGGGCTGTCTGCGCAATGCGTCGTGGATCGATTTTTGTGGACGACGACCTGCCACCTGGTGTTCTCACATATGGTGGAGCCTTACGCGCCGCAGTGCATATCTGACGATTTGTCGGTACCAGCTCGTGCCCCCCCGAACGGCAGGCCCCTGGAGCGAGCTGTACACCTGTGAGTCAAATTTCATCCAAGTAATTTTTGCAGTCCTTACGTCTTCTTTTGTAACATTAATCTTTCCGAAAATGCAGGCAATCGAGGTCGGGTGGGCATATTTTGGACTGGCAAATGCACCAGCACCAGTGGATTGCGACATGGATTCACAGGATGCACGTGGATGTATGGCATGAGCCGCGTCCATATGACCCTGAGTCGTACGCTGCGTACATGGAGTGGTACATGCCACGAACGCGCGCAAGACTCACCATTCCTCCTCCGGAGCGCCCAGAGGAGGTGACATTTCTGACGCACGAAGAGAGCCTCCGCCGCACGTACGACCGTCACAGCGCTTCAAGACATGACGACACCGTACGACACTTACAACCTCTGGTTCGCAGTTTTGTTGACGATATTCGTATTTTTTGTTAATGAACCTGTTACATATGTCACTACAGTTGGAGCGGGCGGTGCGCGTCCAGAGCGCAGCGGACGAGGCCCAACTCAGCCCAGATAGAACCCCGGCGGCATATAAAAAAGTTTTGAAGCACATCTCGGCGGAGATGAAGAAGATAATAAAGAACTTGAGCTGTGGTCGTTCGAGGGACGACGTCTTGCGCACGGCACGAAGTGGGGGGGCCGTGCTCACCCGCTAGGTCACCACGACCTAGCGAGTCCGGCAGGCGTCGTAGCGTTCCCCGTCGGTCATCTGCGGGCCAGGTCGCCGCACAGGTAAGTCGCTATGTACAAATTTACATCAAGTTTTGTAATTATGCCTTACGTTCCGCTAACATCATGCCGTTCTCTCGCCGTAGGTCCGTCGGGATGAATCACTTCTGTCGTCCGGACCCGGTACACAGCCTGCCGCCCCCCCTCGGTTATCTGCACTGCACATCCGGGAGGTACGAGGTTCTTAGTTTACATCCAGAGTGTTCATTTGTACTAACATCGTTTCGTCTTGCAGCCTTCAGCCCCTGGGGGTGACGGCCAGTTCACATCGACTGATGACGACGATACGGGCCTCCCAACTCCTACCAGGGAGCAGTACACGACGCCAGGGCAAGGACAATGGCAGCCAGGGTTTTTAGCGTACGCAGGGCAGAGCTCCTCCGGGTTCGCTGCCCCCCCGTACGTTCAAGAGCAGATGTCCTCCGGGTTCGGTGCCCCACGGTATACTCCAGGCGAGAGTTCATCCGCGCAACCGGAGTTGCAGGAATCGTACCCCCAGAGTGGTTTTCTAGCCTCCGTCGTGGATGAATTCCTCGGAAGTGTCCCCCAGGTCGGCACGTCTCATCAAGACGACATGTACGCCTACCGACTCGCTCCGCACTCGATCATCGTCCACCTCCGCCTCAACGGTCTCGTACCCCCTCCGAACCGACACGCGTTCTCCAGAGCGGTGGACGTATTCCACGGGTCATGCTCGGCGCAAAATAAGGTCGCGCACGCGGACGCAGCTGCAGCAGGGAGAGAGTAGTGGCTCAGACGAGTGAGCCGTATAGTATCACGTGTTATGCGATTTTCATTGTACTACATGCTTGTTATCGCTATTTCGTATGAGTGTCTTGTTCGTATTAATCAATAAACGTACAAACTTTTTGTATACTGATTCCACTCCATTAAACCTTCGAGACCTCTCGTGGCCTCCTGAGACCTCCTTTGTATGAAGTACATTAATTGATCTGTACGAAAGTAAAGTTATATCAAAAGATTCTTAATAAATAAAATAATACAAAAATTACATAATCAAATACACTTTGTCAAACACAAAAATTTTCATTTTTTTTGACCTCATTTGCTATAATTTAAAATTCCGGGAGACGGGCTTGTTGCGATTATGAAGATGACGTACAACATGTGGGTAGCTACTACTTAACGATGTGTGCTACTTGTCTCCGCGGCGCCATAGCAAGGGAGCCTTGTCTCGACGTCGGTGGGTCTCGGTCGAAGGAGCCTTCCCCTTATCGCCAGCCTCTCCACGTCGGGCTGGTATGTCGAAGTCGTCCGTACCCTGCGATTGTATGATGTAAGTACATCGTACAGTACAAAACGTAACAAGAATGTCAATTGTTCATAACTCACGTCGTTCATGTAGATTGCTCCCGGACGACCGGATACGCTGTGGCGACCGGGCTCAGCCGCATGAGCCTTTCCCTTGCCCTTGTCACGGGACTGTCCACGTCGGGCTGGTGTCTCGAAGTCGTCCATGTCTGCGTTTGCATGATGTAAGTGCACCGTATAGTGAAAATCATAAGAAGGATGTAATTTCTTCATAATCGACGTCGTGGATACGGATGACGCCGGGCGGCGGATACGCTATGGCGGCGGACTCGACCTCATGAGCCTTTCCTTGCCCTTGTTACGGAATGTCCACGTCGGGCTGGTGTGTCGAAGTCGTCCATATCCTGCGTTTGCATGATGTAAGTACACCGTATAGTGAAAATCATAAGAAGGATGTAATTTCTTCATAACTGACGTTTGCATGAGCCTTTCCCTTGTCGTCGATATGGATTACGCCGAGTTTATTGGGGTCCTTCGGTGCCTCCTCATCCGCACGTAAGGTTTCCACCGTGAGAAGTTCTCGCCCGCACCGAGTAGTTTAGCATGTACTCTGTTGGATGAATGCCCCGTCGTACATCTCGGGCCGTCAATCCACTTGGAAGAAGTGGCGGCGCATCTCGGCCGCATTACGTGGGGATGAAGTTAAAAATTGAAGGAATTAAACATTGGGAGGAAAATCGATGCGCGCGAAAGAAACGCTTACCATGTAGTGGCGCTGTGTAAATAGCGCGCCCGGCGGCCGTGTGCAGGTGTGTGGATGAATGATCTCTGCGGTTCACCACACACACTTCGGGACCGGCAAACGTGGTGGCACTGGAGCATCTTTCATTGAAAAATCCGGGTATTTTAGCTGTTTCCTCTTCTGCGCAAGCCAGTTGTGCTTCTGCAACATCCTCTTGTAGAAGTTTGCCGAAGAGTCCATAGCCGGGTCTCGTATAATTTTGCGCTGTACATAACAAGCAAGACAGAAAAACTTTAAATTACGACACTGAATGACGACCGGACGAACTAGGTCTGCATTGGGACAATCCTTCATTGAGTGCCTGGGGTCTTGCATATCCCGCACTTCATCAGGCGGCTAATACCGTGCGTTGACTAGCATCCATGTCATTCCGGAAGCGCCGCGTCTGCCGTCGCCCCTTCCCTATTCTCTTCAAGTCCCTGTTGGGACCCCAGTGCACCATGTCGGGCCAAAGATCCTTGTAGTTCATTTCCAAACCATACGAGTGAAACTCTCCGCTCCATGTACCGAATAGGTGCTGCATGTCGTAGTACTCAGAGATGTATGGTGTAGCCATCTGCGCATTTGCGCACATGCCTTGTACACGTGCGAGCATGGTTTGTGGAAGAGCTTTGGCTTGTTGCAGGTGCATGTCGCCACATCACCCAGGGTGCATGCCTGTTTTCTTTCCCCCCTAGCATGACTATTGACGTATTTCTGTCGAAGCTTGATCTCGTACTTTCGCCTGAGGCCGTCGATCACCCGAATGTCGTGCATTCGGGCCTTCTCCATCTTCCGATCCATGTGTCTCTGCATGTTCTCGGACCACTGCTTGCCTTCGTCCATCTGCCGCTTGGTGCGGTGGCTCTATTCACGAAATAACCAACGGTGCGAGTCCATGTCTCCTGGACAACCGCAGTGATATGGAGCCCGCGCACACCTTTCAGGACGCTATTGTAGACCTCAGACATGTTGGTCGTCATAACGCCGTACCTCGCACCGCCTCGTGTCATAGAGGAGGACCATTTCTCCAATTCAGAGCGTGGTCATTAATCCACTGGGAGAAGGTTATGGCGCTACTAGGTTGCTCCCTCTCCGGAGTGGACTCCCTTGTATGTCTCGTAGTCCGGTGTTCAAGGTCTCTCCAAATAGACTCAAACTTCCGTCGCTGGTTCTGCATACACAATGCCTTGAACGTCTTCATGAGTTCCTGACTGCGGAACCGCGTGAACAAGTTAGATGCAAGATGCCTCATGCACCACCTGGATTGCACGTCGTTCCACTGGTGAGATGGATCCATCCCACGCTGCATGATGTTGATGGCCGCCAACAACCCAGCATTGCGGTCTGTGACTAGGCAGACGTTGGCCCGGTCTCCCACCACGGCCCTCTTCACGTTCTCCAAGAACCACAACCAGCTGGATGTGTTCTCGCTCTCGACAATGGCAAATGCAACCGGGAGAAGTTGGTCATTCGCGCCGCCGCCACCGCGGTGAGGATGGTGCCCTTGTACTTCCCAGTGAGAAAAGTGTCATCCATCGTTAGCACGGGACGGCAGAACTTGAAGCCCCTGATGGCCTGAGCGAAAGCCCAGAACACCCTATCCAGTATGAAGTGGTTGGGCCCTTTTTCAGCATCTTCACGGTCCAGCTTGTTTATGTACGTGCCGGGGTTTGATCCGGCAATCTGGTGAAGCAATCTCGGCACAAGGTTGTACGCCTCTTCGTATGTCCCGTACATAGTCTCGATGACTTTCTGCTTGGCTCGTCGAACCTTGCTGTAGCTAACTGGATAGCCAACCTGATTGACGACTTCCGACATCATCAGCTTGGGGGAGATAGACACGTCCGCCTCAACTAGGTGCGTGATGAGGTTTGCAACATATGCGGAAGTCACGTTCCGATGCTGCCACAGGGGCTCGCTGAGCTCGCAGGTGTGGTCGATCAGCTCCTTGACCGTGAAGACCGAGCCAAAGATCTTTGCTCGGAGAGCGCTGACCTTGCCAGGGCAGCCTTCTACTATGCACTTCACTGCGTACTTCCTTGGGTTGGACCGGTGCACTCGGTACACACGGCTGATGGACAAAGCGTACCGTGCTATAGCTTGTTGCACGACCACCTTGTTCGGGAAGCGCTGCCCAACTAAGAGGGTGTCGGCATCAAACCCCATCGAGCCTTCTTCTTGCGGCAGTACGAGCGAACGCACCGCGATATCATCAAGTCTCGATGCCACGTAAGGACCACCGGCTTCGTGTGCGTCCTCGTCGGTACCATCCGAGCTTGGGTCGGTGTCCTCGTCGGACTCCAACCCGAGAGTCTCGTCCGGTAGATACTCGTGGCAGTCGATGCGGGCCGACCACCATGTTTCCGCCTCATTTGGCTCAAAATTAGGCACGGACTTCCCCGAGGCAAAGACATTCCGTCTTTGCCATCTTCAGGCTCGGGCTGCGCTTGCCCGCTTGTACAGGCCTCGGCATCATCAGGGTTTCCAGACGCCCTATGTACGAAATTGACGTACACCATAGGCTTCCCGTGAATGGCCGCCTCGGGCTGGGAGACAATCTCCATGTACTGCCTCCATGCTATGCTTCCATCCACCTTTACGAGCTCCCACACATAATTGGTGCAGGTGATCACCTCAATCATAACTTTCTTCGTCCTTCGCTCCGTGAGGAACTCCTCCGGATGCAGACCGCACTCGTGAATATTCATCGCGTGGAGCCCTCCGCCGGACCACCTTGTACCGGCATCTCGACGTGTCCAACCCATCGTGTCCGGCTCGTACAAGCCCATCGCCAGAAAAACACAATCAAGTCTTGCATGTTCGAAAATACCTAAACCCACAACAACCACTAAATAATTACGACTAATTAATTAGCACTAAACTAATTCATTACTCTACGAACTAACTAATTACGACTAATTAACTATCTCTAAACTAACTAATTACGGTTGATTAATTACCACTACAAAATACCAAGACTTTATTTCCACTTACTTGATATGTCAGAACGATGAGTACTAAACTAATTACGACTAATTAATTAGCACTAAACTAATTTATTACTAGTGAACTAACTAATTACGACTAATTAGCTATCTATAAACTAACTAATTACGGTTCATTAATTACCACTAAAAATACCAAGACTTTATTTCCACTTACTTCATATGTCAGAACGATGACTACTAAACTAATTACGACTAATTAATTAGCACTAAACTAATTCATTACTAGTCGACTAACTAATTACTACTAATTAATTACCCTAAACTATCTAATTACGACTAGCTAACAAAGACTAACTAATTACGACTACGGCAATAACGGCAAAAGCATAACACAAATTACCCGCCTTTTGATGAAGTAATTAATCACCCTTCCGAGGAAGTAATAAATCACCCTTCTGAGGAAGTAATAAATCACCCTCTGAGGAAGTCATAAATCAAGGCCGAGTGACGCGAGCGAAAAGCAGCTTACCTCCCAATAAAATTAATTATGTTACGTTCTCGAGTTCTCACGACGAGCGCAAGAACGAGAATCAAACGCAATTGATATGACCAAGAGCGAGTGCGAGTCCCAGATTTATAGCCGAGTGGAGGAGGAGTCGCGACCTTGGCGCCGGAATTCGTAAGCATTGGCGCCGAATTCTGGATGGGGCGACGGATGTGCGGAGGAGAGAGGATGGACGGTGGAAATATGGCCACCCTAACGCTTTTTTAATTCTCTCAGCCAATGATTGGATGCGTGGCGGTGTAGCGGGTGAGAGAGGGCTCGCTTCTATTCTTTCGGTGGAAAGTTTTGACAAATGCAGAGGAGCGGACGTGGCGCGGCGCGTGCATATGAAGTACATTAATTGATCTGCATTTAAATCAAAGTTATATTAAAAGATTCTTAACAAATAAAATAATACAAAATTACATAATCAAATACACTTTGTCGAATGCTACACAAAAATTTTCATTTTTTATAATCTAAAATTCTGAAAAAAAATAAAAATGAGAATTATAAAAAAATGAAAATTATAAAAATCCGGGGCAAGGGTGGCGCTACCATGCGGCGATGTCGCCATCACGCCGTGAGCGCTGGGCGACTCTGCGCCACCGGTTAGTTTTGCAAATACACCGCGGTGGTGGTTAAAACTGCTAATACGCTGTTCAAATCGGCCGTATCGGCAAAATTCCAGGTATGTGTATTCTTGCCAATCCTGATCAAAGGTTCTTTCTTTTCCCTGGATATATTCCCAAGCAACTAGCTGTCTTCTACAAGTCCACATCAAAGACCAGTAGACTATCTTCTCACGCAATCTTAAGCTCCTCCCTGGATGCATCATTTATCGTTACTTAATTGACTTGTGTAATTAATCTCACCTTCATGCATCAACAGTCCATCTTGCAGCCAGTATAGTCAGTATTGGTGATCAATGCAAGCTAGTATACGGAATGCGTGAACAGAAGAGCTCAATATCAATATAATCTTTCAGAGAGAGAGAGAGAGAGAGAGGGAGGGGGAGGGAGGGAGTATGTGAAGTGTACATGAGAGTGACAAAGCTCCTACTAAATGACATGCATGGTATACGGTATAATTACTAGCTAGTAGTCCCTGAGCTAGAAATTTTACACGAGGGGGTCAATCGAACAAAAAAAGCATTTTATTTACACAGTGTGCACCTAGCAATGCAGGACCAATTGCACTTTTGTGCGGATGAAGTCACGAAGAAATTACTCCACGCTTGCTCGGAATTTGATGTTGCAAACACCTTTTATCGGCAGGCCAGGGAATTTGATGTTGCCTTCGGACGAATCACGCGAAGCGGAGGTAAGATGATACCTGCCAGGAGACCTTTTTCCGCGCGAACTCAGCCACGCCAATCCGAGTCGACGAAACAGAAGTTGTCGAGCCACCCTCGCCCCCAGGTTCGGATCTGGTTGACGACGGTAATCAATCTCATGGCGAGTCATCGATCGACACCGTTTTTTTTTTTTTTCATGTAACTTACTTTTGGGGTTCTACACTCGCTTTCTTAACACAATTGACGCCAAGATTGCCTACCGTTCTTGACCTCTCCTACATAACTTTAGATCTCTTTTCGGCTAGTAAGAAGAGCGTTTTCTCCTAAATACCTCTATAGATGACCGTTAAGGCTATCTGATCCTTGCGCACATCGACGTTGCCGTGCTCGACCGCGTCCCACACTCCGTGAACGCACATGTACACATTCGTCTTGATTGCTCATACTGCATAATCGCTCTTCGTGAGCATCGGATAATGCAGCAAGACGACGGAACTTTCCTTTGTCATCGCACTTGACGTCACCTCGTCATTGGTGACACCACTTTCCAAAGAGCGCGACATGATCTTGGACATACATGGATCAATAACCCAGACTTTGATATCAATTATTGACCCAAACTGAAGACGAACGCAATAGAACCATAAAACGTGAACGCAAGAACACAAGAGTTTTTTATGCCGCAGGAATAACAATAGTTTTTCTGATTTTATCTTACTTTATTGATCTTGTTCACAAAATCTGATTACACGGGTGCCCTTTTATTGAGAGCAAACATATATTCGTATCCAGAAAGAATTCTACGTATTCTGAAGGGATACCACATAAACTCTAAAATTTATAATGAATATTGTCTAAACACTGTAGGACTATTCAAACAAACTCTACGTAAAATCTAAATATACCATATACACAAGATTACTAACATCCGTCACAGATTACGTGCATGCATGCGTGCTACTGCGCGAGGCTGTTGAGCGCCTGGAGCAGCACCTCCTTGAAGCGGTTGAGGTCGAGGGTAATGTCCTGGCCGTCCATGAGCGTCTGCTTCATGAACCCGAAGCCCTTCTTGTGCAGCGCCGTCGGGTTGGTGAAGATCTCGTGCCCGCTCGGGTACTTGTCCTTGAGCGAGCTCTCGCCGACGCCGATCTCGTACTGGATGTACCTGAGCCCCATCGCCTCCGCCGGTTCGCCGTAGTCCATCCTCGCGATCCACTGCAGGCCGCCCCACGGCACCACCTGCACCATCGTCGCGCCCGGCGGCAGGAACATCATGTTGGTCAGCCCTGCGCCGTGCACGCCCAGCAGCACATCGCACGAGTTGATCAGCCGCCCCACCTGCGCGATGCCGTTCGCCACGTCCGACTCGTTCACCATGGCCTCGAAACCCGCCTCCTCCGCCGCGCGGACAATGGCGTCGAGGTTCAGGAGGAGACGGGTGCGGCGCCGCGAGATGATGAGCAGGCGGGGCCTCCTGCCCGTGCCGTCGCCGAGCCGCGTGGGCGCATCCCGGGGCAACGAGAGCGCGCCACGGAGGAACCGCGTGAAGTCCGGCGTCGCGAGCCCGTCCAGGCTACGCTTCCGCTCGATGATGAGCTCCCGGTGCGCGCGCAGGCTGACGACGGCCTGGCGGAAGCAGTGCACCTCCCCGGCTGCGCCGGCCTTGGCGAGGTCAAGCGGCGCGTGGCGCGACAGCTCGCGGAGGAGCGTGTCGTACTTGACGAGCCACCACGAGGCCACGTTGGCCATGACCAGCTGCACGTCGCCGTGGTACCGCTGCACGGTGTTGTAGAGCGGCACGATCACGTCGGAGAAGTCGTGGAAGATGTTGCCCGTGTAGCCGCCGATGGAGAACACCACGGCCGGCGCGGCGTGCGTCCTGGTGCACCGCGGCGCCCCCACCGCGTCGGCCGTCGTCCGCACGGTGATCTCGGTGACGCGGCCCATGCACGTCTCGTCGCCCTTCCGCGGGTACGGCCGCACCTTGTGCGACTGGCCATTCGCCCCGCCAGCCGCCAGGTCGACGACGAAGAACGCCGACGAGTTGGCGTCCATGCGGATGTCGCCGGTGAAGTCGCAGATGTTGGTGCGGAAGTCGGAGAAGTCGCACAGCGGCGGCAGCGGGTTCTGGTCAACGGAATCTGTACACGTGATGCACGTCACGTTAGTTTGTTAGCACCAACGTAGCATGCAAACAAAGTTGCACTCGTGTATTAAACAGAGTTGCATTTACGTGCTGTCTCCTTGCGCTCCGGCGTCTGCTCCTGCCGATCCGCCGGCTCGCCCGGGAGCTGGTGGAGCTTGATCTGATCACCAACCTGTTTCTTCTCCTCATCTGGACATAATTAATGTAAAGCACGTCACATCATACATAGTACTGTGCATTGGAATTGGAGTTGGACTTTGGAATTCTCCGTGCGTGCGTGATGGATGGTTTGGTTAGTTGGTTACCTGGCCGGCGGGGCTGAGAAGAAGCGGTTTTCACGGCGGCCGTGGTCGGCACGGCGTTGTCTTGGACCGCCTCCTCGGCGCCTGCTAGTTAGGTTTACAGGGAAGTCAAATTCTTCCGAGTTTCGAGTTCGGCCGGTATTAATCCGCGTTAAGTAGAGCGTACGTACCTGGTGCTGCTTCGTCGCCAGAATCACCCGTACGAGCAGCGGCATTGTGGTCGCGCTCTGCCTCCTCCGGTTCCGCCCTCTCGCCGTCGTTCGTCTCCTCGATTATCACCGTGTCACTAACCCCTGCGAGTCAACATCAAAAATTTCATCACGATTAATTCCGGCAAAAAAATTTCCATGTTCGGCATCGTTAGTTACGCACGTTCTGTCTTCTCGCTGCTTCGATCGACACTCTGCTGCAGCTGGCCATGGCTCTCCTCTCCCTGCTGCGGCAGGATGTCCACAACGAAATCACGGCCTGAAATTGGTGAGATTTTAACTTCACCGTGCAAACAAATTTGTACTATTTTTGGAGAAATTAAGTGTTGAATTCTCACGCGCGTACCTAAGCCGGGCGATGACCTCAGGGTCTTGATCGTCGGTGCGCGCGCGTCTACCATGGACGCCCTGGGGCTCACTGCACGCACGCATGTTTTCAGGATTCAGAGCAACCGCCTTAACGGACTGATGAACCAATGCGAAGAAGGCAAGGGAAACTAGTACTGACGGGTGCGGAAGACGGTGGCCTCGGGGCGGGAGGAGAGGAGGAAGGTGGCGGAGATGACGAAGCAGACGACGACGACGGACAGCAGCCTGAACCGCTGCGACTCGAACCGCACGCTCCGCAGCGCCAGCCTGCTGCTCGACTTCTCTCCGCCGCCACCGCCCTTCATGGCGCGCGCGCGTAAATTGAACAACTGTATACTAGTAGTATACAGTTTCTTCCCTCAAGAAACTCAGAGCTTCTCTCTTCGTGCCCAGAGACTTGCTCTGCTTTGCTGTGATTATGTAAAGATGGAGCTAGCTAGCTAGGCCTCTGAATTTTCTCTGCGATTTCTTCTGTAGGCAGCTTGGCAATGCAGGAACCTATGCATGCCACGCCTAGCCAGTGGCAGCCTCTGTGGAGAAGAAAATAAAAGGGGGGCAGAGCTAGCGGGCTATATATTCTCTTGCTGTGCCTGTGCCTGCACGATCCGTCAGGTGGAAGAAGCAACCATGCCCCTCCGGTATTGCCAAGAAAGTTGAGCTTTTCATGTGTGATTGGACGTTTGGGCTACTAGACCCAACCATACTCGCTTTTCATGTGTGATTGAACGTTTGGGCTACTAGACCCAACCATACTCTCTTCTCGTTCTACCTCTCTTTTTATTTCCCGGGCGCCATTGACATTTTGCTTGTGGAGGACCACGTTCCTCGTTCTCGTCGGACCCAGATTTCGTAATTTAAAATTCTTTACGAATAATACTGTACTATTTTTAAAATCATTAGATAACACTCACATAATATATCACTAAATTATTTCATACATATCGTAAATCAAACCATATATTAATTAAACAAATATCAGAGTTTACATAGACCGCATCGAGTCAAATTTTACAGTAAAAATCGAACAAGGTCAAATGATTACATTACATAAAAGCAGAAGCGACAGCGGAAGCAAAAAAGGTATAACACATCTCGCCACAGATAAGCTATTAGGAAAACCAATGTACGACCGATATTATCCAGAGACCTGGGTAATATTAGTAGCATGGTTATTAAGGCGAGGTGAGGCGACCCACCTCCTCACACCTTTTAAGTGTTAAGGCGCGTGGTGAGGCGACGTCTTACACACATCCTAAGGCGTTAAGACAGCAAATAAAATGAGCATTTTAGCAGCACATATGTACCTTGTTGTTGCCAATTCTTGAGCCCATATAGCACCCATCCCCTTTCCAATTGCTCTTCTTCCATGTAGCATCCACCCCTTGTAAGTTTCAATATATATATTGTTATAAACGTAATAGATACAAATTGTATTCCAATTAATCGAGTATATACAATTCTTTTACGCCATTCGATTGTTTCGTTCTTTGTTCATTGCCCGTGTGATTTTGCTTCAGTTTTCCATGCTGTAGGATTCTTTTGGATGTGGCGTTCGCAGGCGTAGCATTCGGCGAGCTGCCTCGCTCGCATGTGATCTATCTGAGTCGCTTTGTCGCGTGTTCCGCCTCCTCGTTTCCCGTGCGTGTCGACCTGCTTTTGCTCACTCTTGCTGCCGCTCTTCGTTATTGTGTGCCTCTTTTTTCGCTTTCTCCGTCTCTTCGTTGCTCTCGAAATCGCCATTCTCTTCTCGTTTGGTCGTTCAGGAGGGGGATATGGGGAGAAGGGAGGGAGGGGGAGGCGGGGAGAAGGGAGGGAGGTGGAGGCTGGCAGGGAGAGGAGGGGTGTACCTTGCTGGGCGACGGGGATGGGTTGGAGAGGACGATGAAGAGACAGGGAGGAGAGGATGCTCGATGCTGGGTGACGGGCGATGGGGATGGGAGGATAGCCGCGGCGTCGCGCTGATCCGCCGTAGGCCCGTAGCCAGAGCTGCAAAGGATGTGAGATGGAGCCGCCGTCGCCTAGGGTTCGAGGGTGAGTCCTCTTTCCGCATCTTTCTCTGGTTTACGCCAGCTCTGGTCGGGTCAGGGCGTCAAGCCCGGTTTATGCCGGCTCAGGTCACCTCGCGCCCCACTGTCTCAAGGCGTCGCCTCAAGCCATCATGACGCCGTACGGCGCCTTAGCGACGCCTTATCACTAAGGCAGAAGCCATAGGCATGCGCAGCAAGGTGGGGCGACGCCTTGAACCCCGGCGGCACCTTACTGCTTAGGTGACGCCTAAGCGACACCTTAATAACCATGATTGGTAGTACACTACTACCAACTGAGTCAATCAGACTAAGGTAAGACTAGAGCAACTACAGACTAAACTACGCTTCATCATCTCCTTAGCCCTCAACGTTTGGATCCTCGTAGTATGCATAGTGATCTTGATCTACGAACTCTGAAGGGTTTTGGGAGAGAGAGCGAGCATGAGCACAACTTTCGTGCTCGCGAGCCAATACATAATGCAATATTTGTACATGCAAGGCTTTATCAAGGATGGCTCGTGTTCTTTTATTTGCTAAAGTAATATTTTCAAATATCATATGTAGAAATTCTCATCACTTAGCATTTTGATCAAATTACATTTTATTAAAGAGATTAATTGTGTAATATTTATAACAGCAGATGTTACCTCCGCCTTATGCTTATTTTTTATTGAGGTTACATCCACCTATTAACAAAGACCTTTGGGTAAAACTACCAGGAAAATACAAATCCAGGTTCACCACGGTCCGACGAGTTTTCATCCCACCCACAAAGTTTTATAAATAGAACTAACTTTTCTAAGTTCCCAAGCCTGCCCTTGATCGTGGGCACGACTGTTCGAACAGTTTATACTCTATAGAGGTTGTACATCTTTACCCATAAGAGATAATCGTCTTAATATGTACACACGTTTCCTTAGACATGTGAATCAAGGGGAGATTACCACAAGGTCTTTACAATGTATCCTACAGTATTAGTTACACCTACTAAGGTTTCACCTGAGAAGCGTTACGCTCCCACACCTGCATCAACACTTACCTAGACCCCCTCTTGCGCCTCCACAACTTACGCCCACCCAGAGGCGTAAGCGGTGCACCCCAACCCGTAGCCACAAAGACCTATGGCGTCGCGGGTCATCTACCTGGTGCAACCCGTACTGATGGACATAAATTATTTAGCCAGGTTGACACCATTATAGATTTGTGGTTGCACTATTTTACATTAGAAGGTCATCACATGATTAAATCCTTAGAGTTGTCTGGGCAGTTCATACCACATACCAACATTTCACATACCAACATTTCCTTGGGCTACATCAGCACCCACCTACATCATACTATCCGCCCAGATGTGGTAATAGCAAGTTATTTAGGGTTTTTGAGAAGCATAAATTAGATTGCCTCAACATTCCAGTCATTTACCCACAATGACTATCCAAAACAAGTTTATGATTTTTAAAGATGATGGTTGGGTAAATAAATACCCCGGTACTTAAGCAAGACTAGCATGTCGCTTAAGTACAACCTATAGCTAGTATGGTTACCACATAATTACTAGGGTGATAAGGATTAAGTATTTCAATTGTCAAGGATGGTATAATATTATTTAATTATCAAGTTGGTATTTAACTACCTTACGATCATTTGATATACATTATACAAGAGAAATATAAAATGAACACCAAAATAAACAAAACATATGTGTGGATATCGTGAGGATATGTGCACGATCTTAGAATGATGAGTCAATTGGCAATGGCTTTGTTGGTTTGCAAAATCTCGCGTTTTCGGTTTTGCTTCAGGTCTGTCAGACCACAGGCGGTCTGACCGGTGGCAGGGGCGGTCAGACCGCCCGTGGAGAGGTCCGACCGGCCGTGGTTGCCGGTCCGACCGGGTTTGCTTAAAAGTGGATTTTGGAGCTGAGCCAAAAATAGGTTGTGTAGGCAAGTGAGGGGAGTCTCCTGGATGTGGTCACATGATTTTTGGAGCTCCCAGTCAAAAGTTCTTTTGAGTTGAAAATTCCAGAAGGTTTCAGATTTTCGAGATGGAATTTTGGCTAAGTCTTTTCGGGCGGTCCTACCGTCGTTATGGAATCGGTCCGACCGGCCTGAAATCGGTCAGACCGGCTGTGTGGGGCGGTCAGACCGCCGATCACTTGTGGTTAGCCTTTTTGGCATTGATGTGATTTGGATTGTGTTTATGTATGAACTTCAATGCTTTATTGTTGCATATTGCATTGTGGAACTAACGTGGGTCAAGTTGTGAAGAACTTGTTCCCAGAGACGATTTGTTTGTCTATTGCTGTGCAGGTGGCTTGCAGGTCAACGACGTCAACGGTAAGGTGGATCGGGACTACGCTTGGAGAGCTGAGGTCCAGAATGATCATGGATGCTGGGTGAGGTCGGGTGACTCAAGCATGGTGTAGAATGGGCAAGATGGATCGAACGGGTAGTTCGGTGCAGCTGGTTGGATCAGGGGGTGCGGAAGTTGGCGCAAGTCTCTGGGAGGTTCCGATGGGATTCGGACGGGAGAGACTTGGCGACGTGAAGAGAGCCGCTGATCAACCTACGCGTGGTGAAGCAGACGATTGCTTCAACAGATGTGTGTGAGTGGGTCCCATGTGTGTGTGGGTCCCAAATGTGAAAACCTAACCTCTCCTATAAATAGAAAGGGGGGAGATGTAAAACCCCTTGAAGCACTTTTGGCCCTCATTTGCAAAGCCCCTTGTTAGGGTTAGGGTTTGAAGAGGAGAGGAGAGGCTTGGAGAGATTGTGTGTGTGCTCTTTGTTGAGCTCTTGTCCTCCTTGAGGGAGTGGCTTTGTAAGCATCTTGTGAGATCAATCAATCTTGTGATGCTTGCTTGAGAGATCAATTTGTCTCCTTTGTGTTCTTCTCTCTTTTGATGAATTTGGTGCTTCCTTGATTCAAGTGTTTATGCTTGGTCTCTTGACCGATTTTATCTTGCTTTGATGTGTGGGAATACTCTTAGAATCATCTAGATCATCAACCCCGCAAGCAAGTCTTGAATCAAGATTTTCATATTTCTAGGGTTTGTGCACTTCTTTGGTAAAATCGTCAGAGATCGTTTCTATGAAGTGGATCTGAAGGATCGTCGCTAGAAATAGGTCTCTAATATCCTTAGGGAGGTGTGCTCCAAATTTGGTCAAGTTTCATTGGTTGAATCAAAAGTTGGACCAAATTTCGTTTTGGTTTTGGGCATTGAGTTTTGGTTCTGGACTAAATCGGTCGGACCGATTTTTATACGTGGGTCAGACCGCCAGCATTCAGACCGCCCGTTAACGGCCGGTCGGACCGCCGTTTGGTAGCCGGTCAGACCGCCAGTGCCCAGACCAGACCAGTGAGATCAATTCTCCACATTTGTGTCTTGTGGTTGAGGGGGTTATCGAATTCAGCACAAGTCTTCCTCTGTGCGCTTACTGATCTTCTTAGCTTTCATAGCTAAAGGAGTAAAGTTCGTGTTGAATCTGATTAAGGCGAAGAAATCGAGAAAGTGCCTATTCACTCCCCTAGTCGCCTTTACGGTCCTACACTATGTCATTAGCAAGATCTTGAATTTAGACAAATTTAAAAATAAATGTCACTGAATTTGGAGTTAAAACGGAGGAGAACGAAGCATCCGAAGTTCGGGCTTTGAAATAAATTAGGGAAAAAAGAAAGAGGAGAGAGGATCGGTGCACCACATAGTTCATGGACCAAGGTTCACGTGCACGGTCCATGGGTCCATGGAAGCTTTGATTGCCATTAAAAGGCTCGGGTCCACATGTCATAGAGTTCAGGGTAGTAATTAACCAGAGCTTAATTAATACTCAACCATAAGGACAAAGATTAAGTAATTAACCGAGCAATTAAAACAACTAATTAAAATTTAGTTGATAAGACAGAGATTTAGGGAGTTAAATGCCGCTCTGATGTGCCTTAGACTCAGACAAGCAGAGGAGGCCACATGCACGTACGGCTCCGGCTCGCCGCCGGTGGAGAAGGGCACGGCAGCGCTGAGCAAGGCCAAAAATGAGTCACAAAGGGACGGCGGCCACGGGGGTACCGACGGTGGGGCGGGCGGCGCAGTGGAGCGGCGGCATAGTGGAGGCATGCAGCAGTGGCGGCACGGGTGTGCGGCGAATCGGCGGCGCCCTGTGCTGGAGCAAGGGGACATGAGGGAGAACAAGGCACGGGGAGCTCACTAAGACCAAGAGAGAGGCCGGAGGAGGTTGGTGGACAGCGAACGGTGGTGGGAAAGCTCACGGTCGAAGGTGAAGAAGAATGGCGATTTTGGCGACGGGGATGGACCAAAAGCAAATCCACCTAGCGGGAAAGCTTCCTTGGCTCCAGGGGCCCTTGGTGACGGAGGTGGCGCGACGGCGGCGCCACGGGCCACGCACGGCGCTGGCGGTGAGGTGGTGCGGGGAGGAGGGCGACGAGCGCATGGGCAGTGCCCGGGGGTGGGGAAGCCGGAGGTGGGGTCAGGGGAGCTTGGGGGCGGCCATGGTGGCAAGGTGGCGGCGGTTAGGTTCGGAGGAGGAAGGGCCATGGTGGTGGCGCTTCTCGGCGGCATGGAGGAAAAGGGGAGGTAGGGAGATGGCTTCCTTGAGTCCTGGGACGCACGGTGATGGGGCCAGCCGAGGAAGAAACTCACCGGAGGGGCTAAACGACGGTGGAGCGCGGTGTGGCCGAAGGTGAGCTCTGGCTCCAGCGTTGCTTGGCGTCATAGAAGAAATGGTGGGGGAGGAGAGCAATGGCAAGGGGGAATGCACTGGGGCTTCCCTTATAGCCAGACCCGGGGGAGGGGGGGGGGAGGGAACCTGGGGAAAGGTAGGGGGATGGAGTTGGGCGCATGCGGCGACGCAAGCTGCAGAGCGCGTGCACAATGTGCAGCGCGTGTGCACGGGGTGGCAAGGAGCCGGGGAGGGAGGCGGGATGGGGAATGCACGGAGGAGGGAAGAACACAGGCACGGGCGAAGCGGCGCCACGCGGGAGTGCGGTGAGGACGAGGTGCGGCGCCATGGGGAGGTAAGGGCCAGCTCGTGGCCGGGGAAGGCCAGAGGAAGAAATGAATAGGTAAGGGCCCAAGAAAGATTAAGAGGAAATTTGAAACTAAGATTCGGATTTGAGAGATTTTTGAAATTGAACATTTTAAAAACAAATTGGCAAACTAACATACTGTTCATCAACTGAAAACGGGTGTTACAATTCGCCTCTGCATTTCCTTTTGCAATCCCCACTGGTGGATTGGCCTTCTTCGACATAAATTGATTTCAGTTTTACTGGTGATTTCTTCAGCACTACACTAATTCTAGCCCCTTACTCTCTCTCTCCCTCCCCCCCTCCATGTGTCAGCTCATCAAATGATGTGTACTGAAATCAATGTGCACCAGCACCACATGCGATTGGTTAATCTGATCACCGCCACCACCTTGTGCTGGATCGCTTACAGTAGAATCATACTACTAGAAGAAGATTGAAAAGACGGGGGCAAATGCATGCAAGTTACTCCTAGCTAGTAATTGCCGGTCACTGTCTCGCACGACTTTGCATATAGCCAGCAGGATCGGGTTGCATTACTGCAGGATCCACTGCACGAAAAACACTCCGCGGTATCGTGGATCACTCGTAATACCATGTGCAAATACACTGTAGTTATTAATATCAAACTTTTGTTTTTTATCGTACAACGGAGATCACTCTTAATGTTATGTACCTTGAATCTTTTACATTGAATACTTCAATGTAGAGAGCATCCTAATCCTCGCAAGTATCCTCCACCAACCCTATTACTCATAAAAGAATATAAAGTTCATATAAACATGATAGTAGTCAAGAAAGCAACAAAAAAAAAGATTACTCATGCGATCGGTTGGCAGATATAATGACATATTTTGTGAACTGTGAAGGACGCTGAATGGTACTGCTAGTACAGTGATATACTCTCTTTTTTACTGAAATATATCCTCGGCCGTGGTGTAGCAACGGCACTAGAGGCTGTTGGGTCGTAATCCAACGCCGGAGAGCACACCACAGGAGAATTTAATGTACATTCAATATCTCGAGATGAATTCTCAATTTCTCGGCTCCAAACCATCCGAATCTTAATCTATTTAAGATGGTCAGAAATCCCACCAACGGCACACTCCTGTGCAGCTTCTCTGACGAATCCATCTCCACCTGTGTAAGAGCACAAAGACGAAGAGACATCCGAAGCTTCCAACGCATCCAAATCTCAAAAAAAGAAAGAAAGAAAGAAGACTCTGAAAAGAAAATTCCGAAGTGCCCAAACGACGATTTGGGAGCAATAATATACAGTAGGAGCTTCCCTACTGTATGATAGCCCCTAGGTGTCATTCGTCAGAAAAAAGAAAGAAAGAAAGAAAGTCCAAGCAGCTTCAGGACATGCACGTTCCGGGGGTGACAATGTCAGATAGCCCCCACATGATCAGTGGATCGATCGAGGCACGGGTCAGAGAAGGAACGGAAGTTTGCAATTAAGAAATTCACTGGGTTGCAATTAAGATTTACTAGTACTACTAATCGTTCTTTTCCATTGTTTCAGGCTGGGTAATAATAAACTAGGAGCAGCTATTGCTACATCGATCGGTCAAGTTCAAATCAATCTTTCGGTTCCGAATTCAACTCGACAGTTCGATAATACTAGCTAATGCAGTGTAAACTTGCGTATCAGTGACTGTGAGACCCTACTCGAAACATAAAAACACAAAAAAAATAAACCGATTTATTTTATGTGAAATTCCTACAGGACTCGTGCATTATTTCAGACGCGCCACGGAATGCCTAGATACACACGCATCGAGCATCGTCTTGCCATGAATGAACGTGGTCCGTGCCCGTGGAAAGTGATTCTTTCTTGTACAGCGAAGATCAGATAGCGATGCAGCACTGACCTCTCGTATTGTATTGCGATCTCAAAACAAAAACAAACAGAAGCCACGGCTCTATTATATGTATCTTCACATGCAGCATCCATATCGATCATATCCTTTGGCAATTCAAAATAGAACAGAAGAATCTCCCGACCCAATCTACTCGATCCCTTCTCTGATATTTCAGCGGTTGGAGGAATACAGACAGATGGATCGATGTGCTAGCCATATATGTAGCACCAATGCATTCTGCTACTAACATTTGTTTGTTCATACTTCATACTGCAATACCACGTTGATCAATTTGATTTGGTTCATGTTAAGGTGTGATCCAAATTAGTCATTGTGCTTGTGCCGGATGCGGCACACGAGCCAACTGACGTCAGACGTGACGTTGAGTGGCTCAATCGACACTGACTCGGTTTCTTTCTTTGTTAGGGATTCTTATTCCATAGCCTATATTTGTACCCTTGTAGTCGCACGGTTACATACACCAAAGCTTGTAATCTCTCCCTATTGAGTATAGTGTTGAATTTAATTGGGCTTTGACCCATTCATTAATCAATAATTCCTAGAAAAATTCCAAATACTCACTCATACATAGTGACATATGGGATACTTTAGTACCATATTGCTAGCCAATGTGGAGAGACACCACCTTATAAGGTGGAGCTTGTCTAGCCTTAGTAAAGAAATAGAAAGGAGGACTACATGCACGAGCGCGCTCGCTCGCTGAGTCGGGCTTCGTGGGCATGTGACGTGCGCGTGAATGGTGTAGCCGTTCCGGGTTAGACCGTGGGTCCAGGCATAGCTTTCTTTTGTAATTTTGTTTTGCCATGCAATCTAGTCATGATGGAAAGAAATGCACTGATTACGTAGCTTTAACTGTAAATTAATTGCGATTAATGAGCGTGGTTTCTGGTTGCTATTTCCTAATCTGTGGGCATTTTCCTTTTACGGCTTTTTAAACCAAGGATCTCTGCGTGACTCCTCTCTCTGGTTGGTGAAACACATCTGTGCGAGAGAACTGTTCTTGAGAGCGTTGTGCTGCTGAGTGCTACTCCATCCCTACGCCCGGCATGCACCAGTGGCAGGGAGAGCAGGTCTTTGGAACTATCGTCCTTGCGATCCTGTACAGGAGATGACGAATCAGGTTTTTAGGAAGCGACTCCGTGACTGCTCGTCGTTCCCTTCATCGACATCTTCTTCATCGGCGATGTCCTCTCCTTCGTCTCTGCGACACTCTTCGCTTCGCATCGGTAACATCTAGTACTATGCACTTACTTCTAATTATTATATGTTCTATTGTTCATATACGTTCTGTTGTTCATATATGTTCTATTGTTCTTGCATAGTCATAGTTCATACTCTGGATATGCTTAGTTCTCTTGTTATTTTTGCAGTCATTTTTTATTTGTGGAATTATGTAATCACTAAAGTGCTAAATATTCTAACAATCCAAAAACCCGAGGATGAATTTGTTAAGTACTCTATGATGAAAATGGCTAGTTTTGCCGAGGCAATGAAACCAGAGAAGTTTACTGGAGTGAACTTCAAAAGATGGCAGACTAGAGTCACTTTGTGCCTCATGGCTCTGAACGTATTTTGGGTTGCCTCCAGGAGACCTAAGGGAGAACTCACTTCCGAACAGGAAAAAGAGTTTAAAGCAGCTACCACAGTTTTTGTGGGATGTGTTCTTAGTGTTCTTTCCGATCGTCTGTGCGATGTGTATATGCACATGACAGACGCAAAGAGGTTGTGGAAGGCACTCGAACATAAGTTCGCTGCCTCGGATGCTAGTAGTGAGTTGTATACCATTGAGCAATATCATGACTACAAGATGGTTAAGAACCGTTCTGTAGTTGAGCAGGCTCATGAAATACAATTCATTGCGAGGGAACTCGACCATCTCAAATGCACAATACTCGATAAGTTTGTGGCTTGTGGCATCATTGCCAAACAACCCTCTTCCAGTAGGAATTTTACCACATCTCTGAAGCACAAGAGATAAAATATTTATGTTGAGGATCTGATTGTGTCACTTGATGTTGAAGAGAAAGCTCGGGGGAAGGATGTGCATCCTAAGGTGGTCGAAAGACATTCCAGTGCCAATGTCATACAATACCATGGTAACGGAAAGTTCAAGGGAAAGACCAAGGTCGTACAGATCACCAACTTTAAAAAAAATAAGAAGCCAAATAAGGGAAAAGATGTCCACTATGTTTGCGGTAAGGACGGTCACTGGACCAATAAATGTCCTAATCGTAAAGGCAGAAAGAATGAGCATAACCAAACCAAGTATGTGAATGTGACTATTGGCGATACTGGAGTAGGGACATCTGGGTATGGTAATTTACCTACTATTCTTTCGGTCTGTCATTACACCGACTGGTGGATTGATGTAGGAGCTAATATTCGCGTATGTGCTGATGTGTTCTTGTTTTCTTCTTATCAGGTCGTTTGGGATTCCTCCGTGTTGATGGGAAACGGTTCGCATGGTGTTGGCATGGTAGATCTAAAGTTTACTTCGGGAGAGATCGTGCAGCTAAAGAACGTGCAGCATGTCCCATCAATAAATAAGAATCTCGTCAGCGGCTCATGGGTATAAGTTGGTTTTTGAGTCAAACAAAGTAGTCATTTCTAAATTTGGACTTTTTATTGGAAAATGCTACGATTGCAGAGGCTTGTTCCGCTTTTCCCTTTCAGATTTATGTAATAAGGTTGTGAACCATATTTGTGATCCAAATAATAAGGATGAGGCCAACGTTTGATACTCACGTTTGTGTCACATAAATATTGGTTGTATGTCTCGGCTATACAATCTAAATTTAATTCCGAAACTTTCTATAGTTAAAGGTTCTAAATGCCAAACTTGTGTACAAGCAAAGCAACCCTGCATGACCATCGTTCGCACACTTCTTGTTGTGGCGTGTGTTCGGACATAGTCCATCTTCCCCTGTGGCACTGTCTGAATCACGACGGCTTGCGTCGGGAGGAAGACTTGGTTGGTGAGGCCCGCGCCATGGACTGCCAGTCGCACGTCGCACGAGTTCACTGTCGTCGTGAACCTCTTCACGTTGCCACCGGCCTCGGAGACGATCACGTCGAATCCTAGCGCCCTCGCCATGGCTTCCACCTGGTGCAGATTCAGGAGCTTCCTTGTCCCTCGTCTTGATATGATCAGCATCCTGGGCATCTTGCCGGTCTTCTCACCAAGGACCAGTGGCCTGTCCCTCCTGAGACCGTACGAGTGGCGCAAGAATCTTGTGAAGTCAACCACGATTAATTCCGGCAAAAATTTCTCCGTGTTTGGCTTCCACAACGAAATCACGGCCTGAAATTGGTAAGATTTGAACTTCACCGTGCAAGCAAATTTGTACTATTTTTGGAGAAACTAAGTGTTGAATTTTTCACACGTGTACCTAAGCTGGGCGATTGCGGCGCCAGCACCGGCCCAGGCCTCGGATCGGTCCAGCATGTGTTTGCTTAAAATCCTTGTGGTGCAGGCTTGTCTCCATATATACACGTTAGAATTTATTACTTTTACCTGCAGTTTTTCGCTAGACCTCGGACCATTGTTTGGAGGGACTGAGGCCCAGCTACGGACGAAGAGGGTGGCCCCAGGGCGGGAGGAGAGGAGGAAGGTAACGGAGATGAGGAAGCAGACGAGGACGGCGGACAGCATCCTGCGCCGCTGCGACTCGAACCGCACGCTCCGCAGCCCCACTGTGCCTGTGCCTGCACCTGCACGATCCGTCAGGTGGAAGAAGCAACCATGCCCCACCGGTATTGCCAAGAAAGTTGAGCTTTTCATGTGTGATTGGACGTTTGGGCTACTAGACCCAACCATTCTCCCTTCTCCTTCTACCTCTCTTTTTATTTCCCGGGCGCTACTGATATTTCAACATTGTTTGATCTCAGTTTTACTAGTGATTTCTTCAGCACCACACTACTTCTAGTCCCTTATTCTCTCCCTGTCAAATGATGTGTACTGAAATCAATGTGCACCGCATGCGATTGGTTGATCTGATCACTACCACCTTGTGCATACTACCAGAAGAAACATACTACCAGAAGAAGATTGAAAAGACGGGGCCTAACGCATGCAAGTTACTCCTAGCTAGTAGTAGTAGTAATTGCCTTTTTCAGTCGATTTTGCATCTAGCGAGCAAGATAGGGTCCTATGCATTACTCAAGATCCACTGTGCGGCAATACTTCACAATGGTACTGTAGCAGACACGTGGAATATTGGACTGTAAAGATTTACTGTAACTATTGACATCGGTATTTGTTTTTTTTATATCAGCCGACATCGCTTTTAATACCATGCGATGTATATCTTTGCATGCATTGAATATTTCCAAATTGCGTGAAGAGAAACTAGCGCTCCAATGCATGCCACATCTCCCAACCCATTTAACCAGTGAAGAGCTGATATACTACCTTCGTTGATTTTCATATATAGGGAGCGGTTTGACTTGGCGCAGTCTCCATAATTGAACTTTGACCATTAATGTATTTGACAACATATTGTAAATAACTACAAATTCAGAATCATACGAAAGTAAAATACAAATATTGAGAATACCACGTTTCTCTCTCTCTCTCTCTCTCTCTCTCTATATATATATATATATATATATATATATATATATCACCTAAAACAACTTGCCATACTCCTTTATCACTTTGGATATACTCATATACTAATTATATGATACTCCAATGCGAACCACACGAAAAATTTGTAAGAGAGTCCATAGTTTTTAACATATTTTGTAAATACCTTAATATTCGCACTAAAAAGGAGTATATCTAAAAAATTATACATACTGCCCCTGAAAAGGTGTGAATACCACCTAGGTGGTCTTATATACTCATATAGTACACATACATACTCTCGGTTGCGCAAGATACTCCCTACATTGTGAGATACGGAATAGGGAGTAACTACTCCCGGGAGTAGGAAAAAGGCTTCATATATATATATATATATATATATATATATATATATATATTGTTGGTCAAATATTACAAAGTTTGAATCTCGAAATATGTAAATGCCTTATAAAATTTAAAAAAGGGAGTGAAACTCGAAGTTAATTTTGTTCTTCATCTAAATACCAATATTTGTTGCGAAATTAGTACGGGGACTCCTATAATTCTTAGAACATTGTTGTATAAAGAACTAATGGAAAGTACACGAATCTGAACAATTTTTATGTAAAATTCTCGCAGAGTTTGGGTAAAACTTTTGCGTTCCAAACTCGACCTTCTGTCTTCTTAAACGTATTTAGCCGTTCGATGTGTATGACTCACAATCCACAAGATCGATCACAATACCATCTCAGTTACAATCTTGCTGATTTTTTCCACCCTTGCGTTGGCTGCAATCCTTGGCCCAATGACCAGGTTCACCGCACACAAAGCAAAGGCTTTCCTTTGTGTTCTTCTTCTTCTTCTTGAAGCTTGTTGTTTGTGCACTCTTGTTCTTGCCTTTGAACTTTTGAGTTTGGACATTCTTCTTTTGCACCATATTGGCACTAGAATGTCCCTCATTACCTCTAGTGTGTGTATCTTTTGCCCTCGCCTTCTCTTCAACATCAAGAGACCCAATGAGATTTTCAACAGAAAACTCTTGTCTCTTGTGTTTCAGAGAAGTAGCAAAATTCCTCCAAGAAGAAGGAAGTTTGGCAATAATACCTCCCGCGACAAATTTGTCCGGTAACACACACTTGAAGTACTCAAGTTCTTTAGCCATGGATTGTATCTCATGAGCCTGTTCAACTACAGAACGGTTATCAACCATTCTGTAGTCATGGTATTGCTCCATGAGATACAATTCACTGCCTGCATCCGAGACCCCAAATTTGGCCTCGAGTGCTTCCCACATCTCCTTCCCAGATGTAATCACCATGTATGCATCGACTAACTTCTCACCAAGAACACTAACCACGGCACCTTTAAAAAGGTTATCAGCAGCCTCGAACGCTTGCTCCTGTTCAGGAGTAAGTGTTCCTTCAGGCTTGCCGTTTGCCACATGGTAAATGTTCATGGCAGTTAGCCAAAGCACCATCTTGGTGCGCCACCTCTTGTAATTCGCACCATCGAATACAGAGGGTTTGAGCGCTTGGCGAGAAAGCCGCTTGACGAAAAATGCCTATGCCTATAATAAGGTTTTTGGATTGTTGAGCATATAAGCATTTTTCGAATTATTTTAATCCAGAAATATAATAGATGAAACAAATGCATAAAGCAGATCACAAAGAACACTATAGGAATGCTAGATTCAGATTCTAGAAGAACAGAAGCTAGCAATTCTATCTCAGTGTTCAAGACAACAATTAACAGTAAAGCAAAACAAGTAACAAGAAAGATATAGGCATACCCAGATTCAGAGGAAGATGCAGTAGTGTTCTTGATGATTGCGTCGTTCGTCATGACGTAGTGGTAGTAGTAGTATGGTTGATGTAGTATGTAGTAGCAGGCAGTTGATGTAGAACGTAGCAGAGCGTTGATGATGTAGACGTAGCAGTGAGCAGTCGCGCGAACGCTCCCCAAAAACCTTATTCGTCCTCGCTCGTGCAAGCCTTCGAGGATGAGGGTTCCGAGGTTCGCTCTCCGGTGCGGCCGTACAGCGTCTCGCCGGGATGGAGAGTGCCGAGACAACAACAAAGAGATCGTGGATGTGGAAAACCAACCAACCAAAGAAGCAGAACTGCACTGTTCCTTTTATAGCCAAAACTCGGAGTCCAAAGGCCAACAGTTGCCAGGAAACCAAAGGCAGACTAGAGACCAACAGTCGCCATCAATGTCAGAGCGTTTCGATTTTCGAATAGATAAAGAAAATCGCGCCGCACTTTGACGCGCTGCTGTGCACACACGCGCACGCACGCACACACGCGCGCGACGCGACGCACGGCTCGGCTCGGCTCGGCTCGGCTCGGCGAGGCGAGGCGAGGCGGCGAGCGCGTGTGTTGTCTCTTAGCTCTCTCTAATTCCACAAGAAGAGGTCTCACGCTCCACCTTATAAACAGTGCAACTCCCTTCAATTGTCCATATGGGACTAAACAATTTAGCACAAGCATATGGGCTTTTGAGATTTACCAGAATTAAATTGGATATTCTAATATGGGCTTAGCCCATTTAATTCCAACAATCCCCACCGGATCTCAAGAGCACATGTCAAATGCCTTGATCCACGCTATTGTTTTAATATACCAAAGTTTTGATGGAGACCGGTTAGGGTTGAACATCCACCTAGAATGAAGCTACACTTATTCACAATCGCACAATGGACAAAGCATTGAATTGATAGTTTTGTGTGAATAAGTTTCACTTATGTCCGTGAATCGATACTAGGTCGTCGAGCATCTCCGCGGTTTGGAGCATAAAAGTCATACTCCATGCCTATTCATGAGTTTCCTAGAGATTACCCTATCTCATAGATCGTGACTAGCGATCGGGCTCATATAGGTGTGCTCTTTCAAGATCGCTCTGTAGGGCAAAGATCTTTGCTTAAATAAGCCACGAACACATTAAGATAAAAATCAACCTGCCATACAGATTTAGGAGAGAATTGCATCTCCAATGGAGTGGGTCTGTAAAAGTACTCTCCTCCCAGTTAACCAATAGCTTGTTTCGCCAATCCTACTTCACGGGATCTCCGATCACATAGGATGGGTTACCACTATGGTAAAACTCACGTGGGTCTCAAACCCATCTCCCTCGATGCATTGTCTATCACATTCCGTGGTAAACCCTTTGTGAAGGGATTCGCGATTCTTAGTCGCTTGGATATAATCCAAAGCTATTACTCGGAGTTTCTCATTTTTCGATGGACTTGATCTTCTCTTCACATGTCTTGATGACTTCATATTATCCTTAGAATCGTTTCACCTTAACAATCACGAATCGATTGTCACAGTTCATCGAATAGCCGCACGGTTTTTCAACCACCGCAAATCCATCAAGAGCTCACGAAGCCAATCGGCTTCAACAGTGGCAGTATCTAATGATGTGAGTTCTGCTTCCATTGTTGACCTCGTTAAGATGGTCTGCTTGCAAGACTTCCATGAAACAACGCCACCTCCAAGTAAGAAGACATATCCACTTGTGGCCTTAATCTCATCAGCATCAGATATCCATTTGAATCACTATAACCCTCCGGTACTTAGGGTACCCTGTATAGTGAATGCCATAGCTCATAGTACCCTTTAGATAGCGCATTACCCTCTCAAGAGCATGTCAATGATCATCTCCCGGATTGGAAACAAAACGGCTTAGTTTGCTCACAGCAAACGAGATATCAGGCCTGGTACCGCTAGCTAAATACATGAGTGAACCAATTATCTGAGAATATCTCAATTGGTCTCTAGCTATTCTCCGATTCTTCCTAAGCAACACGCTAGGATCATAAGGTGTTGGAGAGGGTTTGCGATCGCTATATCCATAACGACTGTAACCTTTTCCACATAATGGGATTGCAACAAAGTAATCCCACCATCATCACCTCTCAACGACTTGATATTTAAGATAACATCGCCTACTCCCGGATCTTTCATTTCAAAATTACGAGACAAGAAATCCTTGACCTCCTTAATCACATTAAGGTTGGTCCCAAAGATCAGTATGTCATCAACATACAGACAGAGAATGACTCCCTCGCCCCCACCATGGCGATAATACACACATCTGTCAGCTTCATTCACAATAAAGCCTACAGACGTTAAAGTTCACAAACTTTTCATGCCACCGCTAGGTGCTTGTTTAAGACCATACAGATTTCACAACAACTTGCACACCTTTCCTTCTTGACCATCTACTACAAATCCATCTGGCCGATCCATGTAAATTTCCTCGTCCAACTCTCCATTTAGGAAAGCCGTCTTAACATCCATCTGATGAACGAGAAGACCATGTGAGGCAGCCAAAGATAGTAGTACTCGAATAGTGGTCAATCTAGCCACAGGTGAATAAGTATCAAAGAAATCTTCGCCTTCCTTTTGGGTATAACCCTTGGCCACAAGACGTGCCTTGTACTTTTCAATAGTACCGCCAGCCTAAGCTTCTTTTGAACACCCACTTGCATCCTACAGGTTTACAACCATAAGGACGCCATGATCTCCTAAGTTCCATTACATATAATGGAATCCATTTCATTACGAACTGCTTCCTTCCAAGATTCTCAGATCCGTGAAGCATACGCTTGTAAATAGTACTTGGAGTATCATCCACAAGGTACACAATGAAATCAGGACCAAAAGACTTTGCGCCCCTTTGTCTTTTACTCTTCCTCGAGTTTCATTGTCTTCCTCCTCGTGAATTTTCTCGTGGGTTTGTTCAAAATATTCCATTGGAATGGCAGGTTCAGGAATTGTATCAGGTTCCTGACTCGATGAACTAGGCATATCTTTCATTGGAAAAATATCCTCAAAGAATGTAGCATCTCTGGACTCCATAATTGTACCAACATGCATGTCGTACTCAGATTTCACCACTAGAAATCTATATCCAACGCTATGATGAGCATAGCCTTGAAAGACACAATCCACGGTTTTGGCCCAAGCTTACGCCTTTTGGGAATTGGCACATTGACTTTCGCCAAACAACCCCAAGTACGCAAGTATGAAAGTGATAGTCTTTTCTTCTCCCATTGTTCATATGGGGTTATCTCTTTATTCTTTGTAGGAACCCTGTTCAGGACATGACATGAAGTCAATATAGCCTCCCCCCACCATGCTTTGGAAAGACCCGCTGTGTCTAACATGGCGTTAACCAACTCGCTTAGAGTGCGGTTCTTTATTTCAAAACCCCATTTGACTGGGTGAATAGGAGGCGTCCTCTCATGGATTATACCATGTTCCTCATGTAATAAATTGAACTCATTAGAAAAGTATTCACCGCCACGATCAGACCTAACCCTTTTGATTTTCCTTTCAAGTTGGTTCTCAGCTTCCGCCTTATAGATTTTAAAGTAGTGAAGAGCTTCATCTTTAGTTTTCAAAAGATACACAAAACAGAACCTAGTGGAGTCATCAATCAAAGTCATGAAATATCTATTACCACCTTTTGTCAACACACCATTCATCTCACACAGATCTGAATGTATGAGTTCTAATGGTGCCAAGTTTCTTACCTCGTGACTTTATGAGGCTTACGAGGCTGCTTTGATTGCACACAAACTTGACACTTAGAACCTTTGACAAGGGTAAATTTCGGGATTAACTCTAAACTGGCTAAACGCGTCATGCAACCAAAATTTATGTGACAAAGTCGTGAATGCCAAATAGTAGTCTCATTACCACTGCAAACATGGTTCACAACATTATTACACAAATCTGAAAGAGATAGGCGGAACAAGCCTCCGCACACATAGCCTTTACCAATAAATTGTCCACACTTGGACACAATAAATTTATTGGATTCAAACACCAGTCTAAAGCCATCTCTACACATAAGAGATCCGCTAACGATTCTTATTGATGGATGGCACATGATGCACGTTCTTGAGTTGCACAATCTTCCCCAAGTAAACTTCGATCGACTGTACCAACACCATGAACAAGAGCATGTGACCCGCTCCCATTAGAACTACTTTGAATCCCGAGTGACTGGTAAGAAGAAAACAATGAAATATCGAGCACACGCATGTATATTAGCACCGTTGTCTATCCACCAATCGGTAGATTGACATACGGAAAAAAACGAGAGTAAATTACCATACCCTGAAGTTCCCGTCTCGGTAGTACCAACTACAACATTGGCAGACTTGGAATTCTGCCCTTGCTGATTTTTTCCACCCTTGCGTTGGCTGCAGTCCTTGGCCCAATGACCAGGTTCACTGCACACAAAGCAAAGGCTTTCCTTTGTGTTCTTCTTCTTCTTCTTGAAGCTTGTTGTTTGTGCACTCTTGTTCTTGCCTTTGAACTTTTGAGTTTGGACATTCTTCTTTTGCACCATATTGGCACTAGAATGTCCCTCATTACCTCTAGTGTGTGTATCTTTTGCCCTCGCCTTCTCTTCAACATCAAGAGACCCAATGAGATTTTCAATAGAAAACTCTTGTCTCTTGTGTTTCAGAGAAGTAGCAAAATTCCTCCAAGAAGAAGGAAGTTTGGCAATAATACCTCCCGCGACAAATTTGTTCGGTAACACACACTTGAAGTACTCAAGTTCTTTAGCCATGGATTGTATCTCATGAGCCTGTTCAACTACAGAACGGTTATCAACCATTCTGTAGTCATGGTATTGCTCCATGAGATACAATTCACTGCCTGCATCCGAGACCCCAAATTTGGCCTCGAGTGCTTCCCACATCTCCTTCCCAGATGTAATCACCATGTATGCATCGACTAACTTCTCACCAAGAACACTAACCACGGCACCTTTAAAAAGGTTATCAGCAGCCTCGAACGCTTGCTCCTGTTCAGGAGTAAGTGTTCCTTCAGGCTTGCCGTTTGCCACATGGTAAATGTTCATGGCAGTTAGCCAAAGCACCATCTTGGTGCGCCACCTCTTGTAATTCGCACCATCGAATACAGAGGGTTTGAGCGCAGCAGCAAAGCCAGTTGACGAAAAATGCCTATGCCTATAATAAGGTTTTTGGATTGTTGAGCATATAAGCATTTTTCGAATTATTTTAATCCAGAAATATAATAGATGAAACAAATGCATAAAGCAGATCACAAAGAACACTATAGGAATGCTAGATTCAGATTCTAGAAGAACAGAAGCTAGCAATTCTATCTCAGTGTTCAAGACAACAATTAACAGTAAAGCAAAACAAGTAACAAGAAAGATATAGGCATACCCAGATTCAGAGGAAGATGCAGTAGTGTTCTTGATGATTGCGTCGTTCGTCATGACGTAGTGGTAGTAGTAGTATGGTTGATGTAGTATGTAGTAGCAGGCAGTTGATGTAGAACGTAGCAGAGCGTTGATGATGTAGACGTAGCAGTGAGCAGTCGCGCGAACGCTCCCCAAAAACCTTATTCGTCCTCGCTCGTGCAAGCCTTCGAGGATGAGGGTTCCGGAGGCCTGCTCTCCCTGCGGCGACTGCACACGCGCCTCGCCGGGATGGAGAGTGCCGAGAGACAAAGAACAAAGAGATCGTGGATGTGGAAAACCAACCAACCAAAGAAGCGAATCGCATCGCTCCTTTTATAGCCAGAACTCGGAGTCCAAAGGCCAACAGTTGCCAGGAAACCAAAGGCCAACAGTTACCAGAAACTAAAAGCCAACAGTTGCCAGAAACCAAAAGACAACAGTTACCAGAAGTTGAAGGTGAACAGTTCAGAACGTTGTTCTTTTTAATGGCAAAAAATAAAGAGACTAGAGACCAACAGTCGCCATCAATGTCAGAGCGTTTCGATTTTCGAATAGATAAAGAAAATCGCGCCAAGACTGACGCTACCGTGTGCACACGCGCACGCACACACGCGCACACGCACACGCACACGCACGCACACGCTGCGCGCGGCTCGGCTCGGCTCGGCTCGGCGAGGCGAAGCGAGCCACGCGTGTTGTCTCTTGGCTCTCCAATTCCACAAGAAGAGGTCTCACGCCCACCTTATAAACAGGTGCAACTCCCCTTCAATTGTCCATATGGGACTAAACAATTTAGCACAAGCATATGGGCTTTTGAGATTTACCAGGAATTAAATTGGATATTCTAATATGGGCTTAGCCCATTTAATTCCAACATAAGCCACTGAGATTTTAAGCTAAGCTTTAGTGTTTGGTAATCTGGCTTTTTATAGGATGTTGGCTTATTGAGTTGTGTGTGATGGATAAAAAGTCTGAATTATCCTTGAGGGTTTGAAGGATCATTTTAAACATGTATTTAAACTTATTTGTGCATGTGATTTGTAAATATGGCGATACGTGCAAGTGTACATATGAAACAAAAAGATTTTGCTTGTTCGTGCATGAATTAATTTTGGATATTGCGTAATGAAAGAAATTAATACAAAAATACATATATTAGCCAACTAAACAAAATAATATTCGATCATATCATATTAATGTAATCTTTTTATCCTCTTGCGGCCATTAAAGAAGTAGCAATGCTATCACGAAAGAAAATCATATCTCCATCATCAATTGTTGATCCATTGCACCGTGCCCTCCAAATGATCAAGTTTGTGTATCGTTTGGATCATAATCTTCGTCAAGATCACATCTCTCAAAAAGTTCATCACGTAAAGCACTATCTCGGATGAAGTTGTGTAGCGCCATACATGTAATTGTCATTTCCATTTGAATCTTCATTTTGTAATTTGGCAAAGCCAACAAGATTCTCCATTTCATCTTCAACACGCCAAAAGTTTAATTGAGAACACATTAGAAGGTGACAATAATTCGAGTACGATATAATATTAATAGTTTCAACCCCTTACTTATTGCATGTCTTTCAGTGAACCAATCCAAATGACTATTGGAGTGAACGAGAATCTATTTTGAGGGTAATGTTAACAAAGTTCAGTGGCAAAGGGATATTTCATTCCGCAAAAGTAAAAAAGCATCACTTTCCTAGCTTATGACTTTTAGGCTTCAAATGGCTTAAACTTTTTTATAAGCTGTATAATAAAAAACCACCATTAATTTTGTTTAGACTTAGTCTTTTTTACCTTTAAACCACATAAAAAATCTAAAAAAAATGAGCCATAATATAGCACAGTCTACTTTGCATCTAGTATCGTGGCTTTAATTCCCTGTTTATTAATTTAGTCTGATCGTGGTGGCTTTAATGTGATGGAGCACATGTGGTCAAGCTACACGCTGCATGATCGAACTATTACCTTTTTTTATAAAAAAAAGAAAAGAAAGGTCAAAGTATGTTACACTTCCAGGACGTTGAGGATAATCTCGACGGTGAATCCAACGGGTCATGTCTGCTTGCCTGCATGGATGTCTGTTAGTTTCAGTATATTTTTCTTATGCACTGGTACTGCTTCCCTCGGTCACAAAATAGCATCGTTTTGGAGTACGTGAAATCAAACTTTGAATATCGGTAATCTTTTTATATTTATATTCAACATATGAAAATAGTTTCTATAGCTTGTCTTGAAAAAAATCTTTGTAAAAACTTAATTTTATTAGGTTTTATAAATCTTTTATAGTAGAAATTACTGGTCAAGTATTTGATTGCAAAGAAAGCATGCATCTGTGCTAACAAACTCATGATCATGTTGACTGAAACCTCCCATTGTTAGTAAGAAAAATGAGTAAATTTCACTTTGGATCACATAATTTTACCTCAGTTTCACTTTGCGTCACCTTTAGCAATTTTTTTCAATTTGTACCACCTCTTCTTACCATATGTTGCACTTTGCATCAGGATAAGGATTTGATCGTCTTCTTTAATGCTCGCTAACGGTGAATGGCGGCGGCGAGGCACGGGATGGAGAGAAGGGAGGTAGATGGAGCTAGGAAATGGATCGAAAGCAGATAAGAATAGTCAAAATTTTAGCGGCAGCAACCATATCAACGGCGGCGACGACAAAACAACCCGGTCTCTCTATTTTTTAGGTTGCCGCTACCTCGCCGGCCCGGCCCGGTTCTATTCACGAACCGTCTGTGAAAACAGACTATCACAGACGGTTCTATTCTCCAACCGTCTGTGATAGTGTATTTTCACAGACGGTTCGTGAATAGAACCGTCTGTGATATTCTATTTTCACAGACGGTTCTAAAAAAGAACTGTCTGTGATAGTGTGATAGTTTTTTCTATGGCAAAAAAAAAAAACGAAAACGGATTTTCACTTCGTATGGAGCCTACCGAGCCTCACATGAATCTGATATTGATTTTTGGATTTCGCTAGCTTTCCCACAATAGCCAGAGCATCACAGTAGCATCAACTCAATCCATTCACAGAGTACTAAAAATAACATGACATGCATCACCCACATCACAGTAGCATCAACTCAAACAATTCACAGTACTAACACATCACAAGAGTAATCTACATCACAAAGCAAAAGGGGAGTAGAGAGAGTGAGGTCGTGGGAGGTCAGGGTGACGAGGTCATGGGAGGCCGGCGACGATGAGGCTGGGGCAAGGTGGAGGAAGCAGCGACAGATTTAACTCGGGGAAGGCCGGGCGACAAGTAGAGGAGGCCGGGGTGACGGCAGTAGAGGCCGGGGCGACGAGGTAGAGGAGGCCGGGGCGACGAGGTCGTGGGAGGCCGGCGGCGACAGGTCAGGCGAGGTAGAGGAGGTGGAGGAGGCCATGGAGGGGAGGCTAGAGGAGAAATGACAGAGGAGGAGAAATGACAAAGGAGGAGATGGAGATGGCAAAGGGGAGATGAATGACTCATAATATAGAGAGATTTTCTGAGCCCGCCATTATGTGCAAATTTTCATTTTCCGCCTAACGAAACCAAAGTATCACAGACGGTTTTATACAAAAACCGTCTGTGATGACATATCACAGACGGTTCGTACCACGAACCGTCTGTGATGAGTGTCTCATCACAGACGGTTCTAACCACGAGCCGTCTGTGATGAGATACTCATCACAGATGGTTCGTGGTTAGAACCGTCTGTGATTTTAGGTTTTTATCATGGTTTGAATTTTTCCTTACTCTTCGAATTTACCATGGCTTGGATTTTTACCATGGTTTAGGGTTTTTCTTACTCTCTGATTTTACCATGGCAACCAATCCTCTGCCGCGGCACATAATCCGCTGCCGCGGTAGGGTTTGCCCAAATGTGCCGCAGCACATAATCTGCTGCCGCGGTAGGGTTTGGGTATTTGGGCAGCCAATCCACTGCAGCGGTACGGTTCTATATATTCACGAACCGTCTGTGAAAATACACTATCACAGATTGGCTGCCCAAATACCCAAACCCTACGCGGCGTGATTATGTGCCGCTGCAGAGGATTATGTGCAAGAAGAGATTGGTGCCCAAACCCTACCGCGGCAAAGGATTGGTCGCAAACCCTACCACGGCAGTATTGGTTGCCATGGTAAAATCGAGAGTAAGAAAAACCCTAAACCATGGTAAAAATCAAGCCATGGTAAATTCAAGAGTAAGGAAAATTCAAACCATGATAAAATTTAAAATCACAGACGTTCTAACCACGAACCATCTCGTGATGAGTAGATACTCATCGCGCACGGCTCGTGGTTAGAACCGCTCGTGATATTTTCAGATCACAAGCGGTTCGTGGTTAGAACCGCTCGTGATACTTTCGCGACAGTTCTAACCACGAACCGCTTGTGATATTTCTTGGTATCACGCACGGTTCGTGGTTAGAACTGTCAGAATTATCACGATTTGGTTCTAACCACGAACCGCGTGATGTGTAGATATCACGCACGGTTCTCTAGAACCGTCGTGATAGTGACATACCACGCGGTTCATCTTGGAACCGCTCAGCGATTATTTTATCACGCACGGTTTCAAGAACCGTCTGTGATGAGGCGTCTTCTATAGCCTGTTTTGTAGTAGTGTTTCCTGCCTAGGCCCCCTTTACCATCCTAGTATTTACACTTACAGCACAGCTGCTCCTCTCAGATGTACTGCTCTTTTCTCTTGTTTCATCTCTTTTCTCTTATCGCTTTTATCCGATTTGATTTGAGAAGTAATTTTAATGCATATATATATAATAATGATACATAAGGTAACTTTTATATTTATTATAACTAGGTTGATGGTTAAGAACACAGGCTTGCCTGAGTATTCGTAGTAAAGCTCGGCGTCAACAGATCATGCATCTGCTACTCCTACCTGAGCCGGTTCGTCTTCTGCAATTATATAGCAGATGCGTATAACAAAAATATTTAGTTGTTTTAGGTGGTACTATGCTTATATGAACCTACTACTCCCTTTTTAGCATATTTTAATTAAATTAAATTTTTTGGATCCCCGCTAGGTTAGTGCTTCCCAGCGGCTATTGTCCTACGGCCTGTTAGCTCTAGCACCTAAGGTCGCTGAACTCAATTGTGCTCACCCCTAGCTTGGGTTGGCTCAAAACAGAAAGGCTGGGCTATTTTATCCAGGCTCCTGAATTTTCCCTAAATTAGACTATTCCCCATTTAAAAACACTAAAGCACTCAACCCTCACACACACCACAACACACAACAAAAGCACACACATGCACAACACAACACACACACACACCCCTCCCTTCTGCGCCTTTTCCTCTCCCCTCTTCTCTACAGTGGATCTCCCTCTCCACCCAAATTCGGCGTCGCCCGGCGTGCTGCTGACCTCCTACGGCTCCCCTTCGCCGGTTCTCCTCTGGATCTACGCTGCTTGCCTCTAGCGCCTCCTAGTGGGCTCCCGGTCACGTCGATTGCCTTCCTGGAGCTCCTACCTCTCCTCCGGCTCCTACCTCTCGTCCTGCTCCTTGGTTGCTACTATGCTCAGCTACTCTGGCGGTTCCCCCCCTAACTTCTACTTTTACTACTTTTCCCATTATGCCTATTTGTCCCCAATTTGATTTGTGGTCGGTTGGTGGCATTTATGGTGGGTGTCTGGGGGGATTTTGGTGATCGCATGAGGGCTTGGTTCCTTGGCTGGCTTTGGTGCTAGTGTAGTAAACTTTGGTGGTGGCTTTGATGATGCATGGTGGCTTGCGGCTTCAGTGGTATTGGCTGGGTGGTGAGCTTCGGTGGTGATGGCTGGGTGGGCTTCGTTCCCTGTGTTTTCGGTGGTGGCATGGTGCTGGGGTGGAGAGCTTCAGTGGTAATGGCTCGGTGGGTTTCAGTGATGGCATGGTTCTTGGGCTTCAGCCTCGGCTTCAATTCTTAACCTAGATAATCTTTCCCTTTTCACTTTGCCAATGTTAGTTTAGCTTCTTACTTTGTCTGTTTTAATTTTTACCATGCATGCTTGCGGTAGCTATGCTAGTGTCACCGTGAAGGGAGTCGGGGTGCGGGTTTGCGTCGGGGAGCTCATCCCCTCATCCCTGCTCCCGAGGGCGCACGGTGGCTCTTGCGGCTTGTCACTGGCAGTGTGGAATCCTTGCTAATTGAGGCATGATGTCCTTTCTCTTTGGTCACCTTGCCTAGTCGGTTGTGGCTATGTGCAATGCGAGTTTTGTGTGGGATGATGCTAAGAGGGATGGTATGGGGAAGGCTAGAATGGTGGGCTTACCTGTCAGTTTTCTGGTCGGGGATGGTTGTTTGGCTGATGGCTTGGTCGGTCCTAGAGGCCGTTGTGGTCATTCCACTGGTTACCGTGGTCTTCCTGTGCCTTCGTCTACCTTCTCAGCTCCTTGCCTCCGGCTTTCCTTCCTTGGCTTCCCGTTTGTGGGCTGTGGGTATTGAGGGGAGTTTGCTTCGGCTTGCTCTCTTGCTCTGTCGTGGAATGGCAGTGGTGTTGGCTGTTGTTTCTTGCTCTTGATTACGGCTGGTTGTAGAGGGAAGCAAGGTGTGGCTTGACTGTGAGCAATGGATTTTTATTTGGGGCTTTTGTTGCGCTAGGGGTCTCTCTCTCCCTCCTGTGCCTAGCCCAAACTGCCATCACCTTATCCCCTCTTCTCTCTGTGTGTTCTGTTCGGCTGGGTAAAAGATACATACCGATGGTCTATAGGGCACTGTGCTTTGAATTTTCTAAGGCTGAGGTAAGTCGGAAAAGTGGATGTTGTATTTTTCTACTGCTGAATGATCAAGCCCACCTTAGTGAGAGGATGCCGACTGGCCCCGAACAGTCTGAGAACCTCGATGAGCTTCATGTTATATGACGGCATTACTTCTTTCATCTTACTCCATTTTATTGTCTTGATTTGCTCACGGTCTTTTGGCTTTTACTTACAAAGGAATGGAATGGTGGTAGGATTGTGGGTTGGCTAGGAAGGGCTTTATTCACTAGCAATACACGGAAAAGGAGATGCAACTATTTTAGGCTACCAAGCATGCAAGTTCCTTTTGTAATTTAATCATGGTTGTAATTCTTTTATTTTGCTTAGGGTAATGAATTCTTGTATTTAACTCAGAGTTTGTATTAATGTTTTATTTTTTGCTTCAGAAGCCCCATTATAAACTCCGATAATGGAATCTTGTATTTGACTGTTTTACCATATGTTCTTAATTGGTCTGTGATTTACTGCTTATTACTGTTTAGATGAATTTAAGTTTTAGGGTTCTTTCAATCTCTTCTTTATGTCCCTCTGCCAGCAAATTTGTCCGGTTAGCAATGACTACTTATTACACGAATTAGTTTCCATGCATCAAGTAAAATTATGGAGTACATTTCCTTAAAAAAAAAAAGATGTATATATTAAGTTACATCTCAGCACCAGCAGTCACTGAAAGGATGTGGGAAATGCTCTGCTAAATATATTAGAGTATTTGCTCTTCACCAGTTCACAAACAGCAAGGCGCACTTCACTTAGACTATTTAATTATCAACATTACACGCAGGTGATGTGCTCTCCAACCACCATCACGTTATACGAGTATCTTACTATGCTGCCATTTGCATCCTTGTCATTTGCCTCTTCTGTTCAGCTGTGTGGTGGTTGGTTGCTTGCTTGCACGTATCTGCTACTGCATCTAGCCTAGCCGGGCTCGACGGCGTGGGTGCCAGCGAAGGGGAAGGTACAGTCGCGCAGCCGCCGGACTTGGGGAGGAGGCCGCCGTCGCCTTGTAGCGGCCGCCAATGGAGAGAGGAGAGAGGTTCGGGTCGGGTCAGGCTGGTATTTTACCAATCACGTAGCCAGCCGGTCGTAGCCGGTATTTTCCCAATCACGTAGCCAGCCGGTCGTAGCCTCGTAGGAGGCAAATAGGTCATTTCCCTTGCATTAAAAAAGAAAAGAAAAAATCGATTTAAAAACCTTGAAATGACAAAAAAATAAATGGGCAATGTGTAACATATTATCTATTACTGCAAACTTTCTAGTATTTTATCCCATGTCAATCAAAGATACGAAATACTCAATTCCCTCTTTGTTTTGAATTTTTTGCCGTATTCGCCTGATTTTGTTTCGTATTTACAGAAATAGCCACACCCAAAATTATTTGCAAAATTAGAACCCTATCGCACGGCCGTCGTGCGGCAGCCGCCGACGCCCACCACGGGCGCTCAAGACGGCCCGTGTGGTCGCCCTGCCACCACGTGCCCCCCTCCCCGGCTAGGGTTTCGTGGATTATGGTGTATTCATTCTATTTTTAAAATATATCAAATGACTTCAAAAAAATGAAATTTTATGTGAATACTCTCGACATAGTGTACTTTCTTGTGTAATTTTTTACATATTTTATTCATTCTGATTTTACCTCGCAATTTTATTTAAGTACACTGATTTTATCCTGGCACGTGTCAACCCTTCCCCCTCGCGCACGCATGGCCCCCCTCTCGCTAGCTCTTCCCCCTCCCGCACGGGCCCCCTCCAGTGTCCACCTTTCCAATCGTCTATCCTCTCTCCTCCGCACATCTGTCGACTCCTCGTGGCTGTCCCTCTTACCCGCAGTGCTACGCGTAGACAACACATCCGAAATTCCCGGTGCCAACGCAGCGGCTCCTTCGCTCGGCTACAAATACCGAAATCTCGCAGTCGTTCTTCGCTTATCCCAATTGTGTGTCTCTAACACGGCTCTTTCTAAGATTCTGATACTAACACACCAACAAATATTCTGTTGTGATTCGTGAAAGATTATTACTCCTTACCTGTATGTATATCTAGGCTGCATTGTAATGATGGAGCACTAACACAATTGAAACTTCCTAGTAAGGCAAGTGTGTATTGGCCCAAGAATTTTCTTTGCAATAGCCTCAAGTCGGATTTATCCATGTGATAATTTTTCTAATTACATATATATTCAACTTTATATCATGCAGTCTGTCCAACTCCAACGTGGACGATATCAGTATTCCTGTAGATGCAACCGAAGTTTCATTCATGGTATTAACCTAAGTAACACTGAATTGCATCAGCATTCCTGTAGAGAAAGCAATGTGTCTAGAAAACGTGGAGTGTCGGAAGACAACGAAGGTGCTACTGGCTTGAAGGGACAACTATATGATGATCTTTATTTATTTATCGGTTTAATGGTGGATGATGTTATTTAATAATGCGTTGTACAACAGGTTAGGTAAGCTTGTGCATGAACCAACTGAGGGAAATACGTGGCGTGCAGATCATATAATGATGTATCGTAGCCTTTGAAACACACACGAGTCGGAGATTATGGTACATCATTATATGATTTACATGCTACGCATTTTCCTTAGTTAGTTCATGCACAGGCTTATATAGCATGTCGTACAATACATTATTGAAAAACATCATCCACATTAAACCGACAAATAAACAAAGAGTGTCCTATTTGATCAGGTTACATGTGAAAATACCCCCCTCCTTCATCCCGATTGTAATAAACCCACGCGTGTTTCATGTAATGCATATAACGCTTCAAATATCGACAATTATCTGTATGAAAACGTACATTGCTACTTCATTGCAAACCCTAATCCATGAAACCCTAATTAGGAGATGACCTCGCTCTGCAAAGTAGGACGTGACCACACTCTGTAAAGTAGGGCATGACCAGACGAGCAGCTTTGCGCAGTGACGTGACCCGACGAGGCAGCTTTGCGTAGCGACGTGACCCAATGAGACAGCTTTGCATAGTGACATGACCCAACGAGTCTGCTTCGAAGGGCGCGTCGCACGATCGTGAAACACATGCATGCCTCATCACAATGGATCCGCTACAGCTGCGTTAGCACCCGCTATAAATACAGTGCGACTCGGCTAGGAACTCCACACCAACAACACTAACTGGATAACATAGACAAGGAGAAGGAATGGACGCGCATTCGTGAGCTCTTGAAGGACTGGGTGGGTCCCGAAGAGACTGCCACTTGCCACAGTGCGTATAGTCAGCAGCCTTACACACACCACCCACCTTCCAGGTCGAGCTGCGCCCCCTCCTATCCCCGATGAACGCCCTCCAAAAGGGCCCCCGACGGGGGTGGCACCACCGCTTTGTTGGTGTCGAGACGCCTACAAGTGCGTCAAATCAACCAATGAGTAGACCATTAGGCAGCTCTATTGGTGCTGCCCAAACTATTGCGCGGACTACCCCGACCGCAGGTTTGACACGCCGAGCCACAGGCAGCCGATAATGAAATCGTATTTCAGTGCACACCACTATTTTGCTTCCTGTTATCCCGTAACCACTTCTCTCTTCCCACTGCAGTCTTCGCCGCGCCTATGCGACTTCAGCCAGTGGATCGACGATAAGATCAACCCCTACGACATATCGATGCTACTGACATAGAAGAGCTGAGCCGGGGAGGACTGTGAGGGTGGTGAAATGCGCCGCGAAGAGCTGCAGGCTGAGATGGGCGAGAAGGAGAGGCGAGAGAGGCTGCGCAAGGAGTAGGAGCGCGAGCATGCCAGGTGATGCGAGGCCAAGAGGGAGCAGAAGAGGGCCATCGTAGCGAGAGCTAATGCGCAAGGCGAGGAGTATAATGCCGAGCTGGGCCGCAAGGGCAAATGACCACATTCCACGCAGTAGTTCGACCCTCTTCATTCATATGTCCCATGTATTTTCTAATTCATCGTGTTGAGTCCCTCCGCCCGGACCACCTTGTACTGGCATCTCGACAGATCCAACCCGTCGGGTCTGGCCCGTACGAGACCATCGTCATAAAACACAAATAAGTCTTGCATGTTCGAAAACACAAACAGAATATTTGTTGGTGAGTTAGTATCGGAATCTAAGAAAGAGCAATGTTAGAGACACAATTGGGATGAACGAAGAGCGGTTGTAAGATTTTGGTATTTATAGCCGAGCGAAGGAGGAGCCGCTGCGTTCACTACTATACAAAAGCTCATCATAGACGGTCTAAACCATCATCACAGACGGTTTTTGAACCGTCTGTGAAAAAAGTTATCACAGATGGTACTATTCACGAACCGTTTGTGATAGTGTGATAGTCTATTTTCGCAGACAGATCTAAACAAGAACCGTCTGTGATAGTTACTATCACAGGCGGTTCTTGTTTAGAACCGTCTATGATAGTTTTTTCTATGGCAAAAAAAAAACAAAAACAGATTTTCACTTCGTCTCTGGAGCCTCCCGAGCCTCGCGAATGAATCTGATATTGATTTTCAGATTGAACTTTTCGCTAGCTTTCCCACAATAGCATCACAGTAGCATCAACTCAATCCATTCACAGAGCACTAAAAACAACACGGTATGCGTCACCCACATCACAGTAGCATCAACTCAATTTATTCACAGAGCACTAACACATCACAGTAGTAATCCACACAACAGAGCAAAAGGGGGAGTAGAGAGAGTGAGGTCGTGGGAGGCTAGGGTGACGAGGTCATGGGAGGCCATCGACGATGAGGCCGGGGCGAGGTGGAGGAGGCCGCGGGCGACGAACTTAGGGGAGGACGGGGCGACGAAGTAGAGGAGGCCGGGGGCGACGAGGTCGTGGGAGGCCGGCGACGACGAGGTCATGGGAGGCCAGCGACGGCGAGGCTGGGGCGAGGTGAAGGAGGCCACGGGCGATGAGTTCGGGGGAGGCTGGAGCGCAAGGTCATGACGAGACGGAGATGGTAGAGGAGAAATGGCAGAGGAGGAGATGGAGATGGCAAAGGAGGAGATGAAGGACTCTATTAATATAGAGAGATTTTCGGCAGCCCGTCCATTAAATGCCATTTTTTTCCCGCCCAAGTATCACAGACGGTTTTATACAAAAACCATCTGTGATGACATATCACAGACGGTTCGTATCGTGATAAGCGTCTCATCACAGACGGTTCTTAATACGAACCGTCTGTGATGAGATACTCATCACAAACGGTTTTTGTATAAAACTGTCTGTGATTTTAGGGTTTTACCATGGCTTGGAATTTTTCTAACCATGGTAAAAATCCAAGTTATGGTAAATCTAAAATCACAGATGGTTCTAACCACTAACCGTCTGTGATATCTACATATCACAGATGGTTCTATAGAACCGTCTGTGATAGGTCCATATCACGCATTTCGCTCGCCTTGAAACCGCTCGTGATTATTTTATCACGCATGCTTCAAAGAACCGCTCATGATTAGGCATCTTCTATGACCTGTTTTGTAGTAGTTGTTGGCGCTGGGAGTTTCGGATGCGTTGTCTATGCGCAGCACTACGGGTAATAGGGACAACCATGAGGAGTCGACAGATGTGCGAAGGAGGGAGGATGGACGGTTGTAAAAGTGGCCACCGGAGGGGGGCCGTGCGGGAGGGGGGAGAGCTAGCGAGAGGGGGGTCATGCGTGCGGGAGGGGGAAGGGTGATACGTGCTGGGATAAAACTAGTACACTTAAATAAAATTATGAGGTAAAATTAAATACGAAACGAAACGGGGAAAATTCCTTTGTTTACTCGGTGCCACCATGCCAGTTCTCACGCGCACCGCCGCTCGCCTGCTCCGGCCCTGGATCTCCCTGCCGTTTGATCAAAGTTGCACGGTCCATATCGATTCCCATTAATGGCAAGAGGTATTGTGGGCCTACCATGCGTTGCCTAGTGGGCTGATATGTTCCCTCAAAGCCCACCAAAGCTGTATCGTGGTCGTGGATACAGGCATCATCCGATCCCCTTTCTTCCCTCACCACACTTCCGGTGGTGCTCCGGCCGCGGCAGCGTAGTCGTCGGCGATCTGGCCTTGCGCGACCTGCTGCTTCCCCCCTGAGCATTGGCGGCATATTCAGCATGTTTGCCGAGCGCTTTCGATGCTCTGCACGCCGTCCACACGCCATCATCGCCTCCCTCGTGTTAGACCAGAGCATAGGGGCTCCCTGCAGCAGCTTGCTTTCTTCATGATCCGCCTCCTCCTTGACGTGGATGAAGGTAATTCTTCTGCTTTGCGTTGCTTTTGTTTTTATTACTTTTTTTAATTGCACTCATCGATCCATTCACATTGTAATCTTTTTAGCACCTGGGAATAAGCATGGCATGATTGTTTCCTGCGCTACAGCTGACTCATCGAATGGTGCTACACAATATCAAGGGTCGAAATAAATCATAACAACGACATATTAAGAAATTTGATAAATCCTCGTCTTTGAGGTGGTGGGAGAAAGCGCATGTCCTCTTTGATGGACATAAAATGCATACAAACATATAGTCAATCTGGGCCTCCTTTCCGTTTCAAGACTGTCAATTCAAGATTTTAGATTTAACTTTTAGTTTTAGGCTCTTCGCGTGCACCGAATTTGCTATTTGCTATTTTCACCCTTTTTCAGGTTGAGATTTTAGCTGTTGGAGACTGCTAAGTTGTGTTGGATGCATACTAAACTTTGAGCTTTGGTTGGTTTGGTCTGTGCAGATGAACCTGACGATTGGGACGGCCATGAGGTGGTGGGAGAAGGGGCTGCAGCAAAACTTGAGGGAGATCGAGTCCGCGCAAGACCTCGCCGATTCCCTACTCAACGCCGGTGACAAGCTCGTCGTCGTCAACTTCTTCTCCCCCAGCTGCATGCGAAGAGCCTAAAACTAAAAATTGTGCTGTTCCTGCAAGTGAACTACGAGCAGCACAAGTCGATGTGCTACAGCCTCCATGTCCATTTCCTCCCTTTCTTCAGGTTGTACAGGGGAGCTCAGGGCCAGGTTAGCAGCTTCAGCTGCACCAATGCAACGGTAAGTCTCTCTAAATTCTGTTCAGAAACCAAAAATTTGCATATTTACAAATGAATAGCGAGTTAATGATGTGTAACCTTGCTCATATGCTTGCTACGATTGTGTTTACAGATCAAGAAATTGAAGGACACCCTCTTGAAGCATGGACCAGACAGGTGCAGCCTTGGCCAGACACGGGGGGCTCGAGGAGTCGAAGCTCTTGGCGTTGGCTACGAACAGTGAGCTGCAATTCAGCTACAACAAGAAACCGGAACTTGTTCCAATTGCAGATGCCATCAAGAAGGAAGCTGTTGCAGCTGGAGGCCCATGGCTTCCTTTGCCTCCGACCGCGACACAGTTGTTAACTCAGGGATCCGAGAATTTGTTGTTGTCATCTGGAAGATAGACAGTCGTTTGGCAACAAGATCCCTCATTTTTGGTTTGATGTATGAGATATGGAGATGCAGAATCGCGTAGGCTTAAGCTTTTAGTTTGTAAGTCTGCTGAGTACAATTGTGTTGTAGCAAGTCCTTGCTCAAGCATGACAAATCCTTGCTTGATGGACCTATACGCGTCTTGCTTGTATGAATTTGAGAATTCGACATGCTAAGCTCCTTCATGACTAATTCTCTTCATGCTTGAGCTACCTCTTCTATTGTTTTTTTTTTCTTTCTGTAAGATTCAGGTGTAGTAAACTTGAATTCTGAATTTTGTGTCCTTGGCGAAATGCTGGTACCTAAAACTAAATAAGGCCTTGGTGCTTTTGAATGTGTACTTCGAATTGTGTTTCCATAGCCTTAATTTTGGGGAAGTTGCCTGTTGGTAGGGATATGTGTGGGTGCAGTTGATTCAATATAATTGTTCAAGAAGGAGTGTTGCCAGGGCCTCCCGCCGCCATACCTCCCAAGCCTCTTCTGATGCCGCCATGCCACGGGCCCTCCTAAGACGCTTCAAATAAACCGCTGCCTCTCTCGGCAGTCCGCACGGTGCAGCCGGCGCCATTGAGGACTTTAGGGACATGCGAGTTTCTTTCTAGCTGCTCTGACCTTGATCGATGTATTTTTCTTATGTTCACCTTTCAGGAGCACATCTGAATGCTTGAATATTGTACTGATGCAGCTAGCACTAAGTCTTGAATTGTGTCCTTGCTATGTAATTTGGGTGACTGCTCTATAATTCTTGTGTGATTGGTGCTAGTTAATCCAGAATTGTATCAGATTTTTTTAGTGCAATAGCATCAGATTGTTTGAATGGAAAAGTATCAGATTGTTTGAATGAAAAATGGTTTTTTTTTTTTTGGAAAAGAGCTCTGCAAAATGTTAACTGAACCCATATCAAAACCTTAACCCTTGTGAAACCTGGTACTAATGGATTCATGGCATCATGGAACATCAGTATTGCAAGTACCTGGCATCAGTATATTGCAAGTATCAGTCAAGTACCTTTTCATTCAACAATTACTAGCATGTTACAAAGATGCTCAGATTGGTACAAGCAGCAGGTACATGACCTCACATGTAACTTTCATTATAATTTCAAATAACTGAAAAGGAAACTATGAGCTACATCCATCCATTCACTTACCAATCTTCCCAATTAATTCTATTTGTGTTGGCTGCTTGTTTCTTCTCCATTGGATGTCAAGCATACAGCTGATACTATTCATATTTCAGAAGCAAGCAAGAACTATGTCACTTTATGATGTCACTATGTCACATGATACTATTCACATCCAATTTGACAAGGAAATGACACATCGATTCTTCCATAACATTCACTCATTCATCCATCACAAGAACAAAGCTTACATTTTCACATATGAAGCCAAAATTAAAATTCTTTTGCTTACAATGTCATACAAAGTATACAAGAACAAATCTTACATTTTTTTTGCCATTTATCTATTTCAGAACAAGCCCCTGTGCTTCTCCGCCAATTAAACTGTCTGAATCGTCCAATTATTCAAAGAAAAGAAGTCAATCTCACAATTCCTCAAACATCGCTACGAGCAAACCTCAAAAAAATGGAACCAATAAACTCTGGTGAGATGGGTTTTAAGTGCACACTCAGAAGTCAGGGTACATGATGATTGATGAGGAGTTGATGGGGAGACGAGGTTGATCAATACCCGGTGACGATGCGGCGCCAGGCTGACGATCGGGACAATGGAGTTTCCTCCTGACGAGGATTAAAACCTCTATGTATTATTTTAATACATAAGAAAAGACCATACGTCTTCATGGTCGTAATCCCTAAGGCTAACGACCCCACTGATCGTAAGGATTTCAGAGGTTTCATAATAAATACCGGCCTGACAAGGTCCGCACCTAGTCCCCACCGCCATCGCCGTAGTTATGAACTGGTATGTGGATCTGAATCCAGGTATATCCTTTACCGTGTGATGAATAGAACACGTGTTGTATACTCCATACCACGCGACGTTACATAATCCTAAGGCACTGACTTACAGTTGAATGTCTCACCAACATTTAACCGCAAACAGTTGATCAACTGTCACCTCCTTCCAACCAGACGCGTCACTTCCCAACAGGCGTCCCTCCAAGGGATAACTGCCGCCACTTCATCAACTACTTAAGGAGGACTGCAGAAGGCGAAAGGGAGGATTGGAACAAGAAGCTATTGGCATTAGATTCACACTCTTGATATATTTCAGTAGCATAGCAAACACCATACTCAGTGTAACCAGGATTAATCTTTTGCCTGATTGTAAGCTATCCTTGTAACAGCCAGTTCATAGCAATAAAGAGTAACCCTCATTCTCTTCCAGGAGATACGCACCATTTTTCTCTATTTTTTATATATTTTTATAAGATCGGCGATTTGATCGTAGACACCTCCTAACCCTAGAGCGACGGGAGAGGCCCCAAATCCACTTGACCCTAGGTGAGTCGATGGGGACGACAGGGTTACGGGAGCAAGGGTCGACCGGGGCGACGTATCGGGCGGTGTCGTAAGGGCTTAACGTGGGGGACGGCGGCGTAGGGCTCTGTGCGGGGGGCTCGGCGCCCAAACCCTAGCACGGGTCAGGGTTGGGAGGGTGCAGGAGGATGAAAGCAGGGGGATGTGAGAAGATTGCTTTCGCGGGGAAGGGGGGGGGTTGCAAAAGTGCAACAAGTGGGAGGTGGGTGCTCGTTCCATCGATCTCGGTCGCACATTTTGGAATTAATGGGCCAGATAGGCTATGTGCACATGTCCACCAAAGTTATAACTAAGACAGTGCTGATATAGTTTATTTACCAAAAATACGCTACATGCTAGTTCTCACATTTTTTTCTCCAAATTTCACCCTATTGATGCTTTATACGTGGCCTTGCTCGCTCAACCTCATGGGCTTCTAGCCCATTAGTTGTCCTTTTCCCCAACCTTTTTTAGAGCACACCTCACATTTTTTTATTTTATTTATTGGCCTGACAAGTAGGGGTGGAATTTTTATATTAAATAATCCTTTTTAAATATTTTATTAATAACCCCTCCCCAACTTTATTATCCAAATCTGATTCTTTTGGTCACGTTGAATCTTGTGACGTGGCAAATGCACACCGTCATGCCATGTCGGCTGGTGTGGTCAATGGTGTCACGCTCAGGGTTTTGGTAACCGGTTATAAATTTTTTTACCAGGGGTGCCGATTTTCCTGATTTTTCAAAAAATTTGGCTGGATTTGGCCAAAAATTGATTGAAATTCGGAATTAATTTCCAACACTCATATCCAAACAAATAATGTCTCCTTTTACCCCTCTTTACAGACCAAATTAGACAAACAATACATGAGGAGACGAAAAGGAAAGCAGATCAAATGAATGGATCAATCAACATGGTCAACTAATCCAAATTTGTTGGACCGAAACGACGACTAGAGCGGGGGTTGAATAGGAGCATGATCTCTTTTTCACCAAGATTGAATTCAACACGATTTACACTCCGATAGCTATGAGAGCTATGAGGATCAATCTACAAGTACAGCAGAAGACTTGTATTGAATCCAATCTAAACACAGAGCAAAACAACCTAAATCAACCAAAGTTCGATTTCCAAGTGTTGCGCGGTCTGACATCTATGTCAATGGTGGTCTGACCGGGCACCTTGAGCGGTCTGACCGGTCACCTTGGGTGGTCTGACCTCTAGCCTGATGAACAGTGAAATCAGCCCGAAAACGAAGTTACAAATAGGTCCAACTTTTGATCTACAACTCCAAACTCGATGAAACTTGGAACACACATTATCTAGGATATCAAGAACCTATTCCAATTAAAGATCGTGAAGATCCTTGGCAAAGTTCTGACTTTTTTCCGTTTGATTGAAGGATGGTTTAAAATCGAGTCAAAACGAAAACTAGATCCAATAACTTGCTCGTGGGTTAGAGATGATCAAGATGATCCTAGATGAGATCCCACATGTCATAGCAAGCGAGATTGGAGGCAGAAACCAAAAGAAAACTTGAGAATCAAAGAAAGCCCCAAAATCACAAAATAGACAGCAAGAATGAAAAGAGACTCATCTCAAGAGAACTTGCATAGATTGATTTGTGATTGTTGCTGGTTTACAACCACTCCATCCAGGAGGACAAAACTCAATACATGAGCACACAATCAATCTCTTCTCAAGAAACCTAACCTCTCCACTCCCTAATCTCAAAAGCAAACTAGGATTTAAAAAATAAGCAAAAGGATCAAGGGGGTGTTACAGCACCCTCCAATATTTATAGTGGAGGCTAACCTTCTAGAATAGTGTTCTATTGGACACCCGTTAAGCCCACACACAAACGGGTTTAACTCACTCACGCATTTTAAAGCGCTGCCTTCATCTTCTCTTAACCTAAACCGCTTCTCCTTGCGTCGTCTTGCGTCGCGGTTTAGTCAAAAGCAATCAAGCTGGTATTTTAGTGATATTACCAAAATACCCCTTCTCAATCCTTCTCCAAAGACCGAGTCCAATCTTCATGAAGCAATCCCATGCTTCGCCACGTGTAGGTTGATCAACGGCTCTCATCATGTTGGCAAATCTCTCCCATCCGGCTCCCACTGAAACCACCATGGAACTTGCACCGACCCCCGCACCGCTTGATACAACCCGTCGCACCGAACTTCCCGTTCGGTCATCCTTGTCCATTTTGCGCAATGCTCGAATCCAATGACTTCACCCAGCATCCTCGATCGTTCTGAACCTCAGCTCTCAAGCCTAGTCCCGACCATCCTCACCGTTGACCGTCGTTGACCTCCAAGCAACCTGCACAACAATAGACCAAGAAATTGATTCTGGGAACAAGTTCTTCGCAACTTGACCCACGTTAGTCAAAACATGCATCATGCAACATATATGCACTAAAACCCATGAACTTAACCTAACAAACAAGCATCACCGCTATGAAAGCTGACAATCAAGTGAAAACCGGTCATACCAGCCATCGGAAGGGCGGTCGGCCGCCGCCTCCGGTCGGCCTCGACCACGCTCGCGGCCGTCATCGCCTGTAAGGACTTAGCCAAATTTCACTCCTTGAAATCCGAAACATCTCTGAAAATTTCAAATGAATAGATCTTTTGACTGGAAGCTCCAAAAATTATGAGACCAAGTGTATGGGAATCTCCTTTGTTGCCTACATCCTCTATTTTTGGCCCAACTCCAAACTCAACAAACATATACTGGCCGGTCCGACCGCCAGGTGGCTTGGCCGACCGCCATCGGTCGGTTTGACCTCGCCTCGACGGTCGACGCTTAAGACTCGACAAAGATCAAAACTTGCCGAAAACGCATGATTCGATGAACCTTCAACGCCATTGCCAATTGTAACATCATCCTAAGATCATGAGCATATCCCCATAATATCCACAATCTCCCCCTTGATGAACACATTGGTAATTTTCTCAAAAATGTAAGTTTAAGGTTTGAGAATGAAAATACTTAACGTTTTCGCACAAAGGTACAACTTGGTCTAAGAGCAAGAGAAAGCATTGAAAAAGACCAAGTTGGCTTCAGATTAGTATAGACAAGCAAGATAAGGCAAAAGAAAGCGAGAAAGCTTCAATTTCCAAAGAAGAGTAAAAAATCTCACTTAAGGTCCATATGAAATAACAATTGTCCAATTTGACCTTTGATCATTGTGAGGTTCCAAGAATTGCAATTCAAGTTCAGAAATGGTAATAAGATCATAAGAATGCAAAATAAAACCTTCCCCTCACTTTGATCATTATTTTTTCATAAAATTTTATTTTCTCCATTTTCTCCAAATAGCTCCCACTTTTGAACATTTTTGCTACTTCTTCTCCCCCTTTAACAATGGAGTCATCAATGAATCACGCCTTCATCCATCTAGAGATAAAAAATATAGAAATGAGGAAGAAGCATAAGAAAGAGCATGTATGAAATGCAATGGAGTGGAGTGGCTTCATCATTTTTTTTTGCATATTTTGGTACAAGAAGCTTTGAAGATTACCTAAAAGAACAAGCTATCATTTCTATAATCACACAATACATATCAAGCCTAACAACGCTAGTAAGATCATGTTAAGACATATATATCAAAGCTAAGCTAGAAGGCTAAAAGTAAAATCGATGAATTGTAACAATTTAAGCAATGCTTCAAAACTAGCAAGTTCATCAATAGAGATTCTAAAGTGAAATTGGCCACGTCAGAATGTCAATGTGAGATCAAGAAGCTAGCAAAGATCATCCGAGAGACAAAAGTCCTAAATTGAATCATTTTGCTCAAATGACCTCAAAAACCCATTTTTTACAACAGTTTTCATTTGCAATGAATATTGATATTGATTAATGGTCTATCTTAGTGAAGAAGATCCTGGACTAGGAGCCATCCACAAACTCTTCCTAAGATTCAGCTAGGGCGACAAATCTTGAGGTTCATGTCAATTTTGACAAGTAGTTCCCATGAGATCGTCTGGATCATCAAACTATCTCCAAGTTCATATCTTTGACAAACAGTCACGTGAGAATAGTTTGGCACAATTTAATTACATGAGAATCTTGAAATTTGATTTTTCATTTTGCATAAGAGCCCTTCTTTATTCACAAAAAAACAGAAAGCTCAAGTGATGTTCAATCCTAGATTCAAGAGCTAACAAAGTAATTTTGACAGGGTCAATGTCACAAGAGAATCACTAATTGTGCAACTAGCTAAAAGATCCACAAATTACAATTTTTAGTTCAAGTTGTCTTAAAGTTCTAGAACATTTAGCAAATACTTAGCTACACATGTGAAAGCATGATAATTTTAGCAGGTAAAAGAACTAGACATGATACTGAGCAAAAATTGAAATACTAAAGCTCAAGAGGGTAATAAGCAAAGCTTCATCAGTTTTAAAAGACGAAAAGTAAAGCTTATATTACAATGCATCTTTTTGAGGTTTTCATATGAATGCAATATAATACAATGAGATGCAAGAAAAACCTAAAAGCCTAAAAAGATCAACAAATTCAGAAAAGAACAGGGAAAGATCAGATGAAAAAGGAAAGCGCAGAAAAGAACCAACTCTTCATGGTAGCAAACTAGTTGTGTCTAAAGGCTTGGTGAGGATATCAGCTAACTGAGCCTCGGACTCCACAAAATGTAGCACAATATCACTCTTCTCAACATGGTCTCTAAGGAAGTGATAGTGAATGTCTATGTGCTTGGTCCTAGAGTGTTGCACAAGGTTTTTAGCAATATTAATGGCAGAAGTGTTATCACAGAGAAGTGGAACACTAGCCAAAGATAACCCATAGTCCTTAAGAGTGGACTCCATCCACAAAATCTGACTACAACAACTAGCAGCAGCTACATACTCAGCTTCTGCAGTGGATTGTGCAACAGAAGACTGCTTCCTAGAAGACAAAAAGATAAGAGAAGTGCCTAAGAAGTGACAAGTGCCTGAGGTACTTTTTCTATCTAACTGACAGCCTGCAAAACCAGAATCAGAAAACCCCCCGAATGGACAAAGAAGAAGAACATGAATACAAAATGCCATACTGGAGGCTAGAGTGAAGATACCTGAAGATGCGCTTGACGGCTTGGCGATGTGAAGTCCTCGGAGATGCCTAAAATCTCGCACAGAGGTAGACCGCGAAGTGAATGTCTGGTCTTGAGGTCGCTGATCTGTAGGGAGCCGATCATATCACAGATTGCGTTGATCCACGGCTTCTCCTTCCTTGTTTGGATCCAAAACAGTCGAAGTCTCCATGGGAGTGGCGATCGGCTTGCAGTCACCCATCTCGAAGCGCTTGAGCAGATCCTTAGTGTACTTCGCCTGATGGATGAAGATCTCTTCCTTGCATTGCTTGATTTGAAGCCCCAGAAAATAGTTGAGCTCTCCCATCATACTCATCTCAAATTCCCTGGACATGGTCTCAGAAAAACTGGAAACAAGAGCATGAGAAGAACCACCAAAGATAATATCATCTACATAAATCTGAAATAGCAGGAAGTCATTGCCATACCTAAGAATGAATAGAGTCTTATCCACCTTACCCTTCTCAAAATTAATCTTAAGTAAGAAGGTCTTAAGTCTATCCTACCAGGCTCTAGGGGCTTGCTTAAGACCATACACGACTTTGGATAGCTTGAAAACATGATGTGGATGCTTGGGATTCTCAAAGCCCAGGGGTTGCCTAACATACACTTCCTCCTCTATGTAACCATTCAGAAATGCACTCTTGACATCCATCTGATGTAGCCTAAAACCCTTAGATGCAGCAAATGCAAGCAGAATGTGAATGACTTCTAATCTAGCAACAGGAGCAAATGTTTCATCAAAGTCTAACCCCTCAACTTGGCTAAAACCTTGAGCTACAAATCTGGCCTTGTTTCTAACCACAGAGCCATCCTCACTTTGTTTATTTTTGAAACACCCAACGGGTTCCTATCACATTATGACCACTAGAGGCTCTACTAGGTTCTAGACCTTGTTCCTCTCAAAATTCTCTAACTCCTCATGCATGGCCTTAACCCAGCTCGAATCAGATAATGCATGTGATATATCACGGAGTTCGCAAGAGGCAACAAAAAGCATAATGGGAGTAGAGACTCAGATCATGATACCTAGAGCGAGTGTCTCGCTCATGAAAATGACCAATCATCTGATCCGGGGGGTGACTCTTCTAACTGTGGAGTGGAGCGCCCTGGGGTGATAGCATTTCTTTGACCTCTGCAGGTACTGCTGATGATGAAGATGCAACATGAGCCTTAAATGAAGGTGAAGTAGTGGCAACAGGTTCTTTTGCTGGAATAAGAGCCTCAACAACAGTAGGTGGGAGACAAGTATCCGCTTCATCCTCATCTTCCTCCACAAAGATGCTCTCTGTCACTTGTGAATCACCTGAAACATTGGATCTAGCTCCAGGGCTAGTATCATCAAAAGTGACATTGCATGTCTCCTAGACAATGTTACTTTCAACATTAAAGACCCGAAAACCCCTAGAATGTGCAGGATAACCCAGAAATAAACCATCAAAAGTCCTTGATTCAAATTTATCTAGGATTCCTATTTTCAAAATGAAATACTTGGCTCCAAAAACTCAAAAATGAGAAACAGAGGGTTTTCTACCAAACCGAAGCTCATAAGCAGTCTTGCCCAAAGAAGGTCTCAAGAAGACACAATTTGCAATATGGCAAGCTGTAGCAATAGCTTTGGCTCAAAACCTCCTCGGTGTGTTATACTCATCTAGCATCGTCCTAGCCATCTCGACTAGGGTCCTGTTCTTCTTTTCTACTATGCCATTTTGTTGAGAGACGTGTGGAGAAAAGAACTGATGCTCAATGCCACACTCAGCACAGAAAGACGCAAAAGAGGTATTCTTGAACTCTGTGCCATTGTCACTGCGGATCGCTCTCAAGGCACCAAGAAGTTCAGAAGCCAAACGAAGAACAAGATCATGATAATGACCAAAAGCTTCATCCTTCGAAGCAAGAAAGAACACCCAAGTGTATCTCAAAAAATCACCGATTATGAAAAGAATATACCATTTGCCACCGACTGACCGAACCCTAGTAGGACCAACAGTATCCATATGAAGCAACTGTCGGTCTCCCTCTCTCCCGCGTCGCGCGTTCCGTCTCTCTGCCAGGTGGGTCCCTCTGAGTCGTCTTCGTCTCCTTCTCCGTGCGAGTCGAGCCGCGCCGCCATTGCCGAGAGCTTGAGCTCAACACGACAACGACGATTTCCAACCGAAACCTTCTGGATTTTTGCGCCAATCTGTAGCCTTATCTCTCCTGAATCCAGATCCGGCCGAATCAAACATCGAATCGGTTTCTATCTCCTAGAATCTCGGAGTTGATTTTTGTGTTCAACTCGTATTGATTTGGGGATTCCTTATCTCGTGCTGCCCCGGCCCTATAAAAGACGCCCCCGGGTTCCCCAGGTCTCCGCATCCCAGAGGCGCCACTCTCTCGCCCTGATCACTCTAGCGCCGCCGCAATTGGAGATTTACGGTTTTTCGATCGAGCTTCTTCGTCGACGAATTGCGCCGCCGTCGTTACCGCCCTTCCCTAGCTGACTACACCGTCGGGTTTGCCGTCACCAGAGCTCCCTCGTGTGCCCATCCCTACCGCTGGAGCATCACCGGAGCCTCCATCTGACAACGGCCGAAGCTTCCCGCCGCCAAAACCTCACCGTCGTCCAACACCCTCAGTCTCAACCGCCCGTGAGTACACCCCTGAGATCGCAATAGGCTCAGCTACGTGTTGGTACCACTCGCTGCCGGCGAAATGCCGCCGTTCGCTAGCAACCATCGGGACCCGAGCGCCGCCCCTCACCGTTGTCATCGCATGCCGCCACCTCAGCACCAGCTTCAGCAACCGTGCTTGCGTGTTGTCAGCGCGGCGTCCAGTCGCTCCCCAGTTCCAATCGCTCGGTAGACTCAGTCCACCGTGAGCCATCTCACTAACTGTGGGTCCCACATGTCAGAATTTCTTTTATTTATTTATTTTTCAAAAATTCATCGCTGACATCAGCCTTGCGCAATAATCTGATTTTTCTTTAGAGAAATAATTCAGAAATTCTAATTAAATTCAAAAATAGGATTTTCTTTCGATTCAATCTTCCAAAGCCCATATCTTTTGCATCCAACTCCGATTGAGCCCATTCAAATTTCTAAATTTATATAAACTCAAGATCTATTTATTTATGATTTTTATTTAATTTTTGGAGTATGTTTTGCCTAAGTTATTTATTTATTTTGTTTCGTTTGCGAGTAGACGTTAATACTTCGGGAACTTTTGAAGAAGGAGAAGTGCCTCAAGATTAAGATCACTGCCTAGACCTATTCCAAGGCAAGTTATACCTTTGATCAAGATGAACATAATTTTCAAAATTATTAGTTTCAATGTATTGCATTCTATTTCAAGTATTTATTTAAATACTTTTGGGTTTAGTTATTAATCCAAATTATTATATATCCACATTGTCTATTGTTATGTCATATTCTTTCGTCACCCTGGTGTAGGCAAGAGAGGGGATTCTACTGCACTTGGTCTCATAATCCGAGAGCTTCCCATCGCCAAGCCGTTAAGCGCATATTCAGGTATTTACACTCTACCCTCTTGTATGACATTTGGTATTCCTGTTCTTCTTCTTTGTCCATTCGGGGGTTTTCTAATTCTGATTTTGCGGACTGTCGGCTAGATAGGAAGAGTACCTCAGGCACTTGTCACTTCCTAGGCACTTCTCTTATCTCTTGGTCTTCTAGGAAGCAGTCTTCTGTTGCACAATCCACTGCTGAAGCTGAATATGTAGCTGCTGCTAGTTGCTATAGTCAGATTTTATCGATAAATTTTGCTAGTGTTCCTCTTTTCTGTGATAACACTTCTACTATTAACATTGCTAAAAACCCGGTGCAACATTCTAGGACCAAGCACATAGACATTCGCTATCACATCCTTAGAGACCATGTCGAAAAGAGTGATATTGTGCTGCACTTTGTGAAGTCCGAGGCTCAATTGGCTGATATTCTCACCAAGCCTTTAGACCCAACAAGGTTTGCCACCTTGAGGAGCGAGTTAGGGGTAATTTATCCCTATAGGTTGGTTTGAGTGGGAGTTCGATCTTTTCTGATATTTCCTTGTTCTTTTCTGAACTTGTTAATCTTTTTGAATTTTTTTAGGCTTTTTGAGTTTTCTTGCATCTCATTGTATCATATTGCATTCATATGAAAAATCCAAAAAGATGCATTGTAATATAAGATTTTCTGCTTATCTTTTAAATTTGATGAAGCTTTGCCTATTACCCTTTGGAGCTTTAGTATTTCAATTCCTGCTCAATGCCATGTCTAGTCCTTGACTTGCTAGAATTATCATTTTTTCACATATGTAGCTAAGTCTTTGCTGTGTGAGCTAGAACTCTAAAACAATTCGTACTAAAAACTGCAATTTGTGGATGTTTTAGCGAGTTGCGCAATTAGTGCTCCTTTTGTGACATTGGCCTTGTCAGAATTGCTTTGTTAACTCTTGAATATAAAATTGACTATTATTTGAGCTTCTTGTGTTCTTGAGAATCTAAAACTGCTGTTGTGAAACATGTAAAATCAAGACTGTCTTATGCTTAAATTGTGACAAACTACGCTTACGAGACTGCATGTCAAAGACATAAGCTTGGAGATAGTTTGATGATCCAAACGATCTCATGGGGATTGCGTATCAGAAATGACATGAACCTCAAGATTTGTCGCCCTGGTAGAAGCTTAGGAAGAGTTTGTGGATGGCTCCTAGTCCAGGATCTTCTTCACGAAGAAATACCTTTAATCAACTTCTGGTCGAAGTTTAGGATGAGTTTATGGATGGCTCCAAGTCCAGGATCTTGTCACTAAGTTAGACCATTAGTCAACTTCCACATTCAGTGAAAATGAAAAACTGTTGAAAAATGGGCGTTTGAGAAATTTGAGCAGAATTATTCAATTCAGGACCTGATTGTCTCTTAATGTGGCATTGTTAGCTTTTTTATCTCACTTTGACATCTTGACATGACCAGTTTCATTTTAGGATCCCTGTTGATGAACTTGCTAAATTTGAAGCTTTGCTTAAATTGATCAAATCTATTACTTTATTTTAAGCCTTCGAGCTTAGCTTTGATATATATGTCTTTTTATGATCTTGCTAGCGCTGTTAGGCTTGATATGTTGTTTGTGCAATATTAGAAATGCTAGCTTGCCCTTTTGGGTAATCTCCAAAGCTTCTTGTAATCAAAAATTGAAGCCACTCCATTGCACTTCATGCATACTCCTTCTTATGCTTCTTTCTCCATTTTGCATTTGTTATCTCTGGACGAGATGAAGGCGTGATTCCTTGATAACTCCATTGTCAAATGGAGAGAAGATATTTTAATGTTGTATAAAGGGGAAGATATAAAACTGTTAAAAAGGGGGGGAGAAAATAGGAGAATTTGAAATTTTCTAAAATCTGAGGATCATAGTGAGGTGGAGCTTTTGAATTGCATTCTTATCGTCTTATTGCCTTTTTTGAACTTGAATTGCATTTCTTAATCCTCACGATGATCAAAGGTCAATTAAACAATTGTTCTTTCATATGGACCTTAAGTGAGATTTTTGACTCTTTTCTGGAAATTAAAGTTTTTATGCTTTCGTTTACCTTATCTCACTTGCCTAGGCTATTCTGATACCAGCTTGGTCATTTCCATTGCTTTCTCTTGCTCATGGACCAAGTTGTGTCTTTATGCGAAAACGAAAGTATTTTACTTTTCGAACCTCCAAATTACATTTTCTGGATTATTGCCAATGCGTTCATCAAGGGGGAGATTGTGGATATCATGGGGATATGCTCCTGATCTTAGGATGATATGACAACTGGCAATGACGTTAAAGGTTTATCGTTTCACGTGTTTTCGGCAAAGAATCTGTGCTATCAGGCCATTGGCAGTCTAACTGGCTGAACCAGCGGTCAGACTGGCCTAAGGGTAGTCCGACTGGCCACCTCTGGCGGTCAGACCGGACAGTGGCAGTTCGATCGACCATAGCGGCGGTCAGACCAGCCAATTTCAGAATGCGGTGTTTTGAGCTAGGCAAAAAATAGAGGGTGTAGGCAAGAGAGGGGATTCTACTACACTTGGTCTCATAATTTTCGGAGTCTCCAGTCAAAAGTTCTATTTGTTTTAAAATTCCAGAGAGGTTTCGGTTTTCAGGTACTGAAAAATGGCTAAGTCCTAGCTGACGGTCAGACCGGCCAATAGGTGGCGGTCAGACCGGCCATGGTGGCAGTCTGACCGGTTTTTACTTGGATCGTCGTCCTTCGTCGCGGCGATGTTTGGTTGTTAGGTCAAAGTCATGAGTTTCAGTGCATATGTGTTGCAAGATGTATGTTTTGACTAACATGGGTCAAATTGTGAAGAACTTGTTCCCGGATTCGGTTAGCTTGTCTATTGTTGTGCAGGTTGCTTGGTGGTAAACGACGGTCAACGGCGAGGATGATCGGGACTAGGTTTGGAGAGCTGAGGTCCAGAACGATCGACGATGCCGGGTGAGTCAATGAACTCAAGCATGGTGCAAGATGGACAAGGGTGACCTATTGGAAAACCCGCGGTGCAAGATGGTGCAAGGTGAAGCTGATTAGGTTAAGAGGCGATAAAGACGACGCGTTAAAATGCATGCGTGTGTGACCCGTTTGTTTTGGACCTTAACGGGAGCCCAATCGAGTCAAACTTCTAGAAGCTCTAAGCCTCCACTATAAATAGAGGAGGGAGGTGGCTGCACCCCTTGACCCTTTTATTATTTTCGAAACCCTAGTTTTACTTAGGGAGAGAATTAGTGGAGGTTAGGGTTCTTGAGAGTTTTGATGTGATTTCGTGCTCATAGATTGAGCTTTGTCCTCCATTGATGGAGTTGCTGTAAATCCAAATCATATCAAATCAATCCAACGAAAGTTTGATAAATATTTTGTCTCTTTGCTTTCCTTCTCTCTATTTGTTGATTTTGAGTCTTTCTTTGATTCATGAGCTTTTTCTTGATTTCTCCACGTGATCTAGCTTGCTGTGACATGTGGGAACATATATAGGATAATCTTGATCATCAATCACCCACGGGCAAGATTTTGGATCTAGTTTTTGTTTTGACTCGGTTTTGAACTCTCCCCCTCTCAAACGAAAAAGGATCGTAAGAATTATCACAATCTTCGATTGGAATAGGTTCTTGACATCATAGATAAGGTGTGTTCCAAGTTTTATCGAGTTTGGAGTTGTAGATCAAAAGTTACATCTATTTGCAACTTCGCTCTTCGCGTTGTTTGATCTGTTCTTTAGGCCGACTGTCAGACCGCCGAGGGTCACCGGTCAGACCGGCAAGGGTCAGCGGTCAGACCGCCATTTACCCAGCGGTCAGACCGCTCAGCACCTGTTTCTCTTTAGCTTGTGCCTTTTTTGTTGTTTTACTTCGGGGGTTAAAGTGGATTCAATACTAGTCTTCCGCTGTACTGGTATATTGATCTTCATAGCTTCCATAGCTATTGGAGTAAAATCCTATTGAATCTATTATTTGTGAAAAAGTGAGCGTGCTCCTATTCACCCCCCTCTAGTCGCCTTTTCGGTCCAACGGTTGGTATTATCGTAGCACCAACGTGGGTTGGTTAGATACGAGTAGATTGCTTAGCCATACTATTAGTCATCATTTTATGTGAGTTGCAACTATAAACTTGACTAAGTGATTATAGAACTGTGTGATAAAACTAGGTGTGCTGTGTGATATTACTTGTTGATGGCATGTGTTGAATTTAATCAACAGGGTGGGAAAAGATTAAGACTGGGGCAAGTGGTGAATACTGTGTGATATGGTGGAGCTATGTGCTGGGAATGATAGTCTGTGTGACTTAGTTAGAAATTGAAAGTCTTACCTTGGTCAATTAAGGACTCAACTTTGTGCGTCATTGAACTGAGCCTTACTGTACAACCATATGCATGGTATAGGACGGGCCTAACTTAATAGGTTATGGAATCTTGCCATTGACAACTTAGGTTGTAGGTTAGCTGTGTGATGGGTCGAGGTGTGGACTTTAAGATAGGTCACATTGTGAGACGGTTCGCTGTATCCCTGTCCAACGGTGTGTGTCGTACCAAACACTGTGTGTATCGGTTGGACGACAGTAAAGCACATCGGGAGTATCAATGTTTAAGATGAAGTTTCTGAAAGATTTTGTTATGGTCAGTGCTAGCTACACTGATTGTATCTTGTGGGTAAAGTGTACAACCTCTGCAGAGTGTTTAATCAATTTATTCGGATAGCCGCGTCCGCGGTCATAGACATACTCGGGGATTTCACACGAGGGGTAGATTTTCATAAAAATATTTGGAAGGGTCAGCTGTGTGAGATAACTTGTGCAGCTGTGTGAATAACTTGTTTAGGCTATGTGTCCTTTGTGAAATCAAATGATAAATTATTATTGTCCACTTGTTTTGAATTATGTTTTTAATCTATTATTGGTATTCAATTGCAAATGTTGTGTTTATGCAAAATAACCGAAGAAGTCATTCCTTTAGAATAAGCCATTATCTATAAATTGCATTTTATGGTATGACTTACGAGTACAATTGTGTGCTCATACTTGCTTCAAACAATCAACAGAAGTGGATGAGTCTTTGAGGAGTTATACAAATGTGCTGATCGTTAGGGTCTCGATCCCAGTCAGTTGCCTGTGGTGAATTGATGGGATTCCGCTGGGATTTACTTTCGTTCTTCTGCTGCTATTTTGTCTATTGTCAGTGCTGCGTGGCTTAATAAATGTAAACTCTACCATAAGGCCAGGACCATTATTTGTTATTAAAATTAGTCGTTTATTCTATTAAATGTCTTGTGTGGATCGATATTCATCTATGTTGATATTGTGTATGCAGAATACATAGAGGGTCCAGAATTATATATTTGGGTCCCGGCATGGGAGGAGGGAGAGGAGAAACGTAGATGCCGGAGGACGTGTGTGGTGGTGCCATCGTCCATGTACCAATTAGTAGTCGGTGGCTGCAATGTCCTGGTCTTGAAGGCGTGCGTTGACGAGGCCGGGGGAGTCCCATCATGACGCAGGGGTGGTGTGGGCCAAGAAGGTGCCTGGTTGGTAACTATGCAGGGCGGCATAGAATCCTTGTGGCGTGGTAGGGAGGAAACTGGGCGGTGCCATCGGGTTAGCCATGCAACACGCCAGGATTGGGATGCGGCCTAGAGAGGAAGTTGTGTTGTGTAGCTGCTGATGAGCACCGGGGCATGGACCGAGGATGGAGGAGATGGGCTAGAGTTGTATATCACCGGTCCATGGATTGTAGAAGGTCGGGATCTGAGGCCCGCCCTTGTGGCCCTTGCCCTTTCCCTTGCCGTGCTTGCCACTGCCATTACCGGTGTTGGGGGAACGATATGGAGGAGTGCCATAGGAGGGAGTGCCCCTGGATTTGGTGCCGGTGAAAGAGGTGCCATGGGCTGTAGACCAGTTGACTAGAGGATCCATGACCTGGGCAAGATGATCACCGTGTGCGTCCTTCAGTTCGTCGAGTAGGAGTAGAGGATCCATGACATGGTGCCATGTGTGCACCATGCACGCATGAGCTGAATACACAGTACCACACCGCGCGCACACACACCAACAGCGCCTTGCACGCATGTGCCGCAGGACTCGGCCCAACTAGACAAGTCTGATTATTTTCAAAAGATGAAGATAAATATGGTTGCTAGCTCCATTTGACTGGTGATTTCTCGTTAATGCTATTTTTTGGTACCCAAGATTGCATAGACTGCTTGGATAACTCCACATGCAAACCCAATAATGCTGGCCAAGAGCGCGATCACCAGCCGCGGGTTTGCGAGGTACCTCCGATGCAGCCACGCGATCCATTTGTTCCGCCGGCTGCTGTAGCAATGCTCCAGCCTCTCCATCGTCTCGCTGAGGTAGTTCCACCCAGGGTCCTTCAGATCGATGGCGACGCCCCTGCAGAGCTTCTTGAAGCCCTCAGCGACGTCCTTGTCACTGCCCAGCAGGTGCACGATGATCTTCTTCTTCGCGAGGAGCGCGACGTCCTCCTCCGTGCCGGCGACCTGCGACATGAAGAGGCAGTAAGCCGTGACGTGGCTCCCGAGCTGCGGGCTGTGCTGCTCCAGCGCCATCAGGTTGCGCAGGATCCTCCACGTGTTGTTGTCCACCATCAGGTAAGGGACCCGCAGCGTCTGGCCCTTGAGCTCCACGTCCAGCACGGAGCTCTCCAGCTGGCTGTCGAGGTCCCGCCTCTCGAACTTCACGCCGGCGATGTCGTACTGCGTGGCCAAGAGCCAGCGGTGGACGGCGGGGCCAGTAGCGTTAATGTTGATGGTGGTCGAGCTGGCAGTGGCTTGAAGTGGAGTTGGCCTGAAGTGCATGTGCAGCAAGTGAAGAAGGTGGCAAGGCCTTGGGCTTGCGGCGACGTCCAGCGTCGAGTAGCCTTGATCTCTGAGCAGCCGCCGGATGCAGTCCTTCGCCGCGTCGACAACCGCAGTGCCTGACTCTCCGTGGAAAAGCTCGTGGATCTTCTCGAGGACGAAGAACGGTATCTGATTCTCGAGGAGGTAGACGACGTCGCGCACCATCGCGATGTAGTCCAGCGCCCTCCTGCTCTGGCTCGGCCCCGTGCCACCGCCCGACGTCGGCGATCCGTTCGCGCTGGCTCCGCTGTGAGCCCCGACACCGAAGACGAAGTGGTGGAGTATGTAGCACCCGTCGAGCAGCAGCATTTGCGCGAACTCCGCTCTGGTCATGCTCTTGGTGGAGTTGGCGTAGCAGCCCCTTGCGTTGTCCACGAGGCGCAGGCGGTCGATCTCCGTCAGGCAGCGCTTCAGCTCCTCGGCTCTCTCGTCTTCCATTTCCGGGAGGAGGCCGCGGAGGACCGCCAATTTCTCGTGCTCCTCCCAGTGCAACGAATCGCGGTGGTAAGGGCCGATGAGCACCGAGTACGGTTCGTACTCGGATGGATCGACGAGGCGGGTTGGCAAGTTGACCCTGGAAATTAGGCATTCGCGATGGCCGTGTCCCCGACCAGTGTCGCTCGACGAATCCACGTCACGAAGTTCGCGCACCAATTCCTGTACGTGCGCTTCGATGTCGATTTCCGTCTGGGAGTTTCCAGCAGAATGTTGGTCTGCAATTTATCAAGGTTATAAGCGTGCATGTGTCTCAAGTTTTGGGGTTAATATTTAGACAACGTATGCATTAACGCATATGATCTACGGATCTTACTTTAAAGCAACTAGCAAAGTAGCCCACGAAATTGCATGGCTGGTACGTACTTGTGGGATCCGGAAAGTTAATTCCAAATTCTGCTGGTCCTATAATCAGTAGTTAACACACATATAGTACATCGTTGCATTATATTCATACACGAATAAATAAAATAAAGGGAGAAGAGCGCAATTTCTCACGGGAGCGGCGAGATGAGTGCGTGGCGGAGCTTGAGGCTATGTCCGTCCATCCGAGTAAGACAACCGCAGGAAAACAAAAGGGACTAATGGCGGTCTACAGCGGTGGGATCGGATGGGCGTGGAGGCAGTGAGCGTGCGAGGATGGTGATCCTCGGTCAGAACGGGCCGATTTGCTCAAGGCGACATCGGTGACATGGGCGCGGCGCTTACTCGCACGACGATAGGCACACGTGGACAGTGGTGAGCTGAGGTAGACGACGATGGCTGCGACATGGGCCCTAGGTCCACCAGTCAGCGACGCGACGAGTTGAGGATGATGGACGAAGCGGATGTCCACGTTGGCACGTGTGCAGGCAAGGTGGCGAATGGGCAGGCGCGAGGTGGAAGACAACGGCTGTCGAGCAGGCCCCACGCATCAGCAACTCCGAAGGAGATGCGAGGTAGAAAGTGCAATCGGTGAAATATGCCTTCGCTTGGGAGAGACGGAAAGGAGAAGGCGGCTGTGGAGGGCGGTGGTGCTGGCTGAAACAAAGAATGCATCGGGCCACTGAAAACGATATGCGGTCGGTTTTAATTTTTTAAATCGTTTCACATTAATTTAATTCGAGAAATCACATTTGAGCTCATATAATTACGAAACATGGCTAAACAATTTTGAATTTTGGAGTAGCTCTTTAAATTATTTAGAACCAGAATAAACCATTTCCATGTTTTTTCATAAAGTTTAATTAATTACGAAAATACATTTCCAGTAGCTAAAAAAAGGAAAAAGCTTTAACTAAAGCAGAAAAATTAGGAAAAGCAGAAAAATAAAGAAATTAGATTTTTGGACATAAATATATAATAGTTTTGAGAATTTGGGATGTTACAGTTCTCCAATTTGTTTTTAAATTATAAATCAAATTTTTTTAATAGAAAATTGGCGTTTCTCATATATTGGAATATTAGAGTTCGCTCCACAAACAATTTTTTTTCCTAAAAAAACTTCCTTTTAACATTTTAAGTTTATAACTTTGAATAAATCAGTTATCAAGATTCAAAAGCCGTATTTCAAATAAATAAATTGCATACCTACTCTAAGATGAATAACAAAACGCTCTCTTTTACCACCTTTTCCCGATTCTCGCTCTGTCTCAATATTTTTACTGTCAATCTGACAGTCTCTCAAATGTTTAGTTTTAACATCTTTTGTGTAGGCTATCTAGTGCCTCCTATCACAGAAAAAATGCTCATTTTTTAGAATGGCATACAATTGCTTATGTTGTCACCTTAAAGCTCATTAACCCAATCAAATCCAAATGGTGGTGTTTTGCACAATAGCACAGTCTCTACGGAAAACTCTGACCATCGGTTTGCATCGTAATATATATTTAATACCTATAAAAAATATATAATACTATGAAAACATTTTTGAGATGAATGTATTCTTCATTTTCATATGGGAAACCTAACTGTTCACAAAGATATTGTTGGTGAAAGTTAAAATAGTATGACACTTCGCAATTATACGATGACACTTAATTATGGAAACTGAAAGTTATAAGATGGCAAGTATGGCTGAAGGGTATGTATGCTAGTTCTTTTCTTCCGCCTTGTAATCTCTGAAGATGAAATAAGTGTCTTGCCCAAATGCAAGTTCGTGTGCATGCTTTGGTATTATTTGTTCTCAAATGTCCTACAGATCACTCCTGTTACGCCGGGTCCTTGTAATTAATGTATCACAATATCATTACCACACGTTGGTTATTGAGCAAATAAAACTAGGACATGTGCCAAAGGGAATGGAATATTTCCAAAACATGAGCCAAATTCGGTAAACACGACCAAATTTGCGCAACCAAAAACTGCAAAACCTTTGGCCTCCGCAACGTTTCCCAGGCTCACTAGATACAAATTGGTGACGCGCACGACTACCATATATATCGCTAGCTCCTCCACAAGACAAAACTGAATGCGTACGTACCTTGCTCCGCCATTAGTCTCTGGAGATGGCTCGTTTCCTTGTGCTCTTCTGCCCCGTTTCGTTCATGTTCATTGTCTCGAATGCCACAGACGTTATATAGAGCCACTGCAACTTGCATTTGTTTGGGATCGATCGATCGATCGCACTAGGGAGCGCGAATTGCATACGTATCTATCCACTATCTAAAGTGTGTGCAAAAGAAAATGCAGTAGCAAAAGAAAAAGGTAAAAGGGTAAAAGAAAGATGCTAATAGTAGTGGATAAAGAAATTCCATCCGGCCAACTGCGTTAATTTGCTCAACCAAAGTTTAAGTTTCATCCCTCCGTGTCTGGACCCGCCGTATTAATCTGGACCCTAGCTGGTAGCTAGTGTGTTTCAACAGCGCTTGTCCCATGATAATCAGTAACCAGTGCACGCGGTTCAATATCGTTGCATATGATTACATCCATATATCTACAAACAACGTGTGCCCTTCTCCTTCTCCTTCTCCTTCTCCTTGGAGGGTTAGAAAATCCTACAACTAATAATCCTTCAATCAGAATATATATATATATATATATATATAACATTCCCGAAAATTGCCTCATTAATCGAGAGGAAAAGAATTACACGTCCATAGAATGTCCCACCTACGTTGTAACGGCCATCGAGGATCTTTCTTGTAGGAAAAGAGTCACAGCACAATTGAGATAGGTACAGTGAAAAGGAAAAAATGTCCAACGTTGTATGAACTAAGGAAATGTTTTAAAATAGAAAAAGGAAAGATAGGGGGGATTGGATAAGCCAGGCAAAAGCTGTTGAAAGTTTCAGGCTTTCAAAGTAGGCTACTCCCACGATAGAGCAATCATGTTTCCATGTCGCATGCGCGTCCCGTATTCTATTGTTGTGCGCTGATGCTTGAGCAACCGGGGAGCTTATATTGTTGTGTCCAATATATTCGTTGTTTAACATCTCAGTTGCTAACCGTGTAGCTAGGGTAAATTTCACACAAAGACCATTATCCATGAGTTGAAAACTAAGACCATAACGCATGGGTTCTTGTATTGCTGTCCATAATTAAGCTTGACATGCATTAAAACCTTGACAACCATAAAGCAGTAGAGGAACAAAATTTGTGAGATTAGGAGACAGTCACGCTGGTGCCTAATAAGAGTTCGTGTAGTCGTATACTACATTACCAATACTGTAATGCCCACTACTTGATCTAAAAGATCTCTCACTTTGCGAGCTAAAAATTCACATAATAATCTGTGAAAAAAACCTACAAATTATATTATTAATTAATCAAGGAAGAAAAGAGAAAGGAATACAGCGTTTATTTTTGTGGGGCTATATTATAACGGTGTAGAACAATCTATATCTATTAAATAAATACAAACAACGAGTGAGATTCAAGGCATCTTCGTTTTCAAGGCAAGGAAACCCTACAATAATCTTTAAAAAATCAGAGAAATTCTCTCATTAATCAAGAGAAAACGATAAAGAGCTACACCGCTAATTTTGGTGGAGCCAGATTACTACAATGCAGGTTAATAACTATATAAATATTGGAGCTCTATAACAATGACAGTTGTATTGTTATTATTTTTTAATAAAAAAACTTCAAATAATATCAATCAGCGCAATTGCACGAGTAATTCCGCTAGTTCATACATGAATAAACACAAGGTAGCACTGCATAATATGTTAAAGAGGACATAGTTAGGTCATTATGACCAAAAGTTACATGCCAAGCCGTACATATAGTCTAAAAACACCGAAAATCTATAGCGGATGCGCTCCTTTACCCGCAACATGTAATAACTTATTGCCGTGAAGCTATTGGGACTCAAAAGGACACAGTACGACGGCGTTGTTACAACAAGATTGTTCAAATAACTCACCTCAACACTTCCCCGCTAGTGGACTCTACCCTCATGTGATAATCTCAGCCATGAGGAGCTCGCCTAACCCTACGTGAAAAGTTTTACCACACCCGATCCTATCTACTATATCGTATTGCGGGTTTCATGTTGTAACTTAGAAAATTACTTAGCCAAGTCTTTCCCATGGGGACTTGTGGATGCGCAAAACAACACTTGTGTTTGGTCCTTAGTCAACCCAGACAAGACTATCTCAATAAATTGCCCAGCACTACTACAAAACGGATATTCCCTCACGGTTGAAAACCGTCAGCAAAATATAAAAAGCCATCAGGTTTAATATTTTTGACGAGTAACTGTCAGGCAAATCCCCTCAGGTTTAGGTGGTCGGAAAAATTCAATTTGTCTGACGGTTAACAGTCAAGGAAATTATTCCTGACATTTTTTTGCTATTTTGCTGACAATTTTGTGAACCATCCATAAAAAGAATTTGGTTGACAGGTATCCACCATCAACAAAAATTAACTTGACGTTGTTTTTGCCCATCCATAAAAGGAATTTTGCTGATAGGTAATCACCGTCAACAAAAATTAACTTGACGTTGTTTTTGCCCATCCATAAAAAGGAATTTTGCTGATAGGTAATCACCGTCAACAAAAATATCCCTGACGGTTTTTTGCCCTCCAGTTATCGAGTTTACCTGATGGGACCAGTACCGTCAATCAAATAAAACCTAAAAGTTTTTTACCATCAGCAAATTGTTTTTTCCCTAATTGTCATTACCGTCAGCAAAATGACTCTGTGGCTGTCAGCAAAATTATAATTCTAACGGCCAAGATTTTAGCAATGCTATCAGAAATTGTCAATTAGTTTATCACATATGCACTGCACTAATGTTTGATTCATACACATCCATGCATTACTCCACACACAAATAAGAAATAAAGCTTAACTTAGCGTCAATTCAAACCCAATACCATCCATGAGGTTCACTTGAAGAAAGTAATATTGTAATCCGCACAAAAGACATCTAAAAGGCCAGTACTACCACAATACACCTAAAGACCAATATCACATACAAGTCATGTAAGTCCATCTAAAAGTCCAGTAATACCATTCATGTTCAACTATTCAAAAGAGTTGGCAAAATATCATCAATGATTATGTGGACAATTAGTTGCATCACTCACGGTCGATGTTGTTGGCATCATGGTTGTTGCCGCCATTAATGTCACCATTGCAGTTGTCTCCATCATTGTTAGCATCATTGCCATCAATGGCATTGTCATCTGGTGCTGAGCTCACATGGGAGGATCCAGTCCTTGTCCCGTTCCTTTCCTGTAAGGTGAATAGAGTGTGCCAACATTATGAGTCTGTCTTAGCATAATTAAAACCATTAGAAGTGTTAACATAAGAGACTGCTAGTTATAGTAGGATCGTAACATTTTGGAGAAAAAATAACTTAAGATGAATCTCGTCATAGACAAGCGACTGGGGAAACCAATATACGCACAATATTATCTAGAGACCTGGGTAATATTGGTGCTACACGAGTATACCAACTGAGTCAGTCAGACTAAGGCAAGACTAGAGTAACTACAGGTTAAACTACATTTGATCATCTCCTTGCCCCTCAACGCCTAGATCCTCGTAGTATGCATAGTAATCTTGATCCACGAACTTTGAAGGGTTTTGGGGGAGAGAGTGAGGATGAGCACAACTTTTGTGCTCGCGAGCCAACACACTCTAAAGGGTTTTTATTTCATTCAAGAGTTTGTTTTATCTATTTTTATTTTTCCTGAATTTCTATAGCCTTTGTAAAGCCTTAAAAATAAAACACACCATTTGAATTTTATTGGATTAATTCAAAGCTTAATTTAAAATTTCAGAAAGAAAATGTTTTAAATGCTTAAAATAAACTTCAATTATATTCAAAATTTTACTTATTTAAGTCCCCTGGGTTTTTATTGGATTTAAAGTTAAATAATATTAATAATATATTTTTAATTAATTTCTTGGATTTTAAAAAGGTTTTTCCTATTTCCCCCCTTATTAAAATTAATTTAATTACAAAATAAAATCCAACCTTAAGTTGTAAATAATTTTATTAAGTCCAAATTAATTCAAGAAATTCGGTGTATTTTTCGAAAATTGTTTGACATTATTTAATATTTTCTAAAAATATATTTTGTTTTTCTCAATTTCTGTAAATAAAAAATCTTTAAAAATCCCCTTTCACTGTTGGGCCGAATCTCACCGGCCCGTTCCTATTCCCCAGCACATTCCCCCCGCTTCCGACCCAGTTACGCCCTTCCTCTCTGTAGGACCGGAAAGGCGACTAGGGGGGAGGGTGAATAGGCGCTTTCAAAACTTTCTCGCCTAAACCAAAACCAACACATACTTTACTCCTTTAGCTATGAAAGCTAAGAAGTTCAGTGAGCACACAACGGAAGCCTTGTGTTGGATTTGATAGACCCCTCAAGCACACGACACAAAAGGAGAAAAGAACTCAAAGTTCTTCACTGGCTCGGGCGGTCTGACCGGCTACCACGGGCGGTCGGACCGACGGTCATCCAAATGGCCGACCGCAACTAACCAATGGCTCGGACCGGTGGATAGCGGTTCGACCCGCCAAACCAGCGGTCTGAAAACACGGGCGGTCGAACCGCCGTTGAAAGGCCGGTCGGACCGGTAGAGTCCAGTACTGAAAACTCCACCCAAAACCAAAACGAAATTTGATCCAACTTTTGATTCAACCAATGAAACTTGACCAAATTTCTAGCACTACACCTCCCTAATGATATTAGAGACCTATTTCTAGCGACGATCCGTCAGATCCACTTCGCAGAATCGATCTCTCGAGATTTTATCAAAGAAGTGCTCAAACCCTAGAAAAGAGAAAACTTGATTCACGACTTGCTTGTGGGGATTGATGATCTAGATGACTCTAGGAGTAATCCCATACATCAAAGCAAGATAAAGAAGGCCAAGAGACCACGCATGAACCTTTGAATCAAGGAAGCACCAAAAACATCCACAAGAGAGAAGAACACAAAGGGAGCAATTGATCTTTCAATTGAGCATCACAAGATTGTTCATTCACAATAGATGCTTACAAAGCCTCTCCACCAAGGAGGGCAAGAGCTCAACAAGGAGCACACTCCAAACCCTAGTTCTCCTCTCCTCTCCTCCAAACCCTAGAAAAAGAAGAAGGGGCTAAAATGAATGCTTGCTTGGGTTTTCCACCTCTCCTTCCTATTTATACTAGAGAGCTAGGGTTTCCCTTTGGGTCTCTTACACATGGGACCCACACACAAATAACTCTTGAAGCAATCGCCGCTTCACCACGTGTAGGTTGATCACGGTTCTCATCGACGCCAAGCCTCTCTTGTCCGAATCCCATCTGAACCTCCCGAGACTCGCACCGATATCCGCACCGCCGATCCAACCAAATTGCTTCAACCACCCGCTCGATCCGTCTTGCCCATTCTCGCACCATGCTTGTGTCACACGACCACCCAGATCCCCGATCGCTCGACCTCGCTCTCCAAGCGTAGTCCCGATCCACTCACCGCTGACGCCGCTGACTCGCAAGCCACCGCACAAAGAATAGACAAACAAACCGCTTCGGAACAAGTTCTTCACAACTTGACCCACGCCGCCAGAATGCGATATACATCAATAAAGCATTGAAGTTCATAGAATAACACACTCGTAACAAACTCAATGCAACACTTGGCTCACCTCCAGTGATCGCCGGCCCGATCATTTACGTGGCCGGTCCCGACCGATTCATGCTTGGCCGGACCGCTCCCACAACGGCGGTCGGACCGGTCCAAAGGACTTAGCCAAAATTCAAGCGAGAAATTCAAACCTTCGGAAATTTCAAACGAATAGAACTTTTGATCGGGATCTCCAAAATGATGGGACCACATCCAGAGACTCCTCACTTGCCTACACAACCTATTTTTGGCCCACTCAAAAACCCAAATTTGTTTTATGGGTCGGACCGCCACCATGGCCGGTCGATCGCTTCCACGCGGTCCGACCGCCTCAAGACAACCGGTCAGACCGCCAAAGGCTCGACAAATTTGGAGCAAACCCGAAACGCGAGATTTTGCAAACTAATAACGCCATTGCCAATTGACTCATCATCCCGAGATCGTGCACATATCCTCACGATATCCACAATCTCCCCTTGATGAACACATTGGCAATTTTCAAGAAAATGTGGTTTTTCAAAATGAAAAGTAAAATTGCCGTTTTTCGCATAAAGGCACAACTTGGTCCATAAGCAACAAAAAGCCTAGGAACCGACCAAGCTGGCTTCAGAATAGTGTAAGCAAGTGAGATAAGGCATTGAAAGCACAAAAGGATTCAAATTCCAGAAAGTAGCCAAAAATCTCACTAAGGTCCATTTGAAAGACAAAATGTTCTATTTGACCTTTGATCATTGTGAGTATTCTTCAATTGCAAATCAAATAAGATAAGACAATGAAACCCAGAAACTCAACTCATCATGATCACAGATTTTCAAAAGGTTCAAAATTTTTATTTTATGAAGTTCTTTTATATTAAACCTTGAGTATGAAACCAAAAGCTCCAACATCATTAACATCATTTTCTTCACAATCTTTCTCCCCCTTTGACAATGAATTCATCAAGATGCATGAAAAAGAAAGAGCATGAAGGAATGACTTTATTTTTGAACTTTAGTGAAAAGGAGCCATGACCATTATACATATAGACAAGACAAGTATTATACCAAGCCATATAAGGAGAAGACGCTATATTCAATCATGGCAAAACGTAATCGCAAAGCTAAAACCAAGATAGCGTAAACTGAGATTAACAATTGAAATCATGAAAGGTTGCTCAAAATCATAGATCCACTCAAAGCAACCAAAAATGAGTCAAGCCATGTCTATAAGTAAAAATAGACTCAAAACAAGAATTGAGGCATTTTGAGCATTAAGAAAATTCTTTTGAAGCAAAGCTCAAGCACTTAGCCCTTTTGGGCAATTTTTCTTTTCTTTCTCTTTTTTTTGTGCTAGATCTCAAGCCTTGCCACACCATCTCAAGCGATAAGCTTAAAAGAATGATCTAGGTCATCCAAAACTCCCACCGAGTTCATGCCTAGTGCAATGGCAAGCCGTCTCATGAGAAAGGATTGGTGAGATCGCTTTTTCAAGACAGAGTTTTTTTCTTTTGCTTGACTTATGAAGATAAAAGCTCATTTTTTTCATCTCAAAAAGTTCAAGACTCAAATCGACTTGTAAGACATGGCGAGAATCATAAGCGGATCACTAGAGCAAAACTAGTCACAAGATCCAACAAGACATGATTTGATTCAAATTTCTCACAGATATAAAGCTAGCAAGGCAAAGGCTAAGCCAAACACGAAGAGCCATAAAAGAGGTCTAGCGACTATCACTTGATATGACAAGGTATAGAAGATGAAATCAAGTCATACAAGGATAATAATCAAAGCTCCACTAATTTTATTATACAATGCAAGACAAATGAAATGAAACATGCATTATGATACAATGAGTGCAAAAAGAGCAACTTCCCCCTCAAAAAGCCCAATAGGACTAATAACCCTAACTCTCCCCGCAGCAAAGAAACGCCAAGAGTCAAGAGCCTTAGTGAAAATATCTCGCAAGTCGTTGCTCGACTCTACAAAATGAAGCACAACATCACCTTTCTCAACATGGTCTCTCGTAAAATGAAATCGAATGTCAATGTGTTTAGTCCCGAATGTTGCATCGGGTTTTTGGCAATATTAATTGCGTAAGTGTTGTCACGTAAAAGAGGAGCACTTCCCAAAGATAACCCATAGTCCCGCAGTGGATAAAATCCAGAGAACCTGAGAGCAACCACTTGCGGCAGCTACATACTCGGCCTCAGCTGTAGACTGTGCAACAGAAGACTGTTTTCTAGACGACCAAGAAACAAGAGATGTGCCCAAGAAATGACAAGTGCCAGAAGTACTCTTCCTATCCACTCTACACCGTAAATCAAGATCGTAAAATGCTCGAATTGAAAGAGCCGAAGAGGAAGAATACCAGAGTCCAAAGTCAAGCGTATCTTGAAGGTACCTGAATATGCGGCGTACTGCTTGACGATGAGAAGCACGAGGGAAGCTCGAAGCGAGCGCACGCACATACGGCGAATTGTATGTCCGCCTCGACGTCAGAAGATAGAGGAGGGAGCCAATCATATCGCGATACTCCTTCCGATCCACCGACTCTCCATCCTCATCGTGGTCCAAAGACGGTGGTTGTTGCAATGGGAGTAGACATTGGCCTATCGCTTCCCATATTGAAGCGCCAAGAAGGTCTTTTGTATACTTACTCGTGAACGAAGGTGCCTTCTTTCGCTTGCTTGATTTGAAGACCAAGGAAGAATGTCACTCTCCCATCATGCTCATCTCAAATTCACTGCTCATAGAATCTGAAAATCTAGACACCAAAGCATGAGAAGAACCACCGAAAATAATATCATCCACATATATTTGAACCAACAAGAAATCACTGCCATGCCTGAGAGTGAACAAGGTTTTATCAACCATTCCCATTTTGAAATCATTTTCAAGCAAGAAACTCTTAAGTGTCATACCAAGCTCTAGGAGCTTGTTTCAATCCATACAGGCTTTAGAGAGTTTAAAAACATGGTTTGGGAATTTTGATTTTCAAACCCAGAGGTTGCTTGACAAAACCTCTTCTTCTATGAAGCCATTCAAGAAAGCACTTTTAACATCCATTTGAAAAGCTTGAAACCCTTGGATGTTGCAAATGCTAAAAGAATGCGAATGGCCTCCAATCTAGCTACTCGGAGCAAAGGTCTCCTCAAAGTCTAAGCCCTCTACTGAATAACCTTGAGCAACAAGTCTCGCCTTATTGCGAACAACCAATCCATCCTCACTTTGCTTATTTTAAAAACCCATTTTGTTCCAATAACATGCGAATTAGAAGGTCGCTCAACTAAAAACCAGACTTTGTTTCTTTCAAAATTTTCAAGCTCTTCATGCATGGCATTGACCCAAGAGGCATCGATAAAGCATGGGTGATATCTCGGGGTTCAAAAGAAGCGACAAAAGCGTAATGTGCATGGGAATCAAGAGAATAAACCAGAGCGAGTGACTCGCTCTTGAAGATCCCCAATCATCTCGCTCAGTGGATGTTGTCATTTGATGCAAGTGGCGCCCCGGTGCGTACATGGCCTCAACCTCATGAATTGTGGAGGTAGGAACAGAGCCACTCAGATCGTCGGTGGGGATAGGAGGAGGTCGCCACCGACATCAAGTAGTAGTAGCGTGCTCTCCACCCTCTCGTAAGTAGCGAAGGATGGTTTGGGTCTTCATCCTCGTAATCATCATCGACGAAGATGCTTTCTTGAGTTTCGTAAACTGTGTACCAAGCATCGGGTCTAGTACTGTGACTAGCCTCATCAAAAGTGACTTCGCAAGTCTCAACAATTTTGTTAGTATCAACATTAAAAACACGATAGCCACGAGAATGAGCAGATATCCAAGAAATATGCCATCAAAACATCTAGACTCAAATTTATCAAGATTGCCATGTTTAAGAATGAAGCACTTGCAACCAAAAATCTTGAAATGAGAGACCTTGGGAGAATGACCAAATCTAAGCTCATAAGAAGTCTTCCCAACCACGGATCTCAAGAAAACCCTATTGAGATATAACAAGCAGAGAGATCGCCTCGGCCCAAAATCTCCTAGGAGTAGAATGCTCATCTAGCATGGTCCGAGCCATCTCAACAAGGGTTCTATTCTTCCTTTCTACAACACCATTCTCACGAGGAACTCTAGGAGAAGAAAACTGATGCTCAATTCCCTATCGTAGAAGGTAGAAAAGAAGAATTCTTGAACTCATCCCATTATCACTCCTAATGGCTCTCAAAGCTCCAGTATATCAACAAAGAATTCTAAGGACCAAATCTTTAAAGAATCCAAATGCTTCGTCCTTAGAAGCAAGAAAATAAACCCATGAATACCGGAGTAATCATCCACAACCACCAAAGACATACCATTTCCCACCACCGATCAACTCTAGAAGGACCAATCAGATCTAAGTGAAGAAGTCGCCCCGTCCATCACCATTACCAAGGTAAGAGGTGGGTGGGAAGCGACACCATCTTACCATGTCTACAGGTGAGCACACAAGATCTCTCGACACCTTCACTTAGGCAAACCTCTAATCAAGTCCTTGCAACTGACTCTAGACAAATGATCAAAACCTATATGCCCAAGTCTACGATGCCACAAAACAAGGTCATGAGAATCAGAGGCTACCAGACACCTAGGACTGGAAACAGAAGAAATACTGAAATTTGCACGTAAGATCTTCTCAACTGAGATCTCAAAACAAGCTCACCTGAGGAATCTAGAACTCTGCACTCACCTCTCTTAAACCTCACTTCTAGACCCTCATCAAGCAGCTGAGAAACAGATAGAAGATTGTACCTCAGCTTACTTACCAAAGCGACGTCTTTTAGCATGAACTTGTCGTTGACGCCAAGACGGTGCCCTTTGCAATACGGTCCTGTAGAAGCATCCCCAAACGTAATCAATTCATTGCCGGATGCACGTGTGAGGGAGGAGAACCATCTAGAATCTCCGGTCATATGTCGAGAACACCCGGAGTCAACAAGCCACTTGTCCTCCTTCCTCGCACGACGGACCTAAAAGGCACAATCAGAAAACATCCGTGCCTCAAGATCGGGTTAGTGATAAATGAACGAGGAATCCAAAGATCGAGAAGCACGATGTCCGGGAGCAGCAGAGAGAAATAGCCAAACATGATCAGAATAAAATCATAAGGATGCACATGAGAACCACCTATACCTCTCCGAAACGATCTACCAAAAGATCGACACTCCCCCTGTCTAGGTGCTACCCGGTGTCTCTCCTCACGATGTCCTAATCCAACATGCTGCCTAGACCCACCAAAAGAGTCTACAAAGTTCTCTACAAATCTAGGCCTATGTGTGGTGCGACAAACAGTCGCCTAGTTCTAGAGACTACATCCGGAGAAGGGACTCTCTAATAGATCTTAGGACGCCATCCTCTCTTTTCTCTCAAGTTTTGCTCTCCTAAGGTAACTCAACAAGATGGCCTTCTTTCTTGTAGAAGGTGCAATGGTACTGGACCTTTGAGGGTCTGCATGCAATGAGTGAAAGCACCTTTCTTGCCGTAAAGAGTTTGAGCAAAACCACCGGATTTGAAAACAACCCTGATGGCTTAGGAGGTTCTAGCTCAAACAAACCATTCTTCACAACTCTAGCAATCTTAGGTGGGTTTTTCTTGGAATGCTCTAGGGGTTGAAACCTAGACCACTATTTTTCATGCTCACCTTGGATTGATCAAGAATCATGTTGAGTTTCTTTTTCCCACTTGAAAATTTCTCAAGAGTCACCTTGAGGTAATCATTCTCTTTCACTAACTCCTCACATCTAGTACACTTGCTAGACTTGATTACCTCATTGCTCTTACTCTTAAGAAGGGCCACTTCCACTTTGAAGGCCTCACAAGACACACAATAGGATTCCCGAATCCTATTCAATCGCTTCCTTAAACTTGACTCTAAAAGCCTCTTGTATCCGGCTAACCATGGTTTCAACTTCAGATTCAAAACACAAGAGTTAGAATCAATAACCTTTTAGAAGCAAGAAAAGACATGGATCTTTCAATTTTAGCCTTTTCTTCCGTGGTCTTGTTTAAGGCTTCAATCTCAATTGTAAGCTTGGGACAATTTTCACAAGATGCAACTCTAGAATAAATCAATGTTTCGCATCTCTTGCATCTTAATCCTATTATCCTTACAATGAGAGCATGTGTGACTAGCATCAAACTTTTGCAATTCTTTTAAGGAACTATCCAATTTTAATTCTAGCAAGGCACAATTAGAGCAAGTTAAAGGGATAGCTTCCATGGCGGTACATCAAGAGGAATGACATCTAAACAAGCGATCTAGACTTGAAAGATTCTAGTTCATCGAGAGCATCTTTTAGTTGATTTGTGACAGAGGAATGAGCAGATTTCAAGCTTGTCAAATCTTTAAGCAAGCTAGTGCAGAATCACAAATATCGCAGGATTGATAGATTTAAGCCTAACAACTTCAAGATTCAAATTATCAATCATAATGTCCTCGCTTCCTAATCATTTTTACTTGCTTGTGCAATTTCTGCTCAAAGAAGCACCAAAGCCCTTTTCATATCGGCAATAGAAGGGCATACCTCATCAGATCACCGAAGGGATCCTCATTGTTGGAGGAGTCGCTATCGTGGTCGTTCTTGGCCATGAAACACATGCCGTGAAGTCATGCGCCTTCTTCTTGCCACGAGAATCACTCGCCGCCCTCCGCTTCCGAGTCCACATCGCTCATATTTACATTCTCAAGAGCGGCAGGACCCTACCGACAAACTTTCGATAGTTTGTCTTCTTGGGTTTTGCATCCTCTCCGGGATGTCTTCGTGTCTCCTTCTCCTCCTTGCCCTTTAGCTTGGGGCACTTGGAGCGAATGTGGTTTGGCTCACCACATTCAAGCACGTGATAGGTCCACTCCTCCTCCTATTTCTCACCTTGTTGTACGCTCTGTGAATTTGGTGGAAAGGAGGGCTAAGTCATCCTCGGCAATTTCTCAAGTTGCTCATCACTCAAAGAATGTAAAGCGATAATGAAAAGCCGATGAGCTACAATCAAGAGAATCAAGAGCAACCCTTGGATTTGTCGACCACTAAAGCCATCGACTGTTTTGGGAGACGCGAGATAAAGTCAATCTCATGCGTCTTCAACCTCGAGTAGAGCTTATCCATGGTAAGCTCACTCATGACAATGTTGTCATTGATGGAGGTATCTTCATACCCTGCACCTTCAAATCAAGAGCACCTGTAAGTCGGCGTGCATTTTCGCACTCGAGAGAATACCAAGTCAACAAATATGAGATCATGAAGAATTTTAGAGAATCTTCCCACACTCATCCAAAGACTCACCGTGCCTTTGTTCGATCTTCGAGTAAACCTTTTGAGCTGGTTCGTCTCACTTCCTTGATCGCAGCGGACCCTTCGTGATAATCACAAAGTGTCCGCCAGATCTCGTGAGCGCACCGCAAGTGAGCAACACGCCAAACTCGGATCGACTAAGGCCTTGGATCAAATAATTCCGAGCCTTGCTGTTGGCCTCCACATCCGAGTGATCGATCGCCATCTACCGCACGACATAAGGGTTTTTCACCTTTAGCCAAATAGCGTGCCCTTGAGCCTCGATATACGCTTGCATACGAGCCTTCCAAAGATGCAAAGTCAACTCCTCAAAAATGTGTGGCTTGGTTGAGTACTTGTCACGCCATGGCTCCAAAGACCGGTTAAGATCTATAGAAGAGAGCTAACCGCTCGATACCACTTGTAGGACCGGAAAGGCGACTAGGGGGGGGGTGAATATGCGCTTTCAAAACTTTCTCGCCTAAACCAAAACCAACACGTACTTTACTCCTTTAGCTATGAAAGCTAAGAAGTTCAGTGAGCACACAACGGAAGCCTTGTGTTGGATTTGATAGACCCCTCAAGCACACGACACAAAAGGAGAAAAGAACTCAAAGTTCTTCACTGGCTCGGGCGGTCTGACCGGCTACCACGGGCGGTCGGACCGACGGTCATCCAAATGTCCGACCGCAACTAACCAATGGCCGGACCGGTGGATAACGGTTCGAATTCGCCAAACCAGCGGTCTTAAAACACGGGCGGTCGAACCGCCGCTGAAAGGTTTGGCCGGACCAGAGAGTCCAAGATCAAAACTCCACCCAAAACCAAAACGAAATTTGATCCAACTTTGATTCAACCAATGAAACTTGACCAAATTTCTAGCACACCTCCCTAATGATATTAGAGACCTATTTCTAGCGACGATCCGTCGATCCACTTCGCAGAATCGATCTCTCGAGATTTTATCAAAGAAGTGCTCAAACCCTAGAAAAGAGAAAAACTTGATTCACGACTTGCTTGTAGGGGATTGATGATCTAGATGACTCTAGGAGTAATCCCATACATCAAAGCAAGATAAAGAAGGCCAAGAGACCACGCATGAACCTTTGAATCAAGGAAGCACCAAAAACATCCACAAGAGAGAAGAACACAAAGGGAGCAATTGATCTTTCAATTGAGCATCACAAGATTGTTCATTCACAATAGATGCTTACAAAGCCTCTCCACCAAGGAGGGCAAGAGCTCAACAAGGAGCACACTCCAAACCCTAGTTCTCCTCTCCTCTCCTCCAAACCCTAGAAAAGAAGAAGGGGCTAAAATGAATGCTTGCTTGGGTTTTCCACCTCTCCTTCCTATTTATACTAGAGAGCTAGGGTTTCCTTTTGGGTCTCTTACACATGGGACCCACACACAAATAACTCTTGAAGCAATCGCCGCTTCACCACGTAGGTTGATCAACGATTCTCATCGACGCCAAGCCTCTCTTGTCCGAATCCCATCGGAACCTCCCGAGACTCGCACCGATATCTCGCACCGCCGATCCAACCAAATGCTTCAACCACCTGCTCGATCCGCCTTGCCCATTCTCGCACCATGCTTGTGTCACACGACCACCGGTATCCTCGATCGCTCGACCTCGGCTCTCCAAGCGTAGTCCCGATCCACTCACCGCTGACGCCGCTGACTCGCAAGCCACCGCACAAAGAATAGACAAACAAACCGCTTCCGGAACAAGTTCTTCACAACTTGACCCACGTTAGTTCCGCAATGCGATATACATCAATAAAGCATTGAAGTTCATAGAATAACACACTCGTAACAAACTCAATGCAACACTTGGCTCACCTCCAGGATCGCCGGCCCGATCACTTGGCAGGCCGGTCGACCGATTTCATGCCTGGCGGACAGCTCCCACAACGGCGGTCGGACGGTCCAAAGGACTTAGCTAAAATTCAAGCGAAATTCAAACCTTCGAAATTTCAAACGAATAGAACTTTTGATCGGATCTCCAAAAATGATGGGACCACATCCAGGAGACTCCCCTCACTTGCCTACACAACCTATTTTTGGCCCAGCTCCAAAAACCCAAATTTGTTTTGGCGGTCGGACCGCCACCATGGCGGTCGACGCTTCCACGGCGGTCCGACCGCCTCGGACAACCGGCCGACCGCCAAAGGCTCGACAAATTTTTGGAGCAAACCCAAAACGCGAGATTTTGCAAACCAATAACGCCATTGCCAATTGACTCATCATCCTGAGATCGTGCACATATCCTCACGATATCCACACTCTCTCCTCCCTCTCCCCTCTCTCCGCCCGGTAGGGCCCGCTTTTCCGTCCCTCCTCTACCGCTGCCTTTCTTCCTTCTTCCGCACGCCATTGCCCATACCGTTGTGAATCCCGCTGGCTCCTTCCAACCCCCCTGGTGTTGTCATTGCCGCTCCGCCCGTCCCTTGTCGCCTTCACACCCGCCCATGCCGGCCGTGTTGCCCCCCATGCCGCCGGATGCCACCCATACCCGCACCATTGCGAATCCCACTGAGCCGTCCTCCTCACCCGGCCATCCTCCTTCCCCTTTAAATTGAGCACCGAGCGCCCCTCGTCCTCCTCTTGCATTCCCCCAACTCTCCCCCTCTATCTCGCCCTCCCCTGACCGTATTTCGTGATTTGCCACCGCCGGCCGGAGCTCGCACCTCCACCTCTAGCACCGCCGTCAAGCACCCTCTAGTGATGTCATCTCTGCCCCTAGCTTCACAAGCTCGCGTTCTATCCCGTGCACCTCTTCTCTTCATCGGAGTCCCACCGAAGCGCCCGTGCTGCCTTGAACCGCCGCCGTCGCCGCTTCTTCCTGTCGCCGCTGGCCGCTCTATCGATCTGCACCGTCAAGACCGTGAGCACTAGACTCGCCTCGCTCCCCTATATCCGTCGGTGTCCTCGCCGCCGTCTATCTCGCCTTCGTGCGCCGGGGACGCTCAGGCCCCATGCGCCGCCGCCTACGTGGCTGCCACCTCAGTGTCCACTCAGCACCACCTCACCTTTCCTCACCATGTAACAACTACGTTAGCGCCAGCCTTGTGCCGCGTGTGGTCCACAAGACCCGGGCCCACATGGAGTGGCTCAAAGCCATTTCCTTTTGAAAATAATTCGGCCAAAAAAATCAAAATCCGACGTTGATGTCATTGTGACGCAAGAAAGGAATTTTCTTTAGAAAAATAATCATGAAAGTCCTGATTTTCTTCATTTCATGTGTTTTCAAACTTCCAAGAGTCCGTTCTCCTTCGTTCAAGCCCCGATTTGAGTGATTCAAATTTCTAAATTCAGTGTCTTTCTTTTGGTTTTAATTTGGTAATTTTTGGATTTTATTTGAATTTGTTGTATTTATTTTGCTCTTTTCGCATGTATAGATTATGTCGTTTCCGAAGGATTCTTGGACCCGACGACCGAAGCAACTCAAACCTTCAACGATGGCAAGTCATAGACCTTTGATCATGTCGTACCTATTTTATAAAATTATATTTATTTTATATGAATATGCATTGCTAGTTTTATAATGACGGCTTTCGGGAATTGTTAAATACCTAATTGTTAATATGCCTCCTTGAATAATTATAAATGACATGTACCCTTGGACACCATAGGTTGGGCTAATCTTAGTTAGATATATTTAATTACCAACATGGGGTGTGTATTATGCTTAGCCATGCTTTAGTTGTATGATGGGGTTCATGATCACATGTTCGTAAATGATTAAACTTGGCCTAATGATATATGGAATTGGTGTGATGCCAAGGTTGTGCAACTGTGGTGGGAGGTCACAGTTGTGTCAATTGTTGTGTGATGCCATTGTTATAAAATCTTGTGCCGTGGCAGGGGTTGTCATTGGCTTGGGAGAATAAAATGATTTATACTAGGGCGAGTGATCGTGCAGTAAATGGGGTGCAAGAGGCGCCAATGCAGGAGGCACATTTTTGGGTGCGGGGGAGGCACATGGGATGAGGTAGTCTCGCCTGAGCAATCACTGAGAACTTAACTTTGTGCGCCATTGATCTGGGCTATACCGTACAACCACAAGTCTATTTATGGGGTGAACCTGGCCAACTAATTAGCAATTTTTTGAGTTGGTTTTGTTTGGGTTGATAAGTGGCACAAGAGGGGGCCGGTGTGGTGAATCCTTAGCAAGCAAAACCGAGTCAAAATGGAGCTTTGTAAAAGCCTTGTGATAATCGTTTAGTCGCACACCTTTGAAAGTGTGTCAGACGGACATTATAAACTGATTATCTCTTGTAGGTCTGTGATGGGCCGTCTACTATAGCCTCTTTTGTAGTAGTGAGCTGTACAACCTCCACAGAGTGTTAAAAACTATTTGAATAGCCATGTCCCCGGTTATGGACAATGTCTGGTGATTTCACATGAGGGGTCGATCAGGCCAAGGGTATGAAGATAAAAAACAAGGGTCTAGATGAAATAATTTGAAATTTCGATCACCTGAGAATTTATGGCTTTATGTTTCTAGATTCCAGAAAGGCTGAGTTCATATTTTTTGGAGCTATAAATTAAAAGTTATGGTCTTTCTAAGATGATTGCATGTTTGGGACAGATCACTACTACAAAACATGTTATACTAGACACCCCATCACAGACGTATAAAATTATCACAGACGGTTCTTCGTTAACCGTCTGTAATAAATAAGTATCACAGACGGTTCTTTATACGAACCGTCTGTGACGGTTCGTATAAAGAGCCGTATGTGATACTTATTTATCACAAACGGTTCTTAGATGCTCTCGACAGGCCCCCTTTCCATTCCATTTGAGGCGCCGCTACCCTGCTGCTGCTGCTGCCTCCTCCCTCCTCCCCATTGGCCACCCTGCTGCTGCTGCTGCCTCCCCCGTTTTGAGCTGTTACCCCCGCCTCCTTCTCCCCCATTGCGGCACCTCTGCTGCCTCATCCCACATTGCGCCACCTTGGAGAGAAGGGTAACGATCTGTAACCCTTTATTTTTGCTATAGACTAATCACTAATGTGTAATGATCCGTAACCCTTTATATTTGCTCTAGACTAATCACTAATGTGTTTGGTCATTATGAAGGGTACTTGCGGTTTATTAATATAATTTAACACTAATTAATTTGTTACGTGCGTATACGTGTAGATGGACCGAAACTTGATGTACATTGAGAACCGTGTGAGTGAAGAGTATATTAATGGCGTGTTTGCTTTTAGAAGAGCCATCGAGCAGGATATATTGAAGAAGTGGATAAAATTTATGTACTGTCCATGCATTGATTGCGGTAATATGAAAATGTTTAACACCCGACGCAGATCGAAGCTCACTTAATACGAAGGGGATTCAAAAAAGGATATACATGTTGGAGTAGTCACGGTGAAGAGCAGATTATACCGGAAGTCAGTAATGACGACATCGCCGAGGAAGTCAATGATATGCAGGGTTGAAATGTGCTTTTGATGAGGATAGGTCGCATGATGACAATCTGGATCAGATGCTACGCGATGCAGAAGGGAACTACGGTGAGAGAGAGTTTTGTAAATTCGAGGGTTTAATGGAGGACTCGGGGAAACCTTTGTTCCTCGGCCGCAAGCGGAATACACAAGGTTGTCAACCGTGCTTGAACTGCTGAAATTGAAGGCAAGCAATGGTTGGTCCGACAAGAGTTTTACGGCGTTGTTAGGTCTCTTAGCTGACATCCTTCCGGAGGGAAACGTGTTGCCCAGCACGACCTACCAAGCTAAGAAGGTTATTTGTCCATTTGGAATGGAAGTAGAAAGAATACATGCATGTCCGAACGATTGTATCCTCTACCGTAAAGAGTATGCAGACATGCATGTATGTCCCGTGTGCAAAGCATCCCGATACAAGCGTAAGAATACTGCTAAGGCGAAGCAAGGACCTCCTGCTAAGATGTTGTGGTATCTGCCTTGATCCCACATTTGAACCATTTATTTGCGAACCGAAAGAAGGCAAGATTGATGTGTTGGCACTCGGAGGAGCGTAAGAAAGATGGGAAGCTCAGACACCCTGCTGATTCTGCCCAGTGGACAAACTTCGATTGGAGCTTCGAAGAGTTCGGTGCGGAACAGAGGAACATAAGGTTAGGGTTGAGTACGGACGGAATGAATCCTTTCGGTAACATGAGCAAAGACATAGAACTCCGACCGTGAATCTATGTATGTACAACCTTCCTCCTTGGTCGTATGAAGCGGAAATACATTTTGATGTCACTACTTATCCAAGGGCCGAAGCAACCTGGGAACGATATTGATGTGTACCTAGCACCATTGCTGGAAGATCTTGTGACACTTTGGAATGAAGGGGTATAAGTATGGGATGCGTAAACGAGAACTTCACTTTACGCGCCATGTTATTCTCGCACCATCAATGATTTTCCGCCTTGGTAACTGTCGGGTTCAAGATAAAAGGAGCCAAAGCCCGCTCGCTTTGCTTAGATGGTACCGAGAGTGTATGGCTGAACAACTCACGCAAAACTGTGTATATGCGTCACCGTAGGTTCCTTCCCAAGATTCACCCATACCGCAAGATGAAGAAACAATTCGACGGAAATAAGGAGGACGGTTCAGCTCCAAGGGCTTTTAGAGGGAAAGAGGTCTATGATATGGTTAAGGATATCGATGTTGTGCTTGGAAATGAACGTAAATTAAGGACCCTCGTAAAAACATCCGAAGAAGCAACAATTTTTGGGACTTGCCTTATTGGGAGCACTTAGAAGTTCGCCACTGCATCGACGTCATGCACGTGGAGAAGAATATATGTGATAGCTTGATTGGTCTTTTACTGAACATTAGTGGCAAAACAAAAGACGGTGTTAATGCACGGCGTGACTTGGTTGATATGAACATAAGAACCGAGTTAGCACCGAAAGAGACCGATAAAGGACGAACGTACCTTCCCCCAGCTTGCTACCCTTTGTCCAAGGCCGAGAGAAATGAACTGTGTCAAAGCTTGCATGGTGTGAAAGTTCCATCCGGTTACTCCGCCAATATTAAGAAACTTGTTTCCATGAAAGATTTGAAATTAATTGGTAAGGAAACGTGTGTGCTTATCAAGACGATTGCCTCTTGTGGGTAAAGTGTACAATCTCTGCAAAGAATAAAACTGTTCGAATAGCCGTGCCTACGGTCACAGGCGGGCATAAGAACTTACAAGATATAGTTCTATTTCAAAAACCTTTGTGGATGGGTTGAAAAGTGTGCAGAGCTCATCTAGCCCTTGTTTGGATTTCCCTGGGTAGCTTTACCCAGTGTGGATAATAGGTGGGGGTAACCACCATCCAAAAATAAGCATGAGGTGGAGGTAGCCTCCGCTGTATTTACTATTGCATAACTATGCTCTTTTAAGAAATCATGTTTTGGTCAAAATGCTAGGTAATAGGATTTTCTAATATGTGTATTCATAAAAGTTGCTTTGTGCAAATAAAATAACCCGAGCCACCCTTGATTAACCATGCATAGTAATTATTGCATCTGTTGTGTTGGCTCACGAGCACGGTAGTTGTGCTCACCCTCGCTCTTCCCCAAAACCCCAGATACCACTGATCAAGACGACTACGCATACTACGAGGATCAAGGAGTCGATGGTCCAGATCAAGGCGGGGAGTAGTGTAGGCCGTAGGTTTGCGTTCGCCACAGTCTAGCTGGCTCCGCAGGTGCCGGCGTACAACTAGTATTCACTAACCCTTTGGTTAATACCGGTTGTACGTAAGCCACCGCAGTCACTTGCTTGTGGGGAGTTGCACCCTGCCCTTTTGCTTCCGCATTTGTTCTTTAAGCGGTGTAATGAACTTATTTGGCCTGATCGGCCCTCTTTCGTAAACTCGACCCGTCGTGGTCTATTTAACTCTGAGATTGTAATATTAAGATTGGTTTGGTCTGCGATGTATTTAATGAATCAAGAATGTAATCGTGAGCGCTACCTCATCGATCCAGGAGTAGCGCGGTGATTTCACAGAGGATTCTGGATTAAAAAATCCAGGTCCGACAGTTAGAGAACAGTAACAATATCACACCTACAGCGCCATGCATTCATGAGCCGAATACACTGTACCACACCGCACACGTACACACACACCAACAACGCCTTGCACGCATGCACTCCCTGATTATTTTTTGGCAATTGCACAGACTGCTTGGATAACTTCACATGCAAACACAATAATGGTTGCCACGAACGCGATCACCAGCCATGGGTTTGCGAAGTGCCTCCGCCGCAGCCACGCGATCCAGTGGTTCGGCCGTCTGTTGTAGCGCCGCTCCAGCCTGTCCATCGTCTCGCTGAGGTAGTGTCTCAACTTTTGCGGTTGATATTTAGACATGTATGCATTAACGCGCGCATATGATCAACGAATCTTACTTTAAAGCAACTAGCAAAGTAGCCCACGCAATTGTATGGCTAGTTCTTGTCGGATCCGGGAAGTTAATTCTGAGTGCTATGTGTTAATCGTGCTAGTCCTATAATCAGTAGTTAACATACACATAGTACATCGTTGCATCATATCCATACACGAATAAACAAAATAGAGGGAGGAGAGCCAACCGGCGGCGGGTGCGATACGACCAAGAGGATCAATTGGGAGTGCAGGCGGTGCCAAAGGGTCACTACGGACGCTGTTCGGGAGGCGGCGTGGAAGAAGACGGCCAGGCCGAAGGGCCGGGTATTGGCGCAGCCGGCGGACGGCCACCGGTGCACGAGCATCAACTGTGGTGTGACGGAAGGGTTGGGGTGACTACGTCGTCTTCTGCAGCGACGATTCTACGATTAGGCATGAGTATGCCAAGTTATTTGCATTGGTGTTGAACTACTTGTCGTAAAATTAGCCATTTTAGCAAATATTTAGATATAATTTCTTGTCATTTTTGTCAATATTCTTCACTAATTAAATATGATTACTGCAAATCAGATTTTGATTTCAAACTAATAGTGGCCAGGAGCAAGGTGGCACGTGTGGCCGGAAGATCACAAGAGATCGACATTGTCGGTTAACAATATCACACCTACAGCGCTATGCACGCATGAGCCGAATACACTGTACCACACCGCACACGTACACACACACCAACAGCGCCTTGCACGCATGCACTCCCTAAGAGTCGGGCCTAATGACAAGTCTGATTATTTTTTGGCAATTGCACAGACTGCTTGGATAACTGTACATGCAAACACAATAATGGCGGCCCCGAGCGCGATCACCAGCCACGGGTTTGCGAGGTGCTTCCGCCACAGCCACGCGATCCAGTGGTTCGGCCGGCTGTTGTAGCGCCGCTCCAGCTTCTCCATCGTCTCCCAGAGGTAGTTGCGCCTAGGGTCCTTCAGATCGATGGCGACGCCCCTGCAGAGATTCTTGAAGCCCTCAGCGACGTCCTTGTCACTGCCCAGCAGGTGCACGATGATCTTCTTCTTCGCGAGGAACGCGACGTCCTCCTCCGCGCGGCGACTGCGACATGAAGAGGCGTGGGCGTGGCGTGGCTCCCGAGCCGCGGGTGGCCGCCCAGCGCCATCAGGTTGCGCAGGATCCTCCACGTGTTGTTGTCCACCGTCAGGGAAGGGACCCGCAGCGTCCGGCCCTCGAGCTCCACGTCCAGCACGGAGCGCGCCTGCTGGCCGTCGAGGACCCGCCTCTCGAACTTCACGCCGGCGATGTCGTACTGCGTGGCCAAGCGCCAGCGGTGGACGGCGGGGCCACCTGTTCTGCGCTGCGGCAAGTTCCGATCGCCAGTTGGCCTGAAGTGCATGTGCAGCAAGTGAACAAGGTGGCAAGGCCGTGGGCTTGCGGGGACGACCAGCGTCGAGTAGCCTTGCTCTCTGAGCAGCCAGCGGATGCGGTCCATCGCCGCGTCGACAACCGCGGTGCCATGGCCTGACTCTCCGTGGAAAAGCTCGTGGATCTTCTCGAGGACGAAGAACGGTATCTGATTCTCGAGGAGGTAGACGACGTCGCGCACCATCGCGATGTAGTCCAGCGCCCTCCTGCTCTGGCTCGGCGCCGTGCCATCGCCGTTTGGGATACCGCTCGACGTCGGCGATCTGTTCGCGCTGGCTCTGCTGTGATCCCCGTCGCCGGAGACGAAGTGGTGGAGTATGTAGCACCCGTCGAGCAGCAGCATTAGCGCGAACTCCTCGCTGGTCATGCTCTTGGTGGAGTTGGCGTAGCACCCCCTTGCGTCGTCCACGAGGCTGCCGATCTCCATCAGGCAGCGCGTCAGCTGATCCGTGGCTCTATCCTCTTCCATTTCAGGGAGGAGGCCGCGGAGGACCGCCAATTTCTCGTGCTCCTCCCTGTGCAACGAATCGCGGTGGTAAGGGCCGATGAGCACCGAGTACGGTTCGTACTCGGATGGATCGACGCGGCGGGTTAGCGTGTTGACCCTGGAAATTAGGCATTCGCGATGGCCGTGTCCCCGACCAGTGTTGCTCGACGAATCCACGGCACGAAGTTGGCGCACCAATTCTGTGACGAGCGCTTCGATGTTGATTTCCGTCTGGGAGTTTCCAGCAGAATGTTGGCCTGCAATTTGTCAAGGTTATAAGCGTGTATGTGTCTCAAGTTCTGCGGTTGATATTTAGACATGTATGCATTAACGCATATGATCAACGAATCTTACTTTAAAGCAACTAGCAAAGTACGTAGCCCACGCAATTGTATGGCTAGTTCTTGTCGGATCCAGAAAGTTAATTCCGAATTCTATGTGTTAATCGTGCTAGTCCTATAATCAGTAGTTAACACACACATAGTACATCGTTGCATCATATCCATACACGAATAAATAAAATAGAGGGAAAAGAGCGCAATTTTTTGCGGGAGCGGCGAGATGAGCACGCGGCAGAGCTTGAGGCCATGTCTGTCCATCCGAGTAAGACAACCGCAGGGAGACAAAACGGAGTAATGGCGGTTTACAGCTGCGGGATAGGATGGGTGTGGAGGCAACGAGCGTGCGAGGATGGTGATCATCGGTCAGAACGGGCCAATTTGCTCAAGGCGACATCGGTGACGCGGGCGCGGCGCTTACTCGCACGACGATAGGCACACGTGGACGGTGGTGAGCTGAGGTAGATGACGATGGCTACAACATGGGCCCTGGGTCCACCAGTCAGCGACGTGGCGAGTCAAGGGCGACGGACGAAGCGGCTCTCCGCGTTAACACGCGTGCAGGCATGGTGGCGAATGGGCGGGCGCGAGGTGGAAGACAACGGCTGACAAGCAGGCCTTGTGCATCAGCGATTCCGAAGGAGATGCGAGGTAGAAAGTGCAATCGGTGAAATACGCCTTCACTTGGGAGAGACGGAAAGGAGAAGGCGGCTGTGGAGGGGACGGTGCTGGGTTGAAATAGTTTTGAAATTTTGGGATGTTACAGTTCCCCAATTTTTTTTAAAATTCTAAATCAAATTTATTTCTTAGAAAATTGGCGTTTCTCATATAGTGGAATATTAGAGTTTGCTTCACAAACAATTTTCTTCTAGAAAAACTTCCTTTTTAACATTTTAAATTTATATCTTTGAATAAATCGGTTATCAAGATTGAAGAGCAGTATTTCGAATAGAATTTTGAATAAATAAATTGCACACCTCCTGTAAGAAGGAAAAGAAAACACTCTCTTTTACCTTCTTTTCCCGATTCTCAGTACCTCAATATTCTTATTGACAATCAATCAAATGTTTTGTTTTATCAGCTTTTGCCTAGCTTATCTAATCCCTCCTATCACAAAAAGGTGCAAATTATTTAGAGTGAGGGCAATTGTCTATGTTGTCATCTCAAAGCTCACAACCCAATCAAACCCAAAAGTTGAAGATTTATTTCGTGAAAAATTGGCGTTTCTCATATATTGGAATATTAGAGTTCGCTTCACAAACAAATTTTTTTTCTAAAAAAATTTACTTTTTTAACATTTTAAATTTATAACTTTGAATAAATCGGTTATCAAGATTCAAAAGCCGTATTTCAAATAAATAAATTGCATACCTACTCTAAGATGAATAACAAAACGCTCTCTTTTACCACCTTTTCCCGATTAGCACTCTGTCCCAATATTTTTACTGTCAATCTGACAAACTCTCAAATGTCTAGTTTTAACATCTTTTGTGTAGCCTATCTAATCCCTCCTATCACCAAAAAGCACATTTTTTTAGAGTGTCAGACAATTGCTTATGTTGTCATCTTAAAGCTCACAACCCAATTAAATCCAAATGGTGGTGTTTCGCACAATGGCAGTCTCTACGGAAAATTTTGACCATCGGTTTGCATCGTAATATATATGTAATACCTATAAAAAATATATAATACTATGAAAACATTTTTGAGATGAATGTATTCTTCATTTTCATATGGGAAATCTAATTGTTCACAAAGATATTGTTGGTGAAAGTTAAAACAGTATGACTTCACAATTATAAGATGACACTTAATTATGGCAACTGAAAGTTCTAAGATGACAACTATGGCTTAAGGGTATATATGCTAGTTTTTTTTTCTTCTGCCTTGTAATCTCTGAAGATGAAATAAGTGTCTTGCTCATATGCAAGTTCGTGTGCATGCTTTGATATTATTTGTTCTCAAATGTCCTACAGACTCCTCTACACGCTGGTTATTGAGCCATGTGTGTGCAGATTGATCTCAAGAAATGCGTGCAGAAGTTTAATTACCATCACCACACGTTCGTTATTGAGCAAATAACACATGAGCAAATAACACATGTGTGTGCAGATTGAACTAAAGAAATGCGTGCAGATTGAACTAAAGAAATGCCAAAGAGTAGGAAATCTTTCCAAAACATGAGCCAAATTCGGTAAACACGACCAAAAATTGCCAAACCTTTGGCCTCCGCAACGTTTCCCAGGCTGACTAGATATATCACATGCGTATGTATATACAAATTGGTGACGCGCACGGCTACCATATATATATATATATATATATATATATATATATATATATCGCTCCTCCACAAGACAAAACTGAGTGCGTACGTACCTTGCATCTCCATTAGTCTCTCGAGATGGCTCGTTTCCTTGTGCTCTTCTGTCCAGTTTCGTTCATATTCATTGTCCCGAATGCAACAAACGTTATATATAGAGAGACACACACGGAGCCACTGCAACTTGCATTTTTTCAATCTTTTTTTGCGATAAGCTCGCAACAGGGAGCGCGAATTGCATACGTATCCACTGTCTAAAGTGTGTGCAAAAGAAAAAGCAATAGCAATAGCAAAAGAAAAGGCAAAGGTAAAAAAGCAAAGCAAAGAAAAAGAAATATACCCAATGATACCATCTCTAGGTGCCCTGCTCCAAATTAAATGACCCACACCAAAGGCGAGCCAAAAGATCAGCTCCACATACAAGGAAATCTCCGGCCGAATCCTTTTCATAAGAGTTAATTTCAGATCATCTAGGGCTTGTTTGGATAGGTACCAATAGGTAGCACCGAAAAAAAGATAGGAGGCATTAGATAAGCTAGGCAAAAGCTGTTTAAAGTTTCAGGCTTTCAAAGTAAGGCAATCATGTTCCATGTCGCTTGAGCAACCGGGGAGCTTATATTGTTGTGTCCAATTCTTTGTTTAACATCTCAATTGCTAACCGTGTAAATTTCACACAAATATAATCCATGAGTTGAAAACTAAGACCATAATGCATGGGTTCTTATATTGCTGTCCATAAGCTTGACAGGCATTAAAACCTTGACAACCATAAGGCAGAGGAACAAAATTTGCGAGATTTGGAGACAGTCACGCTGGTGCCTAATAAGAGTTCGTGTAGTCGTATACTACGTTACCAATACTGTAATGCCCACTTGATCTAAAACATCTCTCACTTTGCGAGCTAAAAATTCACATAATAATCTGTGAAAAAACCTACATATTATATTATTAATTAACCAAGGAAAAAAGAGAAAGGAATACACCGTTTATTTTTGTGGGGCTATATTATAACGGTGTAGGACAATCTATATCTATTAAATAAATACAAACAACGAGCGAGATTCAAGGCATCTTCGTTTTCAAGGCAAGAAAACCCTACAATAATCTAAAAAAATCATAGAAATTCTCTCACTAATCGAGAGAAAAAAAAATAAAGATCTACACTGCTTATTTTGGTGGAGCCAGATTACTACAATGCAGGTTAATAACTATATAAATATTTGAGCTCTATAACAATGACAGTTGTATTGTTATTATTTTTTTAATAAAAAACTTCAAATAATATCAACCAGCGCAATTGCGCGAGTAATTCCGCTAGTTCATACATGAATAAACACAAGGTAGCACTGCATAATATATTAAAGAGGACATAGTTAGGTCATTATGACCAAAAGTTATGCCAAGTCGTACATACAGTCTAAAAACATCAAAAATCTAAAGCGGATGCGCTCTTTTACCCGCAACATGTAATAACTAATTGATGTGAAGCTATTGGGACTCAAAAGGACAGAGTACAACGGCGTTGTTACAACAAGGTTGTTCAAATAACTCACCTCAACACTTCCCCGCTAGTGGACTCTACCCTCATGGGATAATCTCAGCCATGAGGAGCTCGCCTAACCTTACGTGAAAAGTTTTACCACACCCGATCCTATCTACTATATCGTGTTGCAGATTTCATGTTGAAACTTAAAAAATTACTTAGCCAGGTCTTTCCCATGGGGACTTGTGGATGCGTGAAACGACGCTTGTGTTTGGTCCTTAGTCGACCCGGACAAGACTATCTCAATAAATTGCCCAGCACTACTACAAAACGGATACTCCCTCACGATTGAAAACCGTCAGCAAAATATAAAAAACTATCAGATTTAATTTTTTTGACGAGTAACCGTCAAGCAAATCCCCTCAGGTCTAGGTGGTCGGGAAAATTCAATTTGTCTGACGGTTAACCATCAAGGAAATTATTCCTGACGCTTTTTTTTTGCTATTTTGTTGACAATTTTGTGAACCATCCATAAAAAGAATTTGGTTGACGGGTATCCACTATCAACAAAAATTAACTTGATGTTGTTTTTGCCCATCCATAAAAGGAATTTTGCTGATAGGTAATCACCGTCAACAATAATATCCTTGACGGTTTTTTGACCTCCAGTTATTGAGTTTACCGGATGGGACCAGTACCATCAATCAAATGAAACCTGACAGGCTTTTTCCCATTAGCAAATTGGTTTTTCCTAATTGTCATTTCCGTCAACAAAATGACTATGTGGCTGTCAGCAAAATTATAATTCTAGCGGCCAAGATTTTAGCAATGCTAACAGAAATTGTCAATTGGTTTATCACATATGCACCACACTAATATTTGATTCATACACATCCATACATTACTCCACACAGAAATAAGAAGTTCAAGCTTAAATTAGCGTCAATTCAAACCCAATACCATCCATGAGGTTCACTTGCAGAAAGCAATATTGTAATCCGCACAAAAGACGTCTAAAAGGCCAGTACTACCACAATACACCTAAAGACCAATATCACATACAAGTCATGTAAGTCCATCTAGAAGTCCAGTAATACCATTCATGTTCAACTATTCAAAAGAGTTGGCAAAATATCATCAATGATTATGTGGACAATTAGTTGCATCAGTCGCGGTCGATGTTGTTGGCATCATGGTTGTTGCCGCCATTAATGTCACCATTGCAGTTGTCTCCATCATTGTTAGCATCGTTGCCACCAATGGCATTGTCATCTGGTGTTGAGCCCACATGGGAGGATCTAGTTCTAGTCCTGATCCTTTCTTGTAAGGTGAATAGAGTGTGCCAACATTATGAGTTTGCCTTAGCACAATTAAAACCATTAGAAGTGTTAACATAAGAGACTGCTAGTTATAGTAGGATCTAATGTTTTGGAGAAAAAAATAACTTAAGATGAATCTCGCCACAGACAAACGACTGGGGAAACCAATGTACAACCAATATTATCTAGAGACCTGGGTAATATTGGTGCTACACGAGTACCGACTGAGTCAGCCAGACTGAGGCAAGACAAAAGCAACTAGAGGCTAAACTACACTTCATCAACTCCTTGCCCCTCAACGTCTATATCCTCGTGGTATGCATAGTGATCCTGATCCACAAACTCTGAAGGGTTTTGGGGGAGAGAGCGAGGATGAGCACAACTTCCGTGCTCGCGAACTAACTCACTCTAAAGGGTTTTTATTTCATTCAAAAGTTTATTTTATCTATTTTCAGTTTTCCTGAATTTCTATAGCCTTTTTAAGGCCTTAAAAATAAAACATACCATTTGACTTTTATTGGATTAATTCAAAGCTTAATTTAAAATTTCAGAAAGAAAAGGTTTTAAATGCTTAAAATAAACTTAAATTATATTCAAAATTTTATTTATTTAAGTTCCCTGAGTTTTCATTGAATTTAAAGTTAAATAATAATAATAATAAATTTTAATTAATTTCTTGGATTTAAAAAAGGGTTTTCCTATTTTCCCCTAATTAAAAATTAATTTAATTACAAAATTAAAAGCCAACCTTAAGTTATAAATAATTTTATTAAGTCCAAATTAATTCAAGGAATTTCTTTGTATTTTTCTAGAATTTTTTTGACTTTATTTAATATTTTCTAAAAACATATTTCCTTTTTCGCAATTTCGTAAATAAAAAATCTTTAAAAATCCCCTCTCACTGTTGGGCCGAATCTCGCCGGCCCATTCCTATTCCCCAGCCCGTTCCCCCCACTCCTGACCCAGCTACGCCCTTCCTTTCCCCTCCCTCTCCCCTCTCTTCGCCCAGCAGAGCCCACTTGTTTGTCCCTCCTCTACCCCTGCCTTTCTTCCTTCTTCCGCACGCCATCGCCCATACCGCTGTGAATCCTGTTGGCTCCTTCCAACCCCCCCCTGTGTTGTCACTGCTGGTCCCCCTATCCCCTATCGCCTCCGCGCCCGCCCATGCCGGTCGTGTTGCCCCCTATGCCGCCGAATGCCACCCATACCCGCACCGTCGCAAATCCCTCCGAGCCGTCCTCCTCGCCCGACCATCCTCCTTCCCGATGATCTCTGTTGTCCCGATCTTTCGGTGAGAGGGGTAAATTCCGATTAGATAACGATCAACTCTCACGATCCAGGCTACGAACCAAGCAAGCGCTAAACTAACCACCAAGTCGTTATTAACCGTGCCAAAGACCCGGTTGACCTGATCACGATGATCAATTCGTGCAAGCAATCGAAGAACAAGCAAGAACATGGTAAAACACAATCTGAATTGTAAATATATGATTGAGTTCAAAAGGTGGGATTCCGCAGAGGTCCTTTACGGTTGGTCTAGGCGACACACGCGAAGAACGAGAGTTTTCACAATGGAGAAACTAATCAAACGAAATCCGAGTTCTATCGAAAGGAGACGGCGGCTCCTATATAGGGAGACAGCCAGGGGTGGCAGCCAGCGAAGTGGACACATGCCCCTAGGGTTACAAGGCCCATGGGCCCAAGTGGAGGTGGCGCAGCACCCTTTTGACTCAGACTCAGAAACTAATGTGGACTCTTTTGATGATTGTGGCCAGTTCAGATGGAGTTTGATGATGATATTAGATTCGTTGGAAAGTAGACTTGATAATCTTTCCATGAAGTCCAGAATCGTCCCAAACGGAGTCCTTATGAAGAAGTTATGACCGTTTGAACTTAGTACTGTCGCAGCAGTCCGAATTCGAATCCAAAATGAGTCCAACTCGAACTCTTGCTTGACATGGACCCAAAGTGACGTGGTGACCTCCATTATGCCTTCCATGCATGTCCATGACTTCACAAGCCTCTCCTTGGTCCGTTCCCATGTTCCTAAGCACAATTAAATCACTTGCATTAGGTAGCGGTTTATTCTCAATAATATGTAAACATAGGAATGAATTCACCTGGTAATTAAGTTGGCGAGTACGAGCTCGGGTAAGAGGTTATTGTATTTGTTGTGGATGAGTTGTGTGTGTAGGCTCGGCTATATCCATAGTAGGTATGTCCTCATCACTTCCCCTTTAAATTGAGCACCGAGCGCCCCTCACCCTCCTCTTGCATTCTCCCAACTCTCCCCCTCTATCTCGCTCTCCCCTGACCGTATTTCATGATTTGCCACCGCCGGCCATAGCTCTCGCCTCTGCCTCTAGTGCCATCGTCAAGCACCCTCTAGTGATGTCATCTCTGCCGCTAGCTTCGCAAGCTCGCGTTCTATCCCGTGCACCTCTTCTCTTCACCAGAGTCCCACCGGAGTGCCCACGCCGCCTTCAACCGCCGTCGTCGCCGCTTCTCCATCTCGCCGCAGGACGCTCTGTCGATCTGCATAGTCGAGACCGTGAGCACTAGACTCACCTTGCTCCCCTCTCTCCGTCGGTGTCCTCGCCGTCGTCCATCTCGCTTCCGTGCGCCGACGACGCTCAGGCCCCGTGGCCGCCACCTGCGTGGCTGCCACCTCAGTGTCGACTCCGCACCACCTCACCTTTCCTCACTGTGTGGCAGCTGCGTTAGCACCAGCCCTACGTCGCGCGCCCGGTCCACTGTGGATCGGCGCACACCCGTGGACCCGATCCACAAGGCCCGGGCCAACATGGAGTGGCTCATAGCCATTTCCTTTTGAAAATAATTCGGCTGAAAAATCAAAATCCCATGTTGACGTCATTGTGATGCCAGAAAGCAATTTTCTTTAGAAAAATAATTATGAGAATCCTGATTTTCTTCATTTCATGTGTTTTCAAACTTCCAAGAGCCCGTTCTCCTTCGTCCGAGCCCCGATTTGAGTGATTCATATTTCTAAATTCAGTGTATTTCTTTTGGTTCTAATTTGGTAATTTTTGGATTTTATTTGAATTTGTCGTATTTATTTTGCTCTTTTCGCACGTATAAATTCTGGCGTTTCCGAAAGATTCTTGGACCGGACGACCGAAGCAACTCAAACCTTTAACGAAGGCAAGTCGTAGACCTTTGATCATGTCGTACCTATTTTATAAAATTATATTATTTTATATCAAGATGCATTGCTAGTTTTATAATAACGGCTTTCGGGAATTGTTATAAATAGCTAATTGTCAATATGCCTCCTTGAATAATTGTAAATGACATGTACCCTAGGACACCATAGGTTGGGTTAATCTTAGTTGGATATATTTAATTACCAACATAGGTGTGTATTATGCTTAGCCATACTTTAGTTGTACGATGGGGTTCATGATCACATGTTCATAAATGATTAAACTTGGCCTAATGATATATGGAATTAGTGCGATGCCAAGGTTGTGCAACTATGGTGGGAGGTCAAAGTTGTGTCAATTGTGGTGTGATGTCACTGTTAAAAAAATCTTGTGCCATGGCAGGAGTTGTGATTGGCTTAGGTGAACAAAATGATTTATACTAGGGCGAGTGATCATGCAGTAAATGGGGTGTGGGAGGCAATGCGGGAGGCACATTTTTGGGTACGGGAGGCACATGGGATGAGGTAGTCTCGCCTGAGCGATCACTGAGGACTTAACTTTGTGCGCCATTGATCTGGGTTATACCGTACAACCACAAGTCTATTTATGTTGTGGACCTGGCCAAATAATTACCAATTTTTTGAGTCGATTTTGTTTGGGTTGATAAGTGGCACAAGAGGGGGCTGGTGTGGCGAATCCTTAGCAAGCAGAACCGAGCCAAAATGAAGCTTTGTAAAAGCCTTGTGATAATCGTTTAGTCACACACCTTTGAAAGTGTGTCAGACGGACATTATAAACTGATTATCTCTTGTGGGTCAAGCTGTACACCGCTGCAGAGTGTTAAAAACTATTTGAATAGCCATGTCCCCGGTTATGGACAATGCATGGTGATTTCACATGAGGGATCGATCAGGCCAAGGGTATCAAGATAAAAAAACAAGGGTCTAGATGAAATAATCTAAAATTTTGATCACCTGAAAATTTGTGGGTTTATGTTTCTAGATTCTAGAAAGGATGAGTTCATATTTTTTGGAGCTATAAATTAAAAGTTATGGTCTTTCTAAGATGATTGCATGTTTGGGACAAATTGGTATTTGGGAAGGAATGATATTGTTTCGGGTTGCGAATATGAGTGGATAAAGTTTATTTAGTTTTATTGCTATGTGGTTTGTCTTTGGATGGTATGTTAGTATGTTTTACCAATGCCCGGTGGTGGTGAAAAACCGGGGTTAGAGTCATCTGCCCGTCATTACCCATCAGACGGTTGAGGTAAGCACAACTAGTGTATAGCATACGAGGAAGTAAAATTCATGAAAATTGTCATTATTTTACTTGTATGAATTTTATTCATGAACTCATTGCTGGAAGATATTTATTCATGTTTGATGAGGATATTATGATCATTTGCATCAAAGCATACATTCTTGACTCTTGGACTACGTGGTAGCCAAGAATGATTATCTTGAGGTCCCCGTCATGTATTGGACGTGCATGAGATCCCCACACTCGTGGAGTGTGGGCTTGAGGTCCCTATGCTAAAAGGCATAGGATTGAGTATACATCAATGGATGCACTACTCGGTATTACCGGTAATTGCAAAGAAGGAAGAAAGTTGTATTCTTGTCATCTGCATTGTATGAAAGTAGAATAGATTCATTTATGCATTCCTCGTTGATGTTTTTATGAGGATTCTGTTATATTCATTACCTTTTTTGATGCTTTGTATATTACACTGTTGTATTTTGCTGAGTCGTGGACTCATACTTGTTGTTGATATTTTTTTAGGTATTTCCCGAAGAAACGACATGCATGGGTAGGGGTAGATCTTTGGTGCACAACACTCAAGATTTCATATGACAAATAAAAGAATAACACATATGCTCAATTTAAAGTGATCTGGTTACTATTTCTGCTATACGATTGTGCTCATCCTTCGTGATGTTTGATTTACTTGTAATCGGAGTAGCCAAGTTTTTCTCGTGGATGTTACTGTTTATGCTTTAAAATTTCATATCTTAATTTATCAAACTCTTACATGTTAGAATATTTCAAGTGACTTGTTTAGACTTACTTCCAAGTAAAACTCTGAATAATCTTGATGAACCAATTACAGTTGGCAACTCTTCTCATTATGTTCAAATATTCAGAGTGATTAGTTACTTGATGAGTAAGAGCTAGATTTATGCTTAGGATCTTGTTACTCAATTTGTGATACTCTTTAGTTTGGCTATGTGTAGCTTGGTGCTGGTTCTTTTCATTATATCTAGCTTATTCGATGTTGTAAAGCTTGCTGAATTTTGATAGTGATTAGAAGTAAAGTGGATCAATAAGGTAGTTTAGTAGCATCCTAGGCTCAATGCTGGGCTGGGGTGTTGCATGACCTTAGTTAGATCAGTCATCCTTAAGAAATTCGAAACTATTTTCTAAAGCAAAAAAATTAACCTGCGAGATCAACGAATTACTTGACTTCTCTTGTCTCTCTCTTGACTCGCCTATTGCTAAAATTCTTCTCTCCACTGGTTTTAAATTGGTTCTTACCTTTTACCTATCTTTGTTAGATGGCACGGCTTCACACCTATGGAGAGCATACTGGAGGTTTCGCTACTGAGTTGTGGAAAACTCTACAAGCACTTTACCGGGGCACCAACTGGATGGTGAATGGTAGGAGTCATGGTGTGATGTGTTGACTGACGATCTACGCCCAAGAGGATACCAAGGCTAGTCGACCTATGAACATCACCGTTCGGAGGATCATCTTCGAGGAAGGCATTCAGGAGTCTTCACGTCTTGTTAGCACAAGAGGAGCGGCGACTGTTGCCTTGTTGCTTCCCTTTTTGCTTCACTCTTTTCCTTTTTTTCCCATCGGTTTTTAGTGCAATTTGTTTCCCAATTTGTCATAGATGTTCGAATTTTACGAGTTTCTTGTAACACCCTGGCTATTCGTAAGCCAAGATGTCACTCAAACTCAATCAAAACAATAGGAACCGACATAATTACACGAATAGCATTGATTATGTAACAATAATTCATACGAACTAATGATAATTAACTATTTCAATTAAAGATAGGAAAATATTTAAAACATGAGAATAAGATAACCATAACCAAGTTGGTTTATTAAAATTCAACAATTATCAAATAGTTATCATGAAACGGAAATAATCAATGAATTCTGATTTAAGATAAGCGGCGTGCAACGTGCTGGACTAATCCCTCCCAAGACCTGTCTTCATCATCATTTACCTAAATTAAACAACAAAGCAAAGATGAGACAAAGACTCAGCAAGTACAATACATAAAGCTCAAGTGAAGTAGACAAGTCAATCATATTCGAAGTATGTACAATGCTGAGAACATCTACATGAATGAATGGAATGAAGGTATGGATTGAAAGAATAGACTGCTCAACAGCTTATACCGGTATAACGAGTGATACACCCGTCAGTGTTCACTTAAGCCCGTACGTAACAAAGTCCGGGGACCGCAAATACCGTATGAAGAACGTTTCATACGGGTGTCCAAGATTGCCCACGTTGGAATGGTGGGACTTACATGGCCATACTAGAATTGATGGGTCTTATGATTTCCACTCTTGTGGTCAAAACAAAAACATGGTATGAATATAAAGGATGACATGAAATAAACGTTTATCACATGAAAATGAAGAATAATACTCAGCATATGAATAAGACTAGCAAGTCTAGCATTTCATCCACGTGCAATCATCAACATTCAATAGAATAAAACAAAGTACTTACCTCCCGTGCTGTGACTTGTTAGGAGGCAACAAAGGTGCTCCTCCACTCACCGCCTCACCGCCTACACAAACAAATATTCGGAATAAGGATAATAAGGTATGACATAGCTACCAGTGTCCTACCATAACCCTCTAACTATCCAACGTGATCAACGGGTTCAGACTGACAATTAAACTATTCAGCCACATGACAACTCTAATAGGCAGCAGTACAAGAAAAATCATAATTAAAGATCTGTAACTCGGAATGACGTGAAACCAGTGCCCAATGAAACTTAACGAACCAGACTATGAAACTCTAGCTGACAAGATTCACTAAATCTGCCATTCGGCTAACCAGCAGTTGAAAATGTATGACATACAACTGTCCAGACAACATATCAGCAACAATGAACATGGCATAACTTTCACTCTACAGATCCAATGGAGGTGTTCTTTATCAATCTGAAAAGAGTATTGAAAATTCTACAATAACATAGTTTGGTGAAGGTCCTGAATCTTAAATTAACAGGGCCATACTTAAGGGACAAACAGACAGTTCCTTCTCGTCAGACAGACAGAACAGCGCGCAAAGAATAATTCATAACTCTTAAACCGTAAGGCGGAATCTCGTGATCTAGGCAGCTATGAAAATATAAAAACTGTGGCTACAATTATCTAGGAAGGTAGAACCTCCAGATCAGCTTCTAAGAGGTCGATACTGGACGCGCAAACCACAGGACCTATTCTGGAATATAGCAGACAGCATGTCGGTTTAATCATAACCATCAATTCTTCCTCCAAATAGTAGCAAACAACGAATTAGACTCCTCGTTACCCTTGTAGACCCGTAGGAAGACGTTGATCAACCTCCCGAAGTACTCCCCCTCTTCACCTTCTTCACCTCTTCGATGGCCGGCCAACAACGAGGACGACGATCAGCCGGTGACGAAGGGGGAGGAGGCGGCTTCAGAGGAGATCTTGGGGAGCAACACCAGGGATCACCGGAGCTAGCACCACAGGAGGGAGACAGCACAAAGGAGCAGTAAGGGGCGCCGGTTGGAGGAGGAGGAGGGTGGCGGCTATGGGGGGAGTGGAGGAAGTGGGGGCGGCTAGGTTTTGGCCCCTCTGGCCGCCCCTAGGTCGGCCTCCTTCAGGCCTCCCGGTCGCGCTCTGCGACCCAGGTTGTTGAGCTATTGCTGAAAACCCCCTCTCTCAACAGGAAATTCTATTTCTTTAATTGCCTTTTCTTCCCCGCCTCCTTTTCAATTCTCCTGATTCGATTCCGGGATATTACATTCCACCCCCCTTTAACACGATTCGACCTCGAATCTACGCATTGGTGTACTAGAAAGAAAACATGACTAGAATTATATCAAATTTAAACACTTACCAGAAATGAACATATCTGGGTACTGCTCTCGCATGCGGGACTCTAACTCCCAAGTGGCCTCTCTCTCAGATTAATGAGACCAAAGAATTTTAACATACTTCAGTGTTTTGTTCCTCAGAACCTGTTCTGGTTCCTCTAATATTTTCACTAGCCGGGACTCGAAAGTAAGATCTTGCTCAATGCTCAAAGGCTCCAAAGGAATAACATGTTCTGGATCTCTCACGAATTTCCTCAACATCAAAACATGAAACACGTTATGGACTCCGCGCATGGTCTCAGGAAGATCCAAACGATAAGCTAATTTCCCAATGCGTTCCATGATTGAAAATGGCCCAACGTACCTCAAGCTAAGCTTCCCTTTGGTACCAAACCGCACTACGCCTCGGGTAGGCGATACCCTCAACAGAACCTCGTCCCCCACTTCGAATTTCAAATCTCACCTTCTGACATCCGCATAGATCTTCTTTCTGCTCTGGGCGGCCAACAGATTCGTTCTAATCTCTGCTACTCTGGCCACAGTCTGCTGAACCCAATCGAGACCCAAAACTGCTCACTCTCCAACTGCATCCCAACACAACGGGGATCTGCACTTCCGCCCATAAAGAACCTCAAACGGAGCATCTCGAATACTAGCGTGGTAGCTATTGTTGTAGGCGAACTCTGTCAAAGCCAAGTGATCTTCCCAGCCTCCCTTTCAAGACATAACACAATATCTGAGCATATCCTCCAGTCTCAGATGGTTCGCTTCTGACCGACCATCCATCCGGGGTGAAATGCGGTGCTAAGATTTGCCGCGTGCCTGTGGCACTATGCAAACTCTCCCAGAACTTGGAGACAAATTTAGTATTTCGATCAGAAACAAATAGTTTTAGGAACTCCGTGCAGCCGCACTGTCTCTCGCACATACAGAGGAGCCAAATCACTTACTGAATTGGTTGTACGGATAGGAATGAAGTGAGCGGACTTACTAAACTGGTCCACTATGACCCAAATAGCATCTTTCTCTCGCTGCGTGCGAGGTAAACCAACTATAAAATCCATGGATATGTCATCCCACGGCCATACTGGAACCTCCAAATGTTGCAGCAAACCCGCTGGTCACTTATGCTCAGCCTTGACCCGCTGGCAAACCTCACAAGATGCTACATAATGAGCGATATCAACCTTCATCCTCTTCCACCAGAAGTTCTTCTTCAAATCCTTGTACATCTTTGTCTCACCAGGATGTACGGTATACGGGGTAGGATGTGCCTCCTTTATAATCTCCTCTTTAACCTGAGCCTCCTGTGGAACACAGAGGCGTCCTTTAAAATGCAAAGTACCAGACTCGTCTATACTAAAATGGCCTTGCTTGCCCTCAACACATCGCTTCCTCACTCACTGGAGCATCTGATCATGCTGTTGTGCTTCCCGCACTCGATCTGGAAAAGCTGACTCTAGAAGCAACCGAGTCTCGGTCTGGGCGGTACCCGCAAAGCAAAAGGAAATATCCATACGCTCAAAATCAGCAATAAGACAACTGAAAGTAGGAGGTGTCGCCTTGCGACTCAAAGCATCTGCTACCACATTAGCCTTGCCAGGATGATACTGCATAGTAAGATCATAATCCTTGATCAACTCTAGCCATCTTCTCTGTCTCAAGTTCAAGTCCTTCTGGGTAAAGATGTATTTCAGACTCTTGTGATCAGTGAATATATCACAAGATTCACCGTACAAATAATGGTGCCAGATCTTCAAAGCAAGAACCACTGCAGCAAACTCTAGATCATGAGTAGGATAGTTCTGCTCATGTTTCTTCAACTGCCTCGATGCATAGGCAATCACTTTGCCATTCTGCATTAGTACGCAACGAACTCCAACTATAGACGCATCTGAATAGATGGTGAACCGCTTCCCAGGCTCAGGATGGGTAAGAATTGGAGCAGTCACCAACCTATCTTTCAATGTACAAAAATTGCGCTCACACGCATCTGACCACTGGAATTTAACTCCTTTCTGTGTCAACTGGGACATCGGTCTAGCAATGGTTGAAAAACCCTCCACGAAACGCCGGTAATAACCAGCTAAACCCAAAAAACTCCTCACTTCCTTGACATTGGTTGGCCTTTTCCATTCTGCCACTGTGGAGATCTTACTGGTATCAACTGAAATGCCCTCTGGGTTGATTACATGGCCCAAAAACCCAACTTCAGAAATCCAGAATTCACACTTCTTCAGCTTGGCATAAAATTGATTGTTCCTTAGAGTCTCAAGTACCAACTTCAGATATTGGGCATGATCCTCTTCCGTCTTGGAATAAATCATGATATTATCAATAAATACCACAACGAAATCATCAAGGTATTGATGCAGCATACTGTTCATGGCTTCCATGAAAACTGCAAGAGCATTCGTTAGCCCAAAAGACATAACCTTATACTCATAATGGCCATACCTTGTAGAGAAGGCTGTCTTCTCAATATCCTGCTCCTGAACTCGAATATGATTATAACCTGACTGGAGGTCAATCTTGGAGAATATTCTAGCCCCCTTCAATTGGTCGATGAGATCTTCAATACGGGGCAACGGATATTTATTCTTCACAGTTGCCTGATTAAGAGCCCGATAATCCACACACATGCGCCAACTGCCATCTTTCTTCTTAGTGAAAAGAACAGACGCTCCCCATGGCGATACACTATGCTGAATCATACCTTTGGACAGCAGGTCGTCCAACTGCTTCTTCAACTCCTCTTGAAAGGGTCGAGCCAAACGGTAAGGAGACATCGATATGGGTCGAGTTCCCGGAATAAGATCAATCCGGAACTCCACTTTCCGCACTAGAGGCATTCCAGGAATCTCCACAGGTAAAATATCAGAAAACTCATTCACAACTGGAATCTCCTCGATACGCAGTGGAGAGTCAGTCTTCTCATTGAGAGACCAAAGCAACCCAATGGTTGATGCCCGGCGGCTAGGAAACAGACTAGCCAACATAAACACAGAATCAAACAGTGCACTGCCTTGAAATACCAGTTCTTCACCGGACGGGGCTTGCAAAGTCACCGTCTTCCAGAAACAACAGATCTTGGCACGGTATCGGAATAACCAGTCCATACCCAGAATAATATCAAATGGTGACAACTAAATTACCATAAGGTTGGCGGTGAAAACCTCATAATCGATAGTGATGGAAAAGCCAGGACATGCTGTAGAGCTAGAAATAAGACCCCCCGGAGAACTGACTACCACATACTCAGAAATATACTGCAAACTCAACCCCGCTCTTCTAGCAAACTCCAGGGACACAAAAGAATAAGTAGCCCCTGAATCAAACAGAACGAAAGTATCACGCGAGTCGACTGGAGGAGTACCTGTCACCACGTCAGAACGGCCCATAGTCTCAGGGGTGGGCATGGCGTAGACTCCCGGTGGTGTCGGAGCAGAGGATGCACCAACACTTGGTGAAGGATAACTAGGAACTACTGTGGGAGGAATAAACGTCGGCGGTGCAGACGGTACAGGGTTCCAGTAGAACCCCGCAGGAGGTGTCGGAGTAAAAGCTGCAGGAGGAACCCATCCTGGAGGAAACTGTGGCACAGAAACTGCCGCTAGGATCTGAACTGAACCCCGAGAAACACTGTAAGAAGATGCTGCTAGGACCGACTCCCATCTGATGATGCTTGCTGGGTTCTGTTTGCACACTGACGACTTGTGGCCCTCCCAACCACACTGACGACATGTCCCCTTGAAGGAACATTCTGAAGCTCGATGTCCCTCACCACACCGGAAACACTTCATACCGACCTGGAATAGGGCGCATCGGTGGGGTGGAAGACGAAGAACATGGTGCCAAGAGGAAGGTCGACATCACAATGCACCGAGAGTATCGCCCCCTAAAACCTCTTGGGAGCAGGTCGTTGGAAAGACCCACCTACCCCACCCAAACTCCACTTCTGACCATTTCCAGAACCACCGGTGATAACAGGCCACCAAAGACCGCCTCTGCAAGAGGATCTTTCTCCGCCCATCCCCGCTTGCTCGACCACCGATCTGAAGTCACGCGGTCCTGTCGCTCCCAGAATTTGGCGATACTCCTGGTTGAGGCCCCGTCGGAATCACTTAGCCTTTTCTCGATCATCATTTGCCGCCGCTGGTACAAAGCGCAATAGATTATTGAACCCAGCCTCATACTCGGATACTGTCATCTTCCCTTGCACAAATGTTAGCAGCGATTGCTCCATCTTCTAAATGAAGGAATCTGGATAGAACTTTGCTCTGAAGTGCTCCACAACTCCCAAGTGGCTGGCCCCTGAACGGGGGTCCTAGCAGATAGCAATCCTTCCTACCATATGTCAGCCTGGCCTTTCAACTGAAAGGCCACGAACCGCGCCTTCTGCGCAGAAGTCATCTCTAGAGCCCCAAACTGTCTCTCCATGTACCTCAGCCAATCAGCAGCCTGAACTGGAGTACCCGCTCCATCGAAGGTGTCCACGCCGGTTTACATCCACTCACTGAGACTCATCCTAGTCTCGGTGGAACCGCCGCAAAGAACGGGTTCTCTTGAGGTACAAGGGGCGCCGGAAATACCGCGTAATTGCCGGGCGGAGTTGCTAGTTCTCCCTCAGGAGATTCGGAATGAGGTCTACTGACGCGGCCGGAGACTCAGCGACCGGAGGCGCAGCTGAGGCAATCTCCTCGCTTGCAAAGACCACCAACCCTTCAGACGAAGATTTAAGAAACAAATGACCGCGTCCACGACCACGACCACGGATCGGTGGACGACCACGGCCTCTACCTCTTGCCATCTAAGAACATCACAACAAACAAAACCAAACATTTAACTTAACAGGAATAGAAGTACGAAGCATTTCATCATCAGAGTAATAAGTGAAAAACATCAATGGAAATGCAGAAGTAATGAATTACCCAAACCCTCCTACTGGGCACAAAGTGTGTCAATTTAATATTTTTGTATTACCCACGGACCTAAAGCCCGCTCTGATACCAACTGTAACACCATGTCTATTCGGAAGCCAAGATATCACTCAAACTCAATCAAAACAATAGGAACCGACATAATTACACGAATAACATTGATTATGTAACAATAATTCATACGAACTAATGATAATTAACAATTTCAATTAAAGATATGAAAACATTTAAAACATGAGAATAAGATAACTATAACCAAGTTGGTTTATTACAATTCAACAATTATCAAATAGTTATCATGAAACGGAAATAATCAATGAATTGTGATTTAAGATAAGTGGTGTGCAACGTGCTGGACTAATCCCTCCCAAGACCTATCTTCATCATCATTTACATAAATTAAACAACAAAGCAAGGATGAGCCAAAGACTCAGCAAGTACAATACATAAAGCTCAAATGAAGTAGACAAGTCAATCATATCCGAAGTATGTACAATGCTCAGAACATCTACATGAATGAATGGAATGAAGGTATGGATTGAAATAATGGACTGCTCAACAGCTTATACCGGTATAACGAGTGATACACCCGTCGGTGTTCACTTAAGCCTGTACTTAACAAAGTCTGGGGACCCCAAATACCGTATAAAGAATGTTTCATACGGGTGTTCAAGGTTGCCCACGTTGGAATGGTGGGGCTTACATGGCCATACTGGAATTGATGGGTCTTATGATTTCCACTCCCGTGGTCAAAACGAAAACATGGTATGAATAGAAAGAATGACATGAAATAAACGTTTTATCACATGAAAATGAAGAATAATACTCAGCATATGAATACGACTAGCAAGTTTAGCATTTCATCCACGTGCAATCATCAACATTCAATAGAATAAAATAAAGTACTTACCTCCCGTGCTGTGACTTGTTAGGAGGCAACGAAGGTGCTCCTCCACTCACCGCCTCACCTCCTACACAAACATATATTCGGAATAAGGATAATAAGGTATGACATAGCTACCAGTGTCCTACCATAACCCTCTAACTTTCCAACGCGATCAACGGGTTCAGACTGACAATTAAACTATTCAGCCACCTGACAACTCTACTAGGCAGCAGTACGAGAAAAATCATAATTAAAAATATGTAACTCGGAATGACGTGAAACCAGTGCCCAATGAAACTTAACGAACCAGGCTACGAAACTCTAGTTGACAAGATTCACTAAATCTGCCAAAGCATTCGGCTAACCAGCAGTTGAAAATGTGTGACAGACAATTGTCCAGACAACAGATCATTAGAAATGAACATAGCATAACTTTCACTCTACAGATCCAATGGAGGTGTTCTTTATCAATCTGGAAAGATTATTGAAAATGATACAATAACCTAGTTGGGTGGAGATCCTGAATCTTACATTAACAGGGTCATACTTAAGGGACAAACATACAGTTCCTTCACGTCAGACAGACAGAACTGCGCGCAAAGTATAATTCATAAATCTTAAACCGTAAGGAGGAATCTCGTTATCTCAGCGTATATGGAAAGATAAAAACCGTGGCTACAATTCTCTAGGAGGGAAGAATCTCCAGATCAGCCACTAAGAGGTCGATACTGGACGCGCAAACCACTGGACCTATTCTGGAATCTAGCAGACAACATGTCGGTTTAATCCTAACCATCAATTCTTCCTCCAAACAGTAGCAAACAATGAATTAGACTCCTCATTACCCTTGTAGATCCGTAGGAACACGTTGATCAACCTCCCGAAGTACTCCCACTCTTCTCCTTCTTCCCCTCTTCGATGGCCGGCCAACAACGAGGACGACGATCTGCCGGTGACGACGGCGGGAGGAGGCGGCTTCGGAGGAGATCTTGGGGAGCAACACCGGGGATCACCGGAGCTAGCACCACAGGAGGGAGATGGCACCAAGGAGCAGCAAGGGGCGCCGGTTGGAGGAGGAGGAGGGTGGCGGCTATTGGGGGAGTGGAGGAAGTGGGGGCGGCTAGGGTTTGGAGCGCGGCCTCCCCTCTTGGGCCTCCTGGGTCGCGGCCCGCGGCCCAGGTTGTCGCGCTATTGTTGAAACCCCCTTCTCTCAACAGTAAATTCTATTTCTTTTATTGCCTTTTCTTCCCCGGCTCCTTTTCAATATTCCGATTCGATTCCGGGATATTACATTTCTTGTGGTCAATTTATGTTGTAGACTGCATATACGAATTGGCCAAGTATTGGATGAAGTTTCAGATGAAGACGTCAATTGTGCTTCAGATTACTGATTTGTTCAAGGTACGTTGAATTTGGCCTGCTCTGCACAACTGGATCATGCATGCAACGATGTACATGAACTGAGTATTGATGTATTTGTGTTATGTAACTGAAGCAAGTTTTCCAGGTTGTACTAATCTTGTAACTGAATATTGATGCTTCAGTTGTAATGTACTAAGTGTTTCAATTGTGAATGAGCTATTATGGATGAAGCAGTGTTCTTGTACCAGGTTCTGTTTTTTTTTTAATGTACGACTTGGTTATTCTCAAATTATTTGTTCAAAATAAATGAGATCGAATGTGTAAATCATAATGAGATGACTAAGTTTGTTTCCTGTAATTGAACGATCTGCATGAAAGTGGATAAAGCTGTTGTGTTAGGTTGTTCAATGAAAGTGAATAGTATCAGGTTTGAAATTGTATTCAGTCGAATGCATATCAATAAGGTTGGCTCTTGTATTCAGTCCACCCTCATATTCGCTCCCTCCTCACACCTGGCGAAGAAAAAAGAAGGAAATTGCTGACTCTTTTTTTTATGTATGATACGAATTGATGCAAATTGTTGAGTACGAGTCCACGTATGCTTTGACGCTGCAAATGTGGAGTTCAATCACACAATTTCTGTCATTCACTTCCACTGCGTAATTTCATTGATTCACTTTATGCTATCCTTTTGCTAGCTAGTTGCTGCCATTTTTACTTGTGCTACCAGCAGCAGCAGCACTCCATAACGTAGTACATCACGCACATCATGCATTCTGAGAAAAAAAGACTAAGAAAAACATTCATCAATTTGAACATTGCTATCTTCGGTTGTCGCCAAGGGCAGGGTGGCTCGGCACGAATAGGGGGAGAGGGCGTTGAGCAGAGGACCAATCACGAGTTAGGTAAGTGAGAAAACCCTAGAAGCTCTGAGATTTGGGAGGAGGCGACGAAGGGGGAGCTCGATTGGGAGGAGGCCCATATGGCAGCTTGATTTGTGGATTAGGTTTCCATGGGAAGTGGTGGAGCCCGATCTGTCGTGAGGACGAGGGGTTTTCAAAAAAACTGTACGTGCCCCTCGATCCAAGAGATTTAGGGTCTGTTTGGTTTACCACCCTAGTTAGCTATATCAAAATTTTAGTAATATCAAAACCTAGACAAAGAAATAGTGTTTGAATCGTAGCTATACTAATGCACGGCCAATGCCAAAATTAATGTGTTTGGATTGTAGCTACGTCAAAATTTATCAAAATTGTATGTATATGTGGGTCTCGCATGATTTTTTCTCAAAAATATGTCAATATGTATCTTTTTTGTTGATAAAATGATAAGAAACACAACAATTTAAACAGATCACAACTGAGATACTTAGTCTAGGAAATATGATCATCCGGAAACCTTGAATCAAACTTGGCATGCATTTAATGCCACCAATTGAGCCCAACCAGGTGCTGCCACGTGTCGCTACTCACTGTGTTTTTCTGTTGATTCCAGCCACGGCCAAATTTTGGCGGCCAATTTGCCGCGCCGCCTGCGATTTGGTTAGGAAAATCGAGGCACTACTAAAATTTCCTGGTATTATCAAACTTTGGTAGCAAACAAAACGCTAGCAAAATTACATTGGTAATACCAAATTTTGTTTTGGCAACCTGGGGATCCAAACGAAATAGCCTCTACATCTTGTGATTTTAATAAACGTGTACAACAAATTTGTTGTGCCATCTTTAGTGCTTTTATTGAATCACCGTAAGAGATTTACTGTAATATTTTTTATTTGAGGAAATTCTTGCAATCTTCTTAGTCATTTACTGCACCTTTACAAGACCTCCTAATGTTTACTTCCTCACTAAAAGAGATTTACCGTGATCTCTGTGTGTGCTTATTGCATATCTATTGCACATTTATTACAATCTACTAATGTTTACTATATCACTAAAAGAAATTTAGTGCGACCTCCATATGTATTTACTATACTGTTGCAAAAAGTTTTTTGTGACCTCATTGTGCATTTACCGAACACTGCATAAATATATTTGCTACAACCTCCTTCTCGTCATAACACCGTATAAAGATTTATTGCGATCCCATTGTGCCTTTAATAAACCTGTAAAAGATTTGTTGTGACATCCTCGTGCTTTTACTGTAGCGCTACAAGAAATAATTACCACGGTCTTCTTTTTTTTAGGAAATTATCGCACTCTTCTTGTTCGTTTCCTGCATGTTTACAAGACAAACACTATCACGCTTAGTATTTCTGCACTCCTTATGCCTTTACTGCATCTTTTTCAGAGATTTACTAACATGCTGAGTGCAGGAGGGGCGGGTGGAGTGAGGACGGGTGCAAGTAAATCTCCATCGCCGATTGACTTCCCTCGATGGTGATCTTCCTCACCTTCGAGGGTATGTCACTTGTTGTCCTCATTTTATCGCGGAGTGGGAGATACAAGAAAGTGAAAACAAAAACAAAAACAGATTCTATGAATTATCGCTTGTGAGGAGTTGTTTACTTAAAATCAATAGGAAAACTATCCCAAAACGGTCCAAAAATTAGGAGGAAGAAATCACCCTAAGATAGCTATAAATTATGAAAAATTGGGGTTAAATTATCGTAGAACCCTAGAAAACCACTTCACAAGAGAGGAAGCAATCCAAACTAAAGAAACAGCCGTATTCTCTAACCTTGCGAAGTGCGGGTGGGTTGGAGGGTTCTAAAATGATGAACGTCTCTGCTCCTCGCCAGAATGCGGGCAAGATAACTCACCGGAGACTCGACTTTTCGCTCCTTTGAGGGTTGAGCGCCACCGTAAAGAGAAAATACGATTTCTTGTAGTGTGGAAACAACCTGTAAGATGTGGTGTCGAACCCGGAGTAGAATGATCCCGAATTCTCTGTATTTTTCACACTAGACCAGAATAGGTAGTATACACAATTAATCAAAAATGGTAAGAAGTACATATCACATATTTTATTCATAAATATCATAGTTTTATTACAAAAGGGCATGAATCCCAAAAAAAAGTACAGCAGAAGCATAAGGTAGTAGTAGGAAACACGATACGCCACAGGCAATCGTATGGGCGCAGTCTGGGGTATAGCTGTAGAAAACTCTTCCCAAGTAATATTCTGAGATGTCTCATGCAAAGATGTGTTTTTCCACCATTCGGCGACAATGCCCTCCGTCTTATGGGTCGCGTAGAGAACCTTTTCATGGTCGCTGTATTGAGGGATTAGCAGCTTCCTTTCGATGATACGAAGCCAATCATCGGCTTCTACTGGCGAAACATTCCTAGAGAAAGTTGGTGGGCGAGTCCTTATGAACTCTACCAGCTTGGACGGCCCATGGTGACCATGAGTGGTTGGTGCTTCATTATTGTTGTTGTTGTTTGACTGATTGATATTCATATTTTGCATCTGGTTTATCATCGTGTACATCATTTGCGTTCGAGCCATGAACGCTCCAAAATTCTACATATCAATTGGGGTGCTTATGAGAATTGCTTCGCGGTGTCTAATCATTCCTTCTAACCTATTGGTTCCCGAACCACTGGTGGTAGCGCTACTTGCGAGTCTGAACCATCTAACGAAAACTCCTTGGGTCAGGTAAGGTAGCAAGCACAAGATGGGTTAAGAACTAAGTGAGGGAAAGATTAAACCCAATAACACGGTACAAAGAAATCAACTCAAACACTTATATATATTAATTAGGGTCTTAATATAGCTGCAACAAATGTCTAAGGGATTTTGTGGCTTATACTGCACACAAGAAAAACAAACGCAAACCTAACACACAAACTACTGTCTAAAGGACGACAATCCTAACTTAAACTAACATGGCTCTCACACACTAAGCCTCGCCTGACTTAATGTAAACCTGAGCGAACTTAGTCGCTGAGGTAACCTCCACAGCCGTGACGATGCTCCCGCCTGTTGTATACCTGGAAATGCGCAGGTATCCTCACAAACTGGTCCTGATGCCCTGAGGTTGGTGCAGCAGGAACAGGAGACTCGGGTGCACGCACGACTGGCTCCTCTGGCTCTGCTGGCTCCTCGGTTCTTCATGATCCTTGGGTTCTTCTGGCTCCTCTTGCCTATACAGAGCTTCTTCTAGAACGGCGATCCTCTCCTTTGTCATCTGCAGAGTCTTGTAGACGCACTCCAATTCCGTGGTGGCCAACTCCAAGGATTCCTCCTAGGCGGCGGCGAACTGGGCAAGGTGCACCACGGTGGCATTGTGTTCTCCATCTGTAGATTGATAGCGAGTAGGAAGGTCCACGACCGAGGCATGGGGATGATAACAGAAGACTGTGTCCTGCAGCTCACGGGCGTAGATGCTGCATATCCTCAAAATGGCAAGGAGCAAGGACTTCTGGATTCCTTCTAAAAAGATGATCCTCCGAACAGAGATATTCAGAGGATAGTTGGCTTTAGTGTCCTTCTGAGCATAGATGGTTAAATGGCAAAGCACTCCATGGCTTTAGCCATTCACCACCTAGTCGGTGCCTCAGTACATTAGTCGGTCGAATCCTCCCAAAGACTTGCAAAAGCTTTCATAGTTCGCAAAGATGTCCCCTTATGCCCACCACAAGTGTGGAAATGAGCCATCCGCTAAGACCGACAAGAGGTAAGAGCCAATTTAAAAACAGCGAAGAGAAGAAAAATTTCAGTGCTAGTTGAGTCAAGAAAGACATAAGAGAAGTTAAGCAATTCATTAATCTTGCAAGTTAATTTCACTTTAGAAAAAATACTTAAGACACTCTAAGGATGGTCGATCTAACTAAGGTCAAGTCCTATAGTTAGTATGACTCTGATACCACCTTTGTTAGGACTAAAAAATACAATTTTGAACACTTTGTGTATATTGTACTAGTCCAGATCAAGCTAGTTGATGAGTCACGCGCCCGATCTTCCGATAGGTTCGATTTGGTTCGTTGAGGACGTTGACGCTTTGAGGCTTCCACCAACGATCGTCACCTCGCAATTCGCTACACCAAGACGCTCGTCGTTATCGACCACGCTTGCACGCGATCGACCTTACCACAAAAGTTATTGTTCCTACAAGCAATCAAGCAACTCACAAGAACAAGGTAGATGCAATCAATTGTATTGCGGATATGGATGAAGCTTACAAGTGGGGTTCCTCAAACCGATAATCGCTAAACCGTAATTGGCGTAATAATCTAAGAAAACCCGCCTAAACTATGGCGCCATCAGATATATATAGGGAACGTGAGGAGGTCGACCTAGGGTTGTGCGCGTGGATGAAGTGTACACAACCGGACTCCGACCTCGCCACGCTTATAAAGTCCTATTAGTTTCCAAACGGTGACGCAAAGACCTTGTGTTGCGATTTACGTGGAAGATCCGGTCGAGGACTGGTTCTAGGGTGGTCTTGAGGGGTCCATGCTATCTTTGGTCGTAGATTGTGTCCAACGAGTATCGTGCTCGCTTTTACGTCGAGATTGCTCCAATCGAATCAACTAGTCGTAGGTCTTCTTGTAGTGGTCGAGACCTCGCTGAATCGTCGTGGACCTTCTTGAACGGTCGAATCCTAGATTCCCGAGTACAAGTAAATCATCTCCATTAGGCAAAGATCATAGAGTTCTCAAATAATACACTCACCCTAGAAACGACTTTACCGATCGATTAAGTGACGTGCTCTAGCTCTTGTCATAGGACCGTAGTTTAGCACCCGATCCGAGGGTCTTGTGTAGTGCGTGTATCCGAAGGGGATGTCCTCATCATACTCCCCTCTTGAATTGGAGTCGTCTTCGACTCAAGCTCATCTTCTTCTCCCACGATGGTTTCAAATCGAATGTTAAATGTGGGCTAACCCCAAAATCTGCAGTAATTCTAATTGATATGCATTATCATTTATCTTCTTAATTATCTTAAACGGTCCTTCATCTCTAGGCATCAACTTTGATTTTCTTAATTCTAAACCTATCCTTTCTCAAATGAACCCAAACTAAATCACCGGTTCAAATTTGACAACTTTCCTACCTTTACTTCCAAAGAACCTTATACCTTTCACCATATGCTCTATATTCTCTTTAGTGGTTTCATGCAACTTGAGAATAAATGCAAGACGCTTCTTAGCATCTAGATTAATTTTTCAGAGGTCGGTAAAGGTAGTAAATCAATAGGAGCACGGGGTTAAAACCATACACTACCCGAAATGGACTTACCTTGGTGGTGGAGGTATCGACCTATTGTAAGCAAACTCAATATGCGGTAAACACTCTTCCCACATCTTCAAGTTCTTCTTTAAAACAGCCCGCAACATGGTGGATAACGTATGGTTGACAACCTCCGCTTGTCCATCGCTTGGGGATGGCATGAGGTAGAGAACAGCAGCTTTGTCCCCAATTTATTCCAAAGTGATCTCCAACAAGTGGCTCAAAAACTTCGATCACGATCCGAGACAATAGTATTGGGCACTCCATATAAGCTTAATGATTTCTAAAAACAAATCAGCTATGTTTGTAGCATCATCGCTCTTGTGACAAGATATAAAATGTGCTATTTTAGAAAATCGATCCACTACTACAAATATACTATCTCTCCCCTCTTGTCCTAGGCAATCCTAAAACAAAATCCATAGAAATATCCTCCCAAGGGCGCTAGGAATAGGAAGCGGCATATAAAGTCCATGTGGAAGGAGACGGACTTAGCTTTGTTGCATGTAGTGCAATGAGCTACGAGCGCCGACATCACGCCTCATCTTTGGCCAAAAGAAGTGGGTGGTCAGCACATCTTCTCGCCTTCTTTGCTCCAAAATGCGCCATCAAACCTCCTCCATGTGCCTCCTGTAATAACAAAAGACTAACAGAGCTAGTCGAACGCATAGCTTGTTAGCACGATAGACCAAACCATCATTCAAACATAGTTATTCCATATCTTCCTCCTTTACAATGTTCAAGCACTTCCTTAAAGTCCAAATCGGTGACATATAAACTCTTAATGGCCTCCAAACCAAAAATCTTATGGTCAAGTTGAGATAACATGGTATAACGCTCTAGAGAGCGATCAAGAATCACATTATCCTTACCTTTCTTATGCTTTATAACATATGGGAATGACTCAATAAATTCTACCTAGTTAGCATGTCGCTTATTCAGCTTTAGCTTGACTTCTAATATGTTTTAGCGATTCATGATCCGAATGTATAACAAATTCTTTGGGCCATAGATAATGCCGCCAAGTTTGAAGCACTCGAACTAAAGCATACAATTCCTTATCATAGGTGGAATAATTCAAACTAGGCCCATTTAGTTTTTCACAAATATGCAACTGGTTTACCTTCTTGAATCAATACACCACCTATCCCAATCCCACCGCATCACATTCAATTTCAAAAGTCTTACCAAAATCGTGGAGTTGGAGTAGGGGTGCTTGGGTGAGCTTCTCTTTCAACAAGTTGAATGCCTTCTCTTGTGCAGTCCCCATTGAAAGACGCCCTTTCTTTGTCAATTCATTCAATGGTGCGGCAATGGTGCTGAAATCCCGCACAAAGCGCCAATAGAATCCAAAGAAGGCCATGGAAACTCCGCACTTGTGACACAAGAGTAGTAGTCGGCCACTTTGGATGGCTACAATCTTGGTCTCATCCACCTCAATGCCCCGTGGTGTCACAACATAACCAAGAAATGCAACTCGATCGGTGCAAAAGGTGCACTTCTCGAGGTTACCAAACAAACGTCGCCTCTCAAAGCATTAAAAACATCACGATATGATTTAAGTGTTGCTCATGTGACTTGCTATAAATCAAGATATCATCAAAGTAAACCACCATAAATTTTCCAATGAAAGGACGAAACCCTCGCTCATCAAACGCATAAAAGTACTAGGTGCATTAGTTAGACCGAAAGGCATCACTAACCACTCATATAATCCGAACTTAGTTTTAAAAGCGCTTTTCATTCATCTCCTAATTTCATTCTAACTGTGGTAACCACTCCGCAAGTCAATCTTTGTGAAAATAATAGAACCACTCAATTCATCTAGCATGTCGCCTAGCCTTGGGATAGGATGACGATACCTTATAGTAATGTTATTAATGGCTCGCAATCAACACACATACGCCAACTACCGCCTTTCTTAGGAACCAAAAGAACTCGAACAAAGACAAGGACTAAGGCTTTCTCTTACGCACCTACGGTCCAAAAGATTTTGGACTTGTCATTGAATTTCCTTAGTCTCCTCCGGATTGGTCCTATATGCAAGACGGTTTGGCAAAGTCGCCCCGGATCAAATCAATTTGATGCTCAATTCCTCGAATAGGTGGTAATCCCGGGTACCTCGCTTGGAAATACATCCACATACTCCCGCAAAAGGTTAGCAATGAGGAGGCAAAGAGCTAGCTATGTCCTCAAGCTTAATATAAGGCATTTTTGCATATCAAAGCATAGCATGGCACTCATTATTACAAATTTCAGCAAGTTCGATTTAGTGGCAATCATAACACATCCCTTCAATTTAATTCCCTGACTTAGGACTAGACGCCACTTTCTCCCTTTTGGGTGGAAAACACGTTTTGCTACTTGCTGATTTTCGAATCATGCTTATCGGTGTTTCTTTCATTTTTAGCGCTCTTCTTCATCTTTGAATCTCACCGGTGTCAAAGACAACAACTTAATCTTCTTACCCTTATGTGAAAATGAGTAGGTATTAGCTCTACCATGGTGCAAAACATCATTGTCATATATCCAAGGTCTACCGAGCAACAAAGAGCATGCTTGCATAGGCACGATATCAAAGTCGAACTATCTTTGTAATTACACGCTAAAATTGCACTTTCACAACTTTGTGTACCTTTAATTTACCACACGAATTGAACCATTGGATGTAGTAGGGTCGTGGGTGTGGTTGTGTGGTCAAGACAAACTTCTCGACCATCTCGGAGCTTGCAAGGTTGTTGCAGCCCTCCATCAATGATGACTCGCAGCTCGTCCTTCACGAAACTGTGCAAAACAAGTTGTGCCGTTGATTTTGCTCCGCCTCTCCACTTGTGCGCCAAGACTCGCGTTGCAACAAGGCTCACATGATACTCGGTGTCACCACCGCTACTTGTTCCTCTACATTATCAAGATCACCGCTCATCTCATCTCCTCCACCGCAATGTTAGCCGCAAGTACATATTCGCCCTCAATATCACTAGTACTTACATAACCACCGCCTTTGGTGGCAAGGTATGCTCATTGACCGGGCGATCCCTCATGACGTGCCCCATTCCCTTGCAACGGTGGCACACAATCCCGATGGTACGACTAGTGGAAGCAACCGACGAAGAACTCTTGGTCGGTGCCTCGCACACTAGTAACTTTACTTACCTCGGTGCATGTGATGTGGTCGAGGTCTTCTTTGAACGCCCTCTACTCGTGGAGGGGCAGCAGATGTAGTGAAGGTGAGGCTGTTTTGGCTTGCCCCAAGACCGGTCGTGGTGTAGACATGCTCCCAAAGTTGTTCCTTGGCCTCTGTTGTCGCCCCGCAATTCTTTTACGCCAAACATGCAAGTTGGAACAATCTAGGACGCTATCGTATTCTTTGTAATCCACTATGTCCGAATTTCACGCCTTAATCCTCCATAAAACGTGTCATTGCAGCCTTCTTCATCCTCAATAATATCACAACGCAACATGCTAATTTGTAGCTCCCGATAATATTCTTCTACGGATCTATTACCTTGGTTTAAGCGCTGCAATTTATTACGCAAATCACGCTTAAAAGAAGGTGGACAAATCATTACGCATAGCAACCTTTAAACCATCCCACGTAGTAGGCACTAATCCTACGGTGCATACCCTATTCCACCAAATGATGGCAAAGTTTTTAAATTCACTTGTGGCTTGCCTAACTCTATGCACTTCGAACTAAGTGAGCATTCAATTTCGTTCTCTACCGTTATCTCCCAATCTAGATATATTTCAAGATCATAAGCACCCGCAAAAGATGGTATAGAGAACTTAACTTTAGCATATGGATCATCATTAACACGTGCATTATGTTGTCGCACATTATTACCTCTCATACCTTGACGGTTGAAGTTCGGTTGGTTCCGTTGTCGTGCATCAAAGGCGCCGTGGTCGTGCATCTCATTATCATTATCAAACTCATGGTCATGGGCTGCACCATGAGGTTCCACACGACCAACGCTTGGTGGTCGGTTCACCATTCTTTCGAGGCGTGTAGTGAGCGCCGCAATACTATCGCTGATTGAGCGTTGTAATGTGATCGTGGTAGCTTGAAACTTCCTGTCGATGTTCTCATTAACGGTAGTGCGTTGTTCATCCAATAGGGTCATGAGCTCTTCCCTCAAAACACACTCTTGCGTATCCAATCCTTCACCTGACATGGTTAGTAGGAGACAAAAGACAACACAAAGGTATTATCCCTATCACTATTAGGTGGTCTGAGGGTGGAATCACACACTCTCAAGCGCCTTACCAAGCTCTTATGAGTTTCTTTCCAAATTGCGGCAGTGGTCTAATCGGCGAAGGTGGGATGTACGATCACGGCGAGGCGAATGCGAGGATCCAACTGAGGGTCGAAAGTATGTGGAGCTCTGACATGCAATGTTTAGTAGCAAGGAATAGCAATAATGAAATCAGATTAGCAAAGTGAACCAAAGCCCACAAGATTGCCACGCTTGTCGGTCTAAAAGTGCCCCTAGTCCTAGCACAACATCGATCAAACAAGGACTCGATACAAAGGAGTCCAAAGGATGCAAGGTCGAATCGGTCGAGACCAACTAGGGGTGGTCGAATTGCTTCTTCTTCTTTTCTTTTGCACTTTTGCTTCTTTTCTTTTCTTTTGCACTTTTTGCTTCCTCTTTTTTTTTGCAAACGTGACCCAAGCCCAAAATTCTTCAGTTACCTTTTCTGGATTCGATGAGGTGATTGGGTCACAAACTTTTTCCGGAGAGCAGGCGTAAATAGGTAATTAAAAGATACTCTCTCTCTCTCTCTCTCGAACTTGGGCTAGTTCTCATTGCGGCTACTAATCCGACCGGGATCGAATCCGACCGGTGGTAGTTCCCTGCGTGGATGGTAGAATGGTGTTGCTCAAGAGGTGGTCTGATTCGAGTAGATGTTCGATTCACCGGATGGTAAATCCCGAGTGGGTGGTCGAATGGGTGTCGCCGAAAAGGAGGTCGTCGGCCCAAGATGGAAGGTGGCACGCACGCGACGGTGCTCACTAGAGACTAAGAATGCTACTCTAAACCAAAGAACAAAGACACCGACGATGGACTCGAACTCAACAATGCGAAAACGAAAACAAAATTGCGAAAGGCACAAAGTGGTTTGGACAAAGGAATAATTACGATCTAAAACTTTTGTAGGGCGCTTTTATGGACTCTAGGTAAGGGAACACAACTAACAAAAAGGATAAACGAAATTACCTAACGGCAACCTTTGCTCGATACCACTTGATGAGTCACGGCGCCCGATCTTCCGATAGGTTCGATTTGGTTCGCCGTGAGGACGTTGACGCTTTGAGGCTTCCACCAATGATCGTCACCTCGCAATTCGCTACACCCGCACGCTCGTCGTTATCGACCACGCTTGCACGCGATCGACCTTACCACGAAGGTTATTGTTCCCGCAAGCAATCAAGCAACTCACAAGAACAAGGTAGATGCAATCAATTGTATTGCGGATATGGATGAAGTTTACAAGTGGGGTTCCTCAAACCGATAATCGTAAACCGCAATTGGCGTATAATCTAAGAAAACCCGCCTAAACTATGGCGTCATCGATATATATAGGGAACGTGAGGAGGTCGACCTAGGGTTGTGCGGCCGTGGATGAAGCGTATACAACCCGGACTCCGACCTCGCCACGCTTATAAAGTCCTATTAGTTTCCAAAACGGTGACACAGCACCTTGTGTTGTGTATTTCTGGTGGAAGATCTGGTCGTAGGACTGGTCCTAGGGTGGTCTTGAGGGGTCAATGCTATCTTTGGTCGTAGATTGTGTCCAACGAGTATTGTGCTCGCTTTTCTGGTCGTAGATTGCTCCAATCGAATCAACTAATCGTAGATCTTCTTGTAGTGGTCGTACACCCTGCGGAACTGGTCGTGGACCTTCTTGAACTGGTCGTAATCCTAGATTCCTGAGTACAAGTAAATCATCTCCATTAGGCAGCATCATAGAGTTCTCAAATAATACACTCATCCCTAGAAACGACTTTACCTGATCGATTAAGTGACGTGCTCTAGCTCTTGTCATAGGACCGTAGTTTAGCACCCGGATCCGAGGGTCTTGTGTAGTGCGTGTATCCGAAGGGGGATGTCCTCATCACTAGTGCACAAGATCAACATAGATGAATATTGATCCACACAAGGCGAATAATAGAATAAACGAGTAATTTGGATAGCAAATAACTGTTGTGACCTTATGGTTGAGTTTACATTTATTAAGCCACGCAGGGCTGACAGAAATAAATAAGCAGCAATAGAACAAAATAAACTTCAGCGGAAACCCATCGATTCACCACAGGCAGCCGACTAGGATCAAGACCTAACGATCAGCGGGCGATGATTCCTCCACTTCAGCTGAAGGATTACAACAAGCATGAGGACACAAATAGTACCCAACAAGTTGTACCCTAGAATGCAAATATAGATGATGGTTTATTACAAATAGAATGGCCTCTATGGTTATTTTGCAACAAAGTAACATTTGCAATTGAATACAAAATAATAGATTAAAAACATAATTCAAAACAATTAAACAATATTAATTTAATAGTTATTTTCACAAAGGACACAAAGCCTAATCAAAATTTTCACACAACCATATGACTTAAATCACACAGCTCCCTTCCCAATTTTTTTTAAGATATATCTCTCGTGTGAAATCCCGAGCATGTCCATAACCACGGACGCTGCTATTCGAATAGACCGATTAACACTCGCAGAGGTTGTACACTTTACCCACATAATATAATCAGTGTAGCTAGCACTAATCATAAGAAAACCTTTCTAAAACTTTATCTCAACCATTGACACTCCCGATGTGTTCCAGGTCCTCCAGGTGCACTGCATATCTGGGAGGTACGAGATTCTCAGTTTACATCCAGAGTATTTATTTGTACTAACATAGTTCCGTTTGGCACCCTTCAGTTGGTTGTGGGGGTGACAGCCAGTTCACGTCGACTGATGATGATGATACGGGCCTCCCAGCTCTTGCCAGGGAGCAATATACGGCGCCAGGGTACTAACAATGGCAGCCAGGGTTTGAGCGTACGCAAGGAAGAGTTCCTCCGGGTTCGCTGCCCCACCGTACGTTGAAGGGCAGAGCTCCTTCGGGTTCGCTGCCCCACCGTACGTTCAAGGCCAGAGCTCCTCTGGGTATGCAGGAACCCCGTACGTCCAAGGCCAGAGCTCATCCGCACAACTGGAGTTGCAGACATCGTACCCTCGAGTGATTTCATAGACTCCGTTCATGGATGAATTCTTCGAAGGTGTCCCCCAATTCGGCATGGCTCATCACGACGACATGTACGCCTACCAGACTCTGTTCCAGAGTCAGCCTACTAGTCCACCTCCGCCTCAACGGTCTCTGTACCCCATTTGAACAGACACGCGCTCTCTGGACCAGCAGACGTATTCCACGAATCATGCTTGGCACAAAACAAGGCCGTGCATGCGGGCGCAACCACAGCAGGCAGAGAGTAATGACTCAAACGACTAAGCCATATACTATCACATGTTATGCGATTTTGTTTTGCTATATTTGTGTGCGTATTTTTGGTAGTTATGTGTGTACTCTTGTACCATATTGTATATCGACATCTCCAATGAAGTTGAAATGCAGTTTTTTCCATACATTCCAAGTCACATGAAATCATAAAACCCTAATTTTTGAAACCTAAAATCGAAATTTTCACGACCTAAATCCTAAATTTTTTAGACAATACCAGAACACATATAAATTGCTAAAATATTACACAATCAAGTCCACTGCGTGAGGAGCCTTCAAAATAAAATTTATAATTTTTGCAGCTCATTTTCTATATTTACAAATTCACACAAACAGGACAATTATACAAAATAGCGAGAACAATTCTGAGTGAATAAAATTATGGAAAAATTACACAAGTAAGCGGTGTGGGAGGCTCCACAAAAAATTCATAATTTTTTAGCTCATTTGATATATTTTAAAATTCTTAACAATTTCAGCTGATGAGTACATCACTCCTTCGGATACACACACTACACAAAATCCTCCAGATCCGGTTGCCGAAATACAAGGTCCTATGACAAGAGCTCGAGCATGCCACTTAATTTATTAGGTAAATTCGTTTATGGGCTGAGTGTATTATTTGAGAACTCTATGATGCTGCCTAACGGAGATGATTTACTTGTACTTAGGAATCTAGGACTACGACCAGTTCAAGAAGGTCTACGACCAGTTCCGCAGGGTCTACGACCACTTCAAGAAGGCCTACGATCAGTCTCACCAGTACTCGGCGAGCTCAGGACTCGTTGGGAGCAATCTACGACCAGAGAAGCGAGCACAGTACTCGTTGGACACAATCTACGACCAGAGATAGCATGGACTCCTCAAGACCACCCCAGGACCAGTTTTATGACCATGTCTTCGACCAAAGATACGTAACATAAATAGTGAATAAGGTGCTGCGCCACCGTTTTGGGTCTAATAGGGCCTTGTAAGTTTGACGAGCTCGGAGCCCAGGTTGTGTACGCCTTTTTCCACGACCGCACAACCCTAGGTCAACCTCCTCTCGCCCCCACCCCCCTATATACAAAGTAGCCCTCATAGATTAGGGTTGGGTTTTTCTTAGATTATTCTGCCACTTTGCAGTTTCACCGACTGTTCGGTTTGAGCAACCCTACTTTGAGAACTTCATTCATATTCGTAATACAATTCAGATTGCATCTTTCTTGTTCTTGTGAGTTGCTTCGATTGCTTGTAGGAACAATAACCCTCATGGTAAGGTCGATCACGTGCAAGCGTGATCGATAACGACAGTTGTGTGGGTGTAGTGAATTGCGAGGTGACGGTCTGCGGGTCAGAAGCCTCAAAGTGTCAACGTCCTCACTACGAAATCAATCGAACCTATCGGAAATCAGGCCGCCATACCTCATCAAGTGGTATCAGAGCAAAGGTTGTCCATGAGGTAATCTCGTTTATCCCCTTTTGTTAGTTGTGTTCCATCACCTAGAGTCCAGAAAATTGCCCCACAAAAAGTTTTAGATCTTAGCTCTTCCGCTCTCCAATCCACTTCGTGCCTTTCGCAATTGTGTTTTCAGTTTTCCCGTTGTTGAGTTCGAGTCCATCGTCGGTGTCTTTGTTCCTGGTCTAGTCGCCGTGATCTAGTTTCTAGCGTTGAGTCGTTGCTATTTTGGTCACCATGTATCTCGGCTTGCCCTTGGTTGCATCCGTTGCAATTAGGGTTTGTCTGCTATAGCCGAGAACGAGACACCACCCCCATACGACCACCTACTTAGATTCGGCTTTACCCAACTCGGAATCGACCACCTATTCGAGCAACACCCATTCCACCACCCACTCGGGATCTACCACCTTGTCGGATTCGATCACCTACTCGGATTCGACCGTCCACTCGTCTCCGCCTAGACAAACCTATCTGTTTCTGGTTGCTCTCGGACAGCCCACACACTCATCATATCGCGTCCTACCAAACAAAGGCTGGAAAGATTTTCCATAGCCGAAACAGAACTAGCCAAATTTCAGAGAGAGAGAGAGAGTATCTTTTTTTACCTTTATACCCCTGCTCTCCGAAAAAAGTTTGTGACCCGCTCACCTCAGTGGACCCAGAAATGGTAGCAGAAGAGTTTTGAACTCGGGTCACGTTTGCAAAAAAAAGGCAAAGAGTGCCAAAAAAAAAGAGAAAGAAAGAAAGAAGAAAAAAAGAAGAAGCAAAGAGTGCAAAAAAAGGGAATTCAAAAAAAAGGAGAAGGAGAAAACGAATTTTGTTCTGATGTGTTTGCTAGTTCTAGGAACGCGTTTGGGCCAGCAACTATAACGAGTACTCTGGACTTTGATTCAGCTTTGCTAATCTGATTTCATTATTGCTATTCTTTGCCTCTAAACATTGCTGTCAGAGCTCCACATACTTCGACCCTCGATTTGGATCATCGCATTCGCCTCCGCCGTGGTCATACATCCCACCTTCTCCGATCATACCACCTGCTGCAATTTGGTAAGAAACTCATAAGAACTTGGTAAGACACTTGAGAGTGTGTGATTCCACCTTCCACCACCTAGTAGTTGATAGAGATAATACATTTGTGTTGTGTTTTATCTCCTACTAACTATGGTAGGTGAAGAATTGAATCTTGCAAGAGTGTGTTTTGAGAGAAGAGCTCACGAGGGTGTTGGATGAGCACCGCCATGCTATTAATGACGACATTGATAGGAATCTTGCAGAAACAAATGCTACACTGCGGCAACTCAATGATAGTATTGCAATGCTCAATGCACGCATTGATGGTTTGGCCAATCAACGACCGAACAATGGACGTGTGGAACCTCATGGTGCAGCCTATGACCATGAGTTTGACAATGATAATGAGATGCGCAACCATGACACCTTTGATGCACGACAACGGAACAGGCTGAACTTCAACCGTCAAGGTATGAGAGGTAATAACTTTCAGCAACATAATGCACGTGTTAATGATGATCTATATGCTAAAGTCAAGTTCACTATACCATCTTTTACGGGTGCTTATGATGCTAAAATATATCTAGATTGGGAGATAACTGTAAAACATAAATTTAATGCCCACTTAGTTCCTGAAGTGCATAGAGTTAGGCAAGCCACAAGTGAATTTAAAAACTTTACCATCATTTGGTGGAATAGGGTATGCAACGATGGATTAGCGCCTACTCGTGGGATGTTTTAAAGGTTGCTATCGTAACATATTTGTTCCACCTTCTTTTAAATGTGACTTGCATAATAAATTGCAGCGCTTAAACCAAGGTAAGAGATCCGTAGAAGAATATTATCAGGAGTTACAAATTAGTATGTTGCGTTGTGATATTATTGAGGACGAAGAGGCTACTTTGGCACGTTTTTATGGGGGTTAAGATGTGAAATTCGGGACATAGTTGATTACAAGGAATATGATAGTGTTCCTAGATTGTTCCAACCTGCATATTTGGCCGAAAAGAAATTACAGGGACGACAGCAGAGGCCAAGGAACAATTTTGGAAGTACGTCTACACCAAGATCAATGCTGGGGCAAGTTAAAATAGCCCCACCTTGGCTACACGATCTGCCCCCTCCTCGAGTAGGGCGCTGTTCAAAGAAGACATCCGACAACATCACATGCACCGAGATAAGCAAATCTACTAGTGTGCAGACCCCAGCCAGGAGTTCTTCTTTGGTTGCTTCCACAGGTCGTACCACCGGGATTGTTTGCCACCGTTGCAAGGGAATGGGACACATCATGAAGGATCGCCAAGTCGTGAGCATATCTTGCCACCAAGGCGGTGGTTATCTAAGTCTTGGTGATATTGAGGACGAATATGTACTAGTAGCTAACCTTGTTTGGTGGAGGAGACGAGATAGACAAAGGTGATCTTGATGATGTAGAGGAACAAGTAGCCATTGTTGACATAGGGAGTTATGTGAGCCTTGTTGCAACGCAGTCTTTGGCGCACAAGTGGAGAAAGCGGAGCAAAATCAGTGGAACAACTTATTTCAATCCAGATTTCTCGTGAAGGATAGAGCCTGCAGAGTCATCATTGATGGAGGGAGCAGCAATAACCTTGCAAGCTCCGAGATGGTCGAGAAGCTTGGCTTGATCACACAACCACACCCACAACCCTACTACATCCAATGGTTTAATTTGTATGGTAAGTTAAAGGTAAACAAAGTTGTGATAGTGCAATTTTCAGCTGGTAATTACAAAGATGGTACCAACTTTGATGTAGTGCCTATGCAAGCATGCTCTTTGTTTCTCGGTAGGCCTTGGATATATGATAATGATATTTTGCACCATGTTAGAGCTAATACCTACTCGTTCTCACATAAGGGTAAGAAGATTAAGTTGTTGCCTTTGACACCCTCTGAAATTTTGAAAGATGAAGAAGAGCGCGCTAAAAATGAAGGAAACACCAATAAGCATGATTTTGAAAATCAGCAAGTAGCAAAATGTGTTTTCCCACCTAAAGGGGAGAAAGTGACGTCTAATTCTAAGTCCGGAGGAATTAAATTGAATGGGTGTGTTATGCTTGCCACTAAATCTGAACTTGTTGAAATTTATGATAATGAACTGCCATGATATGCTTTGATATGCAAAATGCTTTATATTCACTTGAGGATATATCTATCTCTTTGCCTCCTGATGTTGCTAACCTTTTGCAGGAGTATGTGGATGTATTTCCAACTGAGATACCCCCGGGATTACCACCTATTCGAGGGATTGAGCATCAAATTAATTTGATCCCAGAAGCGACTTTGCCAAACCATACTGCATATAGGACCAATTCGGAGGAGACTAAGGAAATTCAGCGACAAGTCCAAGATCTTTTGGACCGTGGGTACGTAAGAGAAAGTCTTAGTCCTTGTGTTGTTCCTGTTCTTTTGGTTTCTAAGAAAGACAGTAGTTAGCGTATGTGTGTTGATTGTAGAGCCATTAATAATATTACCATAAAGTATCGTCATCCTATTCCTAGGCTAGACGACATGCTTGATGAGCTGAGTGGTTCTATTATTTTCACAAAGATTGACTTGTAAAATGGTTACCACCAGATTAGAATGAAATTAGAAGATGAATGGAAAACTGCTTTTAAAACTAAGTTCGGACTATATGAGTGGTTAGTGATGTCTTTCGGTCTAACTAATGCACCTAGCACTTTTATGCAATTAATGAGCGAGGTTTCGTCCTTTCATTGAAATTTTTTGGTGGTTTACTTTGATGATATCTTGATTTATATCAAGTCATATGAGCTACACTTGAATCATATCGTCTGTGTTTTTAAAGCTTTGAGAGATGCAAGTTTGTTTGGTAACCTCGAGAAGTGCACCTTTTGCACCGATCGAGTTGCGTTTCTTGGTTATGTTGTGACACCACAGGGAATTGAGATGGATGAGATAAAGATTGCAGCCATCCAAAGCTGGCCGACGCCTACAACTGTGTCACAGGTGCGGAGCTTCCACGGCCTTGCTGGATTCTATCGACGTTTTGTGCGGGAGTTCAGCATCATTGCCGCACCATTGAATGAATTGACAAAGAAAGGAGTGTCTTTCCAATGGGGACCTGCGCAAGAGAAGGCATTCAACTTGTTGAAAGAGAAGCTCACCCAAGCACCCCTACTCCAACTCCCTAATTTTGGTAAGACTTTTGAGATTGAATGTGACGCTAGCGAGATTGGGATAGGTGGTTTAGTGATTCAAGAAGGTAAACCGGTTGCATATTTCAGCGAGAAACTAAATGGGCCTAGTCTGAATTATTCCACCTATGACAAAGAATTGTATGCTTTAGTTCGTGTGCTTCAAACTTTGTAACATTATCTATGGCCCAAAGAATTTGTTATACATTCTGATCATGAATCACTAAAACATATTAGAAGTCAAGCTAAACTGAATAAATGACATGCTAAATGTGTAGAATTTATTGAGTCGTTTCCATATATCATAAAGCATAAGAAAGGTAAGGACAATGTGATTGATGATGCGCTCTCTAGACGTTATACCATGTTATCTCAACTTGATCATAAGATTTTTGGTTTGGAGGCCATTAAGGATATTGTCGGTGTTTTAGAACCGATCTTACGTAAAGATTGTTTGATTCGGGGGGTCTCCTAGAGATGAAATCACGCAGAGCGATTGACACGGGATTTTTATAAAGTTTCAGGCCTTCTCCGGGAAGAATAACAACCCTACTCCTGTGTGTGTGTGGTATTGACTGTATTCTTGACAATCAAGCCAGAAACTAAGACTATTACAAAGAGCAGTACTTGTTTTTCTCCTTGACTGTCCTAGCTTGGCTCTCTGTTGCCCTCCCCTTTGTCCTTCTGATTGATGCCTTTATATAGTCGTGAAGGAGTAGCCGTTTTCCCCTGCTGAAGAGGCGCCTAATTGAGCCAGTAATGGACGCATGATGGCAATAATTATCGGTGTAATGGCTCCTTCACGCCGTTTGGCAGTTATCTTTCAGAGGTAATGGGGTATTTAAGCACTATTACTACGCGGAATAATAGTGCATGTGGACCGTCTGGATTCCTTAATCAATTGGACCCACTCGCTTGTAGGTGCTATTGATTATAAGGTGGTCGTGGTTGACTTGGTCGTAGCAGGACTTACGACTGGGTACAAGTCGTAGAAGGACTTACGACTAGGTACAGGTCGTAGCAGAACTTACGACTGGACAATAGTCATAGAAGGACTTACGACTGTACAATAGTCGTAGAAGGACTTACGACTGGACACAGGTCGTAGCAGAACTTACGACTGGACAATAGTCGTAGAAGGACTTACGACTGGGTAATGGTCGTAGAAGAGCTTACGACCAGGTAGTGGTCGTAGAAGGACTTACGACCACGACATAGTCGTAGTAAGACTTACGACTATGGGGGTGATTGTAGGAGATCTTGCAATCACTTGGTAGGCCTCTCCCTTATGAATATAAGGGATACTTCTGGGGACTACATGACATCATATTTACCCATAATAAGGATTATAGATAAAAGATAAAATGAGGATTACCAGATCCTCGTCAGATATATATGCTACTGATTTAGACTTTAAGGAAGTGCTTGAACATTGTAAAGGAGGGAAAACATGGAATAAATATGTGATGAATGATGGTTTGGTCTATCGTGCTAACAATCTATGCGTTCCAGCTAGCCCCGTTCATCTTTTGTTGTTGCAGGAGGCACATGGAGAAGGTTTGATGGCGCATTTCGAAGCAAAGAAGACAAAAGATGTGATGGCCACCCACTTCTTTTGGGCAAAGATGAGGCGCGATGTCGAGCGCTACGTGGCTCGCTGCACTACATGCAACAATGCTAAGTCTCGTCTAAATCCACATGGATATTTCTATGGATTTAATTTTATGATTGCCTAGGACAAAGAGGGGTAGGGATAGTATATTTGTAGTAGTGGGTCGATTTTCTAAAATAGCATATTTTATATCTTGTCACAAGAGCGATGATGCTACAAACATAGCTGATTTGTTTTTTAGAGAAATCATTCGCTTACATGGAGTGCCCAATACTATTGTCTCAGATCACAATGCGAAGTTTTTGAGCCACTTTTGGAGATCACTTTGGAATAAATTGGGGACAAAGCTGCTGTTTTCTACTACGTGCCATCCCCAAACTGATGGACAAACGGAGGTTGTCAATCGCACGTTATCCACCATGTTGCGGCTGTTTTAAAGAAGAATTTAAAGATGTGGGAAGAGTGTTTACCGCATATTGAGTTTGCTTACAATAGGTTAGTACACTCCACCACCAAGGTAAGCCCGTTTCAGGCAGTGTATGGTTTTAACCCCCGTGCTCCTATTGATTTACTACATTAGCCTACCTCTGAAAAAATTAATTTAGATGCTAAGAAGTGTGCTGAATTTATTCTTAAGTCCCATGAAACAACTAAAGAGAATATAGAGCCTATGACTGAAAAGTATAGGGTTGCTGGAAGTAAAGGTAGGAAAGCTGTCAAATTTGAACCGGGTGATTTAGTTTTGGTTCATTTGAGAAAGGATAGGTTTTCAGAATTAAGAAAATCAAAGTTGATGCCTAGAGCTGATGGGCCGTTTAAGATAATTAAGAAGATAAATGATAATGCATATCAATTGGAGTTACCTGCAGATTTTGGGGTTAGTCCCACATTTAACATTTCAGATTTGAAACCATATGTGGGAGAAGAAGATGAGCTTGAGTCGAGGACGGCTCTAATTCAAGAAGGGGAGGATGATGAGGACATCGCTACTTCGGATACACGCACTACAAAAAATCCTCTAGATCCGGTTGCTGAACTACAAGGTCCTACGACAAGAGCTCGAGCACGTCACTTAATTTATCAGGTAAATTTGTTTCTAGGGTGAGTGTATTATTTGAGAACTCTATGATGTTGTCTAACGGAGATGATTTACTTGTACTTAGGAATCAAGAACTACGACCAGTTTAAGAAGGTCTCGACCCGGTTCGCGAGGTCTCGACCACTTCAAGAAGGCCTACGACCAGTCTTACTAGTACTCGGCGAGCCCAGAACTCGTTGGGAGCAATCTACGACCAGAGAAGCGAGCACAGTACTCGTTGGACACAATCTACGACCAGAGATAGTATAGACTCCTCAAGACCACTCCGGGACCGATCCTACGGCCGGGTCTTCGACCAAAGATACGCGACATGAATAGTGAATGAGGTGCGCATCACCATTTTGGGTCTAATAGGGCCTAGTAAGCGTGGCGAGTCGGAGCCGGGTTGTGTACGCCTCTTTCTACGGCCGCACAACCCTAGGTCAACATCCTCTTGCCCCCCTATATATATACAGTAGCCGTCATAGATTAGGGTTGGGTTTTTCTTAGATTATTCTGCCACTTTGCAGTTTCACCGATTGTTCGGTTTGAGAACCCCACTTTGAGAACTTCATCCATATTCGCAATACAATTCAGATTGCATCTTCCGTGTTCTTGTGAGTTGCTTCGATTGCTTGCAGGAACAATAACTCTCGTGGTAAGGTCGATCGCATGCAAGCGTGGTCGATAACGACATTCGTGCGGGTGTAGCGAATTGCGAGGTGACGGTCTACGAGTCGGAAGCCTCAAAGCGTCAACGTCCTCACGGCGAAATCAATCGAACCTATTGGAAGATTGGGCCGTCATACCTCATCATCAGCCTAACCCTAATTAACCATAACCCTAACCCTAACCTAACGGCTAACCTAACTAACTGGACACGTGTCTCACTGTCACCGTGCGGCAATGGTCGAGGAGGTGACAAGTGGCAGGCTGCGGGCTGGCGGAGACATGTGGTGGTGGCTCCAGCATTGCCGCGATCACCTGCGATAGCGGTGCCAAATCTACAATTGTCGTTAAGCTCATGGTTATTTCTACAAATACATTGTCAAAACGTGCTTAATTAGAAAAAAAAATTGCGCACATGCAGCCATGCCATGTCAGGTCCCATTGCGATCGATTCCGACCAAGTACAATGAAGACATATGTATCATTGATCATTTGGTGGCATGGAATAGACCAACTTGGGCGCAGCAATTAACAACTTGACCTGTTGAGGAGGCAAATCCAAACATCAGAACTTGGAAAGTTCTTGGCAGGGTTCACAGATCGTTTGACTGGTGCATAGCGTGTTGTATGGTGTCTAATATTTTATTGGCATACGCAAGGTAGAGTTCCTCTGGATTTACTGCTCCACTGTACGTTCAAGGCTAAACTTCCTCTAGGTTTGCTACCTCACCATACGTTCAAGGCCAGAGCTCCTCCGGGTATGCAGGAACTCTGTACGTCCAAGGCCAGAACTCATTCGCGCAACCGAAGCTGCAGGCATCATACCCTCAGAGTTATTTTATAGACTCCGTCGTGGATGAATTCTTCTGAGGTGTCCCCCAGGTCGGCATGGCTCATCACGACGATATGTATGCCTACCAGACTCTGTTCTGCCGTCAGCCTACTGGTCCACCTCCGCCACAACGGTATCTGTACCCCATCCGAACCGACACACGCTCTCTGCACCGGTGAATATATCCCGGGTCATACTCGGCACAAAACAATGCCGCGCACACGGACGCAACCACAGTAGGGAGAGAGTAATGACTCAGACGATTGAGCCATATAGTATCACGTGTTATGCAATTTTGTTTTGTTATATTTGTGTGTGTATTTTGGTAGTTATGTTTGCACTCCTGCGCTATATTGTAATTATTTGCCGGTTGACCATTGCCTTGCGTCAGACATGCGTGGATCATATATCAGCTAGCCTCCACCAAGCGGTACGATTGGGAATTTCTGAGCAGCTTCCTGTTAATGCACAGACAGAGACAACCCCTCTCAATTTGCTGGACTATGGACAAATAAATCGCATCAATCCGGCTGATTGATTCATTATTGGCCCATCCGGTCGATCCGTGGTGCAAGCAAGATTCCTCCCACCAATCCTAGAAAGCGGAAAGCGCGGCTTGGCAGAAGAGTCATTTTCATATCCATCCGGTCGATCCGTGGTCCAAGCAAGATTCCTCCCTTGCCTCCATTACCATTAGCTCAGGTTAGGCTTAGCAAGCACGTCCTGAACCATTAGCTAAGGTTAGGCTTAGCAAGCAATTTGCGATTAATTAGTCACCCATTCCATCGATCAGATGCATAGTAGTGTCTATGCCAAAAAAAAAAAGCAGAAGAAATTCGAGAGAGAGGTACATGGAGTGTTGGCCCTGAATTGTGCAATTGCATCCCAAGAAGAAGAAAAAAAATAGAGAGAGATCCAAGCAAGCCGGCCAATGGTGGGACAACAGTAGTGAATTTGATTTGTATTGTTCTGTGCTGTATGTGTATAAACAAATTGTGGATATCTCTGGCGGTCAGACAGGACAGGGTGGCAGTCCGACCAGCCACCTCTGGCGGTCCGATTGGTCAATGGCGGTCGGACCGGCTAGTATGTTTGTTTGAGTTTGGAGCTGAGCCAAAAATAGAGGGTGTAAGCAAGAGAGGGGATTCTCCTACACTTGGTTTCATAATTTTTGGAGATTCCAGTCAAAAGATCTATTTATTTATAATTTCCAGAGAGGTCTCGGATTTCCAAGGTGGAAAATTGGTTAAGTCCCTTCTTTGGTGATCGGCCGGCCAAAAGGCGGTCGACCGATCTTAAGTGGCGGTCGACGGGTTTTCATGATCGTCGTCATCTTGGCGGTGATATTTGTTAGTTAGGTCAAGTTCATGGTTTTGATGCATATGTGTTGCATGATGCATGTTTTGACTAACGTTGGTCAAGTTGCGAAGAACTTGTTTCCGGAATCGATTTCTTGGTCTATTATTGTGCAGGTGTCTTGGGTGAGTTAAACCCGCTTGTGTGTGGGCTTAACGTGTGCCCAATAGAAAACTCTTCTAGAAGGTTAGCCTCCACTATAAATATGGGAGGGTGCTGTAGCACCTCCTTGATCCTTTTGCTTATTTGAAACCCTAGTTTATTTTTTATGTTAGAGAGTGGAGAGGTTAGGATTCTAGAGAGGAGATTGATTGTGCTCATGTATTGAGTTTTGTCCTCCTTGATGGAGTGGCTGTAAACCAGCAACAATCACAAATCAATCTATGCAAGTTTTCTTGAGATGGGTCCCTTTTCGTTCTTGCTCTCTATTTTGTGATTTTGGGGCCTTCTTCGATTCTCAAGTTTTTTCTTTGGTTTCTACCCTTAATCTTGCTTGCTGTGACATGTGGGAACAAATCTAGGATCAACTTGATCATCTATAACCCACGAGCAAATTTTTTGATCTAGTTTTCGTTTTGACTCGGTTTTGAACCATCCTTCACTCAAACGGAAAAAGGTCAGAACTTTGGCATGGATCTTCATGATCTTTTATTGGAATATGTTCCTGACATCCTAGAGAAGGTGTGTTCCAAGTTTCATCGAGTTTGGAGTTGTAGATCAAAATATAGATCTATTTGTGATTTCATTTTTTGGTCAGATTTTACTGTTCATCGTGCTGGAGGTTAGACCGCCCCCTGTGAGAGGTCAGACCGCCCATGTAGACCGGTCAGACCACCATTGATGAAGAGGTCAGACCGTCCATGTGACGACCCGCACCATTTACATATTTCTTAACATAAAACATTTCCATTTCATTGCATCAAAAAGACTTTACAACATTCGTTTCTGAGGCATTTACAATGTTTTGGCGATAAATAACTAAAACTCTAGTTCTTCTCTTCTTGCGAATGCTGTAGTAGCCGTCTCTTAAATCGCTTTGGTTCTTTGAGAGCTTTGCCGTAGAGCCACCTCGCGACCGTTTTCCTCGCTGCAAGAAAACCAGCAATTAGTTAATGTCGTAATTGAAAGTATTTACGTGGCGATAGTGTATAGAAGTTAAAGCGTAGAAAGTGGCGTCGATTTCCCGAAGTGCGATGAAGTATCAGGAGTACCACAGTAGTCGGTCCTTGGCAATCAAGATTCCCGGACCAGCGGGTCGATCGGCCCTTGATCGCCGAGATATCCGGACCACCAAGATCCTTCGACATCTGTCATACGTAGGTCTCATCATCCGCGTTATCGAACCAAACACCCACTATTTGCAATAGCCAAAGCCACAAGGCAAAACCCTCATTTCATACCCCCGGTAACCACACCCTCAGCCAAGCTTCACCGGGTGCAGCAACCATTTCCCAAGCCTCTCTCATAGAGCAAGCCGTGACCCTCAAAATATCAAGCCGGGGCGGCGGCCGCAGTGCGGCTCCCTGGCCGAGCCCAAACCCGGAAGCGGCAAGGCGGCGACAATACATCTCCCCTACCAAAAGCGACCCGTTGCGGCCAACATTCAAGCCTGACCGACAAAGCAGCGACCTGACAAGCAAATGCACCTCCCGGACAATGCATTCCCCCTCAACAAAGCAACCAAACCGACAATGCATCCCCTTCCGAAGCCAACGACAATACATTCCCCACCATAACAAATGCATCTCCCCAGTATAGCGACCAGACAAGCTCAAGTGCATTCCCCGCCAAAGCTAGCCCTGCATTCATCTCCCCCAGCAGCATAACACAGCCAGCAAAGCCAGCACCATATGCATTCCTCCCCTGGAGCCATTCTCCTTCCCGGATACACAAAGCAAGCAAAGCATCACAAAGGCGACAACACAACCACAAGCCAAGCCAACACAAGTCCTCCATTCCAATCCATTCCACAACCAGTGAGGCGAGGCGAAGGAGGTTCGGTAGAAGCGGCGGCAGCGGCGAGGCGGAGGGAGGCGAGCGGCGGCGGAGAACCCCAACCAACCCGGCCGCGGCGACGGGAGGCGAGGCCCCGGCGGCGGCAACGATCCGACCGGCCGACGCCGGCAACGGGCAGCGAGGCGGGAGAAGAGAAGGAGAGCACGGCCCAAGCCAGCCTTGCCATCCCTTCTCCCCAACCTAGATCCATCACAAGGTAAACCCTAGCACAAATCAATCGGCTTCATCATCATCCATTCACATCACGGGTTCCAAATAGCATCAACATAGATTTCAATCCTCTCCATCTCGGAAGCGGTAGGGTAGGAGTAGAGTAGGGTTAGGGAATAGTATTACCTAGGGTTCCGATGGGCCGGGCCGGACCTTACAGGAGCCATGGCGGCGAGAGACCGAGCCAAGCCGGCCCGGCCATGACACGAGTAGGGCGAATCGGCGGTGGCGCCAAGCACCAAGCCGGTAGAAGTGGAAGCGGCGGGCGGCGCAGCCTTCGGCAGCGCCAGCCGTGGGAGGAGGCGGCGGCGTGCCAGGAAGTCAGCCGAGGCCAGGAGGAGGCGCAAGGCGGCGCCCGGGGCTGGCGGCGGCCAAGAAGCGAAGGCGGAGAGGGAGAGCTAGGGTTAGAGGCGGTGAGAGAAGGAGTCGGCGAGAGAAGTGAGGAGTCGCGAGAGAGGAATGAGGAGAGAGAGTGAAAGAGAGAGGGAAGGGGTTAGATTAGGGTAGGATTAGAGGGGGCTTTAGCAGGGTTGAGTAGGATTAGCCAGGTAGGTTAGTTAGTTAATTAGTGATTAGGGTTAGTAGTTAAATGATTAGAAGGATTAAGTAAATAGGTAATTTGAGATTAGGGTTAGAATTAGTTGTGTGGTTTTTGAGTCTAGAGCGAGATCGGCGGTGTTGGCAATAGATTGAGTTTAACCCTAGGGCGATTTTTAGCGGGAGAGTGCTAAGCGGGTCGGTTCCAAAAGTTTTATTAAATTAAAATATTGGCTAACATAGGAGTTGTCTTAGCATTCTATCGTCTATTATTACTCAAACTCAACTAAATATTTATTTATATATTATTACGTGCTACCGCTTTGCTCTGAGAGGTGAACCGGTCTGAAGCGGGAGAAGGCGTCGAGAGATTAAGTCATCGTCGACCTTTCCAAAAATTCTAAAGGCAAGCGATCCTCTTGAACATCAATATAGCTAATTTAAATGTAAACCGTATATTGCTCTATCATATATGTCTTGCATCAAAACTATTTCTCAAAATCAAATTGGATTGAGATGATGAGAAAGATAAGAAAGATGAGAATGAGAATGAGAATGAGATGAGAATTACTATGTGGGTAAAGGGGCCTTGATAGAGAAAGAGATGATGATAATGATGATGATGATAAGGCGTGGGACCCTTTACCTACAGCTATAATATAAGGACTAACAAAACTCTTACTCGGTCGGATCTGTAAAATCGGTGCCAACCATTTCCCGTTTGGTGAGGCGAGAAAATGCTACTGTTTACGTAATTCGTTCTCCACAGCGGGAATGTTGGACACGGAGGATAGCGGTCCAAGGTGGAGTGTTGGGCTCGGAGGATAGCCGCCAACCAACATTGTTGGAACTTCGGTGGAGGGCTAGAGTGCTTTCGGGACACCGACGGAAAACAATGGGTGGAGACTTAATCACGTAACACGGAAGCGTCGTATTACGAACTTGAAGTCGCATCAAAGAAATCGATGGACCTAGCTCATAAAGAGTTCGAGGATAGCTATGGGTAAAGTGGCGCAAGCTGCTTGCGATGCTATACAAATCATGAATTCATGCCGGTCTCTGGATTGGAGTCTCGAGGAACCGCTAGGGTTTTTCTTCTTTCAGAGTGACTAGTAGTATTTTAATTAAAATTGCAACAATGTTTTAATGTTTATTTTGAGAATGAGATGATTTTAGAATTTGTGATAAAGACCGAGAGATCAGTCATGCGATTGCATTGTTTGCTATTAATGCTTCTTTGAGTATACATACTCAACCTTGTTAGTATCCTCCTTTGTTAGATCCTAGTCGTAGGGAGCTATCGGCGGGGCAAAGGACTTCGAGTGCCGTCTGTGCAGCGGGAGGAGAAGGCACCGTGGCGAGGACTGGCGAGATGGAAGCCATCTTTGACTCGTGGGGCAGTAGGAGGCGTAGTTGAGCGAACTCGAGGCGGAGCTCCTTTTGTATCGTGTAATAGCTTTAGTAGAACCCTAGTCTTATGTGGCTACTCTTGTAATAAAGATGTCTGATTTCTATTTTATTGTTACTGCTGCAACTCGATAAAATGGCTTGCTATTAAATCGGGCGGTGTTCTCTGGGCGGGCGAATAGTAATCCGTATGCCTAAGTGTGATTACCCACAGGGTAATGACACGGGCGTCACAGTGTATCGAGCAATAAGATCGAGACCACGCTAATAAAATAGAAACTGTAGCAATACCTTAAGTATGTCCTTCTTGCTTGCTATATTGCACTAAATATTTTATTAATCCTTGCCTTCATTTCAATTTCGATTCCAAACCGCCCTCTTTCAAAAATATATATTATGTTGAAAAGCTTACCTCTTCTTAAAGTGACATTCCTGCTAACGTAGAACCATCTTTAAGTTAGTTCTTCTTTCGAGAAAGTCGGGGAGCAGCGTTGTTGTCATAGGATCGGTGTGGTTGTCTTTTGTGAGTAGATGGTTAGATTCCAGCTCAACCTAGGATAGAAAATATAGGCTGTGGGTGCAGTACCATAAGGTTTAGAGCCTAGTGCCTGGACTAGAGGCATGGAGTAGAACTCTGGTATGGACATGCTTTTCCAAATTTTGGACAAGTCTGGACCATACTCTTTAGCTTCTTTACCTCTTCTTCTATATCGAGGTGTCTTGTCTCATACACTGTGATTTCGGGACGAGTGGTTCGTGGCACTCGGCGTGTAGCTCTGGCGTACCAGGCGAAATCTGGCGTACTCGGGAATGAACCACGGCGGTCCCAAATATGTTATTTGGGTGGACTCGAGCCGGATCTCGGCGTGCTGGCGCGTGGATCGAGGTAGCATAGGTTCGCACTCGAGGCAAGCTCAAGCGATCCCAAACACTGTGGATTTGGGCGGTCTTGAAGCAGGATCTCAGCGTGGTGAGCACGAAAGACTCAACTAGTATAGGATTTGGATCTTTTGCATCTCATTGTTTCTTGATTTTTATTTGATTACATGTGCATGTCATAATCCAACTCACCCGCGGTTAACCTTCTACCAAATAAGTGTATTACCTCCATTTCTACCCCAGCAGTTTATTAAGAAAAATGGAAGGCCAAGGAAGTCAAGATCGTGCATTAAAATTGAGACTGGGACTCCTGCCGCATGGACAGTCCACGCAGAATCCAGCAGTGAACCCCAATGAGTCGGCACCTAATCAACCTCCATCTACTACCATCCCGGGAACGGGCCGACCACCCACGAGCAAGCGATCCCTAGGCATAATGGTGATGTACTCATATTCTAGAGAACTCGAGAAAAGAAGCCCGGGAGAACCAAAACCGTTTCATGGAAGCCCTATTAACTCGAGTAGCACCTACCACCTCTCAACGGTCCAGTAGGGGTTAGTTTGGGTGATTTTCTCCAAACTCACCCTACCACTTTTGCTAAAGCTCTTGATCCCTTTGGGCCAGTGATTGGTTGGTGGAAATAGAGAAGAAGTTGGATCTGATGGGATGCTCGGATGTGGAGAAAGTGCGGTATCGTCACACGGTGGCCAGGACGGACTACTTGGTGGCTTAACTACAACCATAGCAGGTGTCGATGAGCAACCCATCACTTGGGGTGAATTCAAGATAAGCTTCACGAAACACATGTGCCTCGGGAAGAATGGAATTAAAGCGGAATTGAGCTCTAACCCAAGGCGGGAAAAGATGGTAGAATATTTGAGTCGGTTCAACGATCTTTCCGCTCGCTCGGTGATGTCGACACGGGAGAAGAAAATAGAAATTCTGGATGGAATGCATCCATATCTGAAAATGCTCCTATCCATCCACAAAATCACTTTGAATTCCAAGATCTAGTCAGCAGCCATAATTACGGAGAATGAATACTCCAACCTCACCCAGAAGAAGCGAAGGAAGAAGGCCAAAACCGATCACCATTTTTCATCTGCTCCTAGACGTCATTCCTTTGTGTCGCAGCAACCGCCACCAAGATATGGACCACCTCAGCAGCGACCCTTCAACCCACCTTTCCAGACCCCAGCAAACCAACAGCAACGAGTACCCCTAGCAATTAAATGTGGAAAGTGTAGAAACCACACGACAAAGTTATATGCGAAGGATACAGGTGCATGCTTCAATTGTGGACAGCTTGGGCATCGTAAAATTGATTGTCCCAATCCCCGGAGGACATTTGGAACCCCACCCCAACCAGCATTTAGGCCAAGACCACCTGCTCCAGCACCACCACAACTCACCTACATGAAGCAGATTGAAGCCAACCAACTCGTCACGAAGGAAGGCTGGAAAGGAGAACGGCACACTATCTTCCATGGCCGCCAAGCGGGTTGGAGAAGCATCGGGTGTAATAGCAGTGCGTTATTACTCCCATTCTCTTCGGGTATTATTCTTTTAAACGCTGAAGGAACCTACTCCTTTTATCTTCTGAATCACTAGTGAAGATTTTTGCAAATTCTGAATTTTTGGAAAAATCCCTGGGAGTGAACCCACTGATTGGAATAGTCATATGCTCTTCAAATAAGTATAGATGGCGTATTCCAGCAAGCTTCCACCAAAAAGTCAGTCAGGACCCAACCCTAATACCTCAATATTTGAACCTAAAGGGAACCATTTGAGGTGACCCTCACCTTTCTACGCACAAATCTCGACCCTTATCTGCAAGACGTTCAACTTTCAAAGGACCCCTGTGAAGACTCTGGCTACAGAAACCCGTCAGTTAAGGAACCCGAAGTTTTGACCAAAAGAAATACAGTGGAAGGATCACCCCGTCAGCAAAACTTCGTGGAAAAAGGAAGAAGCGCTACGTGAGCCTAGCCCAAAAACACCCGTCCGCAGTGATTGCAATTTCGGGGACGAAATTTTTCCAAGGGGGGGAGGATGTGACGACCCGCACCATTTACATATTTCTTAACATAAAACATTTCCATTTCATTGCATCAAAAGACTTTACAACATTCGTTTCTGAGCATTTACAATGTTTTGCGATAAATAACTAAAGCTCTAGTTCTTCTCTTCTTGCTGATCTGTAGTAGCCGTCTCTTAAATCGCTTTGGTTCTTTGAGAGCACGCGTAGAAACCACCTCGCGACCGTTTTCCTCGCTCGCAAGAAAACCGACAATTAGTTAATGTCGTAATTGAAAGTATTTACGTGGCGATAGTGTATAGAAGTTAAAGCGTAGAAAGTGGCGTCAGTTTCGAGAAGTGCGATGAAGTATCAGGAGTACCACGAGTAGTCGGTCCTTGGCAATCAAGATTCCCGGACCAGCCGGTCGATCGGCCCCTTGATCGCCGAGATATCGGACCACCCAAGATCCTTCGACATCTGTCACTTCTGTGGGTCTCATCATCCGGCGTTATCAGAACCAAACACCCACTATTTGCAATAGCCAAAGCCACAAAGGCAAAACCCTCATTTCATACCCCCGGTAACCACACCCTCAGCCAAGCTTCACCGGGTGCAGCAACCATTTCCCAAGCCTCTCTCATAGAGCAAGCCGGCGACCCTCAAAATATCAAACACGGGAGGCGGCACGAAGTCTGACGGCTCACAGCGAGCCCAAACCCGGTAAGCTTGACAAGGCGTGACAATACATCTCCCCTACCAAAGACCGCGATTGCGACCAACATTCAAGCACGGCCGGCAAAGCAGCTGACCACGACAAGCAAATGCACCTCCCCCAGCAATGCATTCCCCCTCAACAAAACAGCAAAACCAGCAATGCATCCCCCCTTCCAGAAGCCAACAGCAATACATTCCCCCAGCCATAACAAATGCATCTCCCCCAGTATAGCCAGCCAGCAAGCTCAAGTGCATTCCCCCCAGCAAAGCTAGCCCTGCATTCATCTCCCAATGACATAACCACGGCCGACAAAGCCGGCACCATATGCATTCCTCCCCAGAGCCATTCTCCTTCCCGGATACACAAAGCAAGCAAAGCATCACAAAAACGACAACACAACCACAAGCCAAGCCAACACAAGTCCTCCATTCCAATCCATTCCACAACCAGCGAGGAGGCAAGAAGGAGGTTGGTAGAAGGCAGCGGCGGCGAGGCGGAGGAGAGCGGCGGCGAAGAACCCCGCCCAACCCGACAACGCGCGGCGGCCAGCGAAGCGAAGGCCCCGAGGCGGCAGCGGCAACGATCGGCCAGCGCCGGCAACGAGCAGCGAGGCGCCGAGAGAAGAAGGAGAGCACGGCCAAAGCGGCCTTGCCATCCCTTCTCCCCAACCTAGATCCATCACAAGGTAAACCCTAGCACAAATCAATCGGCTTCAATCATCATCCATTCACATCACGGGTTCCAAATAGCATCAACATAGATTTCAATCCTCTCCATCTCGGAGCGATAGGGTAGGGTAGAGTAGGGTTAGGGAATAGTATTACCTAGGGTTCCGATGGGCCGGGCGGACCTTACAGGAGCCATGGCGTGAGAGAAGGCAGCCAAGCCCGGCCCGCGACACGGGAGTAGAGGCGAATCGGCGGCGCCAGCACCAAGCCGGCCGAGGTGGAGGCGGCGTGGCGGCGCAGCCTTGGCCGCGCCGTCGTAGGAGGAGGCGGGCCGTGGCGAGGAAGAATCGGCCGAGAGACAGGAGGAGCGCAGGGCGCGCCCGGGTGGCCCGGCGGCGGCGGCGAGAAGGCGAGAGAGGAGAGGAGAGCTAGGGTTAGGCGGTGAGAGGAAGGAGTCGGCGAGAGGGGGAAGTGAGGAGTCGTGAGAGGGAATGAGGAGAGAGAGTGAAAGAGAGAGAGGGAAGGGGTTAGATTAGGGTAGGATTAGAGGGGGCTTTAAGCGGGGTTGAGTAGGATTAGCCAGTAGGTTAGTTAGTTAATTAGTGATTAGGGTTAGTAGTTAAATGATTAGAAGGATTAAGTAAATAGGTAATTTGAGATTAGGGTTAGAATTAGTTGTGTGGTTTTGAGTCTAGAGCGAGATCGGCGGTGTTGGCAATAGATTGAGTTTAACCCTAGGGCGATTTTTAGCGGAGAGTGCTAAGCTGGGTCGGTTCAAAAGTTTTATTAAATTAAAATATTGGCTAACATAGGAGTTGTCTTAGCATTCTATCGTCTATTATTACTCAAACTCAACTAAATATTTATTTATATATTATTAGTGCTACTGCTTTGCTCTGAGGGGTGAACCGGTCTTAAGCGCAGGAGAAGGCGTCGAGAGATTAGTCATCGTCGACCTTTCCAAAAATTCTAAAGGCAAGCGATCCTCTTGAACATCAATATAGCTAATTTAAATGTAAACCGTATATTGCTCTATCATATATATCTTGCATCAAAACTATTTCTCAAAATCAAATTGGATTGAGATGATGAGAAAGATAAGAAAGATGAGAATGAGAATGAGAATGAGATGAGAATTACTATGTGGGTAAAGGGGCCTTGATAGAGAAAGAGATGATGATAATGATGATGATGATAAGGCGTGGGACCCTTTACCTACAGCTATAATATAAGGACTAACAAAACTCTTACTCGGTCGGATCTTAGTAAAATCGGTGCCAACCATTTCCCGTTTAGTGAGCGAGAAAATGCTACTGTTTACGTAATTCGTTCTCCTAGCAGGAATGTTGGACACGGAGGATAGCCGGTCCAAGGTGGAGTGTTGGGCTCGGAGGATAGCCGCCCCAACCAACATTGTTGGAACTTCGGTGGAGGGCCGAGTGCGCTCGGGACACCGACGGAAAACAATGGGTGGAGACTTAATCACGTAACACGGAAAGCGTCGTATTACGAACTTGAAGTCGCATCAAAGGAAATGCGATGGACCTAGCTCATAAAGAGTTCGGGATAGCTATGGGTAAAGTGGCGCAAGCTGCTGCGATGCTATACAAATCATGAATTCATGCCGATCTCTGGATTGGAGTCTCACGAGGAACCGCTAGAGTCTTTCTTCTTTCAGAGTGACTAGTAGTATTTTGAATTAAAATTGCAACTTAATGTTTTAATGTTTATTTTGAGAATGAGATGATTTTAGAATTTGTGATAAAGACCGGAGATCGGTCATGCGATGCATTGTTTGCTATTAATGCTTCTTTGAGTATACATACTCAACCTTGTTAGTATCCTCCTTTGTTAGATCCTAGTCGTGGGAGCTATCCGGCGGGAGCAAGAACTTGCAGTACCGATCTGTGCGGGAGGAGAAGGCACCGGCGAGGACTGGCGAGATGGAAGCCATCTTTGACTCGTGGGGCGAGTAGGAGGCGTAGTTGAGCGAGACTCGAGGCGGAGCTCCCTTTTGTATCTGTGTAATAGCTTTAGTAAGAACCCTAGTCTTATGTGGCTACTCTTGTAATAAAGATGTCTGATTTCTATTTTATTGTTACGCTGCGCAACTCGATAAAATGGCTTGCTATTACGTCGGGCGGTGTTCTCAGGCGGGCGAATAGTATCCGTATGCCTAAGTGTGATTACCCCTGGGGTAATGACACGGGGCGTCACAGTCCAGCTCTTGGAAATTGAGTTTTTAATGATTTTGGTTGTTTTGCTTTGGGGGTTTAGATTGGATTCAATACAAGTCTTCCGCTATGGTTGTATATTGATCTTCATATCTCTCATAACTATCGGAGTGAAAATCGTGTTGAATCCGATCTTGATGAAAAAGAGATCGTGCTCCTATTCACTCCCCCTCTAATCGTCGTTTCTATCTAACACAAAAACAAACTCATTGACCCACACCTACCGTATAAACAACACACAAATTAATTTGTGTTCTTCTCGACACTCCCCACTCCCCTCCCCCCCCCCCCAAAAAAAACATGTATGTTGACCAGGATTAAAATCTCTATGTATTACTTTGTCGTAAGAAAAGACCATACGTCTTCATGGTGCGTAACCTCTAAGGCTAACGACCTCATTGGTCGTAAGGATTCGGATGTTACGTAATAAATACCACAGTCGAGACAAGGTCTTGTACCTAGTTCTGACGATTAAGCGCTCGTAAAGCTATGAGCTAGTATCTGGATCTGAATCCAGGTATATCATTTACCGTGTGATGAATGGAACACATGTTGTATACTCCATATCACGCGACGTTACATAGTCCTAAGACAGAGTACCATACGATTGAATGTCTTCGATATTTAACCGCTGTGATTGATACTTTATCAATGACACCTCCTCCGATCGATCATAGCGCTTCACACAGCGTTTTCTCACGAAACAACTATCACCTCTTGAAAGCTATTTAAAGGCGAAGCATAGAAGGAGGAGAGGACCAAGACAACATACTCTAGTAGCACTATTGGCATTAGATTCATGCTTTGGATCTATCTCGGTGGCATAACAAGCATCATATTTAGTGTAACTAGGATATGTCCTTCGCTTTGATCGTAGGCGTAACTTCGTAATAATGAGTTCCGCGTGATAAAGAGCCACCTATTTCCTTCGGAGATACACACTATTTTTCTTTGTTTTTATATTTTTATAAGATCGTGATTCGATTATCGACACGTGTAATATATATGCTGTTTTTCCGATTGTGAATTAATGAGTTGGTAAGAGATTGAAACTACACTGAAAGAAAGAAAAAAAAACTTGAAAGCAAGCTGTAAAGCTAGCTTCCTTGACATGGCACTGTATTCTGGGAGCACCCAACAGGGGAATGGAAATTTAGTACCGAGCATCACTTCAGGTGCAGGATATTCAGAATAAATTCTTCTTAATTCGGAGAGGTAATTGTTTCATGCTTTTTTTTCATCTCTATCCGGTCGATCCGTGGTCCACTAAATCTAGAAAGCGGAAAGCGCAGCTTGGAAGAAGAGTAATATTCATCTCTATCCGGTCGATCCGTGGTCCAAGCAAGATTCCTCCCTCGCCTCCGTTACAAGCACGTCCTGAACCATTATCGTTATATTTGCGATTAATTAGTCACCCATTCCATCGATCAGCTGCATGGAAATTCAGTATAAATTCTTCTTAATTAGGAGAGGTAATTGTTTCATGCTTTTTTTCCCTCAATAGGAATAAATTCCTCTCAAGTTCTTACCAAAAATGAATTCCTCTAAAAAAAAACTCCGAAGGCATCGTTCGTCTGCAAAAACAAAGGTAGTCGTATCGTAGCCCATAGTTTTGGGCCAAGGCATTTTTCCCCCTAGCCTCCCATACTTTAGGCTTGTTTTGCTTCTTCCTTTTAATCAGAGATTTACCAGATGATGCTGAAATACTGACCGACGACAGTAACTTGATAACATTCCTCTGAAAAAAAGGGTAAAGTAAATAAATGGTAACAATTTCACGTTTAGGTTTTTACCTGGTCAACTCGTTGTCCAAAATTAACTTGAATTAATTCTACTAACTTGCAGTTTGGTACTGACTACTGAAAAACCAAACAGGAGGCCAATCAACATGTGCACGGTCAAGTTCTAGGCATGTGCTCCAAATCCATATGATGTAGCTCTAAATCATAATAAGCTACAAATACCATAACGATTCTGAATGAATCCTTAGTTGAGATAGGAGAAAATGTATCATTATAGTCAATCCCTCACTTTGTGAGAAGCCTTTTCTACTGAGTCTTGCTTTGCACCTTCGATATTTCCTTTAGATTCATACTTTGTTTTGTAGACCCATTTACAACCTACTGTTTTAGCTCTGTCAGGAATTTCTACTAAGTCCCAAACATCATTAGTGCTCATAGACTTTAGCTCATCCTTCATGGCATCAAGCCATTTAGGAGAATATTCACTCATCATGGCCTCCTTATAAGAGGTGGGATCATCTACCTTCCTATATCATTAATATTAGCATTTATATAAACAACATAATCATTTGGAATGGCGGATCTTACGTCATTGTGATCTTCTAATAGGTTCAGCAACTATTGCAGGAGGCTGCTGAGGCGCAGGAGACCGCTGAGGCTCATCCTTAGGTATGACATTAGGAGTTTCAGAGACCTCAACAGTGGGTGCAACAATAATATTTTGTACTGGTGGTGCAACCACACGAAGCGAAGAATAAAAGTCTCTGAGGATAAGCGGTGAAGGCGTAAACCCAGTTCTCTTCAAGATATATTTTTCTAGGCTCCGCTCCTCGTCATTCTCTAAGAGCATAGCGTGTCTTGTTTTACAAACTTAGTTATCTTATCGGACGATAAAAGCCGTCTGGTTTTGATCTTTGATGTACCTAATAAAATGAAAACTTCTTGTTTTAGATCTAATTTTCCAATATGTGGATTAAATATCTTAGCTTCAGCACGACAACCCCACACTCTTAGATATTTCAAACTTGGTTTTCTAATAAGGTGTCTTAGGTACTGATTTACTGCGAACCCGATTAAGAATATGTGCGGTTGTCTTTAGTGCTTCCATCCACAAACCAGTTGGTAAACTAGAATAGCTAAGCATGCTCTGTACCATATCCATAAGTGTATGGTTACGTCTCTCAGCTACCCCATTCTGCTGAGGTTCACATGGTGTAGAATATTAGGCAACAACGCCATTTTCCTCAAGGAACTTAGCGAAAGGGCTAGGAATTTGGCCATAAGGGGTATGTCTCCCATAATATTCTCCCCCATGGTCCGATCTTACCACTTTAATTCTTAGGTTGTGTTGATTTTCAACTTTGCCTTAAATATCTTAAATTTTCAAGCTGTCTTAGTGGCGGAAGGGTTGGGGTGACTATGTGCGTCTTCTGCGATGTGATTATGCGATTAGGCATGAGTACGCCAAATTCATTACCTTGGTGTTGAACTACTTCTTGTAAAATTAGCAACTTTAGCATATATTTAAATATAATTCCTCGTCATTTTGTTAATGTTATTCACTAATTAAATATGATAGCGCAAATCAAATTTTGATTTCAAACTAATGGCGGCCGTAACACGTGTGGCGGAAGATCTGAAGATATTATCGGTTAGGGAATAGTAACAATATCACACCTCTGGTGACATGCGCATGAGCGAATACAACATACCACACGCTGCGTACACACACCAACAACTAGCGCCTTGCGCATGCACTCCCTAAGAGTCGGGCCAAATGACAGGGCGCTTGCGACTCGGCCCAACTAGACATTTTCAAAGGTTGCTAGCTCCATTTGGTGATTATTTTTGGTACCCAAGATTGAGCAATTTGCTTGGATAACTTCACATGCAAACACAATAATGGCGGCCCGGCGCGATCACGACCACGGGATCGCGCGACCACGCGATCGGTTGTTGGCGGGTGTGGTAGCGCCGCTCGGCTTCTCCATCGTCTCCACGAGGTAGTTGCGCCCGGGGTCCTTGGATCGATGGCGGCGCCCTGCGAAGATTCTTGAAGCCCTCGGCGTCCTTGTCACTACCAGCGGTGCGATGATCTTCTTCTTCGCGAGGAGGCGCGGCGTCCTTCTCGTCTGCGGCGACTGCGACATGAAGAAGCGATGGCCGTGGCGTGGCTCCCGGGCTGCGGTTGTCTTTGCTCAGCGCCATCGAGTTCGCGAGATCCTCCGTGTTGTTGTCCACGTCGGGTAAGGGACCCGCGGCGTCCGGCCCTTGAGCTCCACGTCCGGCCACGAACCGCCCGGTGGCCGTCGAGACCGCTTCTTGAACTTCACGCCGCGATGTCGTCTTGCTGGCCAAGCGCCCGGTGATGGCGGTGGGGCCACTGTTACTGCACTGCGGCAAGTTCCGTCGCCCGATGGTGCATGTGCGACAAGTGAACAAGGTGGGCGGTGGCGGTGGCTCTAGTTGGCTGAAGTGCATGTGCGACAAGTGAACAAGGTGGCGGGGCCGTGGGCTTGCGGGGCGACTAACCGAGTAGCCTTGCTCTTCTAGCGGCCGGCGGATCGCGGCCCTTCGCCGCGTCGACAACCGCGGTGCCGCGGCGACTCTGTGGAAAAGCTCGTCGATCTTCTCGAGGGCGAAGAAGCGGTATCGATTCTCGAGGAGGTGAGGCGGCGTCGCGCACCATCGCGATGTAGTCAGCGCCCTCTGCTCGGCTCGGCCCGTGCCACCGCCGTTTGGGATCTGCTCGGCGTCGGCGATCCGTTCGCGGCGGCTCATTGTTTTCACCGGCAGCAGGGGCGAAGTAGTGGAGTATGTAGCACCGTCGGCGGCGGCATTTGCGCGAACTCCTCCTGGTCATCCTCTTGGTGGAGTTGGCGTAGCACCTTGCGTCGTCCGAGGCTGCCGATCTCCGTCGGCGGCGCCTCGACTCGTGGCTCTATCCTCTTCCATTTTCGGAGGAGGCGCGGAGGACCGCCCATTCGCGTGCTCCTCGATTACAGCGAATCGCGGTGGTAAGGGCGATGAGCCTGAGTGCGGTTCGTACTCGGATGGATCGGCGAGCGGGTTGGCAAGTTGACCACGGAAATTAGGCATTCGCGATGGCGTGTCCCGAAGTTCCGTGTCGCTCGGCGAATCCACGGCCGCAGTTCGTGCACCAATTCTGTGCGTGTAACCGATGTCAATTGCGAATGTTGGCACGCAATTTGTCAATTTGTCAATTGCGAATCGTCTCAAGTTTTGCGGTAGATATTTATGTTAGTGATCCAGCGCAAAAAACCGCTTAGAAAGATTTAATGCTTCCGTATGCAACTCGATTTTTATTGCTTCTATCTTCTTATTTCTTAACTCCACTTCATTGCTCCTTGACACGTTACATAGCTTGCTCCATTGCCCTTTATAAAGGCTCAATTAACATACTAGTATTCAGACTCGGCTAAACATGAAGCCGGCTTGGACACTATCCTGCTTCTACTCGGACACTGCAAGTAGAAAGGAAATAGACTCAACACATCTAAATTTTAGAAACAAGATTAATTCTAACAATTTAGACATGTATGCATTAACGCATATGATCAACGAATCTTACTTTAAAGCAACAAGCAAAGTAGTCCACGCTTTAAAGCAACAAGCAACGAATCTTACTTTAAAGCAACGGCGGAGCTTGAGGCCATGCCCGTCCATCCGAGTGAGACAACCGCAGGGAGACAAAAGGGTGTAATGGTGGCCTACAGCGACGGGATAGGATGGGCGTGGAGGCAGCGAGTGTGCAAGGATGGTAATCCTCAGTCAAAAAGGGTCGATTTGTTCGAGGCGACATCGGTCACGCGGACACGGCACTTACTCGCATGACGATAGGCACACGTGGACGGCGGTGAGCTGACGTAGACGACGATGGCTGCGACATGGGCCCTAGGTCCACCAGTCAACGACGTGACGAGTCGAGGATGACGGACGAAGCGGCTCTCCCGTTGGCACGTGTGCAGGCAAGGTGGCGAAAGGGCGGGCGCGAGGTGGAAAACAACGGCTGTCGAGCAAGCCCGCGTATCAGCGACTCCAAAGGAGATGCGGGGTAGAAAGTATAATCGGTGAAATACGCCTTCGCTTGGGAGAGACGGAAAGGATAAGACGGCTGTGGAGGGGCGGTGTTGGGCTGAAACAGTAATAGACCGGGCCAGCCTGGAAACGATAGGCGGTCGGTTTTAATTTTTTAAATCGTTTCACATTAATTTAATTCCAGAAATCACATTTGAGCTCATAAAATTACGAAACATGGCTAAACAATTTTAAATTTTTTTGGAGTAGCTCTTTAGATTATTTAGAACCATAATAAACCATTTCCATGTTTTTTCATAAAGTTTAATTAATTACGAAAATTCATTTCCAGTAGCTGAAAAAAAGGAAAAAGCTTTAGCTAAAGCAGAAAAATTAGGAAAAGCACAAAAATAAAGAAATAAGATTTTTGGACATAAATATATAATAGTTTTGGGATTTTGGGATGTTACAGTGCTCCAATTTGTTTTAAATTATAAATCAAATTTATTTTGTAGGAAATTGGCGTTTCTCATATATTGGAATATTAGTGTTCGCTTCACAAACAATTTTTTCCTAAAATAACTACCTTTTAACATTTTAAATTTATAACTTTGACTAAATCAGTTATCAAGATTCAAAAGCCGTATTTGAAATAAATAAATTGCATACTTACTCTAAGATGAATAACAAAACGCTCTCTTTTACCACCTTTTCCCTTCTCACTCTGTCTCAATATTTTTACTGTCAATCCGACAGTCTCTGAAATGTCTAGTTTTAACATCTTTTGTGTAGCCTATCTAATCCCTCCTATCACAAAAAAAGCACATTTTTAGAATGGCAGACACAATTGCTTATGTTGTCACCTTAAAGCTCACAACCCAATCAAATCCAAATGGTGGTGTTTTGCACAATAGCACAGTCTCTACGGAAAACTTTTGACCATCGGTTTGCATCGTAATATATATATATGTAATACTTATAAAAAAAATATATTACTATGAAAACATTTTTGAGATGAATGTATTCTTCATTTTCATATGGGAAATCTAATTGTTCACAAAGATATTGTTGGTGAAAGTTAAAATAGTATGACACTTCGCAATTATAAGATGACACTTCGCAATTATAAGATGACACTTAATTATGGCAACTGATTCTAAGATGACAACTATGGCTGAAGGGTATATATGCTAGTTTTTTCCCTTCTGCCTTGTAATCTCTGAAGACGAAATAAGTGTCTTGCCCAAATGCAAGTTCGTGTGCATGCTTGTAATCTCAAATGTCCTACAGACTCCTGTTGCCAAAGCATGAGCCAAATTCACAATATCCTCCGCAACGTTTCCCAGGCACTATGTATCACATACGTATGTATATACATATACAAATGGGAAAACTGAATGCGTACGTACCTTGCATCTCCATTAGTCTCTCGAGATCGATGGCTCGTTTCCTTGTGCTCTTCTCTCCCGTTTCCTTCATGTTCATTGTCTCCAATGCAACAAACCTTATATAGAGAGAGAGAGACACACACAGAGCCACTGCAACTTGCATTTTCAATCTTTTTTGATAGGGAGCGCGAATTGCAAAAGAAAATAAAAAGCTAATAGTAGTGGATAACTAACTGCGTTTCGCTCAACCAAAAGTTTCATCACTACCTCCGTGTCTGGACCTGCCCGTACTAATCTGGACCCCAGCTAGTGTGTGTCAATTGCGCTTGTCCCATGATGATCAGAACCTAGTGCACGTGGATACAGTCTAAAAACATCAAAATCTGTAGCGGATGCGCTCCTTTACCTGCAACATGTGATAACTTATTGTCGTGAAGCTATTGGGACTCAAAAGGATATAGTACGACGGCGTTGTTACAACAAGATTGTTCAAATAACTCACCTCAACACTTCCCCGCTAGTGGACTCTACCCTCGTGGAATAATCTCAGCCATAAGGAGCTCACCTAACCTTACGTGAAAAGTTTTACCACACCCGATCCTATCTACTATATCGTGTTGCGGGTTTCATGTTGAAACTTAGAAAATTACTTAACCAGGTCTTTCCCACGGGGACTTGTGGATGCGTGAAACGACCCTTGTGTTTGGTCCTTAGTCGACCCGGACAAGATTGTCTTAATAAATTACCCAGCACTACTACAAAATGGATATTCCCCCACGGTTGAAAACCGTCATCAAAATATAAAAAACCGTCAGGTTTAATTTTTTTTTTTTTGACGAGTAACCGTCAGGCAAATCCCCTCAGGTCTAAGTGGTTGGGAAAATTCAATTTGTCTAATTGCACCACCTCACCCTGATGGTTAGAAAAACAATTTGTCTGTTTGGATCTCCCTCTCCACCTTCCGCGATCCCTCTTAAGTAGTTGATGAAGCGTCGGCAGTTATCCTTGGGAGAGACGCCGGTTGGGAAGTGACGCGTGCAGTGAAGAGATGTATCGATTGACAATGTGTCAGCGGCTATGCGATTATATGTTTACGAGACATATAACCGTTGTCCAGTGTATGTAACGTCGCATGGTATGGAACATATAGCATGTGTTCCATTCATCACACGGGAAAGGATATACACAGGCGGACCCGGTGTCGTTCATATTCTCATGAAGCGGTGGTAGTCGGGAGTTAGGCGTGAGCCTTGTCCAGCCAAGGCTTTTATTATGTAACCCACGGAATCCTTACGACCAATGGGGTCGTAGGTCTTAGAGTTACAACCACGAAGCGTATGGCCTTCTCTATGTATTAAAATAATACATAAAGGTTTTAATCGTCGTCGGTGGCCCCGAACTTTAAATGAATTTGGTCATGTGGACACATCCTCCAGATGAAGTCATATCGGGCGGACCCTCATTAAATGTCATGACACTCGAGGCGGTGCGTATTCATTTTTAAAGTTAAGGCGCCTTGGGAATCGAAAAAGTTTTTTGTCCATCAGTCAAAAAAGTTTTTGTCCGTTGGACTTCTCCCGGAAGTGGTTCCAGTAGTGCGACTATAAAAACCCCTTTGCACTGGTGTTAGGGTTTTTCACGCCTTCCTTTTCATCTTAGAAAGATCATCATGAGACCACCTTTGATTCTTCACTCGTAAGAAATCGTCATGTCGGATCTCATCACCAAGCCCAGTCGATCTCGACTGGCGAGAAGAGGTTAGAGAGTTTGGAGAAAATTGGATTGCTTCAGATAGAAGTCTGATTTCCTGGAGATCAGCTCTCGGAGAGCATGCTCCCAGTGGCGAGGATGGAGAAATTCTGGTTTTCCTTGCGTATATCGAATGCGGGTTCAGGCTTCCTGTTCACTCCTTCTCCCAAGTTCTAGAGTATTATGGAGTAGAATTGATCAACCTGGCCCCCAACGCTGTAGCCAACCTCAGCATCTTTGTCTACCTCTGCGAAGCGTACTTGGAATTCGGCAACTCTGGATCTTTTCAAGTACTACTACGAGAATGGCGAATCACGAAGAAGGCGGCCAGTACACACGGAGAGTGTACCTTACGTCTCCATGACGGGAAGGCCGATGAATACATTCCCATGTATTCAAAGTCTTCGTGGTCGTCATGGAAGAAGAGTTAGTTTTACATGAAGATCACGCAGCAAGATGGCCTTTACTATAGCGGTAAGAAGGCTGTCGAAATCCCAGCATGGTGTTCTTCCTCCACGAAGGAGGAAGATAGGGAGATGGGTTGAGGCCATCCATCTCCAAAGTGTCGGGGTTTAACCTCGGCATGTGGTGAGGACTTTTCCATGCGTGAATCGGTCCCTTGAAGGCGGGGTTTACTCAATGCTCGGTACATTTGTCGTGATGATCGACCGGGGACTCGAGAGCGGTAAGTTATGATGAATCCCGACCGGTTGCTTTAATTGATTACTCTTGTAACCCTAAAATCTCGTTGATATTTAACATTACGTCTCTGATGAGATCAAGAGTCGGGTCAAAATGATATGTGCTAGAGAGCCCGGTGACAAGGTGACTTCCCTCGATCTTAGCGATTACTACATGGAAGAAAAGTAGAGACATCGGGTGAGTATATCAATGAACTTTCATCTTTTTGATATTTTCCGGTCGGTTTTAACCTAAGATCCTCTTTGAAATGTAGTCGGTCGGGCTTAGGATTGACGAGGCCACTAATACATGTGTGCGATTGATGATCAGACCGATCTTACAATCACTAGAGATAGTGATCGCGTAGAGGTAGGTAGCAGGAGAAATATTTTGTTTAGATGAAGTATGCTCATCACACGACTAACTTTGCTTGTTTAATCGGCGATGTCGTTGAGTCCTATGCACACGGTGCTCATGAAGCAACTGCTTTGGAGACCAGCGAATCAACACTTTCTGACCCAGAGATCAGGGAGATCATTCTCGACCAGTTTGTCGAGAACATTACTTCCGATCCTTTGTTGGGAAGTGTAGAGGGTGCAATCAGCCCTACTAGTTCTGAACTGGTGAAAGTAATTGAAAAGAAAATAAAAGCAAGTGCTACGGACTTCAAGCCGGCGCGCTTTAAAATCGAGAACCAAGAAAACCGGTATGTATGAATAACCGCATCTGTTTAACTCTTTAGTAATCTCGAATTACGAGCTTCATTTCTTTTGTGCGAGATCTGCTGGAGTTTGGTCATTACAGGCAGGCCATTCAAAAGATCGGTGATCGAGGCACCTCAGACCAAGGCTTTCCTCAAGTAAGAAACCTTGAGGAGGAAGAGGTTAGGAGGGCCCCCAAGCTGCTTCAATCAGGAACTGCTGCGAGATCTGTGGTGATTGTTACCCCAACAAGGGAGGTAGGAATCTCTGCGGATCCTCAACAGTTCGATTTACGAAGAAACCATTCCACGACTAACAAGTTTCCTTTCCTCCTTGATTTATCGAGGATAAGTAGCTTGATGAAGCTTGGGGAGAGTATCGGATCATCTTGCAAAGGCGGATACTGATAAAAAATTTACCGATTACAATGATGTGGCAATACGTGTAAGTGTCTTCAACCATTCTTATAGTTCTCCTTGAAGTTTATACGAGACTTAAATAAGAAATACTATCTATGTAGTATATGGTCAAAAATTTTGCTGCGATCGGAGGGCTGACCGAGCGAATTAAGAATCTGGAGCAAAAGCACTCCGAATTAGAAAGTAAGAGCTTTCCTTCCTAATTTGTCTTCTTCAAGACTTTGCTCTTTTCTTTCAATTATTCTCCCTTATCAAATTTGATATAAACGGAGAAAATAAAAGAATAAGCTATGGCTGAAAAAGCCAAAAGAATAAAGTTTGAGGAAGAGAATCAAGCTAAGAACCGGTCGATCGAACACTTGACGACCAGAAATAAAGAAGTTTTAAAAAATTCCAAGAAGAAGATCGAAGGTAATTGGTCGTAAACATGACACAATATCTTCTTCTAATTCTTCTTGCCTAATACTTGTTTTGCTTATCTGAGAACAAAATCAAGCATTGACGAGCTCAAAAGCTTTGGAATTTGAGCGAGACAAAGGGGCGTGATTATGCTTAACCTTGATGGAAAGATTACTACTCTTAATAAGATGATCTTTGATATGGGATCAAGATCAAGTCTGCCCTCTTTGAGAGATCCAATGGAGAAGGTAGATTACCTTGGCCATCTTTTGGAAGAGCTCAAGTGCTTGCTCAAGACTACCAGAGTAAACTATGCCCGATCCGTAAAAGAATCTATTGCTAGTGGAGTCGGTCTTGCTTTGGCAAAGCGAAAGCATCAAACCCTTCTACCAACCTTCAAGTTGTTGAAGAGGATTTCAAGCTTGCACGAGGAGGCGTAGAGCTTCTCAAGGAAATAAAGCCTCTTGGAGACAAGGTTGCAGAAGAAATGGAGGTCGGATCTCCGTCAAGCAGTGAATAGATGGGCGATCTTTAGTACTCAAAATGTGAGATGTAAAAATTCATACAAAATGTAAAAACTTTACCTTTCTCTTATCAATGAAATCTTTTGTTCATTCAGCCGACTTATGGAATTCATATATTACCTAGCCCCCGACTATTTTATAGTAGAAGATCTTTACTATATAAGTAGTAGGCCAAGAATCTGAACTTAAGTCTCAACCATTGTTTGAAAGTATATACTGATTGTTGAAAAAACTGATCGTGATAATACTAGGAAACCTTTTTGGTCGAAACCAGTGTTAGGTTTCGACTAGTTGTAAATCTGTTTCTTCGTAATCAAAGTACTTACTAAAACAATATATGGTCGGAAGAAAAAGGATTTTCTTGTGAGAGAAAATTACATACATAGACAAATGAAACAAGCGAGAAGTGGTTTTATTTCTATGCGAGTGCTCAATCTTTGGTCGGAATGAACTTGCTAAGCAATGAAGATATACATTGTATTTACATGTCGTGTTCATGTTCTAGTCCGGTGGCGGCGAGATCGTAAGAAAAGGATCGTCGTAAGAAAAGGACCGTCGCAATACGTGTGCAGAACCACGTGCAAAAAAAGGAGAGACTTCGACTAGGAGGTTTTCCGTGTCTCAACCAGTAGCCAAACAATAATAGAACAGAATTTTGAAAGAAAAAAAAATAAATCCCATAATCTTAAGCATATGAACATGATTGACGAAATTAGGCACCGTCATATAAATAACATCACTTGCTTCTTTGAATTTAAGGAATTTAATTATCCTTTATTAATTTTAATGGAAATGAAATGAAATAAAAACTAAACGAAAAACTTACGCGGTTGGTCAATATTCCAAGAGTTAGACAAAACCTGCTTGCGTCGGACATGGCTAATCGTCTTGAACACAGTTCGGTGACATCGACCACAATATAAGGACCTTCCAGCAGGAGAAAGTTTGTTGCGATTTGCTTGGCTCGAATTTTACGAGAACCAAATCACCTCTGACTAAGGCTGCGGTTTGCACCTTACGGTATGGTACCTTCGCATGGCTTATTGATAGATTGCGAGCGTATTAATGCTTGGTTTCATCATTCCTCAAGGAAATTGATATCGTCAGTCGTCGTTCTTCGGATCATTTATGTCAAAACAATCGGTCACGAGCATAACCAATTTTTAGTTATGGAGGAAGCATGGCTTGACCCAATAGACTAAAAGAATGGTGTTCATGAGTCGCATATTGATCGTCGTCGAACGACACATAAAATAGAAGGAAGTTCTTGAACCTAAGCTCGACCGTTTTCTTAAGCGATCGAATACTCGGCGTTTTACCCCGCATTATGATACCATTGCACGCTCAAGCTGCTCCGTTGCTGCGGATGAGCAAGCGAAGAAAATGGACTTTGATCCCAAGTTCGTCATAGAATTCACGAAATTACGCTTGAGAACTAGGTACCATTATGCGTGATTATCTGTTGGGTACACCAAATCGTGTGATCACATTTTTGTGAGAAACCTCTTAGTGGCCTTAGTCGTTGTTTTAACAATGGCTCGTCTTCAATTCACTTTGTAAGCGTGCCAATCATGGCGAAAAGGAATTCAAAGCCCCGGTGCTCACAGGAAAGGTCCCGAATGTCTAGTCCCTAGGTTGCAAATGACCAAGAAGAGGAATTGTTTGCGAGCTTGTGCTTGGTGATGTACTTGTCGGCTAAAAAGCGACATTATGCGCGCCGTCACGAACTCTTTTGCATCATGAAGGGCAGTTGGCCAATAGTATCCTTGCATGAAGGCTTTACCGACCAATGTTATGTAGGAATGATGTGCTCCACAGACTCCTCCATGAATTTGGTCGTGATTTAATGCCATCCAGTGAGATGTGCATCCATCAACACTCCATGAGATCCTCGTTTATACAAAGTACGTTCGATTAGAGTGTATGATTTGGCTTTTAGTGCCATCTGGCGACCTCTACATCATCTTCTGGAATTAGGTCATGCTGAAGATAATTGTAGATCGATGTCATCCAATCTCTACCCAGATCATCACCGATCTGTGGAGCATCTATGCTATCAGAATCAATTGGATTGACCTGATGTGAATCATTGATGTTCTCGGAAGGCTCGATCACCGAGGGTGAATCGAGTTGCTCCAGAAAAACTCCCGGTGGGACGGTTGACCTAGTGGAGGCCATCCGTGCCAACTGATCTGCTAGAAAGTTTTCCTTTCTAGGAATATGTTGGATCTGAAAACCGAAGAAGTGCTTTTTGAGTTTCCGTACTTCCGCAAGATAAGATGACATCTTGGTAGTTGAGCACTGATACTCTTTCCCTACTTGATTCGCTACTAGTTGAGAATCACCTTTCACTAGTAATTTGCGAATCCCGAGCAAATAAGCTGCTCAAAGTCCTGCCAATAAACCTTCATACTCCGCTACATTGTTAGTAGCGGGAAAGTTGAACTGGATGGCGTACTTAATGTGCTCACCAGTAGGGGATATCAAGACGACTCCAGCCCCGATCCTTTAAGCATTAATGAACCGTCGAAGTACATTGTCCACTCGTCGTGGTGTTTATACTCGAGTTCCTGCTTAGGTTCTGGGTCTTCCCTTTGGTAATGAATTCTGCTATTGCCTGAGACTTTATGGCTGCACGCGAGATGAAATGGAGGTCGAACGTTCCTAGTTCAACTGCCCATTTTGCTATTCGTCCTGATGATTCCCTATTTCCAAGGACTTGACCTAAGGGATATCCGGTAGGTACGGCCACTTTGTGGGCCTGAAAGTAATGCCTTAGTTTCCTTGAAGCAACTTTTGTACCAGTGGATACCTTTCTTTTGGTCTATGTAAGACTTTGCTCACGTAATACACAGGTCGTTGAATGTTTTCACGTTCTACGACCAGTACTCCTCTGACAGCCTGTGGCGTTGCAGCCGCGTAAATCAGCAATGTTTCCTCCGGTCTTGGAGAAACTAAGACCGGGGCGCTTGCAAGGTACTCCTTGAGCTTTTCAAAGGCATCGTTAGCTTCTTTCGTCCACTCAAAACTTCCATGCTTCCGAAGAAGTTTAAAGAAAGGTAATCCCTTTTCACCTAACACAGCTCAAAGCGACTTAGCGCGCCATCTGCCCGATTAGTTTTGGACCTCTTTCTTTGTGGTCAGAGGGAGCATCTGGTTGATGGCCGATATCTTCGCCGAATTTGCTTCGATGCCTCTAGCCGAAACTAGGAAACCGAGAAGTTTTCCAGCGGAAACCCCGAACACACATTTCTCCGGATTCAACTTGAGGTTATGTCTTCTCAAGTTATTGAAAGTTTCTTGTAGGTCAAGAATATGATCGCCAGCGTTAAAGCTTTTTACAACCAAATCATCCACATAGGCCTCTAAATTTTGACCTACCTGTGGGCTGAAGGTTCTCTGCATTAACCTTTGCAAAGTCGCACCCGCATTTTTGAGTCCGAAATGCATCTTAACATAGCAGTAGGTGCCATACGGTGTGATGAAGTAAGTTTTCTCTTCATCTTCTTTACTCATATTAATCTGGTGATACCCTGAATATGCATCTAAAAAACTTAATAACTCACACCCGGAGGTGGAGTCTACAAGCTGATCAATGTGGGGAAGGGAAAAATCATCCTTCGGACATGCTTTATTAATATCAATGAAGTCTATACACATTCGCTATTTCCCATTATTTTTCCTAACCGTTACAGGGTTAGCGAGCTATTGAGGTGATGGACTTCATGAATAAATTCATCTTTGAGAGCTTGTCAATCTCATTGGATTGCTTCCTTCCGTCGGTAGCGACCGGTTTTTGTCGGTTTGGAGAGCTAGCACGTGCTCGATCACCTCCACAGGGACTCGGGCATGTCGGACACCTGCCAGGTGAATCCACTTCACCAGAGCCTTCTCTGGAATCTTCCCGGTGTCGACCAAGACTTTAATCTTAGCCGCATCCATCTCCGATTCTTCCCACTCGGAAACTTTCTTGGCCATTTCTCTCGAAACAAGAAATTTTTGATTGGGTTGGCGAGAGAAGATGAAACCTAGTCGAAGCGGAGAAGGCGAAAAGAACAATGTGGCGATTTGGGAAAAGGTAAAACTGCGGGTCTAACTCCGGTGAGTTTTATAACCGCCACGATTGCCACCGCTTGAAAGCGTCTCATCGGCAGTGCATGGCGATCGGTTGCAATTCCTAGATGGTGCATTCGAGAAAATTAGGTGCGTATTGTCACCCCAAGCAAAATTACTTTCTTGACCAAGTCTTTACGGTGAAGGAAGTATCAATCGGAAGGGTTTTTCTCCGATCGCCTACTACGACCACTTCACGATCGTGGGGTTTTTCGACTTTTGATAGTAGTAAGCAATCTTCAAGATTGCAACCGCTTGAAAGCGTCTCATCGGCCAGTGCGTGAAGTCGGTTGCAATTCCTAGATAGTCTGCATTAGAAAATTAGGTGCGTATTGTCACCCCAAGCAAAATTACTTTCTTGACCAAGTCTTTACGGTGAAGGAAGTATCAATCGGAAGGGTTTTTCTCCGATCGCCTACTACGACCACTTCACGATCGTGGGGGTTTCTGACTTTTGATAGTCGTAAGCAACCTTCGACCAGCGAATTCTGGTCAAAGTAGCACTCAAATGTCGAAGAGTTTTCCTTGACCATTATTCTGTGACATTTTCATAGTCGTAAGACCATTTGCAAATCCTTCACCAAGTAAGTTACTTTCACTTGGTGGGGGCTAGATGGCGAGGATCGATAATCCTCATTTTATCTTTTATCTATAATTCTTATTATGGGTAAATATGACGTCACATAGTCCCCAGAAGTACCCCTTATATTTTATAAGGGAGAGTCCTACCAAGTGATTATAAGTTCTCCTACAATCATCCCCATAGTCGTAAGTCTTGCTACGACTATATTATGGTCGTAAGTCCTTCTCGACCACTACGAAGTCGTAAGTCCTTCTCGACCATTACCCGATCGTAAGTCCTCCTCGACTATTGTCGATCGTAAGTTACGCTCGACTGTACCCGATCGTAAGTCCTTCTACGGTTGGTACCCGATCGTTAGTCACCTTACACGACCAAGTCAACCACGACTACCTTAATCAATAAAACCTACAAGCGAGTGGGTCCAATTGATTAAGGAATTCAGACAGTTTACATGCCTTTGTTATTACGCATAGTAATAGTGCTTAAATACTATTACCTCGAAGATAAGCGCTAAGCGGCGTGAAGGAGCACGCCCGGTAATCACTTGCCATTATGTGCCCATTCTTGGCTTAATTAGGTGCCTCTTGGCGGGGAAAAGCGGCTACTCCTTCACGACTATATAAAGGTATCAATAAGAAGGACAAAGAGGAGGGCGAAACACAAATCCAATCAAGGACAATCAAGGAGAAAGACAAGTACTGTTCTTTGTAATAGTCTTAGTTTCTTACTTGATTGTCGAGAATACAGTCAATACCACACACACGGGAGTAGGGTTGTTATTCTCCGGAGAAGGCTGAACACGTATAAAAATCTGTGTCAATCGCTCTGCGTGATTTCATCTCTAGGAGACCCCCCGAATCAAACAATCTTTACGTAAGATCGGTTCTAAAACACCGACAAAGCCTGAATCACAGAAGATTCTGCAATCTCCGGTATGGAGTTACGAACCTGGCTAAACCTTTTGATATATTGATGAAGCGTTTCCTTCGGATTTTGCCGGATACGATATAGATCATCTTCCTTTCCGGGGCGGTCGTACGTACCCTGAAAATTCACGATCAAAAGATCGCAAAGTTGTTCCCAAATGTAGATTGATCCGACTGGCTGGTTAAGCAACCATAACCGGGTAGATCCCTCGAGCACCGTAGGCTAATAGTTGGCCATCACATTTTCATTACCACCGGCTGCTCTAATGGCGGTGGTGTAAATCTGGAGAAATTCTAACGGGTTCTGAGACCCATTGAACTTATCCATGTTGGTGGCGAAACCAGGTTAGGCGGCCTTGCGGCTTGGAGTCTGCGGGCTTCGGCAACCGTGGTGATTCATGGCGCCTTCTTTGAAAGTTGTCGGATTGTGATCGGTTGGAGACGGTTCCTTTGATTATAATCACAGGGCTCCGATGTTCGATCTGATGCGTGGCGTTTGGCGCCCTCGACCACCTGCTCCGCCCAGACGATATCGAAGATCGTCAGGACCAAGTGAATGACCCTCTCGGTGAGGGGAAGGTGTGGTTGTTTGGAATAATCTCTTCCCCTCATGACTCATTGGTCGAGAATCGCCCGGCGATTGCGGTATCGGTTGATTCCCAACATAAGCATGTCAGCCTGTCTTGAGGAGAAAGCGTTGGAACGAAGTCATGGTTTGACTTTGTGTTGTCCTCCGTTCCTGCTACTCTTCCGTGCGTTGCACGGTTTGCTAAAGAATTTCCGACACCTGCCCTACTAACTGGACAAAACCTGGAGCTTCTCCAAGAGCAGGGTCAGTATTATTTAAAATACTCGAATATCTGCGAGTTACATCTTTATTCTTGAAGGTCTCAAAGGATTCACCGAGGCTGTTGGTGTTCGTAGATCTGAACCTTCTCTTGATCTCGTGCCTGGCCTTACCCGGCCTATTATTCTAGAAATTGAACCGGTGAATTAACTGATGGACGTCCATCAGCTCTGTTGTCTCTAGTAACTGGTGCTTGATCGCCTGCGCCATCTTCATTAGTATGTGGTGACGAGGCAACAGGTGAAGGACCATACATGGCATTGCGATCAGTATTTTTGATCGCATTGACTTCGTGTTTGCAGCATCGATCCTCCGAAGAGCCTCCACTGTACTCAGTGGAGAACTTCTCAGTACTTCTACCAGAGACTTCGACAATGGAGACCGGTCAGAGATAAGCACCTACTGAGGTCTTCGTGGCAGACTCAGCCTGATACGGCGGACTACTGATCGTATACTGAGCCTTATCATCCCCATCCGACCCATAACCGGTGAGGGTTTCAGCGACACCGTTACGAGATGTCAGTTGGCTCCTGGAATTTCCAGAAGCCGTTGGTGAACACCAGTCAGCCATGATCGTGTCGAGAGTGTATTGACTCTCGGATTGAGGGGCTGGGGTTTTGTCACCTTTTTCGCCGGTCGGAAGGACCGGGCTTGGAAGACCACAGGGCGCTCAGGTGCGTCGGAGTGACATGTCCTCGGGAAGCACCACTTGTCATGGTGGTGCATCCTCATCCATCTGCTAGCGACTTGATGTCGTTAGGAACTGCGAGCCGGCGAGAGGATGATGATGATGACGTCCAATTCTCTTGCATGGCCTGAATGTAGGCTTCCATGTCGAGGTTGGAGTAGTCATCTAGGTCGAACCAGTTCTCCTCGTCCCAAGTTCCTGCCATAATTGCATGAACAATTACGAAGGATGGGCGAGGATTCGACGAGCAAAGAACTTCTTGAATGATTTGCACCTTCTTCCCCACTTGACGGCGCCGATGCTCGGCGATCAAATCGCCGATCTTACAATATATAGAAAAAGCAGAGGAAAATGACACGTATCTTACGGTAGGGGATTGGATTGCTCTTTATTGCTATGAACTGGCTATTACAGGGGATGCCTTGAATCACAGCTAAGGCTAATCCTTGTACACTGGAGCGTATTGCTTGCTAAAGTGTTGTGATCTAATCGAATGGTGGTCTTCTGGAATGCCTTCCAATCGATCTTCTTCGGTCTGTTTCGATCTCCCTCTCCACCTTCCGCGATCCTCTTAAGTAGTTCATGAAGCGTCGACGGCTATCCACAGGAGAGCGCCGGTTGGGAAAGTGGCGCGTCTTGTCGAAGAGATGTGTCGGTTGACAATGTGTCAACAACTATGCGGTTATATGTTTATGAGACATATAAGCATTGTCGATGTATGTAACATTGCATGGTATGAACATATATGCGTGTTCCATTCATCACATGGGAAAGAATATACCTGGAGGCAGACCCCGATATCAGTTCATATTCTCATGAGCAACAGACTGGTCGGGAGTTAGGCGTAGGCCTTGTCCGACCATGGCTTTTATTATGTAACCCCTGGAATCCTTACGACCAATGGGGTTGTAGATCTTAGAGGTTATGACCACATAGACATTGTGGATTTCATGGGGATATGCTCGAGATCTTAGGATGATGTGACAATTGGCAATGGCGTTTACGGTTTGTCGTTTCAGCGTTTTCGACAAAGTTCTGAGCTTCTTGCTCGAGGCGGTCCGGCCGGTCCTTGCAGCGGTCCGACCGGTCCCATATCGGTCGGACCGGCCATCTGAAGGGCGATCGGACGGCGATGACCAAAAGTGTTCAAATCAGTGGGCCAAAAATAGGTGTTGTAGACAAGTAAGGGATCCCAATGCACTTGGTCTCATGATTTTGGAGCCTCGGTGAAAAGTTCTATTGATTTAAAGTTTCGAGAAGGTTTGGATTTTGGGAGCTTGAATTTGGCTAAGTCTAAGGCGGTCGGCCCGGCTCACGAGGCCAGTCCGGCCGGCCATGGGGCGATCGGCCGGCTCACTGGAGCGGTCGGGCCGTAACTACTTGAGCGTCGGCCAACCGTGGTAATATTGTTTTGTTAGGTCAAAGTCATTGGTATTGTGGCATATGATTTGCATGATGCATGTTTTGACTAACATGGGTCAAGTTGTGAAGAACTTGTTCCCGAATTTGTGTTTTCTTGTCTGTGGTTGTGCAGGTAGCTTGGTGGTCAACGACGGTCAGCGGCGAGGAGAATCGGGACTAGACTTGAAGAGTTGAGGTCGAGCGATCGGCGATGCGGGTGAGTCAACGACTCAAGCGTGACACAAGATGGACAAGGGTGACCTATTGGCGAATCCATAGCACATGGTGAAGCGGTTTAGGTCAAAAGTTAAAACGGTAACCATGCGAAGCGTGCGTATGTGACCCGTTTGTTAGTGGGCCTTAACGGGAGCCCAATTAAGTCAAACCCTAAGAGTTTTAGGCCTCCACTATAAATAGGAGGAGATGGTGGCTGCACCTCTCTCGCTCGCCTTTTGATGTTTCAAAACCCTAATTGTCTTTAGGGGAGTTGAGGTGGAGGCTAGGGCTCTTGATGGTTTGTGGTGAATTTCGTGATCCTTGATTGTTCTTGATCCATGATGGTGTGGATGTAATCCGACTTCAATCACGAAATCAATCTATGCAAGGTTTGCTTGAGATAAGTCTCTTTTCGTTCTTGCTTTCAATTTGGTGATTTTAGGGCTTTCTTTGATCCACGAGTTTGTGATTGATTCTTTCACGTGAATTAGCTTGCTGTGATATGTGTGAATCTATCTAGCATCATCTTGATCATCAATCTCTCACGAACAAGCTTTAGGATCAAGTTTTCGTTCTTGCGGTTTTAGACCTTCATTAATCAATTGACAATTGCTCAAAATCGTTCCAAGAATTATCATAATATTCGATTGGAATAGGTCCTCAATAGCATATAGAAGGTGTGTGCAAAGTTTCATAAAGATTGGAGTTGAGAATCAAAAGTTTCACCTAATTGCAACCGTCATCGGGCTGATTTTCTTTGTTGTAGATCGGTTACGAGTCGGCGGTCGGACCGCCCGTCATCACCGGTCGGACCGATTTTGGGCGGTCCGACCGCCAAAGACTAACGCCGGTCGAACCGCTGACAATCGGTCAAACCGGTTGAGTATAACAGTCGGACCGCTTTGTCTTTGTGAGTCTTGGTAATCTTAGTTGATTTTGTTATATTGCTTAGGGGTTTAATTGGATTCAATACTAGTCTTCCATTTGTCTTGGTATATTGATCTTCATAGCTTCTAATAGCTCTTGGAGTTAATTTGTATTGAGTTCATAATTTGTGAAAAAGTGGCGTGCTCCTATTCACCCCCTCTAGTCGCCTTTACGGTCCAACAAGTGGTATCGAGCTCGGTTAGTTCAATCTTGATCTTAACAGGTCCTTTGAACTTTGGCGATGGATAAGTTTTCTACTAAACCGCATATCTTGATGGGCACGACTATGCCTATTGGAAGAATCGTATGCGCGTCTTTCTTGAGAGCGAGGACAAGCTATTTGGGATGTTGTTAGAGCCCATTGGTTATTCTGAAATTGCTACACATACGCAATTCTTTTGGCTAACAACAATAAGGCTAAGAATCTTTTATATGGTGCACTTGGTAGACAAGAATATGATAGAATTTGCAATCTTTCAATGCTGCATGAAATTTGGAACACTCTCGAAACATATCATGAGGTTCGTCCCAAATCAAAAGGTGCGTAAGCTGTTTACAAGCGTGAGTACAATAAATTCGAGATGCGTCTGGAGAGAGCATCGATGACATTTTCGATCGCTTTAATAAAGTAATTAATCAAATGAAAATTTGTTGATATTGAATATTCTCAATCTGAAAATGCCACCCATCTCTTGGTGCAATCAACACCAAGGAGTGGGAGATGAAAGCTCTTGCTATAGAAGAAAATGTTGATCTTTCAAGTCTTACTTTAGAATTGCTTTATAGTAAACTCAAGACTCATGAAATTAAAAGAGTTGATCATCCTAAGAAAGATAATTTAGCTTTGGTAGCAGATCCTCTCAAAAGGCTTTTGATGACTCTTGTGAATCTTCTTACGGATTTTCATTTGCTTGTTTATCGCTATTCATGAAGAGGAGCTTGAAAGTATTCTGAAAGCAGAGTTAGCTCTTCTAGCTAAGAAATTCTGCGGGCCTACAATAATGTGAGAAACAAAAGAGAGGTGGTCGGTAACATGCTATGAATGTGGTGAGCTCAATCATATCAAGACAAATTGCCCCAAGTGAAAGGTAAGAGCAATCATAAGGAAGGAAAGCCGACTTGGAAGAAGCCTCCTTTCAACAAATCAAGGTATGAGGCAAATAAGCTTGTGAAGGTGCTCACCGGGTCCTTGCAGCTTTGAGGATCAATCCTTGAGCGATGTGGATCTGGGAGTGAGGAGGACAAGGAGGAGGAGATCCCTCAAGGTAAAAGAAAGGGAAGGCCAAAGATTTCAGGCATGTGCTTCATGGTGACACAGACGACATTGATGATAATGAGGTATCTTTTTCTTATGATGAGCTTTACGCTAAATATGATTCTATAGTTGAGCAATTGCTTAGTCAAGATGAAGCGCTTGAATTTGTTATGACAAAAATAAGAAATTAGAGTCAAAAATTATGGCCCAAAGTAGAGCTTAAAATGCTAAGACTCTTGAACTGATGAATGTTTATCTTGTCATGCTATGCATTCGAAATTACCAAGTTACAATCTGCTCATAATATTTGTGTACAACAACTTGAGAATGCTAAATCTGAACTAAATGAAATTAAAAGTGCTCCTTGTGAAAAATGTTTAGAATCTAGTAAATTGATTGCTTTTGATGTTTTGATTCTAGCCCTTGCACTTCATGCTTAGAAAAGAGCGTGAAATCAAAGATATCTTAGAAGTCTGCTAGAGTCAAATATGCTAAGCTTAAGGACAATATTGAAAATACTACTTGTGCTTCATGTTCCACTCTTAAGCTTGAAATTGCTTTGTATAAGGAAAATCTATGGATAAAACTTGTGATTCTTGTGTCAACTTGAGAAAAGAAAATGCTTACCTTCATGATACATTAGAAATTTTCTAAAGGTAAGAAACAATTAAACATGATTCTTGACAAGTCTAAAACTCCTTATAAGAAGCAAGGTTTAGGATTCAATTCTTTTCAAGACAATTCAAACCCAAAAGTCATTCAAGTCTTGGAAAAGGTTTAATTGAATTCAAAACCCAACTGCAAAAACATCTTTTAAATCTGCGAGTTTTGCCCAACCTTGTATTAATTCAAATGGTGCTTCTTCTAGTGGTACCAAGTACCATTGCACTTATTGCAAAAAGGTGGACATTTGATTGAATCTTGTTGGCGTGAGGTTGAAAAATGATAGGAAAAATTTTGATAGAATTTCATTCATGCAACCTAGAGCTTCTATGAGACATGGTAACACTGAAAAGAATAAACACGGATTAGGATTTTTATCTCATGCAAATCATTATGTTTCTAGACATCCTAATTCTAATGTGTATCGGTGGCGGTCGACGGCTGGTGCTCACCGATCGACCGTTTTGGTCACCGATCGACCGCCCGGCCAAAGCCGGTCGAGACCGCCCATGGACGATTCAAGTCTCATTTTAATTTGAACATTGCTCATAACCAAATGTTAAATGAAATCAAGGATAGTACTTCGGTTTGTATACTCCTTGCGGGCGTGTGTCTCGATCTTGGATTCCTAAATCTTGTTTATCTAATCCCGATATTGAGACACATCGTTCTTTGCTCCTTGATTTTTAGGATTACGCGGAAAGGGAAGAACACGTGGTTCGTTGACTCGGATGTTCACGCCACATGACCAGGGAACTCAAAATGGTTCACCTCTTTCACGCGAGCAACGGTGATGACTTCATCACCTTTGGAGATGATACACAAGGCGAATTGAAGGAACAGGATCAATTAGGGTAAACAACAAATTCATTCTAAAGGATGTCGCTCTTGTGGACAAGCTTAGGTATAATCTCCTTTCTGTTTCTCGACTTCTTGATGATGGGTATGAGGCTGCTTTTAAGAAAAATGCTTGTCGTGTGCTTGATTCTCTTGGTGAGCTTGTGTTTGGAATCTCTAGAGTTGGTAGAATTTTTGGGTGACTTTTGAGAATCTCTTCTTTGGATCTCTTAAATGTTTGCTTACATCTTCTTGATTTTTGGCTTTGGCATCGACGTTTGGGGCACATTGGTTTTGATCATTTGGCGAGTTAGCAACCTTGATCTCATGAGAGGTTTGCCTAAGCTCAAAGTCATCAAAGATCTTGTATGTGCGCCTTGTAGGCATGGCAAACAAGTTCTTGCCTCACACCCTTACGTGACTATGGTTATGGTAGCGGACCGGGACGGTTGCTTCATATGGATCTTGTTGGTCTGCTAGAGTCCGATCGATTGGTGGAAAATGGTATATTCTAGTCATAGTCGATGATCTTTCAAGATATACTTGGGTGTTCTTTCTTACTTCAAAGGATGAAGCTTTTGGTTATTTTCATGATCTTGTTCTTCGTTTGGCTTACGAGCTTCACAGTGCTTTGAGAGCGATTCGCGATGATAATGTACGGAGTTCAAAAATGCTTCTTTTGCTTCTTTTTGTCTTGGCGTGGTATTGAGCATCGATTCTCCTCTCCACCGTCCCTCAACAAAATGGCGTGGTGGAAAGGAAGAATAGGACCTTAGTCGAAATGGCTAGGGCGATGCTAGATGAGTATAGCACACCTAGGAGATTTTGGGCGAAGCTATTACTCTTGCTTGCCATATTGCCAATCGTGTCTTTTGAGACCTTCTTTAGGCAAGACTCCTTATGAGCTTCGTTTTGGTAGAAAACCCTCATTTTAGCATTTTGAGTTTTGGATCAAAATGTTTTATTCTTAAGACAGAGCAATTTAGATAAATTTGAATCAAGAACTTTTGATGGGGTATTTTTGGGTTATCTGCTCATTCGAGGGGTTTTGAGTTTTTAATCTTGAGACTAACATTATTCGGGAGACTTGTAATGTCACTTTTGATGAGACTAGCCACGGGCTAGATCAATTACTCTGAGATGATTTACTGGTGTGAGAGTATTTTTGTGGAGGAAGATGAGGGCGAAGCTAATGTCATTCCCTCATCTGCTTTCTGTGAAAGCGCCCATATTGATACAAGAACACCTCGTCTACTTCACCTTGATTGAGGCTCTGCGCATCATCATCATCAGCGATACTGCGGAGGTCGAAGAAAGCGACATCTCACCGGGCGCTCCGCCGCATTGAGAGCGGCATCCTCGGAGCAGATAATAGGTAATCTACATGAGCGAGTCACTCGCTCGGTATAATGATCCAAATCTCTACTCTCATTCGGCTTTTGTTGCTTCTTTTGAACCCCGCGATATATCACATGCTTTATCGATTCTAGTTGGGTAAATGCCATGCATGAGGAGTTAGAGAATTTTGAAAGAAACAAAGTTTGGAACCTAGTAGAACCTCCTAGTGGTCATAATGTTATAGGAACCCGTTGGGTGTTTAAGAATAAACAAGGTGAGGATGGTTACGTGGTTAGAAATAAGGCAGATTAGTAGCTCGGGGTTTGACCAAGTTGAGGGTTAGATTTTGATGAGACATTTGCTCTGTTGCTAGACTAGAAGCCATTCGCATTCCTTGCATTTCTTGCATCAAAAGGTTTTAAATTATATCGGATGGATGTTAAAAGTGCCTTTTAAATGGTTTCATAGATGAGGAAGTGTATGTTAAGCAACCCCACGGTTTTGAGGATCCTAAATATCAAATCGTGTTTTCAAGCTATCTAAAGCATTGTATGGTCTTAAACAAGCCCCTAGAGCACAGTATGATAGACTTAAGACCTTCTTGCTTAAAAATAATTTTGAGATGGGTAAAGTGGATAAAACCCTATTCATTCTTAGGCGTGACAATGACTTCACCTTGCTCAAATTTATGTGGATGATATTATCTTTGGTGGTTCCTCTAATGCTCTTGTTTCGACTTTTACGACACTATGTCTAGGAATTTGAGATGAGTATGATGGGAGAGCTTAATTACTTTTGGGACTTCAAATCAAGCAATGCAAGGAAGGAACTTTCATCCATCAGACGAAGTACACTAAAGATCTTCTCAAGCGCTTCAACATGGGTGATTGCAAGCCAATTTCCACTCCATGGCAACTTCAATGCTTTTGGATCCGGATGAGGAAGGAGAAGTCGTGGATCAACGCGAGTACTGCATGACATGATCGGCTCCTTACATATTTGTGGCCTCGAGACCGGACATTCACTTCACGGTATGCCTTTGTGCAAGATTTGAGCGTCTCAGAGAACTTCCCATCGCCAAGCCGTTAAGCGCATATTCGGTATTTACACTCTACCCTCTTATATGGCATTTGGTATTCTGCTCTTGACTTTGTCCATTAGAGGTTTTGATTCGATTTTGCGGGTTTGTCGGTTAGATAGGAAGAGTACCTCGAGCACTGTCACTTTCTAGGCACGTCTCTTGTATCTTGGTCTTCTAGAGCGGTCTTACATTGCACAATCCATCTTCTTTGAGGCGGAGTATGTTCTTCTTTGCTAGTTCTTTGTAGCTGATTTTGTGGATGGCGTCCACTTTGAAAGATTATGGGTTAAACTTTGCTAGTGTTCCTCTTTTACGTGATAACACTTCGCTATTAATATTGCTAAAAACCCGATGCAACATTCTAGGACTAAGCACATAGACATTCGCTTTCACTTCCTTAAAGATCATGTTGAAAAAGGTGATATTGTGATGCACTTTGTAGAGTCAGAAGCTCAATTGGCGGATATTCTTACCAAGCCTTTAGATCAAACCGATTTTCCTCCTTAAGAAGTGAGTTAGGGTAATTTATCCTTATGGGTTGGTTTGAGGGGAGTTTGATCTTTTCTTATCTTTCCTTGTTCTTTTGATCTTTTATTGTTCTTTTTGAACTTAGTGATCTTTTCGAACTTTTTAGATTTTTAGGCCTTTTAATTGCATCTCATTGTGTCATATTGCATTCATATGAAAAATACAACAAGTGGTATGAAAAATTCAAAAAAAAAATGCATTGTAATATAAGATTTTACCTTATCTTTTAAAATTGATGAAGCTTTGCCTATTACCCTTTAGAGCTTTTGTATTTCAATTCTTGCTCAATGTCATGTCTAGTTCTTTGACTTGCTAGAATTATCATGCTTTTACATGTGTAGCTAAGTCTTTGCTATATGAGCTAGAACCTTTTAAACAACTCAAACTAAGAAATTGCAATTTGTGGATGTTTTAGCGAGTTGCGTAATTAGTGCTCCTCTTGTGACATTGGCCTGTCAATTGCTTTGTTAGCTCTTTGATCTAAAATTGACCATTACTTGAGCTTTTGTGTTCTTGAGATTCTAAAAGCTGCTCTTGTGAAAAATGAAAATCAAGATTGTCTTATGCTTAAATTGTGCCAAACTATTCTTACGAGGCCTTGTCAAATGACATGAACTTGGAGATAGTTTGATGAACTAGACGATCTCATGGGGATTTGCTTGTCGAAATGACATGAACCTCAAGATTTGTCGCCCGGTAGAAGCTTAGAAAGAGTTTGTGGATGGCTCCTAGTCCGGATCTTCTTTACTAAGATATACCTTTAATCAACTTTTGGTGAAGCTTAGGATGAGTTTGTGGATGGCTCCTAGTCGAGGATCTTGTCACTAAGTTAGATCATTAGTCAACTTCAATATTCAATGCAAATGAGAAAAATGTTGACAAATGGGCGTTTACAAAATATTGAGCAAAATGATTCAATACGGGACTTGATTGACTCTTCTGTGGTCTTTGTTAGATTTTGATCTCACTTTGACATTTTGACATGGCCAATTTCACTTTAGGATCCTGTTGATGAACTTCTTTGAATTTGAGCGTTGCTTAAATTGATCAAATCTCTTGCTTTACTTTTGAGCCTTTGTGCTTAGCTTTGATATATATGTCTTACCATGATCTTGCTAGCATTTGTCGGCTTGATATCTTTGTTTGTGCATTATTAGAGATACTAGCTTGTTCTTTTGGGTAATCTCAAAGCTTCTTGTAATCAAAAATTGAAAAATACAAAAATTGAAGCCACTCCATTGCACTTCATGCATATTCCTCTTTATGCTTCTTTTGTTTACCTTCTTTCTTTATTCTCTATTTGTTATTCTGGATGAGAGGAAGGCGTGATTCCTTGATGAATCCATTGTCAAAGGGGAAGATGATGTGTTAAATGAAAAGATATTTCTTTGGGAGAAGATGTGTAATATTTCTTTGCTACTCTTATTTGGAGAAGATGTGTTAATGAGAAGATTGGGGAGAAGTTTATACAAAGGGAGAAACGAAAATTTGAAATTTGATGATCATAGTGAGGGGAGTTCTTGAGTTGCATTCTTATTGTCTTATTGAATATTCGAACTTGAATTGCATTCTTTTATACTCACAATGATCATAGGTCAATTGAACAATTGTTCTTTCATATGGACCTCATGTGAGAATTTTGACCCTTTTCGGAAATCAAAGTTTTATGCTTTCTTTTGCCTTGTCTCACATGCCTATACTATTACGATGCCGGCTTGGTCATGTTCATTGCTTTTTCTTGCTTATGGACCAAGTTGTGCCTTTGTGCAGCTACGAGTAAACTCGTTTTCAAACCTCTTACTTACATTTTACGGATAATTGCCAATGTGTTCATCAAGGGGAGATTGTGGATTTCATGGGGATATGCTCCAGATCTTAGGATGATGTGACAATTGGCAATGGCGTTTACGGTTTGTCGTTTCACGCGTTTTCGACAAAGTTCTGAGCTTCTCTTTCGAGGCGGTCCGACCGGTCCTTGCACGCGTCCGACCGGTCCCATATCGGTCGGACCAAGCCATCCGGGCGATCGGACGGCGATGACCAAAGTGTTCAAATCGAGTGGGCCAAAAATAGGTGTTGTAGACAAGTAAGGGATCCCAATGCACTTGGTCTCATGATTTTGGAGCCTCGGTGAAAAGTTCTATTGATTTAAAGTTTCGAAGGTTTGGATTTTGGGAGCTTGAATTTCGGCTAAGTCTAAGGCGGTCGGCCGGCTCACGAGGAGCGGTCCGACCGGCCATGAAGCGATCGGACCGCTCACTGGAGCGGTCGGGCCGTAACTTCTGAGCGTCGGCCAACCGTGGTAATGTTGTTTTGTTAGGTCAAAGTCATTGGTATTGTGGCATATGATTTGCATGATGCATGTTTTGACTAACATGGGTCAAGTTGTGAAGAACTTGTTCCCGAATTTGTGTTTTCTTATGCGTGGTTGTGCAGTAGCTTGGTGGTCAACGACGGTCAGCGGCGAGGAGAATCGGGACTAGACTTGAAGAGTTGAGGTCGAGCGATCGGCGATGCGGGTGAGTCAACGACTCAAGCGTGACACAAGATGGACAAGGGTGACCTATTGGCGAATCCATAGCACATGGTGAAGCGGTTTAGGTCAAAAGTTAAAGACGGCGCCGCGATGCGTGCGTGTGTGACCCGTTTGTTAGTGGGCCTTAACGGGGCCCAATTAAGTCAAACCCTAAGAGTTTTAGGCCTCCACTATAAATAGGAGGAGATGGTGGTCGCACCTCTCTCTCTCGCCTTTTGATGTTTCAAAACCCTAATTGTCTTTAGGGAGTTGAGGTGGAGGCTAGGGCTCTTGATGGTTTGTGGTGAATTTCGTGATCCTTGATTGTTTACTGATCCATGATGGTGTGGATGTAATCCAGCTTCAATCACGAAATCAATCTATGCAAGGTTTGCTTGAGATAAGTCTCTTTTCGTTCTTGCTTTCAATTTGGTGATTTTAGGGCTTTCTTTGATCCACGAGTTTGTGATTGATTCTTTCCGTGAATTAGCTTGTCGTGATATGTGTGAATCTATCTAGCATCATCTTGATCATCAATCTCTCACGAACAAGCTTTAGGATCAAGTTTTCGTTCTTGCCCTGTTTTAGACCTTATGTTAATCAATTGACAATTGCTCAAAATCGTTCCAAGAATTATCATAATATTCGATTGGAATAGGTCCTCAATAGCATATAGAAGGTGTGTGCAAAGTTTCATAAAGATTGGAGTTGAGAATCAAAAGTTTCACCTAATTGCAACCGTCATCGGCCGATTTTCTTTGTTGTAGATCGGTTCGAGTCGGCCGGTCGGACCGCCCGTCATCACCGGTCGACCGATTTTGGGCGGTCCGACCGCCAACTAACGCCGGTCGGACCGCTGACAATCGGTCCGACCGGTTGAGTATAACGATCGAACGCCTTTGTCTTTGTGAGTCTTGGTAATCTTAGTTGATTTTGTTATATTGCTTAGGGGTTTAATTGGATTCAATACTAGTCTTCCATTTGTCTTGGTATATTGATCTTCATAGCTTCCTAATAGCTACTGGAGTTAATTTGTATTGAGTTCATAATTTGTGAAAAAGTGAGCGTGCTCCTATTCACCCCCCCTCTAGTCGCCTTTACGGTCCAACACATAGACGTATGGTCTTCTCTATGTATTAAAATAATACATAAAGGTTTTAATCCTCGTCAGGTCGTGATCCCATTAAATGAAACGGGATCATTCGACTAGGCATGGCACACATGTCAGTTTGTGATTGGATCAAGTCTTTTCGGTTTTCGGGTTTTGTTGTTTCTTGTGCCCGATGCGGCTATAAATAGGGGGGACGTGCTGACCCCCCGGTATCTGCCCCATTGGAAAGATTGTGACTTCCTTTGTCCTCGCGCTCTTCATCGGTGGTCTCCTTGTGCTCAGCGTAATGACGAAGCGCTCTCGAGATGGCTATTGTGTTGTACCATGTTTATATTTTTCCCTGTTGATTTGGTTAGGCTTGGCCGGTGAGGCTTCGTCGTCTTTGCTCACGAGGGCCTCGACCCCTCGGAGGTCAAAATATGAAAGTCATCGTGCACCCCCCCCTCGCGGTACGAAGGATGAACGAAACCTTCTGTCCATCTGGCCTCCGAAATTGTGCTATTGCGGGGTAGTGTATCACGGCGCAAAATGGCAGCGTTGGAAGTTGGCCAATCCGGAGGGGTCATTAGAGCACTTTTGTCAATTTCGGGAATGAAAGGTCGCGAGGGCGCATGCTGAGATTCGCTCTTTCTGGGAGAAATGAGGTGTCGTTTTCGCCCCGGAAGACCCGATGGTGACCGATGCTGGCGAGTCTTTGGGGTCTCGGTGCGATGCAGAGGAGTATGAGCTCCTGGTCGCCTCCGGGGCCTCCGACGAGGAACTGCTCACGTGGGCGTCTAGGAGGGAGGAGTGGGACTTTGTGCCCTAGTTTCGCGAAGCGGCGATGTATACTATGTGCTGTAACGGCTTATTTTTATTGTAGCGCTTAGTTTTTCGTGTAACGTGTACTTCATATTGTATCGTCTGACGAGGTTTCGTCGCATCGTGTAAGAAATGATTTGCTTTGTGCCCCATGTATGATCTAGTTGCTGCCCTTCTGGTGTTGCGATGTAGTAGGATCCTGCTCTTGTGCTTCGGATTATGACTTAGGGGTCTTCCCACTTGAATTCTAGTTTTTGTATGGCTGTGGTGTTTGCCGCTCGTTTGAGCACCATATCGCCTGGGGCAAGGTTGCGGACGCGGAGCTTCCTGTTGTACACTTTGGCGACTCCTTCGACGTACTTTGTCATCGTGGAGATGGCCTGGACTCGATGTTCTTCCAGGAGATCCAGCGATGTGTTGCAATCATCGGAGCATCCGCTCTCTGTTGCTCGGAGGGACTTCGCTGCAAATTCGCTTGGGGTCATCGCTTCACTCCCGAATATGAGCTTGAACAGGGAGAAACATGTCGCTCTTGTGGGAGAGGTGCGGATTGCCCACAGAGCCTTCTAGAGCTCGTCTGGCCGTAGTCCCTTCAGTAAACCGACGAGGCGCTTGGTTAGCCCCGACAGTAGGTTACCGTTCGCTCGCTCGACTGCCCCATTCGATTCAGGGTGGCCGACTGATGTGAAGCATACTGTGGCGCCGATGTTGAATGCAATGCTCGAATCGGGCGGTCGAGCCGGGTGCCATTGTCGATGACGATGTCGCAGGATACGCCGTACCGACATACGATATTTTTCCACACGAAGCATTGCGCCGCTGCTGCTGTGATTTTTTGCGACCGGGTCAGCCTCCACCCATGTAGAGAAGTATTTGATGGCGACGAAGGCGAAGCGGAGGTTGCCCTTGGCCATTGGGAATGGACCGATGATGTCGAGTGCCCATCGGGCGAATGGCCATACCGGGAGGAGTAGCTGCAGCGGGACTGCGGGCGCTTTGAAGTGGTGGCTGGCCCATTGGCAGCCCTGGCATTGTTACACCGGGTCTTGTGTGCTGTGTAGCGCAGTAGGCCAATAAAAACATTATCGGATGGTTTTTGAAACGAGGCCTCAGGGGGCTTGGTGCGCCCTGCAGAGGCCTTCGTGTATTTCCTTCAGCAAGGAGCGGCCGTCGCATCGGAAGACGCACCGCAATAGGGGAGCGCAAATGCATCCTTTGTACCACTGCCCACTGATGATGTGGTAGTTTCGGGCTCGATGCTTGAGGTGATTCGCTTTGGCCGCCTCGTCCGGTTCCTCTCCCTTTAGATATTTGAGGATGACGTCTCGCCAATCCACGTCGTCAATATGGAGAACGGGCAAGCTAGTGTTTGGGCCTACGGGGCAGCCCCTGGTGCCTCCGGGGCGATTGACGGCTTGGCTATTGTTTGATACATCACCTCCGGGGGGCAGCGTTCGCCGGAGCTGGCTATCTTAGCCAGCCTATCTGCCGCCTCATTGCTGCCTCACGGGGTGTTCTGGACTATGATGCCATGGACATGCCTTGCCTTGGCCCGAACCGTCGCTAGGTACCGTGCCATCTCCGTATCTGTTGTTGTGAATGACTTGTCGGGTGGTCTCGACGCAGGCGAGTCGCCTCGATGATGATGTGCTGCGGCCGGCAAGACTTTGCCCTTCGCAGGCCGAGTAGCAGTGCCTCATACTTGGAGGCATTGTTATTTGTTGGGAAATCAAAGTGTGCGGTTTACGAGACTCGCCGACCATCCGGTTCGGCCAGAATGGCCGCGGAACCCGCCACGGTCGCACACCATGATCCATCGGTGTATATTACCCAGGGTGCTTCGATCTCGTCCGGTGAATGATCTTGCGCTTGTGGGGTCCATTCGGCGATGAAGTCAGCTAAGGCCTGTGACTTTATCGTGGTTCGCGTGGTGAAGGTGATGTCGAAGGGTACCAGCTCGGCTGCCCACTTGCCTACGCAGCCCGAGGCGTCCTTGTTCCGCAGCATGAGGGCTAGTGGGTAGGACGTGGGGATTATGATAGCATGCGCTAGGAAGTAATGCCGGAGCTTGCGCGAGGCCATGAGTAGGGTGTATGCCAACTTTTCTAGCTCAATGTACCGAGTTCTGACCCCCTGGAGAGCCTCTAAGATTTAGTACACCAGGCGCTACCCGCCGCCTTCCTGGACAAGGGCCGCGCTAATGGCGGAGGAAGAGGTCGCGAGGTAGAGCAGGAGATGCGCGCCTTGGTCTGGGCTTGCTAGGCTTGGCAGCTGGGTCAGATACTGCTTGAGTTGAACGAATGTGTCCTGGCACTCTTCGGTCCATCGGAAGGCTCCACTCCTCGAAGCGCTCTACAGAACAACAATGCCCGCCGTCGGCGGAAAAAACTGCTATAGTGCGAGGCAACCGTCGGTTTACACTTCACAGCGGTCTTGGGTGGTGCCATTTCTTGGATGGCTTCTATCTTCTCTGGCTTTGCCTTGATGCCTCTCTTAGAGACGAGAAAACCGAGAAGTTTGCCAGCTCTGACGCCGAAGGCGCACTTGTCCGGGTTGAGCTTGATCCCCAGCGCTCGGAGATTGGTGAATGTTTCCTGCAGGTCTGCCGTGTATGAGGCCTGAAGCTTGCTTTTGACTACTAGGTTGTCCACGTAGGCTTCTACGTTGCGGCCGAGCTGGTCGACCCGTATTTTGGTGATGAGCCGGGTGAATGCGGCACCCGCGTTCTTCAGGCCGAAGGGCATGCGGTTGTAGCAGTAGGTACCAATCGGTGTGATGAACGTTGTTTTGAGTTCACCTTCCCTTGCCATGAATATTTGATGATAGTCGGAGTAGGCATCGAGGAAGCCCATCAGTTCATAGCTCGACGTGGCGTTTACGAGCTGTCGATGCTGGGCAAGGGGAAGTCGTCCTTCGGTGATGCCTTGTTGAGATCGGTGAAGTCGACTCACATGCGCCAACTACCTTTTCTTTTTTGAACAAGGACCGGGTTGGCCAACCACTCGGAGTGCTTGATTTCCCGGATGACTCCTGCTTTTATGTCGGCGCCCTGAGGTCATACAACCCCGAGACCCTCTGTGCATACTGATCCAATCCCATGATCAGTAGCTAGCTCGTACAGTTGCAACAATGATGCTATCATAACCATACAACAATGAAACTGATGAAGCAAACAAAGTAATATTAACAGAGTATCAGGTAGCGGAAAATCCAAAATAATGTGGAGCCCAATCGACATGCCCATAAGCAATCGAGTGGAGAACGCGACCTAGTTCACGAAGTCTTCGAAGTAGCCTTCCTCGTAGAACTCGATGTTCCCTATTTCTTTAGCTGGTACTGATCAATAAAGGGCGTATATCTGTGAGTACATAAAGTACTCAGGAAGTCGTAGAGAAATGTATGCACATAGTATTTATGCAAGGCTTAAACAAGGATAGCTTTATGGTTAATTTGCAGAAATGCGACATTTGCAGTAAATACAATAAGTATATTGCAAATCAATGTTTTAAAAGATTAATACATAATTATTCAAGTTCTTTGAAATAAACAGTGAACCTCCCATTCACTTCCCAACCATTCTAACCAAACCTTTCCATCGAACCATTCCCACATTTTTAAAAACTCTACCCTTTGCGTGAAATCACCGGGCATGTTCATAACCGGGGACACGGCTATTCGAATAGATTTTGCCACTCTGCAGAGGTTGTATAGCTTTACCAACAAGAGATAAATCACTTGTACTGTCCGCTCACACACTTCTGAGGTGTGCGACTAAGTGATTATCACCAGGCCTTTATAAAGTTCCATTTTGACTCGGTTCTGCTCGCTAAGGTTTCGCCATCACGGCCCCCTCTTGCGCCATTAATCAACCCAAACATAACCGACTCAAAATTTTCCTAATTAGTTGGCCAGGTCCATCCCATACTGGACTTGTGGTTGTACAATATGGCCCAGATCAATGGCTTACAAAGTTAAGTCCTTACTTGGTTGCTCAGTCGAGACTACCACATCCTAATGTGCCTCACGCACCCCCTTTACTGCACGATCACCTGCCCGAGCATAAATCATTTTTGGTTCATCCTGACCAAATGGCAATCTCTGCTATGGTACAACATATTTTAATTATAGTGGCCTCACACCACGATTCCATAGCTTCATTAGTCAAGTTCATTCATTCTTTGAGCATGATGATCGTGAGTCCCACGGTAACTATAGCAATGCTAAGCAATATTACGCGCCCATATTGGTAATACAATTATGTCCAACTAGTAATAACCATCCTATCGTGTCCAAGGAATTATGTCATTCAAGGGGACATTTCATTTTCAATTTAACAAGGAGGTATAATGGCAATTTGGTAATTAACTAATTCCAAAACTATTTTTATAAAACTAGCCATGCATGATAATTTAAAAAAATATACTTTTGCAAAATAGGTACAACATGGTCAAAGGCCTACGACTTGCCTTTGTTGACGAGTAGCGGGTTTTCGGTCGCCGGGTCGAAGAAATCTTCCAAAACGCCAAAATGTACACGTGTGAAAAGAGCAAAAATAAATAAAATAGTACAAATGAACTCCAAAAATTAAAAAAAAAACTAGAACCAAATGAAAGAGCTCGATTTTAGATGAATTTAGGAATTTATATCACCCAAATCGGAGATCGAATGAAGAACTTATGGCCTTCGGAAGTTGGAAATCACATGAAATGGTAGAAATTCAAAATCAGTCCACACCACAGTGAACGGGATGGTCCACCAAGGCGTGGGCGCGGTTCACAGCATAGTGGTGGGCCCACCGGCAATGAGAGCGGGAGGGAGTTAAGAGAGAGGGAGGGAGAGAGAGAGAAAGAGCTCGGGGGGGAACAGAGGAGGCAGCGACGTGCGCGGGAGGCGACGACGGTAGGCGGAGGGGCAAGGAAGCCGGCGGAGGGGCGAAACGGAATCTCCGTGAGCAGGCAACCACGGTGACGACGACTGCGATGCTGGGGAAGAGCAGCGGCGGCGGTGGGTGCGAGGCAAAGCGGCGGCAGGGGCCTTGGGTGAAGGCGGCACCGGCAAAGAGGCAACGCAGGGAGGCGGCCCAGGGGTGCCTGAGCTACGCACTGGCAAGGGGAGCTCGGTGGTGTAGTCAGCCGGGGCGGAGGGCGGCTGAGGAGGGCCAGGGGCGGCAACCGAAGGAGAAGAAGGGGGAAGCTCGACGGCGGGGTGCTTCTGGCGGCGAGGAGAAGAAATTGAGGGGTGGGGAGGCTTCACGGCGGTGAGGGAAAGCCGATGACTCCTCAGTGGGCGGAGGCCTCACCGGCGATGGGAGTAGCGATGAGGCGGCGCGGGAGAAAGGGGGCTCGGCACAAGGCGCTGGGAGGGAGAAGGAAGGGTGGGAGGAGAAGGAATGGCGCTGGGCTTTAAAGCTGGGAGGGAGTGGGAGGTTTCGAGTGCGGACACGAGGAAGCGACAGCACGGGTGAGGAGTGTCAGAGCCCCAAGTTTCTTAAACTAATTTATTATGCATCTCATGGGTATGCATTTGATTTCTGAAGCATTTGAACAAATTTCCAAATCAAAGTTTAACATGTAACTCCAACAAAGCTCCAAATAAAGACAACAATAAATACTTATGAAATTCTCTGGGAAATAATTTATTTAAACCTTACAATATTTATCATGAATAAAAATTTTCTAGACACAAGAATTTATTTACATCAGAGCATATTATGTTTTACAACTTTGAGTACTTTACAAAAGGTTAAAATAAAACTTGCATTGCATGTTGCCAAAGCCTTCCTTGAAATCTTGTCCGTCCATCGCCGTCCAGTCAAACCGTTTTCCTCGAACCAATCTGAAACACCATTCACAGCTCCATCGTCCGCCAACCAATCAAAAGACAATTAGCCGTTCAAAAAAACAATATAATAGAGTTAGAATAAAATGAATTATCGTCAGAGTACCATAGGAATCATCACGGTTCCCAGGTCTACTTAGATTCGTCGGCACCTTGAGTATCGAGGCTACCCACACCAACCTAGGTTAACCGGCATGTTGATTTTCAAGTCACCTAAGCTAACCCAGATTAAACCTGGCAAAAATATTCAATATCCTCTCTTTTTCCTAAAACTCTAAAAAGACCATTAAAAGTGGTAATTTAATATTTATGGGAAAATAAAATAATTAAATCTTGAATCATTAATATCTATCTCAATCACAATTTGGAATGATTAAATATACACATTCTTGTATAAGCAATAAATAAATTAAAAGATGAAATAATTAACCAAGACACTTGCCATTCAATTTAAAGTGCAACTCAAATTTAATATCCTACCATCCTCCAAAATCCAAGTGCAGTACCCCTGCAAAAATTCCTTCGACCTTTACCCTCCTTTGAATCTTCCCTCCCGGCAGAATTCCTCCGCCATTTCTCCCTTCGCTCAATTGGTCGTTTGACTTTGTCAAACATCCCCGTGTCGCGCAATCCCTTCTCTCAAGCTCGTCCTCCGCGATCTGATTTAAAGCTCTTCTGTTTTATTTGGTCTTTTGGGGTTCTTTGGATTTATTGGTTTCTCGATCGTCATCGTGTAATTAGAAATCAAAGCCCAGAAGAAGCAACGACTCGAGCAGGACCAAGATTCGAGCAAAGACGCAGACCAAGACTTCGAACCCCTGGTCAAGAAGGCCTTGAGTAATATCAAGACCGCAGCAAAATAGCCTAGGCGAGTCAACACTTTGATCCTGTTGAACCTACATTTTATGCAAAATATATTCTTTTAATATATCAACAATGCATGCTTTAATTTTGTATTCAAATGTATGTTAAAACTTAAGGTAGTTAAATACCCACTTGATGATTAATTATTTAATATGTCATCCGTTGATAAATTTTAACCATTAATCCTTGTCACCCTAGTAACTATATGGTAAATACTAGTTATAGTTTGTACTTAAGAGACATGCTAGCCTTGCTTAGGTACCGAGGTATTAACTAACCCAATCATCATTTTTTAGCCATAAAAATTGTACTGGGCAGTCATTGGGGAGAATGACTGAACTGGTTGAGGTAATTTGTTTTCTACTCCTCAAACCCTAAAAACTTGCTATTACCACATCTGGGCGGATGGAAAGAATGGTAGGTGCCGTCGTGCACAAGAGTGACTGGTATGTGGTATAAACCGCCCGAATGGATTAATGACTTAATCTTGTCATGATATCCCGTGTAAAACAAGTACAACCACAAGTTTGCAAAGTGCAACTTAGCTCAGTAAAATTATCGGACCCTAAAAGTCATCTCACTGGTGGAGGAGTGGGGTGGTGCAAGCGTGAGCTGGGAAGGGACACCGATGGTGAGGTTGCCAACTACGCTCGTCGTAGTGGTGAACAACTTATGGGTGCAACCCCACATGGGTGAGATGATGGAAAGGGCGAGGTAGATCGAAAGGTTACTGTGACGATCGCTCAACTACATGACTACGGAATCATGTGGGGTTACGAGTATGATTATCTCCTGTGGGTAAAGTGTACAACCTCTGCAGAGTTCAAAACAGTTTAAACAGCCACGCCTACGGTCAAAGGCGGACATGGGAACTTAACTTGAGTTAGTTCTATTTCAAAAACTTTTGTGGGTGGTATGAAAACCAGGTCGGCTCACCGAGCCTGAGATTTGATATTTCCATGGATCGTCGTATCCAATGTTGTTAATGTGTGGAGGTAGCTCCAAACAAAAAAAAGAAGCATGAGTTAGAGTTTCCGACGGAGGGAACCTCTGCTATTATTAAATATTGCACAACTAATCTCTTTAATAAAATGCAATTTTGTTAAAATGATAGGTGATAGGAATTTGTATATTATGATATTTGAAAATGTTGCTTTACGCAAATAAAAGAACCCGATCCATCCTTGTTAAGCCTCGCGTGTATATTATTGCATTTGTTGTGTTGGCTCTCGAGCACGGTAGTTGTGCTCATCCTCACTCTTTCCCCTAAACCCTCAGAAATAGGAACCCTATATTGTCCAAAGTTTCGGATAATATCGTACGTACATGCGTTTCCCAGTCACTTGCCTGTGGAGAGATGTGCTCTTCCCCCTTTTTGCTTCCGTTGTTGCTTCCGCAATCTTTTGTAATGTATTCATTTGGCCTGTCGGCCCTTATTGTAAAAATTGGCCCGAAGCGGTCTATGTAAACTCTGATGTGTAAATTAATGAATGGTATGGTCTTACGCTATGTATGATTTGATTCAGCAATGTGCATGTGAAGTGCTATCTACTGATCCAGGGAATAGCACGGTGTTTTCACAGAGGAATCTAGATTGAGAAATCTGGGTGCCTACAGAGCTGATATCAGAGCATATGACTGTAGGAGTCTTAGCTAGATTGGTCGAGCCTAAGGACTTGACTCTTATTTTCAAAACTTATGAAAAGCTTTGGTAAAATATAACGTACTTATTACTCTTACTCATCTCTCTTAGTTCTCCATTTTCCTTGACTTCACTTGAGTTTTTACTCAGTCTTGACTCCCTCGCTCGTTTCAAAAAATATAGATGGCAACCCCGTCGTCCAATGGCCCGTGGGACTTTTTCTCTCACGAAGAAGACGAAGGCGAATTCGTGGACATTCTCCGCCAATTCATGCAGCACCTGGATTACCGCCGCAAGCCTATCTTTAGAGGCCGAAAGACCTAGGCCATGGATCTAGAATCGTGGATCATGGAGGTATTCCTCTATGCCAGAGAGAATGAGTGTCGGACCCGGGAGTAACACCCCAGAATCCTCTGTGCATTTCTGAACTAGTCCCATGATCAGTAGCTAGTTCACACAGTAAACAGATATAGTAACATCCATAAATCGCACAACTTTATTAATAAATATCAGAGTTGATTACAAGAAAGGCTTACAAGCCAACATTAAACAAACACAGCGAAAGACGAAGAAGTAGTGGAGTCGGTGATACGATTCGCCACAATCATCGATCGTAGCGGCCTAGTCGTCGAGATCCGAAGTTCTTCTCCTCTGAAATTTATTTGCATGAAGCAATGGTGAGCACAACTACCGTGCTCGCAAGTTACACCCAATAACAGAGTTAATGCATGCATGGATATATCAAAGGAAGGTTTATTGGTTGAATTTGCATAAAGCAACGTTTTCTTTAAATATCTGTTACTAAGTTCCAAAGCAGTTATTCTATAACTAAAATTCATTTTTTTGTAAATTCTCAAGTTTTATAGTAGGATAACCTCCATATGAAATATGGTGATGGATACCCTCCTATCACATGGCTAACCGCTCAATTTTACCACAAGGATTAACCATCCTCAAATCATTTGTACAAATCATTTTAAAACAAATCAAAGTCTAACTTTGAGTGGCTTTGCTCAGCATGTCCATGACCGTGGACACGGCTATTCAAATAGTTTTACACTCTGCAGAGGTTGTACAACTTTACCCACAAGACATGAATTCTCTAGTTTGTTTGGCATCCGTCGATCCCACTGCTCACTACCTTAGGTAAGCAGTCTAGAGCACGTGTCAAGGCTTTTACAATGCGCCATCCCACCGTAGCCTTGCCTCGCTAAGGTTTCGCTACCATTGGGCTAACCACCCGCCGGATTCAAGCCCCCTCTCGCGCCATGTGGGAATAATGTCTAACCGACACCCACACACCAAAATGGCACAACTACGATGGAATGTTACAAATTATTTAGCCAGGTCCTGCCCATACAGGATATGTGGTAGTACGATGTGGCTTAGCAAGATGCGGCTCGAAGACCAGTCCTTAACTGACTTGGGCGACTTCCAAAATAACCACTGGGCCTCAATCCTACCCAGATTGAGCCTGTGCATAAACCTGCACCCTCCAAACATCCATTTCGCCCAAGTACAAACCAACTTTTCATTTTTGCTTTTCAAAGTCATTTGCAAAATCTTCTATGACAAACCAATGCCATAGACTTTTAAACAATAGTTGATTATTTGCCCAAATTCCCGAAACTAAACATTTTTGGTCTAAGCATGTCTAAGCATATTTTTTCCCAAAATGTTCTGGTTCATACTACTGCATAAAACAGATTTTTATCTAATGTGTCAAGGTATGTTTCATTCAACAGCAAAGTTGGCTATACAATGGCAATGGGAATAACTATAATTCAAAAACAGGTATTTAAATTACTTGAATAGAAATAGCATGCAATAATAATTTAAAATAGAATTTAAATAATTTGAAATATTGGGATCAAATATGATCAAAGGTATAACTTGCCTTGTTTGGTTTATCGATGTTCTCAAATGACGTCAAAATCCAGTTGTCCGAAGTCGTCGAAATCTATACGTGTAAACGATCCAAATTCAAATAACATTCAAATAAAATCCAAAAATTAAAAGATAAATACTAGAAATAAGATATCGACTTTATATGAATATAGGAATTTGAATCGACAGAATCAGAGTTCGTATGAAGGAGAACGAATTTTCGAAAGGCTGATTGTCACATGGAATAATGAAATTCCGAAATTTATTAATCTAACTTCACTGTTTCTGGCAGCATGTTTCGGATGAGAAAAATAAAATAAAGAGGGCTAGAAAGTAATGGCATTTCCAAAACTTGAAGCCAAGACCTGGCTGCACGGGTGGACTAACTTGGCCCATCTAACTTCATTTCCTGGTCTGATAGTTGGTGCATGTGTTTATTGCATGCATAGATGAATAGATTGCATGCAAAACTTCATTAGCTAGTTTGGCTGAGACCAACGAGCGCACGTTCACCTAGCGTACGTGGGGGTGCATGCAACTGCTTGAGTTGAGTTGTATGTGTGTATTTGTGAGCTATTGCTGCATATACAAAAGTAGTGCTGCATGCAATTGCATTTAATGCTGATCATCAATCCGGCATGTGAGTATTTTAAGGCTTTGAATAGGAGGAAAAATAGGTGGAATAACAGAAGCAAGAAAGAATGATGCGGCAGTTGGGCAGTGAAGATAGGAGCTCACGAGAGGATTATGGCGTCGGCGTGGACAGAGATAGCGTGGCATCGAACGTGACGGTGCGAACTCAACAGTGTCGACGGCTTGGCGAGAGGACCTTTGGTGGTGAAGCAGTCCGACGGAGAAGACTTTCGACGGGCGGCGGGCTGACATCAGCGTATTCGGTTGTGGTAGAACGGGCACAGTCGGCCGGCGGCGGCAACGACGCGCAAAAAGGAATAAATAGCAAAAATATAATAAAAACTAGAAATTACAAAATAAATACTAAAAAATAAATGATGAATTTAGATGATTTTACGAGGAAGAATCATCGGATTCAAAGTTTGCAATAGAGAGTAGTGATTTTTGGAAGGAAATTTCATATCTAATTAAACTGCTACGGTGCATGACTAATAAGGTAGCTACTGTTTTTCGTTTCTTTCGTATCCGAACCGAACAGAGGCTAGCAAGCATAGAGAAAAATTGCCACGCCGGCTAGAGGAAGAGAGAGATGGCCGGCGAACTAGCAAGGTGGGATCCCGGCGAGGTACTCTACCTCATGGTGGTGACGGCTCGGCCGGAGGTGATGCGATGTCGCGGCGAGCACGCGCACGGGCGACAGTGGCACACGGGGGCGGCGATGCTCCGGCGAATACGAGGTGAGCACCACGTAGAACGTCGCGAGGCGAAGCTAGCGGTGATGGAGTTGGTGGTGGGGATGCACTGTACGCGGCGCAAATAGCCGATGAACGGAGTTTGGACGGCGTTGGAAAAACTTCGATTGTGGAGAGGAGAAAGCGAGGGAGAAGCTAAGATTTTCGGGGATGGATGAGGGAGAGGAGAGGCACCCAGGGCTCTCTTATATAGGGGTGGAGGTGGACCGGAGGAGGAGATCAAGGAGCGGGTGTCATGGCCGGACTTGTTGCGTTCCCGAAATTTCGCGCTTTGATGAGGGGAGGAATGGCCGGGGATGGAGGTGGAGTGATGAGGGGAATTGATTGCCACTAATTTAGGGAGAACCGTTGAGGATTTATGGGGAATGAGAGCTCCAGTGGGCATTCATGGCGTCGGATGCTACGTGCGTTCTCTGTGTCCAGGAGAAAACGGTTGGGTGGAGAAGAAAGAGAAAGAAGGAAATGGATAAAAAGAAGAGGGGAGGGCTTTAATAAATAAAGAGCCATTGGCCACATGGTAGCACATGCAAAGTTAAGTGAGCTATTTTTTGGAGCAAAGTAGGGATGGGTGACCGGCCGGTCATCCCTTTTATTTTATTTTTATTTTATTATTATTTCGAAATATATTTAAACCACAAATTTGAATACACTTTAGAATAAAGCAAATAGAGTCAAAAAATTCTAAAAAAATTCATAAAAATTCCTAGAATTATTTTGAACTTAATAAAAATAATCCCAACTTAAAGTTGGTTTTTATTTTTGATTTTATTTTCTCAAAATTAGGAAAAACCTTTTTAAATACTAGAAAAATCCATAAAGTAATTAAAATTTTAATTTTCAATTTAAATCCAATAAAATCCCAAAAAATTCATTAAAACTCAATAAACTTTCTTTTTGACTTTAAAACCAAGAAATTAAATAATTAATTTTTCTTTTTCCTTTTAATAGTGAAAACTCTTTTTAGGTTATAGAAAATCGAGAAAACTCTTCGACGGTTAGAAAATCAAATAAAATAATAACTTTATTTATTTTTAAATTGGTAACAGAACTTTGGGATGTTACAATGAGTTCATCGCTCACACCTTCAGAACCGAGACCCGTGGCGCCTATTCAGGCGATCCAAGAAGCGTAACGCCGCCTACAACCGCCTGGGCCTGATGCACGAAGATCTTCTGCAAGAGGCGCCCTTCTACTACTACCTGCCTCTCCAAGAGGGAGAATTCGACCCCGAAGTCTGCGTCGTCGTGTGGGAGTAGTCAGGCTAGTCTAGTTTAGCTAGCAGTGCTTGCATTAGCAGTACTTTGGTTGCAAGTGCTTTTGTTTCCTTCTTTTGTAGACGTTGTGTTTGTATCTCATGTCGTGGCTTAGCATGGCCTATATGATGTGCTTTAGAAGTCAGGTAACACTTAATCCCCTTAATATAATGCAGCCATTATTGGCTTTATATTGCATTTGATCATTTTCCTCGTTTAGTTTTGAGTTCTTCTGTGTGCCTTAGAGGGCCAGCAAACACTCATATAAATCCTCCTAGCCTAACCTAGGTTGCTCTCTTAGATGGCACTAAAGAGACCGACAGCCCAAGGAAGTGGTGCCAATTGCTAAAGCAGGTTGTCAGCGCCAAGGTCGCAAGAAAGCTATCCTCAGCAGCCAGCACTTCTCGGCATCTCATCATCCCCTCAGTCAGCATCCCAACTACCAAGAGCTCCAACTCCAACTCCTCGTTCCAACGGGATTAGCCTCCGCACTCTTCGCCCCGCTGGACAGTCTGCAGCAATCAGCCCCGCATCTAATCTTCACAGCTTCAGCTATAAGGAAAAAGGGCATTTCGCCAATAGATGCCCTCAGAAGAAGCTTCACCTTGCAGGTGGTGTAGAAGATGACAAAGTGGGCCCTGCCACCCGTCAACTTCAAGAATTACTCAAAGAAAATGGTGCCGCTACACTAGGAAGATCCCAGAAGGCTATCACTTGCTTCTATTGCGAAAATCAGGGACACTTCGCTAACAATGCCCCCAAAGGAAGCAAGACCAAGAAATCAAGTGTCACTACTGTGGCAGCCTAGGACACCGCATGAACAGTTGTCCCCAGTGGAATCATGAAGAACTAGCAAGGAATGTCACCATCACCAACCTCGACCCTGACAGCGAATGACTCATCAAGAGTCCCAGCAAAGAGCAAGTTGCACCTGCTGAAGTTCCACTGCTAGACTCAGAAGCCCCACCAAATGTCTGCTACGAATGTGGCAAGTCAGGACATGTCGTCCAATTATGTCCTACATTAAGACAAGATGCAAGAGGAGCCTGCTTCACATGTGGACAATATGGATACTATTGCTACACATGCCCAATTCCCTATGTCCCTGCTATGAGGAAGACCATCAACCAGGAGATTGCCGTGTTAACTAAGTAGTGTGCACGCATTGTGGAGAAAAAAGACATCAGGCAGATCAATATTCCAACTACCCCAACTGCGATAAGGATCACCAGCCAGGTGAATGCCCGATGAGCAAAGTCACATGATTTATCTGTGAAGGACAAGATCACTGCCCCAAGGACTGTTTCCTGCGCCCAATTCTGACCAAGGCAGTTGAGCTACAAAGAACAAGTCTTCAAGTCGCTACGGGACTCGTCGCAAGCAAAATTGGCAAGGACAACCAATATCAGACCTTAAAAGAGAGTAACCAGATTGCGCCAAAGTGTCAGAGTACCTCAGTAGAGATGGAAAGAAGTGAGGATGTTCTTCACCCTCCCTGCCCAGTCGAGCAGCCTGCTGTGCAAAACCTAATCGGTCATCTTCGTTGTTTCAACTGTGGAGAAAAAGGACATTTTATCAGTAAATGCCCTCAACCAGTCACCCCGGTAAGGTTCAACTTCAAAACTACACCAGCTCGAGGCCAGACTTCAGTTTCAGGTAAAAGTCGTCAGACCTCGTAGACATCCAAAGCCTCATCGGCGCCAAGCCAAAGCCAAGACCAAGTGAATCTCGTCACCACCGAGGATGCCCCAGCAGCTTCAGGAGTAAAGAGAGGTGCGCCCTCCGTCTTCCCTGTGTAGCTCGAATCTCGGGGTCGAGATTCCGTTTAAGGTGGGTAGGTTTTGTGACGTCCCATTTTCGGACAGCAAATAGTGCCTCCCGTTTGGTTTTTGGTTTCTACTCGTTTTTCGTTTCGTCGCTTGAATTCCAAAAACTCCGAGCTTCTTCTAAGCTTGGGTTTGTGTTTGAAACCTCTATTCAAATTCCAAATTTCAAAACTCAAATTCAAATTCGATCTTTTCAGATCTTGGCCCCTCTCCAAAATCAGCATCACCTTCGTTTTGCTTGGGCCAGCCGAATTTCTCCTGGCCCACCTCCTCTTTTCCCCCTTCGGCCGGCCTGCGTCGCCCCTTCCCTTCTTTCTTTTTCTCCCCTCCGGCCCAGCCTGCTCCCCTTTTTCTTTTTCTTCCATCGGCCCACACCACCCGGCCTCCCTTCTCTCCCTAGCCGCATCACCTTTTTCCCCTCTCCCTCTCGGCTGCGTCGCCCGACTCCTCCTCTCCCGATTCCCCCTCCTCCCCCCTCCTTTCCTCGTCGCTCGGCCCAGCAACCCCTCCTTCTCCCCGGTCGCGTCTCCTCCCCGCTCCCCTCTCTCCCTGGTTGCGTCGCCGGCCTCCCTCTTCTTCCCTCGCTCAGCCCGGTTTCTTCTCCCCAAGACGGCCCACCACTCACTTGACCCATCAGATGGCGCCGCCGCCCTCCGCTCCCCACGCACTGCAGCTGGCGCTTCCCGAGCCCCACGCCTCTTGGCTCCCACCGGCTCTTCCTAGAGCCTGCACCACCCCACCTCGGCTTCCTCACACTGGTGCCGCCAGAGCCCGCGCTCCAGCCGCGCCCAGAGCTCCGTGCCGTCGTCCCTCCTCGGCTCGCCACCTCCTCCCGGCTATAAATGGTCGGCACCCCTCTGCTTCCCTCCTCCCCTCCCCCAGCAAGCTTCTCCAAGGCGCCTAAGTCGGCTTCTTCCGGCCGAAGCCCCTTCCGCCGTTCGGCCTCGTGCGCCTGGCGGTCGCTAACGCCTAGAGCACCGCAAGAACGCCTCTGCCTTCCCAGCAGCCACCGCAGCCTCCGGCCACTGTGGACCATCCTCGCCGTGCGCCTCCTGCGCCGCCCTCGCCTCCGTCGCCGGCGTGCTCTGCAGCTTCCCGCCCCGCCGACCGCTCGGAAGACTCCTGCGCCTCCACGGTGCTCAAACACCACTCCCCTTCCTTCCCCTCCCTCCGATCGTCATCTCCGCTGAGTGGTCGCCAAGCCCGGCCGCCGCCAGCCCCTCCTCGCCGCCACTCCTGCCGCACCACAACCTCCCCTGGCCTCCTCCCTTTGCCGGCTTTCCGTTTTGTTGGTCACCGTCGTCTCCCCAGCCACCGCTCGCCGCCGGCAGCAGTCGCCCGAGCCTTCCCCCTTCTCCCTGTTTCCCTCCCTGCCGACTGCTCTCTATGCTTTCTCCCTCTCGGCGTCTCTCTCTGGCCAGTGCCCTCTCCTAGTGCAGCGACAATGTTTTGATCAGCAGCAGTGCCTGTGATTGTTTGCTTCATCAGTTCCTTGATTGTTGGTTATCGCTTCTCCAGTATTGATTGTTGCTTTCCCAGATCAGTATTGTTGACTGTGGTTTTGTGATCTTTAATGTTCAATAAGCAATGGCAGTGATCTGTGATCTGACAATTGAAATCCCTGGAGTAATCTGGCATTTTGAGAATTTATGTGATGATCTGTTAATTGAAATCAGTGTTGAGTGTTGGCATTGAAAATTATGTGTAGTGTTTGTCCATTGATGAAATCGGGGTATAATCTGTCAATTGAGAATTGTATTCTGACAATTGAAATCTCTATACAATCTGTCAATTGAAAGAATTATGTGTGTTGATCTTGTATCTAAAAATAGAGTAATAAACTTACAATCCTTTTGTCAACTTCTGTAATTATCAAATGAGCGTTCAAATGAACTAGGTTAACAAATGTGATATGCTTTAATATGTTAATTGCGGCAAGTTTAATAAATTTTAGATTGCAAAGTTCATGCAAATCATTTCGTCTCTATAAAATAATGTCAAAGTAATTATCAAAGTTAATTTAAATAATCTCTTCGGCTAAAGTTTAAAATTGTGAAATTAATTTGCAAAGTTCATTAAAATAAAATAGGAAGCTATTCAAGAATAATTGTGCTAATGTCATTATTTTGCTCTAAAAACTTGAATAATAATCTTGCTAATCTTATCAATGTTTCTTTGGTCCAAAAAATGAATTATCACATATCTTTGCCCTCGATCAAAAATCATCAAAGATAATTACCCATAATTTAAAATGCAGTTAAACCCGGCAAAATCAGTCAATATCCTCTCTTTTTCCTAAAACTCTAAAAAGACCATTAAAAATGGTAATTTATTATTTAAGGAAAAATAAAATAACTAAATCATGAATCATTAATATTCATCTCAATTATAATTTGGAATAATTAAAAATACGCATTCTTGTATAAGCAGCAAATAAGTTAAAAGATGAAGAAATCAACCAAGATGCTGCCATTCAATTTAAGATACAACTTAAATTTAATGCAATGCTAAAATTATAATCTTGCTATCCCCAAACCGGCTGAGTACCCTATTTAAGTTCCTTCGACCTTACCTCCTTTGTTTTTCCCTTTTGGCGAGTCATCCGCCATTTCTCCCTTCGCTCAATTGGTCGCTCGACTTTGTCAAACATCCCCATGTCGCCACTCATTTCTATCTCGTCCTTCGTGATCTTATTTAAAGCTCTTGTGTTTTATTTGGTCTTTTAGAGTTCTTTTGATTTATTTGGTTTCTCGATCGTTGTTGCGTAATTAGAAATCGAAGCCCAGAAGAAGCAACGACTCGAGAAGGACCAAGATTGCAGCAAAGACGCAGACCCAAGACTTCGGGTCAAGAAGGCTTTGAGTAAGATCAAGGTCGATAAACTAGCCTCAAGGGTCAACACTTTGATCATGTTGAACCTACATTTTATGCAAATTATATTCTTTTAAAATATCAAATTGCATGCTTTAACTTTCTATGCAAATGTATGTCAAAAACCCTAAGGTAGTTAAATACTCATTTGATGACTAATTATTTAATATGCCATCCATTGATAAATTGAATCCATTACTCCTTGTCACCCTAGTAATTATATGGTAACCTACCAGTTATAGGTTGTACTTAAATGCTATGCTAGTTTTGTTTAAGTACCGTGGTAATAACTATCCCAATTCATCATTCTTTCACCATAACAATTGTTATGGGTAGTCATTGGGAAAAATGACTGAAAATGGGTGAGGTAATTTGTTTTCTACTTTCCAAAACCCTAAAAACTTGCTAATATCCTATTTGGGTGGATGGTATGCTGGAGGGTATATGGTTGGGTACTAATGTAGCCCAAGTCATGTTGTGGTCAGTATGTAGTGTGAACCGCCCAGATAACTTTAAGAACTTAATCCTGTGATGACCTCCTATTGCAAAACAGTACAACCACAAGTCTATAATGGTGTCAACCTGGCCGACTAATTTGTGTCCACTATTGTGAGTTGCACCACTTGAGTGACCCACGAGTCGTGTTGCTGGCTCAAGCCGTCGTGGACACGGGTCGTGACGCTGGCAAAAGCCGCCGTGTGGCGCAATGGGGGGTTTGGGGGCATGGTTGACGCAGAGGGAGAGCGTAATCACTCTCAGACGAAACCTTAGCGGGTGCAATTAGCAATGAGGGATGCATTGTAAAAGACTTGTGATAATCTCCTTTGATTCACATGTCTAAGGAAATATGTGTACATATCAAGATGATTATCTCTTGTGAGTAAAGATGTACAATCTCTGCAGAGAATAAAACTATTTGAACAGCCGTGCCCACGGTCATAGGCGGGAATATGAACTTACAAGATATAGTTCTATTTCAAAAACTCTTGTGGGTGAGATGAAAAATGTGAGGGACTCACCTAGCCCTTCATTTGGATTTTTCCCTGGGTAGCCTTACCCAGTTTGATAACACGTGGACGTAACCACCATCAAAAATAAGCATGAGGTGGAGGTAGCATCCGCTGTATTTAATATTGCACAATTATTTTCTTAAGAAAACTTATTTTTAGTCAAAATGTTAAGTGATAGGACTTTCTAATAACTGTATTTACAAATGTTGCTTTACGCAAATAAAAGAACCCGAGCCATCCTTGTTAAACCTTGCATGTATATTATTGCATCTGTTGTGTTGGCTCACGAGCACGGTAGTTGTGCTCACCCTCGCTCTTTTCCCCAAACCCTCGGAAACAGGAACCCTGGAGTTTTCGACTACTACGAGGATCCAGAAGTCTGAAGACCTAGGAGTCATTGAAGCGTAGTTTAGTCCTTAGCCGTTCTAGTCTCACCTCAGTCTAGCTGACTCCGTCGGTTCTTATGTGCCTCATATATTGTCCGAAGTTTCGGATAATATCGAACGTACACTAGTTTCCCCAGTAACTTGCCTGTGGAGAGATGTGTTCTTCCCCCTTTTTGCTCTTCCGTGATCTTTTGTAATATATTCATTTGGCATGTCGGTCTTTATTGTAAAAATTGGCCCGAAGCGGCCTATGTAAACTTTGATGTGTAAATTAATGAATGGTATGGTCTTACGTTATGTATGATTTGATTCAGCAAAGTGTCTGTGAAGTGTTATCTACTGATTTAAATAATAGCACGATATTTTCACATATGAATTCAGATTGAGAAATCTGGATCACTACATCGCATCAGTCCGGCTGATTGATTCATTATTGGCCCACTAAATCTAGAAAGCGGAAAGCGCAGCTTGGAAGAAGAGTAATTTTCATCTCTATCCGGTCGATCCGTGGTCCAAGCAAGATTCCTCCCTCGCCTCCGTTACAAGCACGTCCTGAACCATTATCGTTATATTTGCGATTAATTAGTCACCCATTCCATCGATCAGCTGCATGGAAATTCAGTATAAATTCTTCTTAATTAGGATAGGCAATTGTTTCATGCGTTTTTTTCCTCCATAGGAATAAACTCCTCTCAAGTTCTTACAGAAAATGAATTCCTCTTAAAAAAACCTCCGTAAGGCGATCTCGTTCGTCCGCAAAAACAAAGCTGGTCGTTTCGTAGCCCATAGGCTCCATTCAATTAGTTTTGGGCCAAGGCATTTTGTTTCCCATACTTTGGGCTTTGGGCTTCTTTTTGCTTCTTCCTTTTAATCAGAGATTTACCAGATGATGCTGAAATACTGACTGACGACAGTTACTTGATAACAACTTCACGTTTAGGTTTTTACTTGGTCAACTCGTTGTACAGAATTAGCAAGAATTAATTCTACTACCTTGCAGTTTGGTACTGACTACTGAAAAACCAGACAGGAGGCCAATCAACATGTGCTCCTCGTACGTGGACTCCACAGAACTACGTTCGGTACGGCCAAACACTTTTGGTACAAGTGAACAACATCTCGTGACTCGAGTAACCTGACTAGAGTACGCATTTCCTCTTGTAAAAATTCAGACAGTGTTTTACTGACTTGCAGTGTTGTATTACCTTTCATTAGCTGATTAGCACGGTACAGATTATATTTAATCCAGTACTTGAACTATATTTATGTCGGAAAAAAGAGAGAATCAGATAGAAAAGAATGAACTATATATATGTAGTACAAAAAAGAACTCAAGGAAGAGAACAAAATTAAGCCAAAATGCACCTCCCTATCGCACTAGCTACTCGGCTACTCCTGAAGAAGGTCCAGGGCACGCAGTAGTGTAGGCCTGAATCTCCTCAGATCGAGCCTCACATCCTGCGTCATCACAATGTCTGCCAATGCCTTCCATCCCTGCCCATGGATCGCCGTGGGATCCATGAACACCATGTGGTCTCTCGGGTATCTCTGAGCAAGGCTGCTCTCTTCCTCCGCGATGTAGTACTCCAGGTACCTCAGCTTCATGCCGCGCGCCGGCTGCCCGTAGAAGTTGGTGGCCATCCAGTCCATCTTCCCCCATGGCACTATCTGAATCACGACGGCTCGCGTCGGGAGGAAGACTTGGTTGGTGAGGCCCGCGCCATGGACTGCCAGGAGCACGTCGCACGAGTTCACCGTCGTCGCGAAACTCTTCACGTTGCCACCGGCCTCGGAGACGATCACGTCGAATCCTAGCGCCCTCGCCATGGCTTCCACCTGGTGCAGATTCAGGAGCTTCCTTGTCCCTCGTCTTGATATGATCAGCAACCTGGGCATCTTGCCGGTTTTCTCACCAAGGACCAGTGGCCTGTCCCTCCTGAGACCGTACGAGTGGCGCAAGAATCTTGTGTAGTCAACCATGGAGTACCCCTTGGGGTTCCTCGTGGGATGCCGGCGAAGGATCAGGTCTCTGTCTCTCACCAGGCCAAGAATCACATGATGGAAGCAATGGACACCCTTGTTAGTGTCGAAATCGATGATGTCGTAACGCGAGAGCCTCCGTAGCATCGGCTTGTACCTCCGAAGCCACCACTGCTTGTAGTTGGCAATGAAGAATTGCACCCTCCCTTTGAACCCAAAGGAAGTTTGATAGAGAGGGATCAGCACGTCCGACATGTCGTGGAAGAAGTTCCCGGTATAGCCGCCGATCGAGAAGATCACTGCCGGTACATCATGACTGACACTGCATTTGGGAGCATCACTTTCACTTGCGGCTGCTTTGATCACCACTTCTCTTACAAGAGGTAGCAAGGAATCATCCTGGCGAGCATACGGCCTGATGCGTCGCCCTTCCTCGCCTTGCTGCATTGGCATTGTCAGAGTAACCGAGGAGCTTGCTGGAGAAACTCGAACATCACCGGACATCTTGCAAACGATTGGCCTTGCATAAGGGAAGCCCTCATCTTTACTCTTATCATCGCAAGTGATCGTACTCTTCGGCTTTGGAACTTCTATCTCTGTAACTTTTGGGGTGGAAAAAAAATCAAAGGTTATTGTCAGTTATCATAAGGGAAGTTCATCAGTAAACATTTGTATTATGGTTGGTTGTCATCTCACCTGGTTTTGGAGATCTCCTGGAAGAGTAATCCTTTTCAGGAGCGGGATCGGACCCTGTGGAGGATGTGTCCTGTGACTCCTGTCCCTCAGTTCCTAATTTATTATTCACATCTGTCTTATTCTTGACAGTATCACTTCTAAGTGCAATACCTACAAAGGGCGATGCTGAATTATAAACACAGGTCAAAAGTAGAATGATGGTAAAATAATCAGTGAAGTCTCCCTCAACCCAAGAATGAGTGCGTTCTTTAGTGACGTACTAGTAATCAATTGCAAGAGAATGTAGCAGATTAGCACTAAATAAAGCTAGCAAATAGCATTTCATAATTATCATTCAAGATACATATATTGAGATTTCGACCAGTATCTATACTCTCTAGACTCATTAAGTTGTTCATTTGTATGATCATTGTGGAATATGTTCTAGCACTTTCCCATATTCTAATCTCAATGTCCCCGAGGATTCCTGGTCCCTTATGTATTAGTACAGGCCACTAGCTTAGTTTCTCATTGTCATTTGTCCAATGTTTCTGAGTTTCCATTTATCTAGAACACCAAGAACAAGAGTCATCACCTAGAATGAGAAGGGGGGCACATAATTATTTTATTACTTGGCTTCCTTTTCAAATTAGTTGCGTAAATTCGAAGCTTATGTTTGAGAGGGAACACATACTCTTTTAGTATCCTTCCCAAGAAAACAAGCATTGGGAAAGGCAATAGCTGCCAATGACAAAACCCAAGGTCCTTGCAAGTTTCAAGCACAATCCCAAAACAATACTACACTCTAGAACCACCAAGTTCAGAACAGTATTACTCCTGAATACTCCACTATATCATAGTGTGTGTGTATATATATATATATATCAGCTAATGGATGCATAATTGAGGGCCACATCAATTATGGAACTGCCAGAGGGACCCAAACAGAAAATCCAAAACCTAGAAATGCACAATACAGTACTTCCATTGCACTGCCCCTGATGCAACTAGTGTGGTCCAGGACACTTGATGCCACTCACAAACATGCAATGATCTGTCTGAACAGAGAAAAGAAAGAGATGTTTCTTTAAGCTCTCTCCTCACCTAATTCTGGTGAACTTCTTGAAGGATCACCATCAACTCCTGCAAGAATCGGAGGAGCACTAGGGCCTTGAGGTACATCCACAGTGGCACTGCCCTCCCAAGAACTCACCACCTTACGCCCAGCTCCAATCCCTGAAGATACAAACAGAAACATAAGATCAAATGAACCAGACATGTAAGAGGACAATAAAAGTAAATTCAGAACCTCAATGATTCTTGATCTGCCCCACCTTCAGCCTCGGAGCCAACACGGTTCCCTTCTATCAGGTATACCCCATTGCCCGCTGCAAGCACAAACCCAAGCACAAAGAACTCAACAAATCACAGGCAAGCAAGTGGAGGAACCCAAGTACTCATGAAGGAGAAAAAAAAACAATCTTTCCACTCTATATGTGTTGGTTCGATGATCTCTTACTTACAGAAGACTCCCGAGGAGAGCACAGAGAGGAGCTTGGCGACGCAGACGCAGATCAGCAGGGCAAGGAGGCACGCCGAGAGCAGCCTGAGGGCGAGCTGCCTGGGCTCCAGCTTGCTCAGGTTCTTGACAGCGATCCTGATGTTGTACCTTGGCTTCCTCTCCCTCGCAGCAGCAGCCTTCATGGCGATGGCTCTGCCCATGCTGTGCTGCACCAGAAAGGCCATGGCTTTTTGCAGCTGCTGCGAATGGAGGTGTGGTTTGGTTTAGGGGGCAGTAAGTGGAGTCAGGAGTGTGGCACTGCCGCTTGTGTGTGGGTGTCTGGAGAGGGCAGGGTGGAAAGTGGCAATTATTATGCTTGCTTTGCTGCTTCAGTTTATTTATTGGTTATTTATTTGTTTGAGGTGGGTCTAGGTACTTCAATTACATTGTCAAATATCACTGATCATTTCCCCCCTCTTTTTTAGCTCATTTATTATCTCTTTTTTAGCCCATTTATTATCTTTTATGTGCCTCTTTTTATTAATGTTCTCATGAGATGAAGTGTATGGATGGACCATGAACCGGCAAAATGGACTGATTTATTTGTGATCTCTGATTTAGGAGTTTTTATTGGACTGCCTTGCAAAACCTGAATCAACTGTGAGTAATTAGATCAGTACTGACTAATACTAAATCGTCACCATTCCGAAATGATGATGTAATAAGGTTCACCTATAAATGGGCCAGTCTGTACGCAGAACAAGCTCAGAGTGTTAGATGTGTATTGTATCAGGGGTTATTTGTATATATGACTCACATGTACTTGTATATATATTGGCATATTAGCCTCATATTGAATACAAGCACTATTTATAATATGGTATCAGACCCAAGCTAGTGTTAGATTTTCTTACGTGACCGCCGCCGGCCTCATCTGCTGCCGTCCCTCTGTCGTGGTTCTCATCACCACCGGCCTCATCTGCTGCCGTCAGTTGTCATTGCCGAGCCATCTTCATCGCGCCGCCCGCCGTCGTCTTTCTGTGCGCAGTCAATTGGGGTCAGGGCCAAAACTCGCGCCACCGCTTGGTCGCCTAGACACCGTCGACTCTCCCGCCGCACGACGCCGCCGAGGTTCCCGCCGCACAAGCCGCCGCTCGGTCGCCCAGACGCCATCGCTCGATCGCTAGTCTTGACGCCACGGCCTCTCTCTCCGCTGCCTGCGCCGTCGCTCGTCTTGGCCAACGACTCTCCCGGCGCCCTTGCCGAAGCGTTGCCACGGGGAACCCTAGTTCCCCCGTGGAAGAGCTTGGTTTCGGTTTTGGGCTTCGTAGGCCCAGCACTCGAGAGTTTAAGTGAGTCGGCGGCCTGCTTGAGAAAAAAAAAATTAGTACATCGTTCTAACCGCCGCGCCATCCAGTATTGCTGTTAGACCGTTGTCTTGTCGCCATGGCCCGGTACGCTATCAATGGGCAATCGCTTACGCTCCTCGTTGTCCAGTGATCTTCAATGGTCTCAATTATCGGAATTGGTTTCAGCACATGTGTCTTCATATGCGTGGTCAGCGTCTTTGGGATTTTCTCACCAGCGAGTTGCCCTGTCCGCCTCGCCCTGTTCCACCTGTTGAGCCTGTGCTTCCGAATGATGCTTCCGAAGACACTCGTAAAGGGGTATATGCTGCATTTGAGGATGTCATAGACTTTTCAGACTCAGTGTGTTGCCTACAAGACATGGATTGATGAGGATGTTTGGGCCTCTGCTATTCTAGTTGTTAGCATGGCAGTGCATCTCACTGGGGATGTGGTTTGGGCAGCCAATCCACTGCCGCGGTAGGGTTTGGGCAGCCAATACACTGCCGCGTTAGGGATTGGGCGGCAGTGGATTGGTGGGCGGCAGTGGATTGGCTGCCCAAACCCTAACGCGGCTGTGGATTGGCTGCCTAAACCCTACCGCGGCAGAGGATTGGCTACCACGGCAGTGGATTGGCTGCCCAAACCCTACCGCGGCAGAGGATTGGTTGCCATGGTAAAAATCCAAGCCATGGTAAATTCGAAGAGTACGGAAAATTCCAAACCATGGTAAAACCCTAAAATCACAAACGGTTTTATACACAAACCGTCTGTGATGAGATACTCATCACAGACGGTTCTAACCACGAACCGTCTGTGACACTTTGTTTCGTTAGGCGGGAAAATGAAAATTTGCACTTAATGTCAGGCTCCCGAAAATCTCTCTATATTAACAGAGTCATTCATCTCCTCCTTTGCCATCTCCATCTCCTCACTTGCCATCTCCATCTCCTCCTCTGTCATTTCTCCTCCTCTACCATTTCTCCTCTGGCCTCCCCCAAGCTCGTCGCCTACGGCCTCCTCCACCTCACCCCAGCCTCGTCGTTGCTGGCCTCCCACGACCTCGTCGCCCCCGGCCTCCTCTACTTTGTCGCCTGTCCTCCCCAGAGTTAAATGCGCTGCGGCCTCCTCCACCTGCCCGGCCTCATCGTCGCCGGCCTCCCATGACCTCGTCACCCCAGCCTCCCACGACCTCACTCTCTCTACTCCCCCCTTTTGCTCCGTGATGTGGATTACTACTGTGATGTATTAGTGCTCTGTGAATGGATTGAGTTGATGCTACTGTGATGTGGGTGATGCATGCCGTGTTGTTTTTAATACTCTGTGAATGGATTGAGTTGATGCTACTATGATGTGGGTGATGCATGCCGTGTTGTTTTTAGTGCTCTGTGAATGGATTGAGTTGATGCTACTGTGATACTATGGCTATTGTGAGAAAGCTAGCGAAAAGTCCAATCCGAAAATCAATATCAGATTCATTCGCGAGGCTCGGGAGGCTCCAGACGAAGTGAAAATCCGTTTTCGTTTTTTTTACCAATGAAAAAACTATCACGGACGGTTCTAAACAAGAACTTCTTGTTTAGAACCGTCAGAAAATAGACTATCACTGCATTTGCGGTTCTATTCACGAACCGCTCAGTGATAGTCTATTTTCACGCATAGCTCATGAATAGAACCGCTGTGATAGCCTTTTTCACGCATACTCAAAAACCGCTCGTGATGACCTCGTGTCATTACAGACACAAAAATTCAGACGGTTCAAAAACCGTCTGTGATAATGGTTTAGAACCGTCTGTGATGAGCTTTTGTGTAGTAGTGGAGATGTCACTGTGGACGAGTTCTATGCCTAGTTGTATGCGGTATAGAGTCATATTGACTCTTTGGGACCAGATGTTTGCCACACTTGCCAGTGCTGTCAGCGTCAGTAGTCTCACCTGGAGCTTCGTTGCATCTACGACTTCTTGACACGTCTTCGGGCCGAGTATGAGCAAACACGTGCTCAATTGCTGGCACGACACCCTTGCGTGACTTTGTTGGAGGACTTTGCAGCTATTCGTGTTGAGGAGATTCGCCTTCGTGTTGCGGGTCTGTTGTCGTTTCCTTCGGTTCTAACAGCTCCTCCAGCTTCTACACCTGCTACAGCTACTCCATCACTAGTGATAGTGCTATGGGTAGAGGACTCCACTGCACATATTGCAACAAGTATGGACATGTGGAGCAGTTCTGCTATAAGAAGAAGAAGGATTTACATCGTGGTGGTCATCCTCTAAAGGATACTAGTGGTTTCTCCTCTCAGCGGACCTCTGGTGGTTCTGATTCTTAGAAGTTTCTCACACTGCTGCGTCGTATGGCTGCTTCTGCACCGTCTGGTTCTGTTGGTTCTGCTGCACAATCTTCTAGTGAGAGACCACCTTCTACTTCTTTCTTAGGTATATCACATTGGATTCTTGACTCTGGTGCTTCCTTTCATACGACATCTGATTCCACCGGTCTCACTTCCATTTGTCCTTTAGCTGCTCTTATCACTGTTCAGACAGCAGATGGTACCTCTCTTTCTGTTGCAAGATGAAGCACTCTTTCGAATTCATCTTTTCATGTTCCTGCTGTTTCTCATGTTCCCAAACTAACCATACAGCTCATATCTACCGGTTAGCTCACTGATCATGGTTGTCGTGTTATTCTCGATTCTGATTCTTGTTGTGTTTAGAATCGACGCACGCGGACTCTGGTTGGTACTGGCCCTCGCCGCCGGGACTCACAGCGTCTTTGGGAGCTAGACTGGTTTTATCTTCCTTCTGCTGCCCCTGCCAGTCTTGTCACCTCCACTGTCGCCACTGCTTGTGCTGCATCCACCACTGCGTCTTTTGCTTAGTGACATCATCGTTTGAGATATCTTTGCGCGTCGCGTCTATCTTCTTTACTTCGTTGTGATCTTTTAGGGTCTGTGTCTGGTGATGCTTCTCTAAATTATCACGGTTGTAAGCTTGGTAAACAGCTTCAACTTCCTTATTCTTTTAGTGAGCCAGTGTCACATCGTCCTTTTGATCTTGTTCATTCTGATGTATGGGGTCCGGCCCCTTTCGTTTTGAAAGGAGGTGATCGATATTATATCCCCCTTTCGTTTCGAAAGGAGGTGATCGATATTATATCATTTTTATTAATGATGTTTCTCGCCACACATGGATATACTTTATGTCATCTCGTAGTGAGGTTTTATCCATCTACCTGACTTTTGCCACCATGATCCGTACTCAGTTTGATTCTCTTATTCGTGTCTTTCGTGCTGACTCTGTTGGGGAATACTTGTCAAGAGTTCTTCGTGGTTTTCTTGCTAAGCAGGGCACTCTCTCTCAGTTTTCCTGCCCTGGTGCTCATGCACAGAACGATGTGGCTGAACGAAAGTATCGTCATCTTCTTGAGACGACCAGTGCTCATGATCCTGCTCTTTTTATTCACACTTCGCCTTGTGGTTGGACGTTTCTCCTTTTATATGTTGAAGATATGATCATTACTGGAGATGATTCTCAATACATCAGTTTTGTCAAGGAGCGTCTTAATGAGCAGTTTCTCATATCTGATCTGGGTCCTTTTCGCTACTTTCTTGGGATTGAGGTTATTTCTACGCCTGAGAGATTCTATCTGTCCCAAGAAAAGCATATTCAGGACCTTCTTGATCGTGCTTCTCTTACGGATCAGCACACCGCTGAGACTCCTATAGAGCTTAATGTTCATCTTCGGCCCACTGATGGTGAGTCTCTGACTGATCCTACTGCTATCGTCATCTTGTTAGGAGTCTTGTTTATCTAGGTGTCACTCGTCCTTACATTTTCTTCGTGCTATCTTCTTCGTGTTATACGATACCTTCGTGGAACCATCACTCGTTGTCTGTTTTTTTCTTATTCAAACTCTTTACAGCTCTAGGCATATTCTGATGCTACCTGGGTTAGTGATCACTCTGATCGCCAGTCTCTTTTTGCCTATTGTGTTTTTTTATGGTTCTTTCATTGCTTGGAAGACTAAGAAGCAGACAACAGTTTCTCGTTCGAGTGCTGATGCAAAGTTGCGAGCTATGGCTTTGTTGATTGCGGAGGTTACTTGGCTTTGGCTATGGTGGTTACTTGAGGATTTTGATGTTTTCGTTTCAGCACTCACTCCTCTTTCGTCTAACAGTGCAGGGGCGTGAAGCATGAGCTTACAAAGTATATTGGTGTTGATGCTTCCTACATGCGGACCCAAGTGCAGATCAGATTGTTGCTCTTCAGTATGCGCCTTCAGAACTTTAGTTTGCAGACTTCTTCACAAAGGCACAGACAAGAGTTCAGTACAGCTTCTATCTCTCCAAACTGAATGTTGTTGATCCACCATAAGTTTGAGGGAGGGAGTGTTAGATGTGTATTGTACAAGGGGTTCTTTGCATATATAACACACATGTACTTATATATATATTAACTCATTAACTTCATATTGAATACAAGCGTTGTTCATGGCACATATCTGTCAGTAAATCTTGAGATACATTTGCATCGCACAATGCTTTTCTGTTTAAGCAGCACGTGCAGTGGGACTACCGGCTAGCTGGTGGGCCTCTGCTGTATCACCAAAACTCAAAACCGACTTCTTTAACGCTAGCTGTGATGGAGCAAATAAGCTGGATTTACGTAAGAATTTTTAGCGGTTTCTGAATTCAGAGACGCGCCGCCGACTCGTTGGTGAGGGAAATTCAATCAGAGCTTAAATTCTAACAGCTCGATTTTTTAGCGGTTTCTGAATTCAGAGACGCGCCGCCGACTCGTTGGTGAGAGAAATTCAATCAGAGCTTAAATTCTAACAGCTCGATTAACCATGCATTTGCACTTGCACTTGCACTTGCACGTACACACAACCGGATCATCAGCAAGGAAATGAAGGTTCATCTCGCAGTGTGTCAGCTCGGCTCGGCTCAGGCAAACTGTTTCACCGACTCGGATTCTTGTCTCGTGGACACAGTAGCAGTCCATGTGACTGTTCGGCAACATGACCTGCTGCCGCGGCTGCCTGCTGGATCAGCAAAGTATTGTATTTTAGGTGTAGGGTCTCGTGATCCGTTGTTCCACCGTTCCTTGTATTCAGAGACTTGAAGCCGCCTTTATTTGAATCGCAAGGGTCCCGACTCCGAGTGCATGCGAGATATAATTAATGGTCCAGAATCCAGATGGGTATAGCTAGTATGGATGAGAGGAAAAGTCCAAATGCATGTGTCTGCCTATCTCTATCCATCCCTGAAAACTGAAAGCAAGTCTTGATACATTCAGACTTCAGACCGTCCACGGGGTAAGCAGGCATCCATCCGAAGAAGTCCATCTCTGTGTCGTTACCACATGGTAATCACACTTAAACAATGGATTATTATTCATTTACTCAGTAGGACATCGCTCCAATGAATAATAAACTTATCAAAGTTAACGCAGCAGAATAATAAGATAAAAATTGTATTTTATTACAGCGGATAGCCACAGCAGTCTATGGTCTTTAATACAAATACTTAATTACAACTGCGAAACTGGATAGATCCCCTAGTGCTCGCATGCCCTGTTCCACCGGACGTCTACTCGTCCCACTCGCCGAATAGGGTGTTCACCCCACCCTGGTCCTCGTAGTAAGCGTCCTCGCCTCCTACGGTCTCCTCGGCACCTGCGTATCCTTCAACCCACTCGGGGTAATCCCCGGTTGGACTAGAATCTAACAAAGGAAGTAATAACAAGAATGAGTACTAGTGTACTCAGTAAGCATTTGTTAGCAAAGATGCACTGTATGAATCTTCTCTGTTGTGTTATCATATTTTCTAACTCATCCCTTTCTCTGAAAAATACTTTACCAAATTAAGTAGCAAGTTTTAATTTCTGAAGAGACTACTTATCACATGATGAGAAGGTAGACCCCTAACGATCGCTGTAGCCTCTAATCCTGGAGACATACATGAATTCATTATTTTATTTCGCACTACGTAGGCTTGTGCTACTATACTCATAGCTACTCTGAGCCCTCTTGAAGCAAGGTCTCCCGCATTTCGTTTGATGCGGTGTCAAGTTCAGAGTACTGAACGCTTTTCAAGTTACGTGATTAAGTCTCCACCCATGTATTTTCCGTCGGTGTCCTGGGATGCACACCCAGTACTCCACTGATATCCAATAGTATTGGTTGGGCCGGTTATCCCTTCACCCAACACTCCACCAGCGCTAATATATGCACCTTGGATCCCTCACTTTCAGATTTGCACTACCGGTCCTAAGTTCCTCCACCACTCTCACATTATATGACTTACTCGATGTGGAGAGAATATTAATGTAATAAGGTAGCATTTTCTACCCACCGAAAATGGAAAAATGGTTGGAACTTAAATACGGTCTCTTTTTTGAGTAAGAGTTTTATTGGTCCTTATATATTATCCATATGTAAAGGGGCCCACACCTTCCCTCTCTTTCCTGCCCAGGCCCCCTTTACCATCCTAGTATTTACTCTTACAGCCCAACTGCTCCTCTCAGATGTACTGTTCTTTTCTCATGTTTCATCTCTTTTCTCTTATCGCTTTTATCTGAATTGATTTGAGAAGTAATTTTAATGCACATACATATAATGATGATACATAAGGTAACTTTTATATTTAATATAACTAGATTGATGGTTAAGAACATAGGCTTGCCTGAGTATTCGTAGTAAAGCTCGGCGTCAATAGATCATGTATCTGCTACTCCTACCTGAGCCGGTTTGTCTTCTGTAATTATACAACAGACACGTATAACAAAAATAATTAGTTGTTTTAGGTGGTACTATGCTTACATTAACCCACTGCTCCCTTTTTTAGCATATTTTTATTCAATTAAATTTTTCGGATCCCCGCTAGGTTAGTGCTTCCATGCGGCTCTTGTCATACGGCCTGTTAGCTCTAGCACCTAAGGTTACTGAACTCACACGTGCTCGCCCCTAGCTTAGGTTGGCTCAAAATAGAAAGGTTGGGCTGCTTTTATTCGGGCTCCTGAATTTTCCCTAAATTAGACTATTCCCCATTTAAGAACACTACACGCACTCAACCCTCACACACCACCACAACACACGACAAAGCACACACATGCACAACACACACACACGCGCGCACGCACGCACCCGCCCCTCTCTTCTGCGCCTTTTCCTCTCCCCTCTTCTCTACGGTGGATCTCCCTCTCCGCCCAAATTCGGCGCCGCCCGGGGTGCTACTGACCTCCTACAGTCCCCCTTCACCGGTTCTCCTCTGGATCTACCATGCCTGCCTTTGGCGCCTCCTGGTGGGCTCCCGGTCACGTCGATTGCCTTCTTGGAGCTCCTACCTCTCCTCCGGCTCCTACCTCTCGTCTAGCTCCTTGGTTGCTACTACGCTCTGCTACTCTGGCGGTTCCCCCCTAACTTCTACTCTTACTACTTTTCCCATTATGCCTATTTGTTCCAAATTTGATTTGTGGTCGGTTGGTGGCATTTATGGTGGGTTTCTAGGGGATTTTGGTGATGGCATGAGGGCTTGGTTCATTGGCTGGCTTTGGTGCTAGTGTAGTAAACTTCGGTGGTGGCTTTGATGATGCATGGTGGCTTGCGGCTTCAGTGGTAATGGTTGGGTGGTGAGCTTTGGTGGTGATGGCTGGATGGGCTTTGTTCCTTGTGTCTTCGGTGGTGGCATGGTGCTGGGGTGGCGAGCTTCAGTGGTGATGGATGGGTGGGTTTCGGTGATACCATGGTTCCTGGGCTTCGGCCTCGGCTTCAATTCTTAACCTAGATAATCTTTCCCTTTCACTTTGCCAATGTTAGTTTAGCTTCTTACTTTGTTTGTTTCAATTTTTACCATGCATGCTTGGGGTAGCTATGCTAGTGTCACCGTGAAGGGAGTCGGGGTGGGGGTTTGCGCCGGGGAGCTCATCCCCTCATCCCCACTCCTGAGGGCGCACGGTGGCTCTTGCGGCTTGTGCACTGGTAGTGTGGAATCCTTGCCGACTGAGGTATGATGTCCTTTCTCCTTGGTCACCTTGCATGGTCGGTTGTGGCTGTGTGCAATGCGAGTTTTGTGTGGGATTATGCTAAGAGGGATGGTATGGGGAAGGCCAGAATGGTGGGCTTACCTGTCATTTTTCTGGTGGGGGATGGTTGTTTGGCTGATGGCTTGGTCGGTCCTAGAGGCCTCTATGGTGGTGGTCAGCTTGCGGTTCTTTGTTCACCGCGGTCGGTCCACTGGTTGTTGTGATCGTTCCACTAGTTACCGTGGTCTTCCCGTGCCTTCCTCTACCTTCTCAGCTCCTTGCCTCCGGCTTTCCTTCCTTGGCTTCCCGTTTGTGGGCTGTGGGTATTGAGGGGAGTTTGCTTCGATTTGCTCTCTTGCTCTATCGTGGAATGGCAGTGGTGTTGGCTGTTGTTTCTTGCTCTTGGTTGCGGCTGGTTGTAGAGGGAAGCAAGGTGTGGCTTGGCTGTGAGCAATGGATTTTTATTTGGGGCTTTTGCTGCGCTGGGGTTCTCTCTCTCCCTCCTATGCCTAGCCCAAACTGCCATCACCTTATCCCCTCTTCTCTCTGTGTGTTCTGTTCGGCTGGATAAAAGATACAGACTGATGGTCTATAGGGCACTGTGCTTTGGATTTTCTACGCTGAGGTAAGTCGGAAAAGTGGGCGTTGGATTTTTCTACTGCTGAATGATCAAGCCCACCTTAATGAGAGGACGCCAACTGGCCCCGGACAGTCTGAGAACCACGATGAGCTTCATGTTATCTGACGACATTACTTCTTTCATCTTACTCCATTTTATTGATCTTGATTTGCTCTCAGTCTTTTGGCTTTTACTTACAAAGGAATGGAATGGTTGCAGGATTGTGGGTTGGCTGGGAAGGGCTCTATTCACTCGCAATACACGGAAAAGGAGATGCAACTATTTTAGGCTACCAAGCATGCAAGTTCCTTTTGTGATTTAATCATGGTTGTAATTCTTTTATTTTGCTTAGAGGTAAGGAATTATTGTATTTAACTCAGAGTTTGTATTGATGTTTTATTTTTGCTTTAGAAGCCCCGTTGTAAACTATAATAATGAAATCTTGTATTTTACTGTTTTACCGTATGATCTTAATTAGTCTGTGATTTACTGCTTATTACTGTTTAGATAGTTTAAGTTTTAGGATTCTTTCCATCTCTTCTTAATGTCCCTCTGCCAGCAAATTTGTCCGGTTAGCAATGACTACTTATTACACGAATTAGTTTACATGCATCAAGTAAAATTAAGGAGCACATTTCCTTCAAAAAAAGATGTATATATTAAGTTACATCTCAGCACCAGCAGTTACTGAAAGGATGTGGGAAATGCTTTGCTAAATATATATACTAGATTATTTGTTCTTCACCAGTTCACAAACGGAAATGCCGCACTTCACTTAGACTATTTAATTATCAACATTACACGGGTGATGTGCTCTCCAACCACCTTCACGTTGTACGAGTATCTTATTATGCTGACATTTGCATCCTTGTCATGTGCCTTGTCACATCCCTAATTTAATAAAGAGGATTACAATGCATCTCATTAGCATGCATCATTTTTTAAGCATTTGAATTATACTTTGTACTAGAAAAATCTTATCCAAATGTTTCAACATACACTTACAAAAATAAATCCTAAAGAAAACAACATGAAAAACTTATGATCATCCTCTGGAAATAATTTATTCAATTACTATATTAATTATCATGTATTAATATAATTTTTCCTAAATTTTTGGAACCCAATATGAACGTCATAAAATTCAGACTTGATTAATAACTTATGGTTTTGTGAAATTGGAATATACCAATTAAATCTTGATCTGTGGGTTTTCCAAATTTATATGGGTCCTAGGTTGCCCTAGAAACCCCTCTGATTAATATCATATTTTTATGAATTTAATCTCTATTTTTGAAGGCCAGTCAAACTAGGAGAATTAAAATACAAAATTTGTTCAACCTGGTTACTATTCCTCGGGCCTGAGTCAAACAAACAGTAGCCGATCGCGCCGCTCGGTTCAACTCAATCACCTTAAACACGCATCGTCCGATCTTGATTCAACTGCCCATAACGCACCCCTTCGACCGCTTCGCGCCCGCCGCTCCGCTGTCGCTGGCATGTGGGCCCTGCGTCACTGTCGTCGTCAACCTCTCGCTGGCACTCATGCAGAGCTCGACTGCCACGCGCCGCGCGTTCTCTGCTGAGCTCTATCATCGCCGTGACCGCACCGCCCAAGCTGACCAGTCCCCGAGTTTCCCTAGCTGACGCCGCTTCCGCTCTGTCCATCGTCTTGGCTTAAGTCACCTCATGCACTCCAATCTCGGCCATTCTTCCTCTCGGCACCAGAGGAAGAAGGAGCTCGCATTTCTTCAACTCTCGGGTAAGTTTCACGCTTCCCCATCCCTCGTCACTTCCGATCAATGGAGTGTCCATTTTGGCTAATGCCAGACCTTACCTCGCTTTGTACCTCTCGGAACGCGACCGTGTCTTCCTCAGCTCCGGTTCACGCCCAGAGCTTGCACCCGAGGACACCTTTGTGCTATCTTCGCCTCCGGTGAGATACTTGCTAACTCTCGTGCGTCATATCATGTCTTTGAGCTCGAGTATGAGTTCCACTCACCCAATTTTGGCAATGCACGACAGGAGCTTGTGAATTCGAAGGTTGGTCCATTTTTGACTGAAACCCAAACTCTTCGTCTCCCACTTTGATCCGGTAAGACACTCCTCAATTCTCTGCTGCTATAGCATACTCTAGGGATCTTTGGGCCATCCCGAAGCTTCAATGTCTTCCTTGTTTCTCAGGGTGCCTTCTCCTCATTGAACCGCATCACCACTGTGGACCTCGCCGTCGCCAAGCCAGCTCCGGCCACCACCTCTTCTCTCCGACCTTCAGGTAGTCTCCCTGGACTTCACTGATACTCGGGCACCCGCTTCTTTGAATGATGCGGAGCTTGTTTGTGCTGTGTGCGTTTGCCGTGTTGACACCGCCGCTCATCTCCGGCGCGCCACCGCTACTGACCGCCGTTGAGGTCGCCACCACCACCCATAGAAGCGCATTGCTATTAGGAACCCATCCATGCCCCTGGCAGGCAACGCCGTGGCCGGAATCGTCGGCGATACGCCAGCGAATGCAGCTCAATATTGTCGGATTACCGACAATACTGTAGCAAAGCCATTAAGGCATTGATCCGATCATTTAATGGCTAATGATTGCTTACTGTAGTAAATGATGTCTTAAGTAAGTGATGAGTCTATTACATGTGGGCCCGTGCTTAGAAAACGGAATGGTTAAGCTGCGGCTGACGGGTGGGCCTGGCCACTTAAACGCACGTTCACTGTGCTGTGAGCCGGCCGTGGACTTGTGGTCCACACACTATGTGGTAGACCGTGTCACTGACAAGTAGGCCCCATCTGTTAGTCGAGAAAATTAAAACCCTAGGTAAATGAGAAACAACACTGTATACTGGTCCCGCTGATCAGCGACTGCGGCTAGGTGCAGCTCGGTAAGAAAAGTATAAATCCATTTAAGAAAATAAGAATGTATTTGTTTATAAACTGAAAAATATGATTAACTTCAAAAATGCATAACAAATTCATTTTTACCCCAAATGGGATGAAACCAGTGCTGGTAATTTTCAATTTTGATGAACTTTATTTCAAATTAGGTTGCACATTTATCTCAGTATCAGAAAAGATAGATTTGGAAAATGAGCATTTAATTGTTTATCTTTACAATAGAAAAATGGCTATAACTTTGAAAATTCATAACTTTTGCATGGAAACTCCTAATGAGATGAACCAATTTTCAGTGGACTCACAATAATATTATCAATTTATCTATGAAATCAATTACCTCCCCACTGTTCTACAAATTTTGGTCAAAACTTTAAATTGGATAAAATGCATTTTCGGGACATACAAACTTCAAACGACCATAACTTTTCCCTACTAAATCCAATTGGAATAATTCTTGTACCTAATTTCATATTAAAGCATAAACTATCTACTGTAGAAAAATCATGCATTTTGGAGCATTTTGATTTTTATGTTATTTCTCGATGTTTATCGATATTTTCGTTCTTTAGATACCGACGAAATCAATGTAGATTCTTACGCCACCGAAAGTGAACAACTACTCTTTCAGCAAGGCAAGCATCATTTGAACTTTCTTTTGCATCATATTGATCCCAGTTTTATTACACTAGTGTTTGAAATGCATGATATTGCTTGCATGCTATTTTCGATATACTGTTATGTTGTTAGTAGATTAGTTATATCCTATACTTGCTGGTTGTCCCTGATATTTTCCATACACATATGCTTAAGATAGATGTTATGATGATATGATCGTTGTGTGTGTTGTATGCTTAGCCATTGCGGGTCTAGATAACGCAGTAGATCAATCGACGGGACTAGCTCGTCAATTGTGGGAAACACATAACAACCCTTACTTTTCTTTTGTACACATTGTTACTCCTGGTTATTGAGTTAATCTTTGGTTATGTTAAAAGGCTTTTGGGTCCGGACAAGTGGTTGTAGTGTGGGTGCTGTTATGCACGAGACTCAGGTTTGTGGTTGTCTTGTCTGGACCATTAAGGACCGAGCCATGGATGTTACACTCCAAGTACCGAGCGTACTATCACATGTGGGATATGGGTACCGTACGGTTAAGTAAGGGGAGGATTTTATTGGTTTGGACTGCAGGTGGTGTGAGGACATAGAGACCGTGAAATCCTACGTTCCTTAGGAATCCAGTGTGATATATACTTTGCTTAATGAGCACGATTACTTATGTTGAGGAAAAACAACATACTAGCTACCTCACACTGACCCCTCCGGCACAACATGTGTGCCCGCTTAGCGTTTGCTATATGCTTATGTCTAAGTTGGGATTTGTCTCACATGGGTGGTCTATCCCAATAGGATTTTCTTGCTAAAAATGATTGTATCTCGATTCTCCCCGGTCGGCAAACCTAAGGAAGTGTGCTATTTTCCAGAGGCATCCGGAGGCTTACGGGCTAGTCGGGTCATGTGGGTAAAGTAGTATACCTCTGCAGAGATAATCTATTCGAATAGCCGTGTCCACGGTTATGGACAACACTTGGTTTAAGTATGCTTCATCGTTAGTCTCAAAAGTTAAAAGTTGACATGGTTATAAATTGGTTACGACATGAATGGGATGTTCGTGTGCTTTAGTTTATCAAAGTGGACAACCACTTTGGTATTGTTTGATTTATTACATTATCTATGTCTTGTGAAACTTTCGTTTGAATAAATCAATTGTAACTTGGCTTTGAAAACTAGGTGGTCTAGGAATGTAAGACGTTGCGTTTTCTGCAAAACTAAGCCACTACTGCTATCCTTTGATTGCCCAATATGCATAACTAGATTTTCTTTGTGTAAGACTTGCGAGTGCACTTGTACTCAGCTAGATGTTGGCTGGCCTTTTTTGTTTTTCTTTTCAGGTGAGGACGATTTTGAGCCCGATGAGCTCGGCAGTGCCGATTTAGGCGGCACTGACGAGTAGTGCTATTATTTAACCCCAGTCAGTTGCCAGGGGTTATGGGCATACCATGCTGGTCTTTTGGTTTATTTATAATGCTTCCGCTGTTACTTTATGATCACATTTGAATTTGGTCGGTCGGCCCCTTGTAATAGCTGTAAACTTGACTATTATCGATGTATGTCTTTTGAGCCATTGATGTATGAATGTTGTATGGATGTGACCCATGTTGCAGGTGAGTTTGAGGGCACGTTGGTCGCTGATCTTGGGAGCCGACGTGGTCTCATTCTCGCTGTGATGAATTCCCTTTTAACTTATTTAAGTGTGTCCTTGAACCGTTGGAGAATCGGTCATCATGCGTGCTCGCAAAGGAGCAGCGCGTATGATCATCCGGGCTCTAGTTTCGGTTGGGCCGCCACTTAGGTGGAGTTAACTTGGAATTCATTTACTTGAGGCCCAGAGTTACTCTCTTGAGATCGTGATTACCTCGATCTTACGAGATTAACCCGGGGGTCCTCACATGCCTGTTCTGTTCAGTTGTGTGGTGGTTGCTTGCTTGCACGTATCTGCTACTACAGATAGCCTAGCCAGGTTCGACGGCGTGGGTGCCGACGAAGCGGAGGACATCCGTGAAGGGGAAGGTACAGTCGCGCAGTCGCCGGACTTGGGGGGAGGAGGCCGCCGTCGCCTTGTAGCCACCTCTAATGGAAAAGAGGAGAGAGGTTAGGATCGGGTCAGGCTGGTATTTCCCCAATCACGTAGCCAGCCGGTCGTAGCCTCGTAGGAGGCAAGTATGTTATTTCCCTGCATAAAAAAAGAAAAGAAAAAATTGATTTCGAAACCATGAAATGACAAAAAAAATAAATAAATGGGCAACGTGTAACATATTATCTATTACTGCGAACTTTCTAGTATTTTATCCTATGTCAATCAAAAATACGAAATACTCAATTCCCTCTTTGTTTTGAATTTTTTTACCGTATTCGCGTGATTTTGTTTCGTATTTACAGAAATAGCCACACCCAAAATTATTCGCAAAATTAGAACCCTATCGCACGGCCGTCGTCGCAAATGCCCCACGCCCACCACGCAGCCCTTCCGCACGGGCGTCGTGTGGTCGCCTGCCTGGCCGCCACGTGCCCCCCTCCCCGGTTAGGGTTTCGCAGATTATGGTTTTAGTGTATTCGTTCCATTTTTAAAACATATCAAATGACTTCAAAAAAATGAAATTTTATGTGAATGCTCCCGACACGGTGTACTTTCTTGTGTAATTTTCAACGTATTTTATTCATTCTTATTTTACCTCGCAATTTCATTTAAGTATACTGATTTTATCCTGGCACGTGTCAACCTTTCCCCCTCCCGCACGCATGGCCCCCCTCTCGCCAGCTCTTCCCCTTCCCGCACGACCCCCCTCCAGTGGCCACCTTTCCAATCGTCTATCCTCTCTCCTCCACACATCTGTCGACTCCTTGTGGATGTCCCCTTTGCCTATAGTGCTACGCGTAGACAACGCATCCAAAATTCCTAGCGCCAACGCAGCAGCTCCTCCTTCACTCGGCTATAAATACCGAAATCTCGCAGTCACTCTTCACTTATCCCAATTGTGTGTCTCTAACACGGCTCTTTCTTAGATTCTGATACTAACTCGCCAACAAATATTCTGTTGTGATTCGTGAAAGATGATTACTCCTGACCTATATGTATATCTAGGCTGCATTGTAATGGTGGAGCTCTAACACAATTGAAACTTCCTAGTAAGGCAAGTGTGTTTTGGCCCAAGAATTTTCTTTGCAATAGCCTCAAGTCGGATTTATCCATGTGATAATTTTTCTAATTACATAAATATTCGACTTTATATCATGCAGTCTGTCCAACTCCAACGTGGACTGCATCAGTATTCCTGTAGATGCAACCGAAGTTTCATTTCTTGGTATTAACCTAAGTAACACTGGATTGCATCAGCATTCCTGTAGAGAAAGCAATGTGTCTAGAAAACGTGAAATGTCGGAAGACAACGAAGGTGCTACTGGCTTGAAGGGACAACTATATGATGATCTTTGTTTATTTATCGTTTTAATGGTGGATGATGTTCTTTAATAATGAATTCTATGACAGGTTAGGTAAGCTTGTGCATGAACCAACTGAGAGAAATACGTGGTGTGCAGATCATATAATGATGTACCGTAGCCTTTGAAACGCACACGAGTCAGAGGTTACGGTACATCGTTATATGATCTGCATGCTACACATTTTTCTTAGTTGGTTCATGCACAAGCTTATCTAGCATGTCATACAATACATTATTAAAGAACATCATCCACATTAAACGACAAATAAACAAAGAGTGTCCTATTTGATCGGGTTACATGTGAAAATACCCCTCCTCCTTCATCCCGATTGTAATAAACTCACGCTTGTTTCATGTAATGCTTATAACGCTTGAAATGTTGACAATTATCTGTATGAAAATGTACATTGCTTCTTCATTGCAAACCCTAATCCATGAAACCCTAATTAGGACTTGACCTCGCTCTGCAAAGCAGGACGTGACCACACTCTACAAAGCGTATGCGCGTGCACGGCGACTTTGCGCAACGATGTGACCCGATGAGGCAGCTTTGCGCAACGACGTGACCCAAAGATGCAACTTTGCACAGTGACATAACCCAACGAGTCTATTTTGAAGGGCGCATCGCACGGTCGTGAAACACATCCGTTCCTCATCGCAATGGATCCGTTATAGCTGCGTCCGCTCCCACTATAAATACAGCGCGGCTCGGTTAGAAACTCCACACGAACAACAATACCTAGATAACATAGACAAGGAGAAGGAATGGAAGCACATTCGTGAGCTCTTGAGGGACTAGGTGGGTCCCGAAGAGACCGCCACTCGCCACAATGCGTATAGTCAACAGCCTTACACACATCACCCACCTTACAGGTCGAGCCGCGCCCCCCTCCTGACGCCAATGAACGCCCTCCAGAAGGGCCCTCAACGGGGGTGGTGCCACCCCTTTTGTTGGTGTCAGGGCGCCTACAAATGCGTCAAATCAACAAATGAGTGAACCATTGGGCAGCGCTATTGGTGCTGCCCAAACTATTGCGCGAACTACCCTGACCGCAGGGTTGACACGCCAAGCCACAGGCAGCCGATAATGAAATTGCATTTCAGTGCACACCACTATTTTGTTTTTTGTTACCCTGCAACCACGTCTCTCTTCCCACCGCAGTCTTCGCCCCGCCTATGCGACTTCAGCCAGTAGATTGACGACAAGATTCACCCCTACGACATATCGATGCTACTGACACAAAAGAGCTGGGCCAGGGAGGACTGTGAGGGTCGTGAAAGGCGCCTCGAAAAGCTGCAGGCTGAGATGGACGAGAAGGAGAGGCAAGAGAGGCTACACAAGGAGCAGGAGCGCGAGCATGCCAGGTGACGCGAGGCCAAGAGGGAGTGGAAGAGGGCCATCACAGCGAGAGCTAAGGCGCAAGGCGAGGAGTATATGCTGAGCTGGGCCGCAAGGGCAAATGACCACATTCCACGCAGTAGTTCGACCCTCTTCGTCTACATGTCCCATGTATTTTCTAATTCATCGTGTTGAGCCCGGACCACCTTGTACTGGCATCTCGACAGATCCAACCCGTCGGGTCCGGTCCGTACGAGACCATCGCCATAAAATACTAACAAGTCTTGCATATTCGAAAGCACTAACAGAATATTTGTTGGCCAGTTAGTATCGGAATATAAGAAAGAGCTATGTTAGAGACACACAATTGGGATTGGCAAATAGCGGTTGTGAGATTTCGGTATTTATAGCTATGCGAAGGAGGAGCCGCTGCGTTGGCGCTGGGAGTTTCGGATGCATTGTCTACACACAGCACCGCGGGCAAGGGGGACAACCATGAGGAGTCGACAGATGTGCGGAGGAGGGAGGATGGACGGTTGGAAAAGTGGCCACCGGTGGGGGGCCATGAGGAGGAGAGAGTCAAGCGAGAGGGGATCATGCGTGCGGGAGGGGGAAGTGTTGACACGTGCCGGGATAAAATCAGTACACTTAAATGAAATTACGAGGTAAAATTAGAACGAGTAAAATTATGTAGAAAATTACAAAAGAAAAGTACATTGTGTCGAGAGCATCACATAAAATTATATATTTTTTTAAAGTCATTTGATATATTTTAAAAATAGAACGAACACATCAAAACTCTAATCCATGAAACCCTAATCTGGGAGGGATGTACGTGGCGGCCGGGCAGGTGACCGCACGGTGGCCGTGTGGCAACGCCACCGCACGGCGGCCATGCGAAAGCGGCGCGTGGCGGGCGTGAGGTGACTGCCGTACGACGATCGTTTACTAGTGTGCTAATTTTGTAAATAATTTTTGAGTGCAACTATTTCTGTAAATACGAAACGAAACGGGGAAAATTCCTTTGTTTACTCGGTGCCACCATGCCAGTTCTCACGCGCGCCGCCGCTCGCTTGCTCCGGCCCTGGATCTCCCTGCCGTTTGATCAAAGTTGCACGGTCCATATCGATTCCCATTAATGGCAAGAGGTATTGTGGGCCTACCATGCGTTGCCTAGTGGGCTGATATGTTCCCTCAAAGCCCACCAAAGTTGTATCGTGGTCGTGGATACAGGCGTCATCCGATCCCCTTTCTTCCCTCACCACACTTCCGGTGGTGCTCCGGCCGCAGCAGCGCCGGCGTCGGCGATCTGGCCTTGCGCGACCGGCTGCTTCCCCCCTGAGCATTGGCGGCATATCCAGCATGTTTGCCGAGCGCTTTGGATGCTCTGCATGCCGTCCACACGCGCCGCCCGGGCACTGCGCTGCCATGCCATGCCTCGCCGACGCCATTGCGCCAAATCCACCAATCCGGATGCCGCTCTGCAACGCCAGTTATGATGCTTCGCGTCTTTCCTAACGCCACCATCGCCTCCCTCGTGTCAGACCAGAGCATAGGGGCTCCCTGCAGCAGCTTGCTTTCTTCAAGATCCGCCTCCTCCTTGACGTCGATGAAGGTAATTCTTCTGCTTTGCGTTGCTTTTGTTTTTATTAGTTTTTTTTTTAATTGCGCTCATTGATCCATTCACATTGTAATCTTTTTAGCACCTGGGAATAAGCATGGCATGATTGTTTCCTGCGCTACAGCTGACTCATCGAATGGTGCTACACAATATCAAGGGTCGAAATTAATCATAACAACGACAGATTAAGAAATTTGATAAATCCTTGTCTTTGAACATATTAAAATGCATACAAACAAAGTCGATGTGATATGATGCTAACTAATAGTAGTACATTATGATGCCAACTAATAGTAGTACATCGTGACATTGACTTTTAGTTTTAGGCTCTTCGCGTGCACCGAATTTGCTATTTGCTATTTTCACCCCTTTTCAGGTTGAGATTTTAGCTGTTGGAGACTGCTAAGTTGTGTTGGATGCATACTAAACTTTGAGCTTTGGTTGGTTCTTCAGGTTGTACAGGGGAGCTCAGGGCCAGGTTAGCAGCTTCAGCTGCACCAATGCAACGGTAAGTCTCTCTAAATTCTGTTCAGAGACCAAAAATTTGCATATTTACAAATGAATAGCGAGTTAATGATGTGTAACCTTGCTCATATGCTTGCTACGATTGCGTTTACTGATCAAGAAATTGAAGGACACTGTAACAGCCCAAAATTCCTAAGTTGAATTAGTTAAACATCTAATGTGTATTTGTGAATTATTGGACTTTTTAAAACTTTTTATTGCAGCAAATAGGTTTCAAGAGTGGGAATATTTCGATTGGATTCTATATTCTTCGATATGCTTGTTTGAATTTTCTGGAATTTATCGGAGGTTAATTGGTTTATGTTTATCTGCATGCTTAAATTGAATCTGATTTTAAAATGCAAACAAATCAAGTGAACAGTGCTGGAAAATATTTTTCCTAAGTTCTGAAACATATTATAAACTCACTCTAAAAATTTCATAATTTTGGGAAATTATTTGCTAGGTTAAAACAGCCAGTCAAACCAAGAAAATCAAAAGTCAAACACCACCTCATAAACTTAAAATAATTTTATGAAATATTGTAGAAACTGTAAAACCCTAGAAAAATCTAATTAATGGTCTGACAAGTGTCAGAGAACTTCCCTAAAATTTTCATTAATTTTGGAGCTCGGCAGCTATGTTAAATAAATTCCCAAAAAGACCTTAGTCTTTTTCCCAAAAATCAGAGTTTTTCTATTCCTCCGACCGAACCAGCTAACACTGTAGCGACCGAACCCGAACCGACTTGACTGCACCAAATCCGCTCGTTCGCACCGGACCCCGGACTCGACGCGACCGAGCCGCTCCACTGTCTCTGCCGGCGGGCCTCACCCCTTTCTCTAGCGCCTTCTTCTTCAGCGGCGCCGCCTCGCCCGAGTTCTCCTCGCAGCTTCGCTGCCGCTCCAGCGCACAGGACGCATGCCGCACTCCTCCGCGTCGTGCCATCTCCGCGCGCCAGCACCGCTCGAGCTGCCTCCGTGCCCCAGCCTTATCTCCCTCCCCTACCTATCTCAGCATCTCAACCGAGCCCCAAGCCGCATGCGGCCACTCTTCTCCTGCCCCCTTTCTTCTTCCCCCTCGCCTCCGCCCGCATTGCCTCGCCACCGAGCTCTCCGCCTCCCTCTAATCGAGCCAAGCACCCGAGTTCCCCCTGCTTCTCTCTTCATCGCCCCCCATCTCCCCCGTTCTTCTCCACCGAGAGCTAAGAAGCCACGGTGCTTGCCGCCGCCGCCTTCCGACACGCCCATCAGCGCCGGACCCATCTCCCTCGGCCCCAGCCCGCACCGCCTCCAAGCTCGGCCGGCTGCTCCCTCTGCTCAGCATCAGCCCGCACCACCGCACCGACCGGCAAAAAGCCAAGCCGCTCCAGCCAGCTCTGCCCGCCTCGCAGCCTCCACCGACGCCGCACCTCTTTCGGCGAGCCCCGTCGCAATTCCCCGCGGTGGGGGTATCCCGTGACCTACCCTGAGCGACCACCACCTCCCCTCGGAGCTCTTCCCCACCGAAGCTTCACCCCCACGGCGCCCTCGTCACGCCGCCGCCGACCCACGTCGCCAGCTCACCTCGGCACACTTCCGTCGCCATTTCCGGTCCTGGTGAGTTCCCCTGGGCCTCCTCATGCTCATGCTCGCCTGAAATCCCCTCCTCTCTCACCGGTGCACCGCCGCCTCTTTTCCCCTCCAGGTCCGACCGCCACTCGGCCTTGCCGCATCGCCACAAGGCCACCCGAGCCGCAAAACCACAACCCCCATGGTCGCACTTCCACCAGGATCCCATTTTTGCTACTCCCGGCCGCCGCCGTCTGCTCCATCGCCGGCGACCAACATCGCCTGAGAGCTCTGTGGCCTTCTCTGTTCCTTCCTCTGAACTGCTCTCTGTGTCTGTGTGTATATCAGTCCCTTTCTATGGCTGACTTTGGGAACCAGTTGCAAAACCAACTAAGTTTTTGCTAACAAATCTTATAGATGTCAATTAGGTTCCTCGATTGAATTAACCAATTTGTAGTTTGATGTGTGGAGAAATTTTAGCTAGCATCCTTGCAGCTCTGTAAAGCAATTCCATTGTCAGTTATATGAACAGAGTAATATGTTTCTGGAAATCTGAAATTTACAGTAGGCTAATGAATTTGCTAACCATCTTGTAACTGGCATTGAGCTACTCAAGGGAGTTGACAAAATTTTGTAGTATGAAATATCAATAAGTTTTAGTTAACATCACCTTAAATCAGAGAAACTACTTCAAGAGAATGAAAGAATAAGAGAAGGTTTTGGATGACAAGTTATTTTGTCAGTAGGGTAATAACATGACTAACTTTAGTTATTAGAGTTTAGTGTAGACAGTCAGTTAGCAAGTAGCCAGAAAGTTGTTGATTCATTCAGCTAAGTTGGTGATGAACTAATTAGACCACTCATGCTAGTGATAAGCAATTGGAAAATTGAAGTAAGAAGAAGTTTGTTGGCAAATCAGTGAAATCCCTTGATGAAATAATGTTCAGATAAGGTTTCTGAAGATGTTTAGTTTTGTCAAATAGGTTATTGTCTTGGGTAGTACTGTAGATGGAAATGTATTCAATTCATTTAGTCTTTAAGAAACTATTTAGCAATTATCTAACAATAGCATCTAAATCTGAAAAACTTCAGGGATGTAAAAACTTATGAAAAACCAACAGTAGCAACTACACCTTTTGATGAAGTGATGGGCAGAGATGGTCTCCTGAGGCAAAATTTGCAATTGGTAGTAGACTTCCATTTAGCTTCTAGACTACATCATTTTATTGTTAGTTAAGCTAATCCTTGTTAATAGATTTGCTAAGAAGTTGGAGGATTGATTTTGAATGTATGATCATCGTGGTTGTATATATAGAATGCCTAGAAAGAGTGCTTGTGAGTACCAGGTGTCCTGTTAAGTTACTAAACTTCACAAATTTCCTAATTAATTGGAATGAACTCCAATTGAACTAAAAATTATCACCTAAATACATTTAAACCATTTTCTATCTTCTATATTAATTTCTTAATTTTTGGAGACTCTTGGAATTCTTGGTGTTTATTCGATGCTTTTGATTTGCCAGTTCTTACCGTTATATGGCGATGATTCAGAGTGCAATTGAGAAGTCGTGTGAATGTCCGGAGTTCCAGCAAATAAAGGCAAGCAGTTCCCCCTTTGATGCACGTTGATCATATTATTTGTACATGCTAATATTTCAAAGTTTCAACTGTATGTATGCATGCTATGTTGGTGTAACATCCTGTTTTTGATTAAGGATTCAAAAATCAAAATGTGAAAATTCAAATTTCAAAATCAAAACCCTAACCTCACTTCCCGGTTCTTCCGGCGCCTCCGCCCCTCCGCTCGGTGCCGCCTCTCGCCTTGCCGCCTCGCCGCCGCCATGACGCTGGCACCGCCGCTTTCGCCTCGGCCTCCGTCCGTCCGTCCGTCGCCGCCTTGCCGCCCGGACCCACTTCTCTCCTCTCCGCTGCCATGAGGCTTTCTCTCCTCCTCCGCCTCGCCTCGCCCGGCTTTTGCCTCCTCACCTCGGCTATTTAAGCCGCCCGGGTCTCCTTCTCTTTTCCCTCCTCCACCTCCGCTGCCGTCGTTCTTGAGCCGCTCCCTCGCCCGAGCCGCCGTCTGCCGCCGTCTTCGTCTTCGACCACGGCCCGCGCCTCCTCGCCGCCTCGCCTCCGTCGGCCGGCGCCTTCTTCTCCTTCGCCTCGGCTCGCTCGGCCAGCCTTCTTTCTCCGTCGCCACCATGTGCCAGTGCCTCGCCCGCTCTCTCGCCGCCTCGCTCTTTCTCCCTCTCGTTCTCTCAGACGGCGAGAACGCGCTGGTTGTCAGCATGAGCGCGACGCGTGCTTTATCGCCAGTGACGGCCGACAGCGTGTTCCTCCTCCGCGCCGCGCCCGTGACGGTGGGTCCCACCTGCATGGCTCTCGACGGCGGGTGGGCCCATCGCGGGTGGCCGTCTTGGCCGGCAGCGCGGGACTCGGTCCACGAGCACAGTGCCCGTGGACCGAGCGCATCGGCCGACACGTGTCACCCACAGGTTTCCGATTTTGGATTTTACATTTAATTGATAAATCGGTTAAAAACTTCCAAATTTCATATCTTTTACAGATAACTCCAAAAATTATGAAACCAATTTCTAAAATTTTATAAAATCAACATGCTCAAGAGTGACGAGGCTTACCTTCGCGGCCCGGAGAGGACACCATTGCGAGCTAGCTCGCCACCGCCGCCACGACGATCACCGCTCCAGCTCCTCCGCTGTCGTCGCCTCCAATGACCGGACGCGGCGAAACCACTCCGCCCCAGTGAGCCCGCAGACCGGATGATCGCGCGCAAGCGTCGGCGCCGCCGCCGCGCAACCGCCGCGATCGACCGGAGAGCCCGATGGCCGTGCGATCCACGATGAGTTCCGGCTCACGATCGCCCACCATCGGCAGCTCTCGCTCTCGCTCTACTTCACGGACTTGATCGAGTCGTTCCGCTCCGCTCCCGAAACCGCACCACTGTGGTAGCGAGTTTCCCATGGAGGAGTAGTTAGCTTAGATTGGCTAACTGTGCTTGCTTTAGCAGTCTTTTGGTTGCAATCACCCTTTTGTTTCTTCGTTTTTAGGCGATGTGCGTGTATCGTGTGTCATGACATTAGCTTAGCTTATAGGCTATGTTTCAGGAGTCATGTAACACCTAACCCCCCTTATTATTGAATGTAGTCACTTTTGGCTTTGTATCGTTTGAGTTTGATCTTATTGTTGGTTTATTGTTCTTTGTGTGTGTGCCTTAGAGGGCTGGAAACCCTCATATACTTCCTCTGTGTGCTAAGCTTGTAGTTCTTGGATGCCTCAGGAAGAGCCGCCGCCTCATCAGTGGAGCCTTTGCAACCGTGGAGGACGAGGTCGTGGCACCGCCCAGTCGTGGCTGTGGACAAGATCTGCCGCCACCACCGCCACCAACCCTCCATGGCTCAAGTGATGTTTCAACCTTGCAGATTCTCCAGCCACCTTTCGCCGATCGTGATGATCGGGACAAAGCAGCCGCACTTCAAGTGGGCGATTTCCTCCGTACGAGGCCTCTCACGTTCGCCTTCGCAAATGAGCCCCTGGAAGCAGAAGATTGGCTCAGGGACACGGAAAAGAAGCTTCGACTTGCTCGATGCTCTGATGGAGACAAGGTGGACTTCGCCGCCCACCAGTTAAAAGGAACCGCCGCCGCTTGGTGGGAAAACTACATCGCTGCTCGAGGTGGTGATGGCTCAGTGTAAATATTTATGGTAAATACTAGTCTAGGTTGTACTTAAGCGACATGCTAGTCTTGCTTAAGTACCGGGACAATAAATGTCCCGATCATCATCCTTTAAACATGAAAAATGGTTTTGGGCAGTCATTGGATGTAGATGACTGATGTGTTGCGTTAATTGGTTTTCCTTTCCAAAACCCTAAACAACTTGCTAGTACCCCATCTGGACGGATGGAAAGAATGGTGGGTGCGAACGTAGCACGAGAATGGTTGGTATGTGGTATGAACCGTCCAGGTGAATTAAGGACTTAATCTTGTCATGACCTCCCGTGTAAAACAAGTACAACCACAAGTCTGCAAAGTGCAACTTGGCTTAGTAAAATTATCAAACCTTGAATGTCGTCTCGCATGGTGGGAAAGAGGGAATGTGCAAGTGACGGGATGCGTTAAACTTGAAAGGGACACCGAGAAAAGGTGAAGTTTGCCAGTCGCTGAGGGGTAGGTTGACTCCACGTTCAACTACTCCAGTCGCTGAGGTGAACATCCCGCACAACGTATGGGCGTAACCCCATATAGGTGAGATGACGGAAGGGGCAAGATAGTTCGAAACGTTACTGTGACGATCGCTCAACTACATGACTAAGGAATCATGTGGAGTAACGAGTATGATTATCTCTTGTGGGTACGATGTACAACCTCTGCAGAGTCTAAAGCTGTTTTAAGCAATAGCGCCTTGGTCAAAGGCGCACATGGGAACTTAACTTTGAGTTAGTTCTATTTCAAAAATCTTTGTGGGTGGAAATGGAAATGTGTTGGGCTCATCCACCCTTGTTTTGGATTTTTCCCGGTAGCCATATCCAAAGTTAATAATCGGTGGGCGAATCAGATTATCAAAATTAAGCATAAGGTGGAGGTAACCTTCGCTGTTATTTAATATTGCACTTAATCTCTTTAATGAAAATGCAATCTGTTTAAAATGCTAAGTCATAGGACTTTGTAATTATGATAATTGAAAATGTTGCTTTAGCAAATAAAAGAACCTGAGCCATCCTTGTTAAGCCTTGCATGTATACTATTGCATACTGTGTGTTGGCTCGCGAGCACGGTAGTTGTGCTCATTCTCGCTCTTTCCCCAAACCCTCAGAAGCAGGAAATATTGGAGATTACAACTACTACAAGGAACCAGATGCCTGAAGACCCTGGAGTTCTTGAAGCGTAGCTTAGTTGTTAGTTGTTATAGTCTCGCCCCAGTCTAGCTGGCTCCGCTGGTACCTAGGTGCGTCCTATATTATCTGAGTTTTCGGGTAATATCGGATGTACACAGGTTTCCCCAGTCACTTGCCTGTGGAGAGATGTGCTCTCACCCTTTTTGCTTCCGTTGTCGCTTCCGCTACTTTGTGATGTAATCATTTGGTCTGTTCGGCCCTTATTGTAAAACTTGACCCGATGCGGTCTATGTAAACTCTGATGTGTTAAATTAATAAAATGGTATGGTTTTACGCCATTGTGTGAAATGATTCAGTGATGTATCTGTGAGTGCTATCTACTGATCCAGGGAATAGCACAGTTATTCGCAGAGAATTCGGATTAAAAAATCCAGGTCTGACATTGCCTCACTACACCTACAGTACAAATGGCAACATGTATGAACCATGAACTCGAACTACAATAGAGATAAATGTGTGTCTTTTTAATTGAAAACACTCGGCGAATGGAAAACAAGTCAGGTTTGCGGACGTACGTACTACTCCCCCCTTTTGGTCGTGTGCCTTCATTCGGGCTTCCCAGTACTTGGCTATAAGTTCTTTTTCGGGCATGTCCTCGTCTAAAAGAATGTTCGGTGCAACAGGAGCATCATGGATCGTCGATGTATTTTCCTTGTCTTCCCTGCTCCCGGTTGAGGAAGGTCTCTAATAGGTAAAACCTCGGGTGCAACTGCATAGATCAGTATGTATTTTTTGCTGAATAAATGACTTGTCGTACTTCTTTGGGTCGTCGATCCATTGGAAGAAATAGCAACTTTCCTCCTTTTTCTATGCACGGATAAAGTTATCGATATGTAACATGCAATGTGAAATATAGGGAGACATCACTTACGCGATAATACCCGCACATGTAATAATCCCGAGCAGCGGTACTAGGATGTGTGGATTGCTTGATCCATGGCAGGTTACCTCAATCGAACTGTGGACGTGGGAATTTTGGTGGTACAAGAGCATCCTTGCAAAAACCATTCTTGGTAATCCATTTTCGCTTCCGGGGCATCTCCCCGTAGTCCGACATCTTGTCTACCTCTCTTCTTATGTACGTCTCTTATTCTCTCCTCTCTGTTTTCAAATTAGCTCGAATGGATAGTTGCCAAATGGTGGTGGAGGGTGCCCCGGTTTTATAGGCGGTTGGGGTGTAGTGTAGAGGGAGTAGATTTGGGTGAATGCTTGTGTGATCACATCCACGTACGAGAAGATACGTTTAGCTAGAGGATAGGGTAACAAGTTGTCATTTCACGGAGAGAAAGTTGGTGCATGTTGTCAGGTAAGTATGAAAAGGTAGCATGATGTTGTCTCGTTGATCTGAAAAGTAGGCGTCTCAATGTGTCGTCGTTTTGATACGAAAAGTTGGCGTGAAGGTGTGGTCACTTTTGCTTGAAAAGTTGTATATCCTCTCTATTGCGAGTGAGAAAGACTCAGATTGGCAACAATTGCATTGTAGATATGCACGAGAGAAGCTAGCGGTGATGAATAGAGGATAGAGTGAGGTCGTAATAGCACGAATAGCTTTAGCATGCATGGCCCATACGTCACGGTGCTTACTGGGGAAATTTTTCGTACTACAAAGATCGATCTTAACCACATAATTAAGTAACAAACACGATACAAATTGAGTTGACCACCAACATGATACAAATCCGAAAGACATCATACACGCGGTACACAATCACTAAGTCCATTACAACTGCGTGGAAGCAACAGTACAACTACATACATACATGCAAATACATCATCAATAATATATGACACGACTTCCACCACCATGCATACACCTACTACCAACACATACATAGCAATTGTAAAAGTGGTGCAAATGTAGTAAATCATTGCAAACAAGTATTAATAGTTAACATTCCATATACACAACTAATGGTCTCCGGTTTTACATGGGCTAAACAAGTACTACTAAACATTGCATAGTTCAATTGTCAAGCGCACGTAATACATGACAACATATGTGATCAACTAGATTATGTTTAGTAAATATTACCATTTACTAACTCCACATCAATTTTGAGTTCACCCCAACGAACCCTATTTGCCACACCCAAACCCAACACAAAATTTGTAAAAAAAAACGCGGCTAATAATTGCAAGCAAACACAAATACAACTTCTATGACCTAGTAATTCTATTTGATTCACAAATATATACACCAAACTAATACAAAATGAGGGGAGGGAATGGGCTTCAAATCGGTGTAAAATCAATGGATTTGGAGAGCTAGGATGCGGGGAGGAGAGAGGCGACGACTGTGGATGAAGAAGAGGAGGGAGGTGGGGAGAGGAAAGAATGGGGGGTGGGTCAGCTCGGGTGCAACTGTTAACCCACCCTACCATGCCACGCACGGTGACAAAAAATCTCAACATCGCAAGTGTAGAGTCGTGACATGGCAGCGTCCACGCTTGCTGGCCTGTCTGGCTGCCTTTGGCTACGTCAGCTGACATGGTGTGGCAGTGTGCATTTGCTACACCATGGGCTTTGACGTGGTAAAAGTATCATATTTAGAAATAAAGTTACGGAGGAGTTACAACGCTCACGCCTTGCTTGGATGAAACACAACAAATTGTTCCACCTCAGAGCAAATGGACGCCGGCGCCGCACTTCAAACCAAATTGTTCCTCGTCATCCTCCAGACTAGTCCTTCTAAATGGAAACCCAGGAGATTGTTTCCAAAGTAGAAGGGGTCTCATGCAAGGCTACCCCAATGTTGTTTATCTTAGCAATCGACCCCATCCAGAAACTTCTGGAGAAGGCAACGGAAATCCAAACCTGCTTGGGAGGAAAGCATTAGAATGTGCAGAGATGGCAAGCAATGTGTTTAAGCTCTAGGATAATGGCGTCCTTAAAAAATTAGTATTTCTACGTGAGCTATTTTACTGTATACTCAATTTAACACAAACTATTCATTCTTTTCGAATCAATAGTTCAGATTGGTTAGGATTTAGCTGTACTACATCTAGTAGTATGAGTAGTAGAATCCCGAAAGAATAGAATTATAATGGACCATGTGGGGGAGAGGATCGCATATCACAAGAGTAATATTTTCAACACTAGTTGAAAATATCCACAATATTCTCATGAAAACATTATAAATACAAAAAAGTCTATTATACCCTTAATAAATCAATGACCAGATTTGATTTATAAAAACACTATATACTACTAGTAGAATATAGTAGTAAAAAAAATCTCTTCTATGTAGGCTGAATGGGCATATGGTAAATTGTTGGATAATGATGTGTCTCATATGTCTGAACCGAGTGACTCCTATCGAAGTCTTCTTCTTTGCCTCTTCCCCTCCATCCATTCTTCTTCCCTCATATGTCATATCCCCATCCTGGCATCCCCTCTCCGCCCTTCTTCTCCGCCCCCAAGATCCCAATCCAATCCCCACCTACTCCTCTTCCTCGTGCTCCTTCCACTGTCCTTCTCCTTCTCCATCCCCCTTTCATCATGCTCCTCTTCCTCGTGCCTTTTTTTTCCTTTCTATTTCTTAGTTCACTTTGCTAAGTGTTGATCCATACCACAAGTTGTGCTACAAGTAGATACATCACCCAAGATCGAAGTAGTCAGAGTTGAGATTCTAAGGCCCTGTTTGGTACAGCTTCAGATTCTCATTTTCCAGATTCTGCTCCTGATTCTCTAAGAATCCACTTTTCTGAAAATCTGTAGTTATCTGTTGAAACCGTTTGGCTGGTAGGTTGGCTCCAAAAACTATATGAGGGGGGATTAGAGGCAAATAGACCATGTCACCTCTGGGCGTAATACTTCAATTGTATTTGTGTAACTCAGTGGCATTTGCGGGTAAAAACCTTCAACTTCAAAGGGTATTTTCGTTTCTGAAGGTTGGATTCTCACGAGAATCTGCTGGGAGGCTGCTTCTCGTTGCTAGTTCATTTTTGAGATAGCTCCTCGCGAGAAGTAGAATCTAGTAGTTTTGAGAATCAGGGTGTTTGGTACAGCTATACAAGAATCGATTGAGAAGCTGGGAGTGGAAACTGTACCAAACAGGACCTAAGTTGGATCGATTTGCCTCTGGTAGGATCAAATCGTAGTATCGAATCGTACAATCGGAGATTCTACGGAAGTGTAAAAATACACATATTTAACATCTATACTATAAGTTTGTATGATTCTTATATGGTTTACCACTTACTTATAACCGAAAAAGGGACAAAGCACTTTTTACGCACAACAGAAAAGCATAATGGTACTGACATGATGGGTGATATAGTTCTGAACTACATGAGAACAGCCAATGACCATGACTAGTTTACTACAATTACATGAGAAATGTTAACAACTTTTGTAAATCAATATCTAATTGCAACACTTGCATGTTCCTTAAAAGCAGCTAGACATACTCTAGGAATAAAAATAGCTTATCATTATCAAGCTCAAGATTGTTCATATCATAATATAGATATTTGTACTAGCATTACCACACTGATATAATATTTTGCATGCTCCTTGTTTATTTATAGTTTCATTCTTAGAAATTAATATCAATAAATTTTGCTCTAAAATAAAATATCAGCAAACCCTGGCCTCTAAAAAAATCAAATTTTTTTTGCCCAAACGACTCTATCACGATTCTACTCTACGATTCTACACGATTCTACGCGATTCTATTCTTTGGATCGTGACTCTACCACGATTCTACCTGATTCCAATTCACGATGCGATTTGGATCGACAGACTCTTGTGGGTTTATAGAATCTTAAGACTTAAAGAGTAGGATCGCGATTCTAACTACCTTGCCCAAGATGTGATGTTTGCCTTCAATTTGTAAGACACTCTATGAATGAACTCTGTTTGTAGAAGATCTAGCACTGATATTTGGATTAGCTCACCACTGGAACAAACATAGCAAGAAACCCATTATTGTGTGTGTATTTGTATTTCTGTAGATTTCAATGAACATGACTGCCCTGATAGAGTACAGAGCCCATCCATTCTGGGGCCAGAAGTATTGCCCTTTACATGAGCATGACAGCACACCACTTTGTTGCGGCTGTGAAAAAAATGGAGGTACAGATTCAGAGGAAATTGCAAAGGAACGATTGTCCTACTTTGTAGCACCTTAGTTTCTGCTTGCAAATCCACATAAAAAATGGTCCATAGTTGCCTAATGCTTTGTAAAAAAATAGGATATACAATGGCAAATTCACAAAATTACAAGCACTGGTGTTGATTTGGACAAAGTTAAATGTTCAGGAGATCAATGCTTGGTTTTCTAGATAATCTGGGTGTGCTGTGAAAGTATGAAACCTTCAGACAGAGGTCACCGCATATTCTGTTTTGAAAGGCATCTCACTGCATGTTTATACTTTTATAAATCTGCAGTCAAGGAACACAAAGTATATGTCATTGGGAGACGGACGCAGCTTGTGAATGGAATGCCTAGATTCTGCGATCATGGGACACCGGTTAATGCCAACCCCTGTACCATTCTATCATAGGCTACTACGAAGGGATGAACATGAACTAGACCAGCAGATGCCCATGCTTTTGGTTGAACGGCAAGCGCTTAATGAAGCTATGGAAGGAGAGCAAAGTGAGTTTTTTTTTCCTCTTGTTATGTAATGCATTATCTCTGATGGTTCTTGAAAGAACAGAGAAAAGCAATATGTTTTTGCTTGGGGTAATTTTTTCTTCTATTCTCCTTCTCAATTTACAGTACTCAATTACAGAAGATATAGTAGGTTCTAGCTACTTATGGAAAGCATAAAACAGGAAACAATTGGGAGGAATCAATTCGGACTCAATCTTGTACAATCGGAAACTCGGGTCCACACAGGATTATTTCCGACATACTCTCCCTTAATCCTGATGTGGCCCAAGATCATGAACACCTAGCAAGTGCCGCATTGTTGCCAGCTTCGCCGCCGGCAACACCTTCGTCAGTGCATCAGCTCGTTGCTCATCTGTGCAAATGAACTCCACAACGATATGTCCTCCCTTGATGCATTCACGTATAAAATGGAACCTCATGTCGGTATGCTTGCTGCGTCCATGGAATACGGGATTCTTCATTAATGCGATCGCGGACTTATTGTCAACAAACAGCTTCACCGCTACTCTCCTTCCCGGTCAGCTCGCCCAACAAGCTTCTGAGCCACAGCGGCATCTTTGCCGCCGTTGCCGCCATGAACTCGGCTTGATGATGACAAGGCTACCGTTTTACCGCCTGCGAGTTCCATGACACTAGGCATTCGTTGACATAGAACGCCATACCCCCGGTACTCTTTCTGTCATCGTTGTCGCCGGCCAGATCACTATCCGTGTACCCTGTGATCACCTCAGCATCTCTTCCTCTGGTATACACAAGACCATAACCCACAGTCCCTTTCACATACCTGAGGATGTGCTTGACCGCCTTGTGATGCATCACAGTGGGTCTCTCCATGAATCTGCTCGCCACCCCGACAGCAAAGGAGAGATCTGGCCGTGTGTGAAGTAAGTACCTGAGGCAACCAATAGCACGATGATACTCCGTTCCATCCACCAGTTGTCCATCAGGGTCCTTGTACAGCTGTGATCTCGGCTCCATAGGGAACTTGGTGGGATTGCATTCAATCATCCCGAATTGAGTCAGCACCTTCTTGGCGTAAACTTCCTGCTTGATTGTGATGCCGTCTTCTCCTTGCTTGACCTCAATCCCGATACAGTAATTGAGCAATCCAAGATCACTCATCTCGAATTCAGACATCATCTGCCTCTTGAACGCCGCGATCGCACCTGGGTCTTCTCCTGTCACAATGAGGTCATCAACATATACACCGACAATGACTCATGCTCGGCATGTTCCTCTTGTGTACACAGCCTGTTCTTGAGCACACTTCACAAGACCGAGCTGCTTCAAGCTTCTATCAAGTCGCATGTTCGGCCTGTGGCACTTGCCGGAGCCGTAGAGCGCCTTGCTCAACTTAAGCACCAAGTGCTCCTTGTTCTTCACTGTGAATCCCTCCGGCTGGGCAACATATACTTCTTCCTCGAGTTCTCCATTCAGGAAGGCAAACTTGACATCGAGATGGTGAACTTGCCAGCCGCGATTGGCAGCGATGGTAAGGATGACGCGCACGGTGTCGAGTCTGGCCACCGGTGCAAACACCTCCTCGAAATCAATTCCTTGTCACTGTACATATCCTTTCGCGACTAGCCTTGCCTTGTGCTTGATCACGCCTCCATCGAAGTTTTTCTTAGTTTGTAGACCCATTTGAGCCCAATTGGCTTGTGTCCAATGAGTAGCGCCGTGAGAGTCCAAGTCTCATTCTTCTCAATGGACTCAATCTCCTTGGCCATGGCGTCCTCCCAGGCTTGCTGCCCAGCGGCCTCGCGGTAGCAGGACGCTCCTTCGTCTCTACGAGCATGACCTCTTCTTCCATGTCCTCCTCGTCAAGCTCCACCCTTCGAGCATCTCTCACGATGTCATCGATGTGCCTGTAGCGAACAGGCCCATCATCGGTGCTGTCGCTTCCACCCAGCAGTGGTGTGGCCCCAACTGTGGCAGGCATGGCAAGATCATCTGCAAGCGATCCAGGGGGCGTCGTCACCATCGGACTGGTGGGGGATGGGGAGGATGCTGCCGTGTGTGCCGCAGCACGCGCCTTGGTTGCTGGCCCTCTCGACATCACCTCGCCGGCCAGCGGAGTCGATGAAGGGGCTGGTTGAACTTGTACCGCGGGCGCTGACTCGCCTGCCAATCCACCCACGGGCGGCGCAAAGTCGCCCTCTGTCGGCTCAGTGCCGCATTCATCCTCGACGACGAAATCCGATGGATCCCGCCGCCGCACTGCACTCGGCACCACTCGTGTTTTCTTCAAATTTTACATCACGACTTACATGAATTTTCCCGCGTCGTGGATCAAACAGGCGGTGCGCCTTGCAGCCGTCCTCGACGCCAAGGTATACCATCGGCTGACTTCGGTCGTCGAGTTTCTTCAGGTGTGGCGTTGTCACCTTCGCGTGCGCCGTGCAACCGAACACACGAAGGTGTGCCAGATGCGGCCTCCTTCCGTTCTAGGCCTCGAACGGAGTGCGTTCGCCCAGCGCCTTCGTCGGCAAGCGGTTTAGCAGGTACACCGCATGCCGCACCACCTCCCCCCAAAACCTTCCAGGTACGTTGATGCTCTTGAGAAGGGACCTCACCATCACCATCACGGTCCTGTTCCTCCGCTCCACCACGCCGTTTTGCTATGGCGTGTATGGCGCGGTGAGGTGCCGCTCGATCCCGGCCTCCTCGCAGAGCCGGTTGAACTCAACGGAGAGAAACTCCCCACCGCGACCAGTCCTCAACGTCTTGATGCGCCGCTCGCTCGTGTTCTCTACCTGCAATTTGAATCTTCAGAACACAGAGCAAGCTTGGTCCTTCGTCTTGATCACATACAGCCACATCCACCTAGAGTAATCATCAACGATTAACATGAAGTAGCTGTTACCGGCGAGGCTCGAAGGTGTGATAGGACCACAAAGGTCAGCATGTAACAGCTCAAGTGGCTTCTCCGCCCTGTGATTTGCCGCTGCTGGGAACGGCTGCCTCGCCTGCTTCGCCACCAAACACCCTTGACACAGCTGGTTCGGGTGCGTGATCGGCGGCACACCTACTGCCATCTCCTTGTCAACAAGGAGCTTCATAGCGTGGAAGTTGACATGGCCAAGCCTGGCATGCCATAGCCATACCGAATCTTCAAGGTTCGCCAGGAGGCACACCGCCTCCGCCTGATGCAACTCAATTTGATAAAGGCGATTTGCAGTGCGCCTCACCTTCATGAGAAGCCTCGTATGACTTTTGTCGAGCACCTGCAGGGAGTCCTCGTCCATGATCCCTTTGTGGCCGGTCTCGGTTAGTTGTCCGAGGCTCACGATGTTGCTTCGGAGCCTCGGGATGTAATATACCTCCTGCAGCAGCCACTGATCCCCGTTCTACAGGATTGATCCCTTGCCCATGATTTGCACCGTCGAGCCGTCGCCGAATTTGACCTTGCCGGTGACATTTTCGTCCAGCTCGCGGAATTTCGCCCTGTCGCCGGTCATGTGGTTGCTCGCCCCGTTGTCCAGGTACTAGACATGACAGGAAGCAGCCTTCTCCTCCGGCCTCGTCTTCTCCTCGCTCAGTAGGACGGCATCCTGCCGCTCCCGCTGTTTCGGTGCCATCTCCTCCGACACCGTGAGCATCAGGGCCGGCTCGGTGTCGTCTGCTCGTGTGAGGTGCACCTCCTCCTCCTTCTTTGGGGCCCTGCATTTAGATGCATAGTGACCCATCTTGTCACAGTTAAAACAGCGGATGTGGCTCTTGTTACGGCCACTGCCGCTGGAACCACTCGCGCCATCTTTGTGCGGCGTCCCGCCGCGGTCGCCCTTGCCGCGACCTCTGCCGCGTCCATGTCCACCCCGGCCGCGGTTGCTGCTATCTGCAGGAGCGTTGGATTTGCCCTTATTGCTCGATGAGGAGTTGCCACCATCCTTCTTCTGCCGCGCATGCCACTCAGCCTAAGTAAGCAGGAGTTGGGTGTCGCCATTGCTGTTGTTGTTGCCGCTTGACGCGAGTGGGCGTGTACGCTCTTCATAAGTCTTCAGTCACCCCACGGCTTCCTCGAATGGCATGGTGTCGATGTCGTAGAACTGCTCGATCCCAGCAATCACACTCAGGAATTGATCCGGCACAGTATCGAATAGTTTCTTGACCAATGCGGCCGTCGGCGTCGCCCCTTGTCGGCGTGCACGGCAGACATGCCGCTGAGCCTTCCAACAGATCTTGGTCTAGGGACTCTCCTCCTGCATGCACATGGCATCGTCTTTCTTCAACGTCTGCGACCACGCGTTCTTGACGCGATCCGCACTCAACGAACCTCGCCTTGAGATACGGTCCCGCACCTCCTTCGTCGTTTTCTTCCTTGCCACCTGCATCAGGAGGTCTTCCGGGAGCGCTTGGAGAAGATGCGACCTCGCCTTCTTATCCTTCTTCGTGTCGACGACCGCGCCCGCCGCCGGCTCGACTACTTCCCAGACGCCTTGATCCTCCATCATCGCTTGCACCCGAATCACCCAGCACATGTAGTTTGTCACCGTCGGCCGGATCTCGGAGCGACCACCGCCGCTCTCCGCGCACCGCCGCCGAGGAACGATCGACATTGGGTTTAGTCGAGGTACTTGTGCATACACCTTGCTCGATACGGATGTTGGTTCTTGAAAGAACAGAACACGACAATGTGTTTTGCTTGGGGCAATTTTTTCTTCTATTCTCCTCCTCAATTTATAGTACTCAATTACAGAGGATATAATAGGTTCTAGCTACTTATGGAAAGCATAAAACATGAAACAATTGGGAGGAATCAATTCGGACTCAATCTTGTACAACCGAAAACTCGGGTCCACACATGATTATTTTTAACAATCTCTGCAATTGCTAATGATCACTGCATCTGCATTTTTGTAGGGTCCACACCATATGCCTGAAACAACAGGCTTGTGTCCTCCCCACTAACCGTTTTTTTATATGTAATATATTGCTGCAAGATTACTTACAACATTATCATCGGAAGTTTTACATTAGGTTAAATAAGAATGATAGTTATATGCTTGCGATTGGTGGCATACAGTTTGTTACAAAGGACTTAAGAAGTTGGCATAGTTTTCTTACATAAAAAATTTAAGCACTTCTTGTTTTTTGTTTTAAAATTTAAATTATTGTTTTTACAATGTATTTGATGACTGGGTGTCATGCTAGATTAGCTGTTCAAAATGTTTCATGTCAGCAGTACACAACTAGACAGTTTGGATTATTGTAAGGATATCTCTTGGTCGTTGAGGATGACTTATCTTTTCTGCATTTCCTTTGTTTTCTCTCATCCGGGATTTTTACCCTACCTTGGAGATTTAGGAGCGCCAGCCAGTTCACATGCATCCTTCACAGCCAGATATTTATGTCTTTGTAGCAGGCGAAATTTAGATACATATGTTATAATTCTACAGTATGACATGTGTTAGCGCAAACATTTTGTTAATATGTCATTGATTCCTACATTGCTTTTTTTCTGCATATATCGATTTCATCCATTATGACGGTGCATACCCAATATGTTTTGCCATACTCATCTCGGTCACAGCTGGCTCTCTGTGCGCAACGTAGCACACATCCCTATCTAGTATCAATAGCGTGAAGATGCCTTCGTCGTCTCATCAAGATACTACTAAAATGGGTCGGTGGGAGTTCATAGTCATGCACATCTGACAAAAAAGAGTACTCGAAACTTCAAAAGTACAAGATCATATTTTAGTCGGCCTTTCTTCCGTGTGGGGCTAGAGTTTTGCACGAGGCATTAGCGAGATGGTCGGGTGAGTTTGGATGGATGAACGAAGCTAGATGGAATGGTTCATGAACGAAGCTAGATGGAATGGTTCAGTTCAAGAAATAAGTTTATTTATGTGTTTGATTAGTTGAATCGTACCAAACCATCTTAGATGAGATGGTTCATATTCCCGTTCGATGTTGTATCGTCCCATTCAACAAATTAGAACGAACCACACTGTTCACTCTCGCTCTCGCCTCCACCCGCTGGGTGATCGCCTTTGCCCCATCCATCCGCGTCATTTGCTCCCATCTTTGCCTACTCCGTCGCTTCCTGCCATGGCCTTCGTCTCCGTCTACAACGCCGCATCCACTACTAGCTGCTCCCGGCCTCCTTACCCCCACCCCCCCTCTGGTTCTCCCTCCATCCCTTCCTTCCATTCTTTCTTTCTCCTCGAGCTCGCCTCGCTTTGCTTCACCACCATCCCCTTCCTCCCAAATCGCTCCTCCCAAGCTACCCATGTCACAATGTGTTCGGCATTCAAGGACACTTTCACCTCCATTAATTCCAAGATTCCCCACCGAACGCCACGCGCCGTCTTCCTCGTTTTCGTCGAAAGTCGCCGCCATGACCACTATTCTTCGTTCGGTGAGTATTACTTGATTTCTCTCCACTTGAGCACCTCCTCGTCCTCCTCTCTCTCTCTCCTTCCCACCACCCACTCCTCTACCCTACCCCATAGCGCTAACGCACTGCAAGCCGATCACGGGCCACCTCCTCGGCTAGTTTCCCTCTCGCTCATGCACACCATATTTTCCTCCCTCTCCCACCCGAGAACCGCCGCCCCCGTTCCTCCCCCGGCTCCGGCCGCGCCACCGCCACCTCTGGACTCCTCTTCCCCACAGACCCATTTTGGGGTCACCCTTTCCTCTCCGCAGCTCCTTGCCATCTGGCGAGCCCACCCGTCGACTTCGCCTCCTTTGTTTTCTCTCTGCTGACCTCTCCGTCTCTCTCTCTCTCTCTCTTTCTCTGTTCATACAACCAATCAAACAAAACGTTGTATCATCTCATTCAATAAACTAAACACAGTACTGGTATCGTTTCATTTATAATTATCCCATCCACTTCAACCAAACCATCCCGTTCAGCTTGATTCATCCATCACACATCCTTAATTTGCTTCGTCGTAGTGTAGTGGTACGTGAAAGATTGTACTTGTAGCAGCGTTGTTCTACTTAAATACCTAATTCATGACGAATTGTTGATCCAATAATAAAGGACTTGCTGCAGGTACGGATCTCCGACGTGGCGGCGCGGTTCACCAGGTTTCGGGCGCCGCCCACTTGGAGTAGAGACATGCGAGCGACAGTAAAACTCTTGAAATGTATCTAGCTGCTGTTTCATAAAATTGATCAATTGTGCTGGTACTGGTACACCGTCGTCTATCTTCTTCTCTTCGAGATGACAAAAGGCCGTGCACAATACTATACTAGAGCCAACTAATTAACTAGAATGAATGAACAACATGGAAAGATCGAACAAGAAAACCAAACCAAACAAGTTAATTTTTCTAGACACTCGATCCAGTAAATCAACCAGTAGGCCAACAATGCTCCACCAGGTGCTACTGCTGCCGGAGATGCTCGAGCGCCTGCGTGAGCGTTGGCGCGAAGCGGTTGACGTCGATGCGGACGTCCTGCTTGCCGAGGTAGTACTCGGCGACCTTGTCCCAGCCGCTCCGGTGTACGGACTCGGGGTTCTTGATGACGGGGTGCTCCGGTCCGAGCATCTCCAGCAGTGTGCTCTCCTCCGCGGCGATGCTGTACTCGAGGTACCTCAGCCCCATGTCCGCCAGCGGGTCGCCGAAGTCCACCTTCGCCACGTGCTCCAGCTTCCCGTACGGCACCACCTGGATCACCACCGCGTTCGCCGGCAGGAACACCGCGTTCGTCAGACCGGCGCCGTGCACTCCCAGCAGCACGTCGAACGAGTTCACCGTCCGGGTGAACTCCTCCACGCGCACGTCGAACTTCGGGTCCATCACCACAGCCTCGAACCCCACCGTCTCCGCCACCTGCACGATCTCCGGCACGTTCATGAACTTGCGGTAGTGGCCCCGGTGGATCAGCAGCAGCCGCGGCTTCTTGTCCGGGTTCTGCTTCAGGCTGATTGGTGCGCTGCGCGGCAGAGCGTAAGTCTCGCGCAGGAACCGGGTGAAGTCGACCATGGAGAGGCCACCGGGAGCCAACTCCGGCGCGATGCTGAACTCCTTGTGCATGCGCAGCCCGACGGTGACGTGCGGGAAGCACCGGATTTGCCTGTCGCGGTCGAGGTCGACGGCGTCGTACTTGGACAGCCGCCGCACGATGGCCTCGTACTTGCCAAGCCACCACGGCTGGATGTTGCTGATCAGGAACTGGACCTCGCCGCCGTACTGCCGCGACGCCACGAACAGCGGCACCAGCACGTCGCTGAAGTCGTGCCAGTAGTTGCCGACCAGGCCGCCGAGCGCGAACACGACGGCCGGCACGTTCTGGGTGACCGTGCACCGCGGGGGCGCGGGCTGGTCCTGCGGGGAGGCGTGCTGCGTCACGGTGACCTCGTTGATGCCGGACATGGTCCTGCGCGAGTACGGCCGGATCTTCCACTCGCGGCGCTCCGACCAGCTGGCGGGGCCAGGGTCACTGAGAGAGCTGTGCCGTTGGTCCGTACGTCGCCGTCGACGTCACAGGTGTCGGAGAAGGGGCCGTCCGTGTTGCACACCACCTTGCTGTTCTCTGTTGCACACAATTGGAAAATATTCACCTTGGTTAGTTTATTAGCTTCATCCATTTACGAGATTAATTGAGCATTTTTCTGAACAATGACTAATTAGTTTAGCATTTTTTGGCGATCAAGGACTAATCAAATGAACTTATTACTGTGGTTTATTGCACGGCTAATATTCGTGATCGTGGCAATTCAAGTCCAATTGATCTGTTTTATGCCAATGACTACCAAACTACATGAAACTATGCTTTCATTTAATTTGGCAATGAGCACTATTTCAGCAATCCTGAACTTATATGGGCCCACATGTCAACGGGTGTTAACAAATATTTTCAAAACATCTTTTTTTTTAAAAAAAAAGATCTTTTTTTCAGAACACCGTGTTAGTGCACAAATTTCTTGGGCTGGACCCAAATGCAGAGATCGATCAACCGATGTAAACACGGCTCACTCTTTCCAACATGTTGACTTGGATCCCATAATCCTCATTTCTTCTTCTTCTTCTTTACGATGGATTTCAGATTCTTCGTAATATGAAGCAAACACACAAAATAGGATCAAAATGACAGGAATCCTCACCTGTTTCACTGGGAGCCTTGATCACCTCCTTATCCGCAATCCGCGGCGCCGTCGTAGTGACAGCTGCAGGTTAAGGAAGAAGCAAGAACCGATGAGCTCGTGGCACCAGCTGATGAAAGAGAGCACAGATGGGTCAAACACAAGTTTAGCTTGAGAAAGATTGGCTACCATCGGGAGCGCTCATTGCAAACTGCTGCGAGACGATGAGGTAGGTGAGGAGCACGAGGAGGAAGCCGACGGCGAAGCCGATGTTGAGGTACCTCTGCGGCCAGCCCTTGAGGCTCTTCCCCGGCTTCACTTCGCTGCCCATCTCTTCTACTTCCACCACTGTTCACTTGTATATATGTGCTTGTACTGTTATTCTTCTGGAACCAGCTGATGGGTTGAATTGTTCAAGGTTCGGGGAGTTCGAGAATTGCACCAAGCTTTCCTCCTCTTCTTTCTTGCTTGTTTACATGGGGAAGAGAGAGAGAGAGAGGTCTTGTGGTGCCTGGCTCCGTCCAAGATGCTCACTCTCTTGCACTCGTAGCTACTGTTCTTTTTGTATCCATCTGATAGGGCGCCTCTCTTTGCATTTCCATTTCCACCCTCTGCATGTCAGAAGCCCCATTCGTGCCCTCTCTGAATAATCGCATCTGTTGTGCTCGTGCGTGGTGCAGGCCAGGCTATTATGTATCATCTGTGAGTAATCAAGTGTGCAAATGGTGGTTGACTAGTGACGCGCTGTGTGAGTCTTGATTGGGTCTTGATCTGACAATAGGCATATCGTTAAACGGAAACACCCCCACCCCGAATCTGATTGATGCCGATTGAATCTGTCCACACGCACGTTGTTTGGCCCGCGTAACATCGCATTTTGATTTAAGTCTCACGTACCACCGCTTTTGTTTCTGCTATGGCCTTTCCATCAGTGTTCAATTACTCGTTCTGCATTGTACTTACTCCAGTACTGAGTTAATCTCACAATCTTTAACACTTGTGTGTGTATAAGCTAGTAGTAATAAATATCTTAGCCAGCTCCTGGTTTTTCTTTTTAGAAATAAAGCAAATCCATGATGGTATAATAATTGAGAACAAAAGATTATCCGGATTTATTTTTTTTAACAAGACACACTACACCACCATCGCAATCAAGTCGAATTCGTGTCACGCTATCCTCACCAACGCAAACACAGCAACTTCTCTGGATAGGTCAGATTTGAACAGCTCATGGCTTCCTCATCGATTTGATCAACCAACCGATTCGATTAGTTATGTTTCCATAATCGATTACTCCTGACGTGAACACCTCTCTCTACGCATGCATGTTATATATATATATATATATATATATATATATATATATATATATATATATATATATATATATATATAATCAACTTTTAGTTTTCTCCTTCCCAGAAAGATTGACTAGAGCTAGCGTCTGCCTGTAGAACTTTGATGACAAGTGCAACAAAAAATGAATACTAGTGGTAAATTACACTTGACATGAATATTGTTCTTTAGGAGAAAGTAATATATTAATACTGCCATGGGTCTTAAGGACCTGGGTGTGATTTCAACAGCTCTCGTGTGCATATATGCAAAAGCTGTGATCCTAAGCCTAAGGTGGGGATCAGTCCTTGCATCTCCCATCCCATGATGGTGAGCTTCCAATCTTGCTAGCTAGTTCAATGTTATCTGACTGTGGGTGGTCCTTGTTGCAAGCTAGCTCTTGGATCCAACCGTTCCATCCATGGCCGTGAATTAATTAACCTCTAATGTAGTATCACATTGTGAGGCTGCTCTAGGGCTGCCTGGGGAAGGGGGCTTGATTGGCCAGTTCCTTAATTACAAGCAAATAAACTAATCAAGCTTAGTTAAGCTCCTTTCTTCTTTGGATGGAATCCTGGCACGTACTGCTCCATTATGATCACTGATGAGTGGTCAGCACGACTAGCATGCAGAAGAGAACTCAAGTTTGGGTTTAACATTGTTAGACTCTTCGGTTTCTGGTCTACACTTAGTGTTAGACTCTTTGATTTCTGCTCCACACTGTAACCTTTAGTCTATATATATAACCTTTAGCTTATTAATACATATAGTGTATGTAATTGCTTTAAATATTTCACTCTCTCATGGTATCAGAGCGGATCACACCTGCGATCGCACCCTTCCGTAATTCCGCCGCCATGGCGGCGAAGACGACACCGTTGTCGCCACACGCCGCGAGCAGCAGGCTGCCGCCGCGCAGCACGAGCAGGAGGTCGTGCAAGCACTGGCCCTCTCCGAGGTCGCCGCCATTGCTTCCCTCCATGCTAAGGCATACGACGTCCTCAACATCAAGGCTCTCGTCCCTGTCGTCCTCGACCCAGCCGCGCCCCAGTGGTGCGCCCCTGCCGCACGTGCTGGCGGCCGGCCAACTTCAGGTTGGCTACATGCTACCCTCGTACCAGCCGCCATGGCCTCCTCGGGTTGATTTGCATCCTGCGCCTCCTGGTCTTGGTCCATGGGATCAGCAGTTATTAGCAAACTCCTTCAACACTATGACTCTTACTTCCCCGTCGACCACCGAATGGTACATGGACTCTGGTGCGACCTCGCACATGACATCGGACGCCGGTAACCTCTCCCGTTCTCATCCTCCTCACTCCTTCCACTATCGTTGTTGGTCACAGCCACTGCTACTCATCACCTCCACTGGTTCCACTAATCTTGGCTCTCTTCATCTTACTGATGTTCTTATCACTCCGCACCTTATCAAGAATCTTGTTTCCGTTCGTTAATTCACTATTGACAACAACTGTTCCGTTGAGTTTGACCCTGTTGGGTTTTCTATCAAGGATCTTCGTTCCAGGAACATGATCACCAGGTGCAATAGCACCAGACCTCTCTACCCCTTGCGTCTGACCGGTGTCTGCCTCCCCTTCATGCGCACTCATTGCCGGCCCCTCCGCCTCCCTTTGGCATTATCGTCTTGGGCACCTTGGCCCTGAGTCCCTGTCTCGCCTTACTAGTACATCCGCCATTTCTTGTGATAATGGACCCGTCGACACTATCTGTTATGTGTGTCAACTTGGTCGCCATGTGCGTCTACCTTTTGCTACTTCACAGTCTCGTGCTCTCAAGAATTTTGATTTAGTTCATTGTGATATTTGGACATCGCATGTCGTCAGTGTGTCCGGTTACAAATACTACTTGGTTAATCTTGATGATTGCTCACATTATCTTTGGACGTTTCCTTTGCACCTAAAATCTGATACTTTTTCCACTATCTCTCACTTTTTTCTTACATTGCTACTCAGTTCAGCGCTAAGATCAAGAGTATTCAGTGCGATAATAGCCATGAGTTTGACAACTCTGCCGCTCGTACTTTTTTCCTTACCTATGGCGTTACACTCCGCATGTCATGTCCATACACCTCTCAGCAGAATGGCAAGGCCAAACGTATTATTCATTCCGCTAATAACATTGTCCAGTCTCTTATGTTTCAGGCCAACCTCCCTTCCTCTTACTAGGTTAAGGCTCTTCACGCCGCTACCTACCTTCTCAATCGTCAACTCACCAAAACTCACAATTTTTCCACACATTTTTCTGCGCTCTTTGGTGTTTCCCCCTCCTACTCCCACTTTCGTGTTTTTGGTTGTAAGTGTTATCCGAACCTTTCTGCCATCGCTCCTCACAAGCTTTCTTCTCGCTCCACCATGTGTGTGTTTCTCGGCTACCCGTCTGAACACAAGGGATACCGATGCCTCGATCTCTCCTCAAATCGAGTCATCACCTCCCGTCTTGTTACGTTTGACGAGTCGTCCTTTCCCTTTGCAGAGCTCACCGCTCTGCCCTCTCCCACTGACCTTGATTTTTTTGTTGGAGCTTGATCACACGCCGATGCCCATTGGGCCTCAGCATCTTGCAGGTCCTGATGCCCCTCCTAGTGTGGTGCGCCTCGCCGGCTCCTACCGTAGTGGCGCCGACGGTGATGCCTCTCCTGCGTCGGTTGTGCACAGCCCCAATGTGCCGTATCACCCGATGCCGTGCGCATTCCCAGCACACACGTAACTTCGGTCGGTAGCGTTCCTCTTGGCCCTGCGGCTGTGGTAGAACCCAGTGCTCCAGCCGTGGCCCCCCTCGTGGTGTCGAAGCACACGGTACTCCTGCCGGTCTACCAGTTGGTCCGCCAACTCCCATGTGTTGTGACGCTCCAGCCGATCGACAACTCCCATGCCATGGTAACTCGTGGCAAGCACGGTTTTCGGCAGCCGCTCACCCGCATGAACATTCATGCCATCACTTTTGTCTCCTGTTCCGACCACATACCAGGCTGCTCTCGCCGACCCTAATTTGCGCGGCGCCATGGAGGAAGAATACGCTACTCTTCAGACCAACAACACATGGGATCTTGTTCCATGGTCATCCAATGCCAATGTGGTCACTGGGAAGTGGATTTTTTTGGCATAAGCTCAATTCAGATTACACTCTTGCCCGCTATATGGCTCGATAGGTTCTTCGTGCTTTCACACAGTGTCTTGGTGTTGATTTTGATGAGACTTTCAGTCCAGTCGTCAAGCCGACCGCTATTCACACAGTTCTCTCTCTGGCCCTATCCCGAGATTGGTCTATCCACCAGCTGGATGTTAAGAATGCGTTTTTTTCATGGCACAATCTCGAAGATTGTCTTCTGTTCGCAGTCCGCTGGATTTGTGGATTCATCTCGCCCAGATTACATTTGTCACCTCAACAAGTCTCTCTACGGCCTCAAACAGCGCCTCACCGGTACAACCTGTTTACTGACTTGTTTGCTATCCCTCGATTTCCTGGAGGCAAAGCCCGACACCTCTCTCTTTGTGTCACCTCGAGGCGACACTGTCTACCTGCTGCTCTATGTGGACGACATTGTGCTGACTGCTTCTTCGAACCGTGTGCTCCGCCAAGTGGTTGCCTCCCTACATCAGACTTTTTCTATGAAGGATCTTAGTCCACTTTATCATTTTCTAGGTGTTTCTGTCAGTCCCCGTGATAGCAGCATGTTCCTCTCTCAGCGGTAGTATACTCTAGACATCCTGGACTGCACCGGTATGACCGCTTGCAAGCCTTGCAGCACCCATATCGACACTCACTCCAATGTCTCCTCTGCTGCTAGCACTTCCGTGGCTGATCCGACATTCTACCGAAGTCTTGCAGGTGCTTTGCAGTACCCCACTTTCATTCGTCCGGATATTGCCTACGCCGTACAGCAAGTTTGCCTCCATATGTATGATCCTCGCGAGCCGCACCTCGCCGTCGTGAAGCACATTCTTCGGTATCTTCGCGGCACCATTGACCACGACCTTCTTTTTCACCGAGCCACCTCTACAGATCTAGTTGTCTACTCCGACGCTGACTGAGCTGGTTGTCCCGATACACGCAAGTCCACTTCGGACTGCGCTGTGTTCCTCGGTGAAAATGTTGTCTCCTGGTCCTCAAAGCGGCAACACACTGTTTCTCGTTCGAGTGCGGAGGCTGAGTACCGGGCTGTGGCCAACTTCTTCAAGAGCTTCATAGCACTCCACACCGAGCTACCCTCCTCTACTGCGACAATGTCAGCGCGGTCTATCTCTCAACAAATCCGGTGCAACATTAGCGCACTAAACATGTTGAGATTGACCTTCACTTCGTCCTGGAACGAGTTGGTCTTGGCGATGTCTGCGTTCTTCACGTTCTGACGACATCTCAGTACGCCGACATCTTCACCAAAGGGTTACCTACTTCTGTCTTCACCGAGCTCCGATCCAGTTTGAACGTCCGTTCCGCCGACGCTCCAACTGCGGAGGCGTGTTAGACTCCTCGGTTCCTGTTAGACTCTTCGGTTCCTGTTAGATTCTTTGGTTCCTGACTCTTCGGTTTCTAGTCCACACTTAGTGTTAGACTCTTTAATTCCTGGTCCTCATGGTAACCTTGATCTATATATGTAACGTTTGACTTATCAATACATATAATATGTATAATTGCCTAAAATATTCCACTCTCTCGAACATTGACCGGCTTAATTTTCACCTCCTGGTTACTTGTATTACGTGGGAGGATCGATCGCATCCATTAGTTCTGCATCATTTGCTTTATACGTATCTACATATTTGGCCCCTATCAACTCTGCTCGGAGAGTAACGGTCTTGTGCCAGCAAAGAAAGTTTGTTTTGTCAGTTCATCCACAACAGATGGACTTGCTTTAACTCTATAATAAAAGAACAGAGGTGCTGAATCATTATTGACTCTCTGTTAATCTGTAGTACTAGTATAATGCTAGTGCACAGTGTTTGGTCTTAATTTCCTTGTGGCCTTGGAGACGATGGCAGAGAAGAAGAATCACGTCGAGGCTACCTTGGGAGTCCTGACATATCTACCTTTTTTTAATAGCTTCAATCCAGTGACTAATTCACATTATGACACACTAATGAATGAATACTGGGGGTAGTAAGTACTGTTATAGGAGTGTGTGGTGAGATGATCTTGAGATTTGAGTCGCAGTGGAGCACCTGATCCGGATAAAAGTTAAAAGATGCATCCGTGATGCATGATTGGTTGGTTGGTTGGGCTCCTCATCATGCGAGCGACCGAGATAAACTAATTTACTTGCAATGCTAGCTGGGTAATCAAGGCCTAAGAGTCAACTCCAATCCTTCCTAATTCGAAGCTTCGTACTAGTGCGAGGGTTTACTAGATACTTACTCTTAACCACTAAAAGTAAAGGTAACAAAGTGTTTACTGACGAGTGACAGCACGTCGCAAACAGAAGAGAAAGCCTATGAGCTTGGAACACCTGAGCAACGCATCGATTCATCTTCGTTTCTATTGGAGGGAACAGATCGATAAATCACAGATTCTGGAGGATTTTCAACCGTTGGGAGCGTTTGGACGTGGAGGATGAAATTTTGGGACTAGGTTTAGTTTCCAGTATTGTGTGGAGTATGGCGAATTTGCTGTCCTTCCGGAACAATTCATCATGCAATCCTTGTGATAAAAAAAGGTTCATCATGTAAGAAATAGAAGTCCGGTTCTTTTTTGTGAGTCTTAATTTAAGAAAAGGAGGGGAATACAGCTAGATCAATGGACACTTTTATACATACATGGGTATATTTCAGTAGAATTTTTTATAAGATCGTAGATTTATCGTCAGTCTCCGCCTATAATAAAACTCGTGTTCATCAATGGGGGTAGTACTGTTACTGGGGTTTAGTAGAATTTTTTTATAAGATCACGGAATTATACTTGATCTCCGTCTATTTAGGCACTCGGCACCCGGCTGGCGATGACCTTTCGTGTTTATTGAGTGAATTGACGCTTTCGGTGGCTGGGATAATCCATCCGATTCGATTCGGTTGCCGTCGCCTCACGATCGACCAGTACTGAACAGTTTAGTCATTGATGGTTGTCGATCGTAGCAATATAACGACCCTGGGCAAGCTACACGTCATGAGTTGTAACATCCTGTTTTTGCAAGAGTTTCAAAATCAAAATTTAATTTTCGAATATCAAAATCTACAAACTCAAACCCTAACCTGTTGGTTCGGGCCCGTCCCGGCCCGGTTCTTCGCCCGCTTTGGCCCGGTCTCCCGCCGCCTCGCTTGCGCCGCACGCCACCGCCCCCTCCCCCAATCTCTAGCCTTCTCTCCTTCCCCTTTGTCACCTCTCCGCTTTACTGGCCAGCGGCAGCAGCTCTGCCCGTCGCGTCATCGCCTCCTCCCCAATCCTCCTCTGCTGCTGCTCGCTCCTATCACCTCCTCCGCTCGGTGCAGCACGCCTCCTCCCCGCCCCGTCCTCTCACCGCCCGCCCCCGCCAATCCCCTCTGTCATCACCTCGGGACCGCGTGTGCGCCTCCCGCCCTCTCCCCCTTCCCCTCCTCCTCCGCTGGCTATAAGTAGCCGGGCCGCCTCCCCTCTCCTCCTTCCTCCCCCTCCACCCCTTCACCTCCTCCAGCGCCGTCACTTTGTCTCCTTGGAGCCGTCGTCGTCGCCTCCTCCGCCTCCTTCTTCGTCTCCCGGCTCAGCGCCCAGGCCAGCCGCCTCCGGCCGGCCTCGCCCGGCGCCCCTTCCTCCTCCCACCTCCGGGCCGCGCGTCGCCCCCTCTCCTCCCCCCTCTCCCTCTCTCTCTCGCGAGCACGGAGAAAGCGAGGCGTCGCGCTCTGCGCGACGCCGTCGTTTTTATCGCCGCCGCCGCGACTGACAAGTGGGCCCCACCCGCGCTGTGCCTCTAACGGGTGGGCCTGGCAACAGTGCTGTGGACCCGCGGTCGTGCGCGTGGACTCGGTCCACGAGCACAGTGCTGCCACGTGTCAGCGGGAGAAAAATCCAGATTTTCTGATTTAGTTTTTATTTGAAAAATCTGTTAAAAAGCTTCAAAAATTTATATATTTTTCTTTATAACTCCAAAAATTATGAAACCAGTTTCTAAAATTTTCTAAAATCAAGATCTTGCTAATAGCACTGGTTTTGTTTAATTTGGAGTTCATTTGATTTGAGTTTTGTATTTATTTGCTCTCTCTACTGTTGTGTCTTTTTCCGGTACCTTCGTCCGATTAGGATTCGAAGGCGCAGGAGACCTCAACTTCGACCAAGCTCAAGAATATCAGGACCCCACTGCCTTTAAGCAAGGCGAGTTAATACTTTGATCATTCTGAGCCTACAATTTATGCAAACTATGTTTATTTAAAATATCAAAGTTGCATGCTTTAATTTTGTAAACAATGATATGTTAAAGCTTAAGGTAGTTAAATACCCATTTACTGATTAATTACTTCTTAAGCCATCCTTTGATAATTGAATCCAGTATTCTTTGTCACCCTAGTAAAAATGTGGTAAATACTAGGCTATGTTGTACTTAAGCGACATGCTAGTTTTGCTTAAGTACCGGGATAATAATTGTCCCAATCATCATCCTTTAAACATGAAAAATAGTTTTGGGCAGTCATTGGATGTAAATGACTGGTGTGTTGTGTTAATTGATTTCCCTCCTCAAAACTCTAATAACTTGCTGTTACTGTCTGGGCGGATGGTATGATGAATGGGATGTTGATGGGTGCTAATGTAGCCTAGGGAACGCGGTTAACATTGGAATGAACCGCCCAGATAACCTTAAGGACTTAATCTTATCATGACCTCTTGTGTAAAACAAGTACAACTGCAAGTCTGCAAAGTGCAACTTGGCTTAGTAAAATTATTGAACCCTGAATGTCATCCCACAACTAGTGTTTAGAAGTGTGCAAGCGGCAGGATGTATGCTAGCTTGAATGGGACACCGAAAACGGTGAAGTTATCAGCTACGCTAGTCGTTGTGGCCGGGGCCAGCTGCGCTAGTCGTTGTGGTAAGCATCCCGCACAACTTATGGAATCGGCCATAGGGGTGAGATGACGGAAGGGGCAAGGTAGTTTGAAGCGTTCTCGTGACGATCGCTCAACTACATGACTAAGGAATCATGTGGGTAACGAGTATGATTATCTCTTGTGAGTACATGTACAACCTCTGCAGAGTCTAAATTGTTTAAGCAAATAGCGCTACTACGGTCAAAGCAGACATGAGAACTTAACCTGAGTTAGTTCTATTTTAAAAACCTTTGTGGGTGGAATGAAAATGTGGTGGGCTCATCTAGCCCTTGTTTTGGATTTTTCCTGGGTAGCCTTACCCAGTGCTGATAGTCAGTGGATGTAGCCGTTATCAAAATTAAGCATGAGGTGGAGGTAACCTCTACTGTTATCTATTATTGCACAATTAATCTCTTCAATAAAAATGCAATTTGTTCAAAATGCTAAGTGATAGGAATTTGTATTATGATAATTGAAAATGTTGCTTTAGCAAGTAAAAGAGCCTGAGCCATCCTTGTTAAGCCTTGCATGTATACTATTGCATTCTGTGTGTTGGCTCGCGAGTACGGTAGTTGTGCTCATTCTCACTCTTTCCCCAAACCCTTAGAAGCAGAAAATATTGGAGATTACGACTTCTACGAGGAACCAGATGTCTGAAGACCCAGGAGTTCTTGAAGCATAGTTTAGTCCTTAGTTGTTCTAGTCTCGCTTGATTTAGCCGACTCATTGGTACATAGGTGCATCCTATATTATCTGAGTTTTCGGGTAATATCGAATGTATACAGGTTTCCCCAGTCGCTTGCCTGTGGAGAGATGTGCCCTCACCCTTTTTGCTTCCGTTGTCGCTTCCGCTACTTTTGTGATGTAATCATTTGGTCTGTTCGGCCCTTATTGTAAAATTTGACTTGATGCGGTCTATGTGAACTCTGATGTGTTAAATTAATGAATAGTATGGTTTTACGCCATGTATGAAATGATTCAGTGATGTATCTGTGAGTGCTATCTACTGATCTAGGGAATAGCACAGTGCTTTTACAAAGGATTCAGGATTAAAAAATTCGGATCCGACATGAGTCTCGTTGGGATAGTCCTGTACTCCGTTTGTCGGATGAGAGAGACAGATCATGAATAAAGAGAGACGATCCCAAGACTTATTGGTTGTTGCTTAGGTTCGTGGGTACATAGATCCAACGACTTGGGATTGGAACACTGGTTTAACGGGATCGAACGGTTGGTTTAGTGGGCCAATAACGCTAAGCAACAATTAGTATCAAATCTTAATTAAATCTTAAGTATCCTTAATACATCTCAGATCTTGAGAGGGGAGGTATAAATGTTTGAGACGAAGATTTGTTAGGATAATTCTACATCGGTTATGATTATGGTGTAAGACATAAGAAAGAGCACCGAGACTGCAGGTACAGCGGCCCAACAAGTCTCTATGGATGCATCTTTATATCCGGAAGGGAGGAATTAAGCCTGAAGAGCTATTGGCGCCGTATTCCTCGTGCAAGTGACTGCAATGAGCATGTACATGGATGCTACGTATGTAGTAGCTCTAAGGTAGGCCACCGGTTGCCTGTTGGGTTGCAGAGATTTGCATCCATCCCAGCTAAGACAAGCCTGCCGATCGAATGCGTATATCTTTCAAGAGGTTCTGGCACTGTTCACCTTGGAGAGGTGCTCCTTTTTTGAGAGAGAGAGAGGTCCTCTTAGTACAAAATAAATATACAGCCTATGGCCTGTCATGTCAGCCAGTCGAGATCTGGTCCAAAAATATGGCAGCCGAATTTGATCTAGTCCAGATGAACTCCTGGTTGAAATTTGAAAAGCCTGGGCTGTCCGAGACCCATTAGCAGCCCCGACACATTCGTGAATGTGAATTTCATGGCCCACAATATCTTCTTTTGGGTTGTGTTGGGTTTGGTTGGTTAGTCATTCTGCCCTGACGCCGCTCAGAAGTCTAGCAAAATTCCTGCAAGCAGCTTCTTTTTCCCCTCCCATCTCTTCCTGAATTCTTTCCCTTCTTCCTCAACACCTCTCTCTTTTTTTTTTCTGTTGTTTTCCTACTTCTGATGCTCATACTATCAAATAAGTTTTTTAATAAAAAATAAATAAATAAGAACTAGTATCGAATAAACTGATCGTTTCTGAACCTGAAAGCAACATGCAGTTGGCATCTAACTTTTACTCCACCAAGCTAGCTTAATTACTCTCGTTAGTACAGAAGATCAGGGTGAAAGCTATGCTCTAGATAAGGGAATTACTGGCTAGTGTGCTTCTCCAAATTATAGGTAAGTGGAGGGTGGAGCCAAGCCACCGTGCATTTGATGGTTTGACCCAAATTTGTGCCGCGATTTCCTCCTTACGCCGGCCGCAACAAAGTCATGATGCACTGCTCTTGTTAGTCAGAGAGACCAACAAAGTCACCTTTCCGAGTTCTTAAAAACAACAAACATCTTCAACAAAGTCATACGCTACTCATGCATGTTGGTAGTGAGTTCTCCTGCATAAGCTTCCCCGCCGGTGGAGGCACGCCAAGCTTAGGTGTCCACGGTGCACGGAATGAAAATTGGCGTTTGGTATCTGTCGAATATGAGATCTACAGTTTTAGAATAAATTCAGACATCAAAAAGACAAATCACTTACTTTATCCAACTCCGGCGGTGGAGATCTCCTGCATAAGCTTCCCCGCCGGTGGAGGCACGCCAAGCTCGAGCACGAGGGAGGGGAGGCTGCCGGGGCGCTCCTGGATGGCGAGCGTGATGTGCGCGCGGCGGTGTCCGTTGAACGTCCTGGTCACGCGTGCTCTGCCACCGACGTGGCCGTTGTGCGGCTTATTGTAGTGCGTCGGGAGCGCGGACGCTGGGCGGCACGCGGCGGCGGCGATGTTGGGGACCGACCGGAACAACACGCAGATGGCTTGGACCGCCCGCGACGGCTTCCGGGAACTTGCTAAATGGGTCGACCTGATCCGTCGGGACAATCCTGTCAGGGCCGGCACGGTACGTCCGGTGAGTTCGGCGTATCGTGTCTGGGTTGATGGTTGAGTCCACGTGGCGACACGACACGATTTGTTTACCTAACCACACCAACCGGGTCGCCCATTTAACCACCTCTTATTTCTTCTTCATTTGTTCTTCCTCCTAAGCCCCCTCACTCCGCTGCCTCCACTACCGCCACAGCCCTACCCCGGCGGCCACCCCCTGCAGTCGACGGCGCCCTCACCGCGCCAACCCTGACAACCCTAATATTCTCTTGGTCACCATGTTGTGTTGCCCGCTACCCTCCCCTAAACCCACGACATGCAGTGCCACTGCCCGTCTCCCCCCTACTTCTATACCTAGGGTTCCGGTAAACCCATTATTAACCCTGATAAACTGTAACCCCAACCCCTCGCCGCCGATCGCTCGGCCATAGTCGGAGATCCCGCAGCCGGAATTGGATAAAGTAAGTGATTTGTCTTTTTGATGTCTGAATTTATTCTATAACTGTAGATCTCATATTTGACAGATACCAAACGCCAATTTTCATTCCGTGCACCGTGGACACCTAATAATTCTGTCTACGCACGTACATCTGAAAAACAGAACACTCAAATTTTGTCCTCGACGAGAGAGAAAAGAACTAAGATGCCATCCATGCAATTGATCATCATAACTCACCGACGCATGCATCGAAATATAAAACTTAATTAAATTGTTGCATTCGGCATACGTCATTATCTCAGTATATTCTGGTACTGAAATTAAAAGCCACAAGCAAATATATGCATGTCAACAACAGCTTGACTTCGAGATGCAACTTTTTTTTTATTAATTAACTTTTATTTTAAAGTTAACTCCCCACGAACTTTATTTTCAATTCTAACTTCTTTGACCACCCGTGGTGTGACAAAATAACATTGTCACACTATAGGATAAGTTCGATAAAATTGTATTTTTTGTCACGCCACTGGTGGTGGTGTGATCAAATAACACCGCTATGCCCTGTGGTAGCGTAACAAGAGTTTACTCGGTTTGGTGGCATGATAGTGTTGTTCAGAACACCACGGTGGTGGCGCGACCAAAAGAAATCGAAATTAGAAATAAAATTCGCGAAAGGGTTAACTTTCAAATAAAATTTTAAAAACTCCTTCGAGATGCTACCAAACTACGTACTAGCGACGGATCAAGAGCTAAATGAATAGTTTTACCATTATACCTCCGTCGTTCACAAATATAGAACGTATTTTGACTTTGCTAAAAGATTAAGGAGGTGTTGAAATCAAGAAAGGTACGAAGGAAATGACTACTTATGCACCCTTATAATTGTCTTGGAAAGACGAGAGAGAATGTTTTGTGTGAGCGGTAATGAATACATTAATACAGATGATAGAGTAAAAATAAATAGGGGCGTAGAAGGAAAAGCCTTGTTAAATCTACATATTTCTCAACAAAAAAAAAATCAAAATATATAGGCCTTATATTTATCAACAGAGGGGGTATTTTTCACTTTTTTTTTAATTATTTTCTTGATAATTTGATAAGGCGGCCAGCGGTAGTGAGGAGTAATGGTTATGTATGCAAGTAGAGAAGAATGGAAGATACTAGTATAGTAGTATCTGCATCATCGTGCTATATATACGTACGTACCAACCTTACATGCAAGTACGGCGTGTACGAAGGACATCCTGTTGTTGCTAGGAAGATCTGACTCGTACGGACCTTACCTTAATTAACTTATCTGTCAGAGATCGATGTGAATGCGATATACGTACGTACGTACATCGGAGTCGTGCGCCAAACTGTAGCTAGCTAGCAGCAGGTACATCCCATGCACCTGGCCGGTACACTACACATGCGATGCGAGCACTCGAAAACCCGTACGTAGAGGAAGGTTCAGATTTCCAGGTCGGTGTATTCTTGTAGTAGTATGCGATGGTAGTCTAAGTATTGATTCCTTAAGAGTGTGATAGACTTTTGTTTGTATTTATATTTTGTCGTGAGGGTATTATGAATTTTTTTTCAAATAGAGTTGAAAATATTAATCCCATGTATTGTGATCCCCGTATAGATAATTACAATTATACCCTCTCAGTAATCTACTATTCATACTATAGGGTGTAGATGAAAAAAGAATAAACGATTTATATTAAATTAAACGTACCGTAAAAAAAAACTCCGTATCTGTAGCTATGAAAGAAAAAAAAAATGAAGGCATGCGTTTCCTCGTAAAATTCGGAGAATTTGGGCGGTCAGAGTTGGGTAGCTATACTAGGAGGCACCAGTCGCTTCGTCAGAAACCCTCAAGCAAGACAAACCAAAACAAAATTCGGCAGGGTTTGGCCGTATGAGGAATTACTCCATGTCACTATACTACTTCATCTAATCATGTGTCTGCTAGCTGCTTATGTTAATTAGTATGTAAGTGTTTCTGTCAGACCCGGATTTTCAAATCCCGGATCCTCTGTGAACATTACTGTGCTACTCCCGGATCGAGAGGTAGCACTCACGGACTCATTCTTTGAATCACATCATACAAGGCGCGAATTAAGATATTTAATTAAACAAACATCGAGTGACATAGACCACGTCGGGTCAAGTTTACATAAGGGCCACCAGCCAAATGGATTACATTACACAAAAGCGGAAACAAAAGGGAGGTGGAGCTCATCTCTCCACAGCAAGTGATCGGGAAACACGTGTACGTCAGATATTGCAGAAAACTCGGATAATATAGGGCGCACCTAGGTACCAAATGAGTCGACTAGATGGGCGAGACTAGAACAACTACGAACTAAGCTACGCTTCAAGAACTCCGGGTCTTGGGCATCCGGTTCCTCGTAGTCTGCGTAGTCTCCTTGCTCGCATCATCCGGAGGGTTAGGGAGGAGCGAGTGAGCACAACTACCGTGCTCATGAGCCAACACACAGATGCAATATTATACATGCAAGGCTTAACAAGGATGGCTCAGTTCTTTTATTTGCTAAAGCAACATTTTAAATTACCATAATTACAAAGTCCTATGACATAGCATTTTTAACAGTTGCATTTTCATTTAAAGAGATTAAGTGCAATATTAAATAACAGCGAAGGCTACCTCCACCTTATGCTTAATTTTTGATAGTGGTTACGTCCACCGATTATCAACACTGGATAAGGCTACCCAGGAGAATTCAAAACAAGGGCTAGATGAGCCCAACACATTTCCATTCCACCCACAAAGATTTTTGAAATAGAACTAACTCAGGTTAAGTTCCCATGTCTGCCTTTGACCGAAGGCGCGGCTGTTTAAACAGTTTAGACTCTGCAGAGGTTGTACACTGTACCCACAAGAGATAATCATACTCGTTACTCCACATGATTCCTTAGTCATGTAGTTGAGCGATCGTCACAGTAACGTTTCAATGTATCTTGCCTCTTAGTCATCTCATTAGTATGGGCTTCCCCACTTGCGGTGGGTCCCATAAGTTGTGCGGGATGTACGCCACCACGACTTGCGTGAGTGGCGACTTCACCCTTCCTTTGGTGTCCCATTCAAGCTGGATCGAATCCACTACTTGCACTATCTTGCTCTACCACCGATGAGATGACTTCCAAGATTTAATACATTTACTAAGCCAAGTTGCAATTTGCAGACTTGCGGTTGTACTTGTTTTACACAGGAGGTCATGACAAGATTAAGTCCTTAAGGTTATCTGGCGGTTCATTTCAAAGTTAACCACGTTCCTCGGCTACATTAGCACCCATCAACATCACATTCCTCATACCATCCGCCTGCATAAGAATAAAGTTATTAGGGTTTTGGGAAGGAAAACCAATTAACGCAACACACCAGTCATCTTACATCCAATGACTGCCCAAAACCATTTCTCATGTTTAAAGGATGATGATCGGGACAGTTATTGCCCCGGTACTTAAGCAAGACTAGCATGTCGCTTAAGTACAACCTATACTAGTATTACCATATAATTACTAGGGTGACAAGGAATACTGGATTCAATTATCAAAGGATGGCTTAATAAGTAATCAACAAATGGGTATTTAACTACCTTAAGCTTTAACATATCCTTGATTACAAAATTAAAGCATGCAACTTTGCTATTTTAAATAAACATAGTTTGCATAAAATGTAGGTTCGAAATGATCAAAGCATTGACTCGCCTTGGTTCAAGGCGGAGGGTCTGAAATCTTGAGCTTGGTCGAGTGGAGGTCTCCTGTCGTCGAATCCTAATCGATCGAAAATCTTGGAAAAGACACAAATGCAAAGAGAGCAAATAAATACCAACTCAATAAATAATGAACTCCAAAATGAACAAGACCAGTACCAATAGCAAGATCTTGATTTTAGAAAATTTTAGAAATTGGTTTCACAATTTTGGAGTTATAATGAAAAAGATATGAATTTTGAAACTTTAAAACGATTTTACAGCTTAAATGAAAATCCAAAAATCCGAAAAATCCACGCAGCGACACGTGTCGTCACTGTGCTCGATCCACGGCATCGTGCTCGTGGACCGAGTCCACGCGCGCAGCGCGCGCACGACAATGGGTCGGGGCCCACCTGCGTCGGCAGACAGGCTGCGGGCCCCACTGTCGGCGCGGCGGCGCGGGTTAAAGCAGCGACGCGTTCGAACAGCGTCGCCTCGCGTTCTCATGAAGGCGAGCGAGAGAGGGAGGGAGAGAGGCGTCGGGGGCGACGCCTGGCGGCGGCAACGGAGAAAGGGGCGGCGGAGCGGGCCGGGCCGGAGGAGACGGGAAGCGGGGGGCTCGGCGAGGAGGTGCCGAGGTCAAGAAGAAGGAGGCCGGTGACCGGGGCTCGGGTGCTGGAGCGGCTCGGCACGACGGCAGGAGGCGCCGAGGCAGCACAGCCAGCCGGCCGGGTCGGAGAGAAGGAGGCGGCGGCACGGCTCAAGCGCGGAGCGAGGAGGTGAAGGGGCGGAGGGAGGAAGGGAAGGAGGAGGCGTCTCGGCTTTATAGCCGAGGCGAGGCAGCCAGGAGGAAGAGGAAAGCGGGGCGGCGGACGGGAGCGGGAGAGAAAAGCCAAGTGGCGGGAGGAGGGAGAAAAGGGTCCGGAAGTGCACAGGCAGGCGAGGCGGCGGGACGGACGGAGCCAGGCTGAGTCGGCACAGCGCCAGGACGGCGATCGAGGCGGCGACGCGAGGCATGGGGACCGGGCGTATGAGGCGCGAAGAACCGGCGGCGGGCCCGCGAGGTAAGGGGCTAGGGTTAGGGTTAGGCTAGGGTTTCGGTTTGAGATTTTGATTTTTGATTTTGAAATTTGAAGTTTTGAAATCGAAATCAAGTTTTGGATTTTGAATTGGAAATCAAAGTTTTGATTTTGAATTCTTTTTTTCAAAAACGGGATGTTACAAAACCTACCCTCCTTAAACGGAATCTCGACCCCGAGATTCGGCTACCCAAACGAGACAGGGAGCGTACCTCTTATTACTTCGGAAGTTGTTGGGGCTTCTTCGACGGTGACAAGGTTGACATGACCCTGGTTTTGGCTTGGCATGGAAACAGCTCTTGATGCTTGCGAGGTTTGACGACTCTTACTTGCAACCGAAGTCTGGCCTCGAGTTGGTGTGGTTTTGAAGTTGAACCTCACCGGGGTGACTGGTTGAGGGCATCTATTGGCGAAATGCCCTTTTCTCCTGATTGAAACAACGAAGATGAGCTATCGGATTGATGCTGCAGTCATCCAGCGGAGTGAAGCGCGGAAACACTCTCACCGGGCGCGGGTTGCGGCCGGCGCCAAGTTTGAAATGGAACTCTTGATGATGGGCGCCAACCGCCTAAAAGATGAGTGCCTGAAAAAGCGATCTTTGCGAAAGTTGCTTTGTGGCCCTTGAAATGCCATCTTCCTTTTGTGGCTCACTTCCGCAGTCTTTTTCTCATTTTCGAGCACTATGGCCTTGTTGACCAAGTGATGGAAGTTGGGAAAGTCATGAAGGATGAGCTGTCCTCTCATATCTTCACGCATGCCTTCCACAAAGCGATCGATCTTCTCTTCCTCCACTGCTATGTCATTGGGGGCATAGCGAACAAGTTGGTTGAATCGGTCAAATACTCGTTCACCGACACCGGCCTGTTTGAGAGCTCGAACTCGTTTTCTTCAATCTCATGGTACTCTTGAGTGCAGTTTGTCTGAAGGCGGTCTTGAATTCCGCCCAAGGAATGGTCTGCCAAGCGGGTTCAGCTTCTTCTTGAGGTAACTCAGCCATTTCTTCATCGAGAGCGGGGTTGGGTTGGTTCTGCAGAGTTCAGAAATTCTTGCTTCTTCTCCTTCTTCTTCCACTGAGCCATCACCACCTCGAGCAGCGAGGTAGTTTTCCCACCAGGCAGCGGCGGCTCCATGCAGTTGGTGGGCGGCAAAGTCTACCTTGTCCTCCTCTGAGCAACGGGCGAGACGAAGCTTCTTTTCCGTGTCCCTTAGCCAATCTTCTGCTTCCAGGGGCTCATTTGCGAAGGCAAACGTGAGAGGCCTCGTCGGAGGAAATCGCCGGCCAGTGCGGCTCTCTCCCGGCCTCTTGTTGTGGCGGGGCTGGAGAATCTGCGTCTGCTGAAACATCACTTGAGCCATGGAGGGGTTGGCTGGCGGTGGTGGCGGCAGATCTTGTCCCTGGCCACGACCAGGGCCAGTGCCACGACCTCGTCCACGGCCGGTTGCAAAGGCTCCACGGACTGGGGCGGCGGCTCTTCTCGGAGGCATCTGAAGAACAGCTGAAGATAAGAACACGGGGTATATGAGGGGTACTAGCCCTCTAGAGCACAACCAAAAGAAACTCAAAATCCAAAGAGAAAGATCGATCAATTACAATACAAAGCCTAGAATGGCTGCATTATATTAAGGGGTTAAGTGTTTACATGACTCCAGAAACACAGCATATAGGCTATGATAAGTCACGACACAAGATACACACACATCGTCTACAAAAGAAGGAAGCAAAGAGTGCTTGCAACCAAAAGACTGCTAAAGCAAGCACTGCTAGCTAAACTAAGCTAACTACTCCCACATGACGACGAAGACTTCGGGATCGGTCTCTCCTTCCCGGAGGCGGTAGTAGTAGAAGGGCGCTTCGCGCGAAAGATCTAGGTGCATCTGCTCAAGCGGTTGAAGCGAAGCGTCTTTGCGTCTTGGGCCGCTTCTGAACAAGCGCTTTTGGAGGTCTCGGTGCGAAGGTGTGGCGATGAACTCACCCTCTCGGCGTGAGGAAAACCTCCATGGTCCATGACTCTTGGTCCGTGGTTTGAGTCTTCGACCTCTGAAGATAGGCTTATGAGGTAATCCGGTGATGCATGAATTGGTGGAGAATATCCACGAATTCAACTCCGCCTTCTCCATGAGAGCAAAAGTCCCATGGGGCATCGGATGACGGGGTTGCCATCTACAAATTTTTGAAATAGACGAGGGAATCAGACTGAGTATAAACTCAAGTGAAATCAGGGGAAGTAAGGAACTAAGATAGATGAGTAAGAGCAATAAATACATTATATTTTTCCAAAGCTTTTCATAAGTTTTGAAAATAGGACTCAAGTCCTTAGGCTCGACCAGTCTAACTAAAGATCCTACAGTCAAATGCTCTGATACCAGCTCTGTCAGACCCGGATTTTCAAATCCCGGATCCTCTGTGAACATTACTGTGCTACTCCCTGGATCAGTAGGTAGCACTCACAGACTCATTGCTGAATCACATCATACAAGGCGCGAATTAAGATATTTAATTAAACAAACATCAGAGTGACATAGACCACGTCGGGTCAAGTTTTACATAAGGGCCACCAGGCCAAATGGATTACATTACACAAAAGCAGCGGAAACAAAAGGGAGGGTGGAGCCCATCTCTCCACAGGCAAGTGACTGGGGAAACCTGTGTACGTCCGATATTACCCGAAAACTCAGATAATATAGGACACACCTAGGTACCAGCGGAGTCAGCTAGACTGGGGCGAGACTAGAACAACTACGAACTAAGCTACGCTTCAAGAACTCCGTGGTCTTGAGCATCCGGTTCCTCGTGTCTGCGTAGTCTCCTTGCTCCGCATCATCTGGAGGGTTAGGGGGAGGAGCGAGAGTGAGCACAACTACCGTGCTCGCGAGCCAACACACAGGATGCAATATTATACATGCAAGGCTTAACAAGGATGGCTCAGGTTCTTTTATTTGCTAAAGCAACATTTTAAATTACCATAATTACAAAGTCCTATGACATAGCATTTTTAATGAGTTGCATTTTCATTTAAAGAGATTAAGTGCAATATTAAATAACAATGAGGCTACCTCCACCTTATGCTTAATTTTTGATAGTGGTTACGTCCACCGATTATCAACACTGGATAAGGCTACCCAGGAGAATTCAAAACAAGGGCTAGATGAGCCCAACACATTTCCATTCCACCCACAAAGATTTTTGAAATAGAACTAACTCAAAGTTAAGTTCCATGTGCGCCTTTGACCGAAGGCGCGCTGCTTTTAAGCAGTTTAGACTCTGCAGAGGTTGTACATTTGTACCCACAAGAGATAATCATACTCGTTACTCCACATGATTCCTTAGTCATGTAGTTGAGCGATCGTCACAGTAACGTTTCAATGTATCTTGCCTCTTCCGTCATCTCATTAGTATGGGCTTCCCCCACTTGCGGTGGGTCCCATAAGTTGTGCGGGATGTCTGCCACCACGACTTGCGTAGCTGGCGACTTCACCCTTCCTTTGGTGTCCCATTCAAGCTGGATCGAATCCACTACTTGCACTATCTTGCTCTACCACCGATGAGATGACTTCCAAGATTTAATACATTTACTAAGCCAAGTTGCAATTTGCAGACTTGCGGTTGTACTTGTTTTACACAGGAGGTCATGACAAGATTAAGTCCTTAAGGTTATCTGGGCGGTTCATTTCAAAGTTAACCACGTTCCCTGGGCTACATTAGCACCCATCAACATCACATTCCTCATACCATCCGCCCAGACAGTAACAGCAAGTTATTAGGGTTTTGGGAAGGAAAACCAATTAACGCAACACACCAGTCATCTTACATCCAATGACTGCCCAAAACCATTTCTCATGTTTAAAGGATGATGATCGGACATTATTGCCCCTTGTACTTAAGCAAGACTAGCATGTCGCTTAAGTACAACCTATACTAGTATTACCATATAATTACTAGGGTGACAAGGAATACTGGATTCAATTATCAAAGGATGGCTTAATAAGTAATCAACAAATGGGTATTTAACTACCTTAAGCTTTAACATATCCTTGATTACAAAATTAAAGCATGCAACTTTGCTATTTTAAATAAACATAGTTTGCATAAAATGTAGGTTCGAAATGATCAAAGCATTGACTCGCCTTGGTTCAAGGCGGAGGGGTCCTGGAAATCTTGAGCTTGGTCGAAGTGGAGGTCTCCGGCGTCGTCGAATCCTAATCGGTTAAAATCTAGGAAAAAGACACAATGCAAAGAGAGCAAATAAATACCAACTCAATAAATAATGAACTCCAAAATGAACAAGACCAGTACCAATAGCAAGATCTTGATTTTAGAAAATTTTAGAAATTGGTTTCACAATTTTTGGAGTTATAATGAAAAAGATATGAATTTTTGAAACTTTAAAACGATTTTACAGTTAAACAGAAAATCCAAAAATCCGGAAAAATCCACGCGGCCGACACGTGTCGGTGCATTGCTCGATCCACGGCATCGTGCTCGTGGACCGAGTCCACGCTCGGGCAAGACGCAGACAATGGCCGAGGCCCACCGTCAACAAGACAGGCGGCGGGCCCCACTGTCGGCGGCGGCGCGCGAGTTAAAAGCGGCGACGTTCGTGAGCGAACGTCGCCTCGCGTTCTCATGGAAGCGAAGCGAGAGAAGAGGAGGGAGAGGAGCGTCGGGGCGAAGCGCGGCAAGGCAGCAGCAACGGAGAAAGGGCGTGGCCGGAGCTGAGCCGGCCGAGAGAGACGGGAATCGGCGGGGCTCTCAGCGAGGCGAGGAGGTGCCGAGGCCAAGAAGAAGGAGGCCGGGTGACGGGCTCGGTCTTTGAGCGGCTCGGCAACGACGGCGAGGAGGCGCCGAGGCAGCAGCGAGCAGCAAGCGCCGGGTCGAGACGAAGAGGCGCGGCGGCAGCTTCGCGGAGCGAGGAGAGTGAAGGCGGAGGAGGAAGGGGGAGGAGGGCGTCTCGGCTTTATAGCCGAGGCGAGGAGCGGAGGAAGAGGGAAAGCCGGGCGGGACGCGAGCGGGGGGAGCAGGCGCGCGCGCGAGGAGGAGGAGAAAGGGTCCGGAGGCAGCAAGCAGAGGCAGCGGCGACGCAGGACGGGACGGCGGCGGAGTCGGCGCGCGGCGCGGGACGGCGATCGAGGCGGGCGACGCGGAGGCGTGGGACCGGGCGCGGCGGAGGCGAAGAACCGGCGGGCGGGCCCGCGAGGTAAGGGGCTAGGGTTAGGGTTAGGCTAGGGTTTCGGTTTGAGATTTTGATTTTTGATTTTGAAATTTGAAGTTTTGAAATCGAAATCAAGTTTTGGATTTTGAATTGGAAATCAAAGTTTTGATTTTGAATTCTTTTTTTCAAAAACGGGATGTTACAATATCGTACGTAGGATCAGAGTAGTATACTATAGTTAAGCAAAAACATAGAAGCAGAGTGGTGTACTATAGTTAAGCAAAAATGAGACATGTACGTATATGATAAATATCGATTGTATGTACGTACATAGGCAATATATGGACATATAGGCGTGATAAAATAAAAATAACATCATGATGGCAGATCTGAGGGAGACATACACAGTTCGTCGAAGTATAGGAAGCAGTATCGACCCTTAAGAATTTGACGTGGATTGTGAGTAGCAGTTCCAGTTGTATGTGTAAGTATCAAAGAAAGATAAATCAAATCAGGTAGGCACTCAGTAGGCAAATCAGTTCACAAATTACACTAAAGACTGAAATAAGTTCATAATCAAAACAACTGAACTAAGCATATCTGGAAGGAAAAGAAAACACTGGCTGGTTAACCCATTGCTACCTCTATTAGTTAGAATTAGGAGGGAATGCCTCTACTGGCTGGTTAACCCATTGCTACCTCTATTAGTTAGAATTAGGAGGGAATGCCTCTGCTCTGATGAACAGATGAATATCATGTACGTTTTTTTTTTTGAAACTATATGAAGCAAAGCTCAGATGGTCTTCAAAAAGGACAGATCATTGTATCAATGCAACGTCTTCCTGTAGTTTTAAAATTCTAAGAGACGCGGCAATAGGAATGAGATTACCTTTTCTTTTTTTAGAAAATAGGTGGGGAGATAAGACGCAAAGTACCTCAACAGCACTATAAAAAACTCGTAATGCCCGAGAAAAGACGTACTAATATCTTTCCTAGCCCAAGAAAAGTATCTATAGTAAAACATCGATGAATAGCTAGGTTAAGCTCTGAGAATCTGAAGCAAACGGGAAACCAAGAAACAATTAATCGATGCGACCGATACATCATCCTCTTACAGTTTTTTCGTTATAGCGCTCTATCTGATGCCATAACAAAATGAATACAAAGGAAGTTACAAATAGAGAATAAACCAGTTGAAACTATAAAAATAAAATTGTATGGATATTTTTTTATAGCCTTTAATTTTTTATGTAGGACTAACCTGAAGACAGCTGAGCATTTTTATCTTGACACATAGGGTTCAATTCTGAGATACGGTCCTTCTCACAAGACAAGACAGTAAAGAGCTATCTTAAATTCAGAAGACGATAATTAAATTATGAGGAGAAATGTTCATGTAGAGCACATTCTAGCACACTGCATGTTTAATTGTTTCCTATTATTTTGGCTCAAACAGAGCAAAAGAGTATTCTTCAACTAACATTCTAAGAGGATCGAGATTACTTTTTTTTGGGCAGAAAATAGGGAGGAGATAAGACACAAAACACTTCAGCATCACTAACAAAAAAATCGTAGGGGATGAGAAAAAGCATAATAATATCTTTCTTAGCTCAAGGAAAGTATATATAGTAAAACATCGATGAATAGTTCGGGTAAGCGCTGAAAATCTAGACCAAACGGGAAACAAGAAACAAGTAACTGCTACGATCAATGTATAATCTTCTCTCAGTTTTTTCATTATAACGATCTACTTGATGCCATAACAAAATGAATACAAAGAAAGTTACAAATAGCGAATAAATCAGCTGAAACTATAAAAGCAAAAGACAATTTTTTAAAATAGACTTGAATTTTTATGTAGGGCTTACCTGAAGACAGCTGAGCATTATTATCTTGACACATAGGCTTTATTTATGAGATACAGTCCTTCTAACCTGACAAGACAGTAAAGAGCAATCTGAAATTAAGAAAAAAAGGCAATGAAACCTTGAGGAGAAATGATCATGTAGAGCACACTCTAGCACACTGCATGTTTTAGTGTTTCTTGTTATTTTGCCTCAACCGGAGCAAAAGAGTATCTTTTCAACGAACATTGTAAGATACGCGGCAATAGAGATTGTTTTCGAGTTTCATTCAAAATTACCCAAATTTGAGTTAAAATTATTTTATTTATTGTTTAAATGATTATTTTAAAAGTGAACTAACGAGTCACTATCGAGCCGAGCATCATTAACCTTTTTCACATTCCAAATTAACTCATTTCTATTTTAACCAATTAACTACTGTAAATAAATCAATTTTGATTCGAGACTACAACGACTATTTTGCCAGCCCTAAGGTAGAGGTCCCCGCCGCACGCCCTGGTCCTTAGTGTTTATATGATTCCACCCCTTTCCTTGCCATTATTAATTATTCGCCACCGACTGATCGGCCGCTCTGCTGATTGCTGCCGGACATTACGTGCTGCTCATGCCCTCATTCGATTGACTGCCAATATGATTAATTAAGCCATGATTAGGCTATGTGATGGAGCAACTGAAGAAGCAAGGCTCAATTAAATTATGCTCCTTGATCAAATTACGGTCGACGATATATTCTCTCACAAGTCACAACGTTGCACTTGCTACTTGCTGGAGCTCACGTTGTCCCATGCAGTGGGAAGAAAATGCGATCCGAGAGGGGTATCACGTGAGACCCAACTTCATCAGCTGATCGTAATGCAGTTGCAGAGGCACCATGGCTGCCTCATTTGTCGGCGAGATCGGTTCATCTACTTCGTCCCCGCAGCGCCTTGCTAAGTAAAATATGACATGTGCATCGTTAAAGAATGGCACTCCATGTGCGAACAGTGTTTTTTGGTATGCGCGAACAGTAGTCTGCGCCATCTGACGTCTGTGTTTCAATAGATTGCACCATCTGAAGCAAACAACTCCTTTTTTTCGAGTAACAGTGTACATCATCTGATTCCTTTTCTTCTCGTATCACCGTGTACATAATCTGACAACTACTACCTCCCTTCTGGACATTCTATTTACTCTACCGACCTGCTATTAAAAATATAATAATGCAAAATACTTTCGATGACAAATCTACCTGTATGATTTTTTTATGGTAAATCTAAATATTTCTCTAAGAACTAATGATCAAAGTTTTAAATATTAACAGCACGCATTCTAAAACGATATCAATTTGAGAACGGAGCTAGTATAAATATAATCACCTAAATAAAACTATGCTTATTTGATCCAAACTCCCAAAACAAAGAATATTTGTTGATCTAGATAAATTAATTGTACCCCCCGCCCCAAAAAACCAACCATCATCTATGATCTTGTACAATGTTGGCTACTGTGATCATCTCATCAACCACCCCTTAAACCCCCACCTGATCACAGAAAAAAGGTTTCTGCCATATCATACATTTGGTCGATTTGCTACTAGATACACTACACAACCCCCCCAAGTGATGCTGAAATGACGGTCGATCATCAGTCAGTGGAGCTTGTTTTTCCTGAGGTGCGCCATGGCCTTCTTGAGCACGGGCCGGAACCTCTTCATGTCGAGCCGGACGTCCTGCTTGTCGAGGTAGACCTCTTTCAGGGAGTTCCACCCCTTGTTCTTGACGCCGTCGGGGTCGGTGAAGATGGGGTGCTCGCGCGGGTACTGGTCGATCAGCGTGCTCTCCTCCGGCGTGATCCGGTACTCGAGGTAGTTCAGCCCCATGTCCCTGGACGGCCCCCGGAAGTAGCCGGCGACGAACTCCAGCTCGCCCAGCGGCAACACCTGGATCACCACCCCGCGCGTCGGTAGGAACACCATGTTCGTCAGCCCGGCGCCGTGCACGCCCATCATCGCGTCGCACGTGTTCGCCAGCTCCGCGAACGGCGCCACCTCGTGCTCCCCCTCCGACATCACCACCTCGAACCCCACCTTCTCCGCGCCACGCACGATCTCCTCCGTGTTCACGAACCGCCGCGTGCGCGCGCGCGCGATCACCAGCAGCCGCGGCCGCGGCCGCGCTCCTGAGCCCGCAGGCACGGCAAGGTCGCGCGGCAGCCCGTACGTGCCGCGCATGAACTTGGTGAAGTCCACCATGGTGTAGCCGTTGGGCGCGCGGCGCGGGTCGATGCTGAAGTCGGCGTGGCAGGTGAGCCCGACCTGGACGCGGCGGAAGCAGTGCACGCGCGGGTCGCTGTCGAGGTTCATCAGGTCGTAGTTGGACAGGTTCTTGAACACTGGCAGGAACTTGCCCAGCAGCCACATCTGGAAGTCCGACACCAGGAACCGCACCTCGCCGGAGTACCGCCTTGCCGTCAGGAACAGCGGCAGGATCACGTCCGTGTACGCGTGGAAGTAGTTGCCCGTGTACCCTCTGTCGGAGAAGACCAGCCCGGGCACGTCGTGGTGGTCGGTGCACGCCGGCGCGGCGTTCGCGGTGGGGGGAGGGAGCGACTGCACCGTGAGCACGCGGACGTTGCGCATGGCGTTGGGGTCGGCCTTGCGTGGGTACGGCTTGATGCCCCACGACTCGGCGCGGAAGGTGCGGTCGTCGGCGCCCGGGGGTGCCACCAAGGTGACGGTGCCGTTGGCGCCGAGGACGCGGACGTCGCCGTCGAGCTCGCACCAGTCGATGCGCCGGTTCGACGTGCGGTCGCACAGCGGCTTCCACTCCCGCCGCCGCGCCTCCTTCGAATCTTGGAACCATTAAAGCACGTTGCTTGTTAATTATGGGAATGACTGGCCAAAAATGCCCAAAAAATCTTTATCTGTGAAAAAAAAATGATCTTAACAGACAGAGGAGATTGTTCATGTAGACCCTACGAAATGATCAAAGGAGAGGTATAGAAATGGAGCTATCCTGCCAGCTACGGGAATGGGACGATGCCCAGTACCGCCCTTCTCTCAAGAAAGGCGAAGACTGAAGAGAGACAGAGACACAGTGTAGAAACTAAAGAGTGGTCCCATTTTGCGATGGGAGAAAAATGTGTGTCCAAAAATTAGTCTGAACAATCTACATTTTGCATCTACATGCCTTGCAAGTTGAAGAATTGCAAAGGAGGTCTGATTTCTCAAAAGTGTTCTACAATTGGTTTCGATTTGGGCAGCTCAAAAAATCCCAATGCTGAAGACTAGTAAGAAATTGAAAAAAAGGCATCTTTTACATTGGAAAGAAGAAGAGTTAGATACCTGTCTGCTTAACCTCTGGAATAGGAGGAATCTGCTGAACAGGAACAGGGAGAGTAGCAGGATCAGATGGAACCACAGATGGGGAGCTGCCATTGTTGCTGCTCTTCTTTGGAGGACTAGCAGCAGCAGCAGCCTGCACCTTCAGCTCCTCATCTTCAAAAACACCTGACCAAGAGAAACAACAGCTTGTCAAATCCTGCATTACCCCTTTCCCTCAAAAAGGAAAGAAAAATCTCATCCTTCACAAGAAGTTCAAGCTTGCTTAAGATTAGTCCAAGTGGTTGGTTTCTCACCAAGTTCTTGCGTGCTGTTTGTGGATTCCTCACGTGACGGGGGAGGAAGAACAGCACTAGCACCACTTGCGTCATCATCCTTCACAAGAATCTCATCCTTGCCGCCCTCCACGGCTGGATTCGGTGGCGCCGCAGATGCAACACTGTTCGCATCACCATCCCTGGCTAAAGTCTCGTCTTTCTTCTTGTCCCCCAGTGATGCCTTGTGGCCTAAATCTAAAGATTTTTTTTAAAAATAAAAAAAAAGCAACGGAAAAGGATAAAAGGTGGGAGGGAAAAACCAATCTTTTATCAGATTGCCTGGACTTTGCGTGCAAACAAGTAGAAGTACCAAAACAACAGCAGCTCAAGTCGATCCCCATGGAAATAATCTACAAATGATTGTGTCTTGGCCGGCATTGTTTACCTGGCCCCGAAGAGGAAATCTTGTCGTCATCTTTCTCGAGCACCTCAGCCTTGCTCCCCTCCTTCGATAATGCATCTTGTTCGTCTTGCACGCCCAAACCTAAATAGAGAAGAAGGAATAACAGATAGGTCGTCAACTTCTCGATTGGTACAGCAAATTTGCTCCTGATGGTAATGTCACTAGCTAGTCGTATCCTTGGGCTGCTTAAAGATCTCACAGATGAATTAACGCCGGCCTCACCTAATTGCTGCTTCGACCCATCAGCGGCATTCAGCAGTGAGCCAATCCCAGCTGCTGCATTCTTGGTAGGGGAGGTTACTGCATGCACACATAGAAATACAGAGACATTTCATTAATGAGCCAAGCAAGACCGCAAGAGGCAAATGCAGAGCTGCAGCTCTGTTCCTTGGGCGGTTGCTTACTCATGGCGATATGGATGGCGTCGAACTTGGCGGTGGAGAAGTAGGCGCAGGTGACGAGGAGGAAGCCGGCGACTAGGCCGAGCCCGAACTTGTGGGGCTCCACGCGGCTGAAGCTCTTGAGCAGCTTGGTGTCGTGATGGTGTTGGCCGCCGAAGCTGTATGACATCTTCCCACCACTCTCCATGGCTCACGCCTCCTCCTCGCCTCTCTCTCTCTCTCTCTCTCTCTCTCTCTCGCACGGCACAGGCGCTTCGCTATATAGCTAGCCAGCCTCGCCTCGTCATGTGTTTGCAGCGGAAAAGTCTTAACTCACCGGAGGTCAACCGAGGAATAGTAAATATCTGCTTAGATTATTGCGGTGAGGTGAGGTGGTGTCACTCGTGAGTTGGGGCGAGGTGTTGACTGGTGAGGAGCGTGTGAATGAAAAGAAGAAACAAGGAACAGTCTGCGGCTTGTGGTGGCCAAGCGGCTGCCCGGCATGGGCGGCCTTTGACTGTGCGGGGCATGTCGTACTGGCCCGTGGGTCGGGTGCGGCACCTCAGGCCGAGCCGGTCTGGTATAGTTAGCCCAACAAACCGAGGCGATATAATCGTGCTGTCCTCTATTTAGCCCGACACGGTACTATGTGTGCCGAACCGACCCCTATTCTAATATAATCGTGCTGTCACTGTGTCTAACCCAGGATAATACTGTGCATACCGAGTTGACCCGCCCGCTGACCCAGGGTACGAACCCAAGTACGACACAGCCACTCGGTCAATAGTATTGTACTTCGGCCAAGTCCAAGGAGCATAGCCTATTTAGCCACCTCTATCACACTCTCATTTATCAATAAACACAAACCATATCATCAACGACCTTAAATTTCAGCTTTCAAAAAACAACTCGAGACGACTCTGCAAACCGATCGTACCACTATACAAGCGGTCGGCCAGTAAATGGTTGATCAAACACGAGTACTCAAGGTACTCGAAGATTACTAAAGTTGGAGCCCTCAAAGCATACGACTACCTATCAGAAGTCTATGACCACTTACCAAAAACCTACGACCACCGATCAGAAGCCTACGACCACTTACCAAAAACCTACGACCACTGATCGCGAGGCCTACGACTACCGACCAACGACAGACATTGTAGCTTTCGACCACCGACCAGACATAGTAGCTTTCGACCATCGAATAACCACTGTAGCTTCTAACCATCGACCAGTCAATGTAACTTCAACCATCGACTGGTCACTATAGATTCTGACCATCGACTTCGACTGTCCTTCGTACTTGGTACATACCTCGACTTACGACTGAGTACATTGCTCTGTGCTCGAGCTCTATCACTCGCTACTCTGAGCTACATTACTTGAGCTTTATCACTCGGTACTAGAGCTACAAGATCAGAATTACAAAGACAATGACCTCTATTACTTGGCACTACAATACTTTGAGTCCAGAAAAAGGATCATCGAGTATCACCGCTTGGACCACCCGATACAAGGCATGATCCAACCACTCAAACCAAACTTCCAACAACCTAAACTTTCACAAACGCAAATGTCAATGCAACTCAAACATCAATTATTTATCATCATAAAACTACAACTGCACCACATGGTCTAACAATCTCCCCTTCACACACACACATATGGTATGCTTAATGCATACATCTTTTCGATTCCTCTTTCTCATTTATTTATTTATGTATTTTATAACATGCAAAATGAGTGAACATAAATCGATTGTAACAAGAGACATATGAGCTTCATAGCTAAGATTTAAAATAAGACTCGCAGTCAAGCTAATCATTTTTGATGGACATCGCAAAGTGATAACTATAATCAATCTAGTCAAAGAATTCCGCTATGTCAGCTTTAGTTCAAATGTGGCAAAGTAATTATAACCAGTCATGGTCAAAGCTACACTACACATGAGTAAATATGATAAAAAGAGCTCTACACCTCATTTGATTTCAATGGCTTGGACTTGGTTGATTGTTTGACAAGTATAATAAACAAAGTGTAGGGTAACGCGGAAATGCTACGATAGCACAAATAAAATTTTACCGCGCAACCAAGGAACCACCGCTAGAAATAGATCACGAGATTACCGCTAGACGCTACCGACTCGAGCGGAAGTAGAGTCGTTGTAGCGAGTTGGTGCAATCGTAGTCGCACTCATGACACGCCTCCTTCGAGTAGTTGTACTCGCTGTCGTGCGTGCTTCTTCGAGTGGTCGTACTCGCCGCGTGACTTCTCCTCCGACTCCAAATGAACGCCACAAGTTGTGGATCGTCCCAAAGGCCGATGCTTCACAACAACACCTCCGAGGTATACACACGTACGGGGCAGGATCACCACGCGCTGGAGTGCTAGCACTAGCAGCGTGGTTGAGAAGGCGTGGTTATTAGGGTTTTGGGAGTTCTTCCAAAGATCATCCTCTTTTTCCCACACCCCAAGCCACCGCCCCTCTTTATATAGGCATCCATGATGGGTCTCGACCTGGAGGCCCATTAGGAACTCGTGGCCTATACGAATTCGGATCACCATCCAAAACAGATCCTTGCCCTTTAAGTGTGCGACCCGACAGTTTCATGTGTAATCGGTTATGACTCGGAAACTCTTTTCCGATCACTAGTCGTTAGCGGTACCTAGCAGCACATAACGATTCCCAAATACACATAGAATATATCGGACGAACCTTGATGTAATATGATCTATGATTAGGTCCTCATCACTTACGACCAGGTTGTAATTGGTCACGACCATTCAGAACTCCTTACGACAAGGTTCTTACCATTCTGTGATTACGTTCGACCAGTCTACGACCAGCACGTATCTCCATACGACTAGTCCGTAACTGATCAAACTAAGCAACCTACTCATGCATTCTCCCTTTGCCTCACGATGTCTGGTTGAACTACAGGTGACTGTTCAATACTTTCTCGATCGAGTGTCGGATAACATCATGTGGTCGACACTTTGACCACTAGTGGCATGGCCATGCACTTTCTTTATCTGATCACCACGAGGGGCCCAGAGACATATCTCCTGTTATGTTAGGAGGGCAAATCCCATCTCGACCAAATACATCACTCCGCATATTTCATAGCATACCCGAAAGCTACCTTTTAACCTCCTAGTTACGAGTAGCGGTTTGGCAACCCCTAAGAGTGCTATTACACATGTAGGGAACCATGCTGATCTCAGGTCTAAGGATTATACATCATCATTACTTGAGACCAACTAATGACACAAAGATTCATAACAATCTCAATAGTCTCTCAATGATGGGTCTATCCAACACCATGTTCTCTAACACGTGCTCACATTATTGATTCGATATCTCCATGTCCATGACCGTGAAACCGCACCATCAATCAATACATGTGTTAGTCATAGAGTCACCGTGTTCCAACCAAAGGACCTCCAACTGTGGATACATTTAGAATGACATCATATAAGTTAAAGAGTTCCACCAACAAGTCACATACTTATTGATCTATAACAAATGATTCATTTAGGGAACAAGATAACATATTATCAAAAACATGAACATAATGAAATATCATTATCTCTATGATTGCTTCTAGGCATATTTCCAACACAAATCTTATGCCATTTTAAACGATAAGCGCCTCGTAATAATCTCATAAGATGCAACACACCTAACTCAATTCGCAAAAGAGCAAACCGTGCGTAATCAAGCGCTTTTGTGATAATATCAAGAACTTGAGAGTCTCAGATCAATAAAATACAAAACAACATCTCTTTTTCCACATGGTCTCTAAGAAAATGATACCGAACATCAATGTGTTTGGTTCGTGAATGTTGCATAGGATTTTTAACAATACAAATAGCACTAGTGTTGCCACCGAAAAGTGGTACACTATCCAATTCTAAGCCAATATCCTTAAGCGTAGCTGACATCCAAAGCACTTGTGAGCAACAAGAAGCAGCATCCACATATTCATTCCCAGTAGTGGAAAGTGCAACATACAACTGTTTTCTAGAAACCCAAGAAACAAGAGTGTGCCTAAAAAGTGATATATGTCAGAAGTACTCTTCCTATCAATTCTATAACCCCTAAAATCTACATATGAATAAGCTCTAAGGGTAAGGCATGATGATGAAGAATACCATAGACCAAATTCTAAGGTTGACTAAAGATATCCAAAAATTCACTTAATCGCTCGACGATGTGAAGCACGTGGGGAAGCTTGAAAGTAAGCACACATATATACAACAAATTGAATGTTTGGTCTTGAATCAATGAGATACAGAAGTGAACCAATTATGCTTCTGTATTCTTTTTTATCAACAATCTCTAATCCTCGTTAGGGTCTAACACTGTAGTGGATCCCACAGGTGTGGAGACTGATTTACTAGTCCCCATGTCGAAGCGGCGAAGGAGATCCTTGGTGCACTTGGTTTAATGAACAAAGATACCCAGCTTTGACTGCTTGATCTAAAAGCCTAGGAAGAACATGAGTTCTTCCATTATACTCATCTCAAATTCCCTGCTCATAGTATCTAAAAACTTAGAAACAAGAGTATGAGAGGAACTACCATATATGATATCATCCACATAGATCTGAATGAGTAAAAGTTCATTGCCATACTTGCGAGTAAACAATGTTTTATCTACCTTGCCCATTTGAAAGTTATTTCCAAGTAAATATGATTTCAGCCTATCATACTATGCTGTAGGTGCTTGTTTTAAACCATATAAAGCTCTGGACAGTTTGTAGATGTGATCAGAAATTTTAGAATTTTTAAAACCAGGTGGTTGTCTTACATACACTTCTTCCTCAATATAGTCATTAAGAAAAGCGCTCTTAACTTCCATTTGATTCAACCTGAAACCCTTAGATGCAGCAAATGATAAAAGGTTTCTAATGGCTTCTAATCGAGCAACAGAAGCAAAAGTTTCACCAAAATCAAGACATTCTACCTGTTTAAATCTCTGAGCCACAAGTCTAGCCTTATTTTGAACAACAACACCATCCTCATTTTTTTAATTCTTAAACTATTTTGTTCCAATAACATTATGACCATGAGGAGGTGAAACTAAGGTCCAGACTTTATTACGCTCAAAATTTTCTAATTCCTCATGTATAGCATTAATCTAAGACTCATTAGATAAAACGTGACTTACATCTTGGGGTTCAAAATAGGAAACAAAAGCAACATGAGCATATGAGGCATCAGATTTATACCTGTTGCGAAGAACTCTATCATCTAACTCACCGATTATTTGTTCAAAAGGATGACGTCGTTGAATATGCAGAGGAGCCTGAGGTGTCGTTGGTGACATAGGTGTAGCAGTAGTGGCCTCTACCTCATTGGAGATAGGATCAGAGCCGCTAGTTGTAGACTCCATCGGTGTAGATACGTGTGTTGAAGTGTGAATCAGGGTTACCCTTTCATCATCATCGTAGTCATAGAAGATATCTTCGGGTGCGTCATTTACCTGTATACCTGCATTGTCGGGTCTAGTACCAGGACTAGCCTCGTCAAAAGTGGCCTCGCAAGTCTCAGCAATTTTGTTAGTTTCTAAGTTGAATACACGATAGCCTCGAGTGTGAGCTGCATATCCACATAAAATACCATTTAAGGATCTAGATTCAAATTTATCAAGATTTCTAGGTTTAAGAATAAAACATCGACATCCAAACACCCTCAAGTGAGAAATATTAGAAGAATGACTAAAACGAAGTTTATAGGAAATCTTATGCAATTTAGCTCACAAAAATACTCTATTTGAAATATAGCAAGCAAAAGAGATAACTTCAGCCCAAAACTTCATAGGTGTAGCATATTCATTTAACATAGTTCTAGTCATCTCAACCAACATTCTATTTTTATGTTCTACAACACCGTTTTTATTGTGGCACACGAGCTGAAGAGAATTGATGATCTAACCATTTTTCAGAACAAAAAGACACAAATGATGTGTTCTTCAATTCAATTCCATTATCACTTCTAATTGCTCTAAGTGCACCTGGATGTTCAGTGGCAAGTCTAAGGGTAAGCTCTCTAAAGTGATAAAAAGCTTTGTCCTTAGATGCCATGAGAAAGACCCACGAGTATCTAGAGTAATCATCAACAATAACAAGAACATATCATTTACCTCCAACTGACTAAACTATAGCAGGACATACAGTGTCTATGTGCAACAATTGACTAGGTGTATCACCATAACAAGTGTGAGAGGGGATATGATGCGATATTATCTTATCAGAACGATTGTGGTGAACAAACAAAATCCATTGACTTTTCAATTTTAAGATTAGGCAATCCTCTAACAAGATTCATATTACTGATAGGAGCAAGATGATCAAAACCAATATGACCTAACCTACGGTGCCAGTGAAGTAAATCCTTAGAATCAGATGAAACAAGACACCTAGTATCAGAGGATGATGAATATGAAAAGTCAGCTTTAAACAAACGACCAACTCGAATAATCTTGCATACTAGATCGCCAGATGAAACTAAAATACAGCAGAAATGATTTTTAAAGCTCACCTCAAGATTATCGTCTATCAACTGTGAAACTGAAAGTAAATTATAGCTCAACTTACTGACAAGAGCAACGTATTTTAAAATGAATTTTCCGTTGACGCCAAGACAAGACCTTTGCAAGAACTCGTCCTTGAGTATTGTCCCCAAAAGTAATCATCTCATCATCGGTGGCATGAGTGAGGGAGGAGAACCATCGAGAGTCTCCGATCATGTGGCGTGAGCAACTAGAGTCAATGAACCATATGTTCTCCGTCCGCTTGCGATGAGCCTACAAAGCATGAACAATCGTTGGTATCTTAGTACTGGGTTAGAGAATAAAGCTTTAGGTAACCAGTACTGAGATACGCGACGAATAGCAGTCAGAGAAAAAGAATTTTGACATTCTGGGTAGTGCCAGTTAGACCGCAGTTTACATGCCTAAGATGATCGCCACCGGTATGACCGCGATGACGACGCCCGTCATCGGTCCATTCTGTAAACTTCCAAATCTGAAAAAAATTATTTAGAGTGTCGGATCCGGATCTTCTAATCCAGAATCCTCTGTGAAATCACCGCGCTACTCCCTGGATCAGTAGGTAGCGCTCACAGTACACATTGCTGATTCATTTCATACATCGCAGACCAAACCAATCTTAATATTACAACCTCAGAGTTAAATAGACCACGTCGGGTCGAGTTTACAAAAGAGGGCCGATCAGACCAAATAGGTTCATTACATAACATAGAGAAACACGCGCGGAAGCAAAATGGGCAACACGACTCGCAGTAGCGATCATGGCACCTTGTGTACCACCGATATTATCCAAGGACTTGGGGAATATTGGCTATACACATGTGCCAATGAGCCATCTAGACTGTATGCAGCCTTAGCCTCACGCAACTATCTACTCTTCGCCGGTCTTGACCATCGAGTCCTTGCTCCTCGTAGTAAGCGTAATCGTCCTGCTCAGAGGCTTCTGGGGTTTGGGGAAAGAGCGAGAGTGAGCACAACAACCGTGCTCGCGAGCCAACACAACAGATGCAATAATATACATACAAGGCTAAACAAGGATGGCTCGGGTTCTTTTATTTAAGACAAAGAAGATTTGTAAATATCATAACTACAAATTCCTATGACTTAGCATTTTAACCAAAAACATGATTTTGTAATTAGAATATTTGTGGAATATTACTAACAGCAGAGGCTACCTCCACCTTATGCTTATTTTTGGTTGGGGCTACCCTCATATTTTAACAACGCTGATACGACGATCCAGGAAAAACTTAAAACCTCAGGCTAGGTGAGCCGACCTGGTTTTGTTGACCATCCGCAAACCTCAGGCTAGGTGAGCCGACCTGGTTTGTGGACCATCCCCAACCTCAGGCTAGGTGAGCCGACCTGGTTTTCATTTCCACCCAACCAAGATTTTTGAAATAGAACTAACTCAAGTTAAGATCCCATGTCCGCCTATGACCGTAGGCGCGGCTGTTTAAACAGTTTTTGGCTCTGCAGAGTTTGTACACTATACCCGCAAGAGACAATCATACTCGTTACCCCACATGATTCCGTAGTCATGTAGTTGAGCGATCGTCACAAAGAGCTTTTCGAACTATCTTGCCCTTCCGTCATCTCACCCATATGGGGTTACGCCCATACGCTAGCGGGATGTTCACCTCAACGATCGGAGTAGTTGAACGCGAGTCAACCTACCCTCAACGATCGCAAACTTCACCTTTTCTGTCCCTTTCAAGCCTAACGCATCCTCGCCACTTGCACATTCCTCTCTCCCACCATGCGAGACAACATTCGAGTTTGATAATCTTACTAAGCCAAGTTGCACTTTGCGCACTTGTGGTCGTACTTGTTTTACACGGGAGGTCATGACAAGATTAAGCCCTTAATCCATCCGCGATTCATACCACATTCCAATCACTCGCACGACGACGCACCCACCACTCCTACCATCCGCCCATGTGGTAATAGCAATTTTAGGGTTTTGGAGAAGTATAAAACAAATTAACTTAACCACTTCACCATCTACCCCAATGATCGCCCAAAACAATCTTTATGCTTAAAGGATGATGATTGGGGTGATTAGCACCCCTAAGACTCAAGCAAGGCTAGCATGGCACTTGAGTACGCACTATAACTAGTAAGTTACCATAATATTTACTAGGGTGACAAGGATCGGGAATTCAATTATCAAGGGCAAGGTATAATAATTACTTAACAATCAAGTTGGCATTTAGCTACCTTAAGACCATTTAACATACATTTGCATAAAAATTAAAGCATGCAGTTTGCTATTTTAAAAGAACATAATTTTGCATAAAATATAGGATCAATATGATCAAAGTGTTGACTACCTGGTCAAAGGTTGAAGAATCTAGGTATCCTTGAGCGTGGTCGGTTGGGGTCACCTTTTCAGACTCTACTCTAGCGATCGCACCTAAATAAAGAAACAAGCAAACAAGGCAAATAAATACAACATCCAAAGTAAATGAATTCAAACATAAACCAAACCAGTACCATAACAAAGGTTTTGAAATTACAAATTTTGGGCACAAGTTTCATATTTTTCTGAGTTATAATGAAAAAGATATGAATTTTGAAACTTTAAAACGATTTTTCGCTTAACCGTAAAATCGAAAATCTGAAAATCTCCTCGCCGACACGTGTCCCCTGTCCACAAGACAAAGGCGTGGACCAGTCCACGACGGGCGCCACTGGCCGCACCAAGACTAGCGAGCGGGCCTCGCTTGTCACCAGACGGCGATCGCGGGGGCCCACCCGGCGCCGCCCAGCGTGAGGATAAGGCGAGGCGACGCTGCTCAATACACGCTCGCCTTCCTCATGCTGGGAAGAACCGAGGGGCGGGAGAAAACGGGAGAAGAGAGAGAAAGGGGAAGAGATAGCGAGAGCGGAGCGGGCGCGGGGCACGGCGCATGGGGAGGAGAGGGAGGGAGTGGCGCGCGGCCGGGCGAAGGAGCCGAGGCGGCGGCGGGCGACCGGAGACGGAGGCGACGGCGACGGGCAAGCGAGGAGAAGGCGACGGCACGGAGGCGGAGAAGGAGGCGGCGGCTCTGGGAAGATGGAGGCGGGGAAGGAGATGAAGGGGCGGCGCTAAATAGCCCGGGAGAGGGGAGATAACGGCGGCGGAGCTACGCAGGGCATGGGCGAGCTGGCGGGACCGAGGCGAGCCGGAGAGGGCGACCGCACGAGGGAGAGGCGGCTCAGCCACATGGGCAAAGCCGAAACGGCGGCCACACTGGAGAGGAGAGAGAGAGAGAGGCGCAGCGGGGTGGCGACCGAGGAGCGGGCGACGAGGCCGAGGCAGTGGCATCAGGCGAGGTTGCGCGGCAGGATGGGCGCCGGGCGGGCGATCAAGCGAGGCGGAGCCGAGTCACCAGCGCAAGCGAGAGGAAGACCTACTAACGGGGTCATGGAAGAGGTAAGAAAACAAGTCCACTTTCGAACCTTGGATTTGCAACTAGGAAATTTAGGAAATTTTTTGAATTTGACCGAAAAGAGGTGTTACATAGAGGGAGCAAAGCGATGATAAGGAGCTTGAGAAAACTCCACTCCAATATGAGAAATCTTCCTTAACCTATCTTTCTTTTCTTTCTTTGCTTTTCAAAAGCAAAATTGAACCAAATGACCATCTATACCACAATGAATGCATTTATAGTTGTCTTGATGAGAAGTTGTATCTATTGCCTTTACATCACCCACTTTGGTAGATGGGTCTTTTGCAATACCAACTGATTTAAAAATAATTTATTTTGGTTCAGATTCTACTTCAAATTTTCCAAATTCAAGAGACTTAACAATCTTAGGAGGATTATTCTTAGCATGCTCAACAAAAATAATTGCTGGACCATGATGTCTAACAGCTACTTTAGACTTGTCTAGGATCATATTCAAAATTTTCTTGCCAAAGGAAAATATCTCTAAAGTGTTCTTGAGATACTCATTATCTTTAGCTAGAGTGAGACAAGTTATGCAGTTAACAGATTCATTCACAAGTTTCTTAGAAGCACTAGACTGGGCCAATCTTTCTTTTTCAGCAGAATCATTAAGTGTTGTCTAGTCACAACTTCTGTTTCTATAGTAAGTTAGGATAGTTAGTGCAAGAAGATATCTCATGATAAAGCATCCGCTGAATTATTTTCTGGGATGAATTAAGTCTAGCTTCTAGTAGTCCACAATTAAAGCAAGTTTTAGTTTAAGCATTTGAAATACTTGACTCTAAACATGTAAGAGAACTAAACTTGAGCTTTTCAATTTCATTATTTGCAAGTTTTAACTTTTTATTACAAGAGTCATGAGTCAACATTAATTCATCAAGTTTAGCATTTACATTTTCTAAGTTGAATCAAGTTTGATGCATTCATTAACCTAGCAGTCTCCAACTCAGAATGTAAAACTTGACAAGACTCACATGATTCGTTATCGAGTAATAACTCTAAGTCTATTGATTTTAGAAGTTAAGCTTTCAACAAGATAATTATTTTCTTTCGCTTTTTTTTGCCTTTTCACTCAATAGCAAGTTTAATCAAACCATCTTCAAGCTCATCATATGATGGTTTTACCTCATCGGAATCACCGCCATCATTTTCGCCATTTTCGTTTTTACGCCATGAAGCACGTGTCGTGAAATCATCATTATTCTTCTTTTTACCTTTAGCATCATCTTTGTCGTGGTCGCCGTCGCTTCAACTTCCATATTCCACATCACTCGATCTAGATGCTCGATAGTCTAGAGAATATTTTAGCAAATTCTCGCGGAAATTGCCACCCTTTGTGTTGTTGTTCTTGAATGACCGACGACGATAATTCTTGTCTTTCTTGATTACCTTCCCCTTGAGCTTGGGACACTCCATCTTAATGTGGCCTGACTCGCCACACTGATAGCACTTGATCGTACTTGACATGCCTCCTCGCTTCCTCATTCTCATGTTGTTGAGTGTCTTGTAAGCTCGTGAGGAGATCAATACCAAATCCTCTTTAGAGAGCTGTTCGAACTGTTCATCTAAACAAGAAGACAAAGCAGACACAAGAAAAGAACTCGACAAAGCAACCTGCACGTGGTTAGTCACAAGTGCTAAAGATGAAGATTTACCAATCTTAGATGGTAAAGCTTCCATTTCATAGGTTTTCAATCTAAAGAAAAGATCATCCATAGTTAAAGTATTTAGATCGATAATTTGATTGATAGCTGTGACAACCATCAACCACTCAAAACCTAAAATCTTAAAATTTTAGTTGCATTATCTTCATCAGTAGGAATTAAATTAACACCGCGTAAATTACTCAATATTTTTTTAAATCGAGCAAAAAGATCATCAATAGCTTCACCAGGCTTCATATCAAAATCAGAATATTCTTTTTGCTAAATATTTTTACGCACTTTCTTAATTTTAGAGGTTCCTTCATGATAATCGCAAAGAGTTTTTCATATTAAGTAGAGTGAATATGAGCTACATAATCAATTTTTTGCGAGAGATCCATTGAAACAACAACTTACGAGCTTGAGCATTTAAATCAACATCAATTTTATTTAGATTAGTAACAGTAATCGGGACCTCATAAAGGATTGAAACCTTATTCCAAACATGACTACATTGAGCCTCAATATATGCTTGTATACGACACTTTCAAAAAGCAAAATCAGTGCCATCTAGCATGGGGTGGGAGGGAGGGCGATTCACATACCTCTCTGACGCTATAGTAACCCGCTCTGATACCACTTGTAGGATCGGATACAACAATTAGAGGGGGAGGTGAATGATTGTAGTGCATTATTTTCGAATTACCGAGGATAATTTGTGTTGGATTCAATGGACAATCGAATCCAACACACTCATACGAGATGTCTCCTTATTGTTGTGGTCGAAACTGCTCTAGTCTGCACTATCAGTCTAAGCTATTGTCGACAATCAGGTGACCAGCACAACACGTGAATGAATATGATGCTGGCGACTTGATCAATGGGAGTTTCACCATCGCTTGGATCAAGAACAAGTCAAGACCGCCAGAATAAGAACTAGTCGAAAACTAATCAACACAAAAGTTGGTTGAAGGCAGAAGAACATGCCGCCAGCGATGACTAAGCTTTCTTGGAATATATCTGGTCTGTTGTTTTTGAATCATGTTCTGTGGCTACAAAGTGGGCTAACAGCACCCCTCAAACCCTAACACAAAAACGTCAAAAGCTCTCTCTCCGAAATCCGCCACCGCCAACAGCCACGTGTAACACTTAGCCTCTTTCGACTTTTATATGCTAGGGCCCTAAACCGTGTCTTTATAAACATAGACATACAATCCTATCTCTTCAAAATCAAGGGACCCTAAACCCTCTAATCATGGGTTTTCCAAAATATCTCAACCTTCCTGCTAAGAGCACATTCCAAATGTCCTCACGCTGTCAATCCTTCAGACGACACCTCCGTAGTTTCAACCACATAACATACATTCACCTTTTATCTCCATGTGCCCCAAACAGAAGTCCGACCATCTCGTGACATCTACGACCACCTGAACCTTGGATTTTTCTATCCTAGTTCCGGTCTTCCTTGTTATTGATCATGCCCGTCTTCATGCTCAACCTGCACATACAAAGATCAAAGAATATTTTTCTCGGCACAAGTTCTCCAACTTGACCAATATCAGTTCACACACGCATATCGCACTCTCATCTATCGATAAGCACGAACCATATTATCCACGACCTTAAATTCTAGTTTTCAGAAAACAACTCGAAACGACTCTACAAAACCGCCGTATCATTGCGGTAAGCCGGGACGATCACCGTTGATCAAACACAAGTAATCAAGGTACTCAAGATTACCAGAGTTGAAGCCCTCGAAGCCTACGACTACCTATTAGAAGCCTACGACCACCGATCAGAAGCCTACGACCACCGATCAGAAACCTACGACCACTGATCGCGAGACCTACGACTACCGACCAACGACCAGGCACTATAGCTTTTGACCACCGACCAAACACTGTAATTTTCGGCCATCGATCACCATCGAAGCTTCGACCATCGACCGACCGTTCTTCAGACTCAGACTTACCTCGACTTACGACCGAGTACATTACGCGGTACTCGAGCTCTATCACCGGGTACTCTGAGATACAATACTGAGCTTTATCACTCGGTACTGAGAGCTACAATACTTAGAGATACAAGATCTGTAGCTACAAAGACATCGAACTCTATTACTCTAACTCTGAGCTACAATACTCAAACTACAGTACTTTGAGTTACAGTACTGAGTCCGATCGAAAAGGATCATCAAGTATCACTGTTTGGACCACCCGATACGAGTTCGACCACTCAAACCGAAACTTCCAACAACCGAAACTTTCACAAATGCAAATATTAATGCAATCCAAACATAAATTATTCGTCATCACAAAACTACAACTAGTCCACATGGTCTAACATTTTCTCTCGGAGTCGGACACGGATATTGTCGGATAACCATTTATCTATCTTGTATTCGCTCCGCGAGCCTTCGGTCGGTCAGTCGGATGGATATTATCGGCTTCTTTTGCACGCCTACACAGGACATTAAACATGAGAGGTGCAATCAGAGCGAACACGGACTGACTTGTCGGTAAGATGTCGAAGTAAAAATACTCAGTATCCCCTACCTATTCGGATGCAAAGAACTCACATATCTCGTTATCCTATTCCTAAGTGATGTCATAACAAGCTTTCCTCATACCACCGATATAATCGATACATACGGACGGATATCGCCATCCCGTATCATATTCCATATTTTTTCCTTAGAGTCGGGCATGGATAGTGCCGGATAACCATTTATCTCTTTCGTATTCGCTCCGCAAGTTTTCAATCGATCACCAAGAATTATCCGCTCCGCTTGCACTCTACTCAGATCATACACTTCCTCTTGTAAATTGCATTTATCGTGTGACTCATCGCTCCAGTGTAAAAGCACACGTAAACCGCACTGATTTGTTCATGAGTGTGTAGCATTAGCACTACTGGTCTCTGGCTGATGATCCACAGATGATTGCCTTAAAACTGATTAATGAATGGAGCCAGAAGAGGCGCTCAAAAGCCGTTGCTTCCTTCCGTGCTTTGCGTGTCCATTTTCACATGGGTCCGTCCACAAGGAAACAGCACGACAAAAGCAAAGACCTTGTTTTGTTTTGCATCATTTATCTCTTCTTTATTCGCTCTGCAAGCTTTCGGTCGGTTAGTCAAGAATTATCCGCTCCGTTTGCATCCTCCCCGTATCATACACTCTTGTAAATTGCATTTATCGTGTGACTCATCGCTTCAGTGTAAAAGCACACATAAACCGCACTGATTTGTTCATCAGTGTAGCATTGCCTCTGGCTGATGATCCACAGATCATTTCCTTAAGACTGATGAATGAATGAAACCAAAAGAGGGGCTCAAATTAAAGCCGTTGCTTCCTTCCGTGTTTTGTGTGTCCATTTTCACATGGGTCCGTCCACAAGGAAACAGCACGACAAAAGCAAAGACCTTATTTTGTTTTGCATCTTACAGTTTACTCAACACTCTACTGCATTACAAGTTTACAACGCATGAGGTCACAACTGAACCAACTGTGTGTAATTGCAAGAATGCTTGGAACTCTGAACTTGTTATTACAGTAACAAGTCACTACTGGTGAAAGCAGCTATGATACGACAGATTCAGTGTGTTGCTTGGTGCCCGCAGTTTTGTTGCTTCTTCTTCTGCATTAATGTCCTCCTTTCACAGTTAGCAGTTGCTATCTTATCGTCATTATCTTTCTTACTACGCAAAGCGGTCAATTCTACGAAAGGAGTTGATGCTTAACCCTGCATCTCGTGCAGCGATCATTCTGCGCCAATTGGTCGTTCCTTCATTTCCAGAAGAAGGCTCCCTGAAATGATAAGTAATTTCGAAACAGAAAGCTAGCCTACCGGTCTAAGTCTGACACTGCTCAACAGGTCACCAGATAAATAAATACTACATAATTTGGTTCTTACATATAGCTCTTCGAACATAACCTTCCGCAGATCTACTCAACAACTTTGCAGGACAGGACAGTTAGATTTTTTTGCTGTGTCAGTGTATGGCAAACCGCACCAAGAACCGGCAAGTACAATAAATACTGCACACTTGTACACTGTACTAGTATACTAGTGCCATACTATTATTGGGATACAGGTAGATCTAGTTGTTGGTGAATCAAAGAACAGAAAGGGAAAGCAAATCGATCGGTGTAGGTAGGACTAGGAGAATTCTCATCGTTCTAGTCTGTCACTGAAATGGTTAAGTAGACAATACTAACAAATCAGTAATGCGTCGTGGCATGTAGAGATACAGTGGTTGGTTGCAACATCCATTCATGAAAACGAGTCCATGTAGCAGACTGGATCTGGTGGCACTTTCACGTCGCCGCTGTTGCGTCGCGTCGACGGCGGCATCTTCCTTGATCCCTTTCCTTTCCTTGGGCCACCCCTTCCACGAGTTCTCGTCTCTGAACCAGCGTGGTAGGGTTCTTTTAAGGGCCCCAATAATGCATGAATAATCGTGTCTTAATCATGGCGGAACACAAGCCATCACACTGTCAATCAAGAACTGCAGGAACCGGGGTCCGAGAGCTAGCATGACGTACAGCTGATTCCAAGTTAGGTACGACGTGACATGCACTGAATAAAAAGAATCAAAAGTTCAGACACGATGTTCAGGGGGATTCAAAGTACACATCGGTGGACTAGCTGAAAATCATACAAAATAGAGTATTGGGTATGGTCATATTCTGCGTATCGGGTGTCATAGCTGAAAATACCAGAGAATTCAATTCCCTGCACTGTCGGCAGCGCAGATAATTCCGCTGAGAAGGGAAACACAAAAAAAAAAAAATGCTAGCTTGCAGTAGTAGTGGGACTGGCACTGACTGGGGCCGGGTGTCAGAGAGACCATATTTGCGTGGAGATGGCGTCCAATCCTGACGGCCTGCCTAACTGGACGAGGACACCATGACCATCAAGGCATCAAGTGAGAAAGAAAGCGGGAAAAATAAAACAGATCTGCTAACCCAACCATTCCTGACTCGTACGCTACAATTTTCATATGCACAATCCAAGCAAGTCATCATCGATATGGGCACCTGATCCGATTTGAATCGGAACCATACGCCTTTAATTATGTCTCTGGACATAAATATATGGTTCCAGTACTAGCCAGCGCTAGGCGACTTGTCCTACACGGTTGGGAAGATGATGGCAAGCCTGTCCATTCGACGTCTGAGTTTGGCGTATTATGGACGGGATTGGATACTCAGCTATTTGGAGGAGGTACGATATTAGGAATGATTTTCACTGTCTATGGAAAATTGAAGTTCTAGACTAACTATTACAATATATTTTTTCGACAGTAAACTCTCCTTAATGCATATTTCAATGTTGCTGTAGTGTTTTGCTATAGTATATTGTAGAGCATTGTTCACCTCCTCACAGGCCGATGTTCACACATCAAATCTCTGCAATAATGTAGAGGATCCGAATCCACCGTAGACGTTCTTAGCTAGTATTACTTATGAATCAATGGTGTACGAATATATATGTGGTTGCGGTATTGGGTGGTTCACACAGCAAATCTTTATAGTAATACGGAAGATCCGGATCCATCGTAGACGTTTTTAGCTAGTATTAGTTGTGAATCAATGGTGTACGAATGATGTGTACATATGTGGTTGAGGTATTGGGTGGCTCAATCGTATGTATATGATAAGGCTGACAAATGACAAGCCTTGCGAGGAATTTTTGGCCGAAATGGCAGCTTTTCGTATCGTATTAGTATAAATGACCGTCTTCTGATTTTATTTGCAAAAATGGCCCATACCGCACGACCATCGTGAGGCAACCCATCCCCAGTCGCTCGTTGCTGCACAGCCGCCGTGTGGCAACCCTTAAAAATATATAGAAAAAACCCCCTAAAATAGGAAAAAATCGATCAGTCACTCAGTCGTGTTGTCGACAAGGTGGCCATGCGGCAACACTGTAGCATGATGTTGCCGCACGGTGGTCGTGCGGTACCACTATAACAACCCCCCCTTTCCTTTTTTTTTTTAAAAAAAAATCATTTATGTATACTTTGTAGTAGGGAATTTTAAATATTGAAAATGAGCTCTAAAAATTATAATTTTTTTGTAGAGCCTTTTGACCTAGTGTACTTGTTTGTGTGATTTTTTTAAAAAATTTATCCATTCTGATTTTTTTTTCTCAAAAATCAGTTAAATATATTATTTGTAGGAATTTTTTAATATAGAAAATGAGGTCCAAATATTATATTTTTTTAAAGACTCCTTACACAGTGGACTTGATTGTGTAATATTTTTCAGAATTTTATATATTATGATAATATCTAAAAATTAAGGGTTTAGATCTCAAAAATTAGGGTTTTAGGTTTCAAAAATTACAGTTTCATGGTTTTATGTGACTTGAAATGTGTGAAGTTTAGTACCACATGGTGGCATAAGATTGCTATAGCAATAGTGGCAGAATTTGAACTCCCATAGTAGATGCGGGCAAAGGGGACATCAACGACGGACGACAGACGTGAGGATGAGGGAGGTCGGGCGTTGGCCTAAATCCTTAATGAATGTTTCTTACCTAGAGTGGTCTATGTGATGCTAAGCTTCACACATTCCAAGTCACATGAAATTATGAAACCCTAATTTCTGAAATCTAAAACTTTAATTCTCGAGACCTAAGCCCTTAATTTTTTTAATATTTTCAGAACATATGAAATTCTAAAAAATATTACACAATCAAGTCCACTGTTTAAGGAGATTTTTAAAAAATTCATAATGTTTGGACCTCATTTCCTATATTAAAAATTCCAACAAATAGTACATTTAAATGAATTTTCTAGAAAATAAAAATGGATAAAATTTTGAAAAAAATTACACAAGCATATACAGTAGGCAAGGAGGATCCACAAAAAAATTCATAATTTTTGGAGCTCATTTTCTATATTTAAAAATTCACACAAAAAGTATACATAAATAATTTTTTTAACAAAAAGGAAAATGGGGGAGGGAAATTGCTACAGTGTTACCACACAGCCACCTTACCGCAACAGCGTGCTACAGTATTGTCGTATGACCACCGTACGACAACACAGCTATAGGGCACGGTGGTTTTTTCTCTCTATTTTTAAAGATTTTTTTCTACTTTTTTAAGGTTGTCGCGCGGCGGCCATGTGGCAATGGGTGACGTAGTCGCATAGCATGTGACCATTTTTACAAATAAAATTAGAAGACAACCATCCATACTAATACGATGCGAAAAGTTATCATTTCGGCAAAAAAATTCCTTGCGAGAAAGGAATTCTATGAATATACGTATGCATGATTTGAGTCTTAATTCGATGGTTCATGGTTAGGGTGCAAGCGGGGCGGGCCTGTCCGCTAGCCGCCGGGAACCCGCTTACAACGCCTGAACCAACGACCCGTTCCGGGGCATGATCACCAGCCGCGGCTCGTCGACCTCGAGCGCGGTGGCGCGCGGCTCTTTTTACTGCTGCGGTGGTGTCGTCTCCTCGCTGCCGCCGCCCCATCTTTTTCCTCCTTGATGATTGTCTGGATGCGGCCGCGGTACGCGTCGTCGAGCATCTGTCGAAAGTCCTGGATGGTCCGGTTGCCCGGCATCCGTGCGGCGTCGACGGCGAGCTCGTCGTGGATGCGCAGCCCGACGACGGCCTCCGGGAAGCAGTGCGTGCAACCGTCGTTGGCGAAGGCAATGGGCCGGTAGTCTGAGAGCTGCTCGACGATGGGGTCGTACTTGGTCATCCACCAGTCGTGGTACTCAAGCATGACGAACACCACCTTCTTGTTGTACTGCCACGCGGTGATGTAGAGCGTGATGATGCCGTCGTTGAACTCGTGGTACACGTTGCCTGTTAGTCTTAAGTTAGTTAATTCCGAATCTGTAAAGAAGAGTCAGTTTTTGTTTTCGGTTTAGGAAAACAGAGACAGAAGCAGAGTCCGACTCTGAAGAATGGTTCTGTCTCTCTGAAGTTTGAATCCGTTTCTGAGTATTGCCGTATCAGAAACAGAACAAAAAGACTGCAAGCAATTGCAGCGCCAAAAGTCATGTGTCTCCTGAGATTTCGTTTTTGTTCTTCCACTGTGATTTCGTTTTATCTCTGGGTCTGATTACTCAGGTTGTCCGAATTCTGTCAACACAGGATTGCTGAAATATCTGAACCTCAGTCTTCTCTGAAGTTCAGACTTTTGGTACCTGGAAGTTCAGATTTTTTGGAACCTGAATTCTCTCATTGCCGGTGTACCCGCCGGTGGAGTACACGACGGCGGGGACGTCGCAGCGAGCCGGCTCGCCGGACCCCTCCGGCACGGTGCGGAGGCGGAGCTCGTCGATGGTGCTCATGAAGCTGGACTCCCACTTGCGGGTATACGGCCTGACGCGCTCGTCAGCCCGGCCGGCGGTGGAGGAGCATAAGCAAGAAGAGCGCGTTGGACGCAGCGATCGCAGCAGATGGTGCCGCTGGCCACGACCCATACCATATACGCAGCAGATCATATAGTACTATATACTAGAGCCTGGCGCGCGTGTAAGAAACAGCACGACCCTTTTTGTTTTGTCTGCTACGTATGGAGATATACACCGGAGATAATCTAAGGTACCAAAACGTATAAGAATGGTGATATAGTATGATATACGATGTACATAGCAAACAAAGAAAGACTATGATTCTTTTAATACGAGTATACAGAGTGAGATTTATATGCAACAATAAACACGTGAAAAGGTTGACAGTCTTCGTTTGCAGTTCTAACGGAGATCAAAGGCCCTAATCACACACACTATGACTATGGCTTTGTGATTGCACCATGCAGATAATAAGGAAGTATATATTAACAGGTAAATGTTATCATATGGCCACAGACATACGAAGACGACGATAGAGCGACATACGAAGAGGACGATAGAGCTCCACTGATCTGAGTGTATGTTGTGCAAAATTGATGTTGCTGTTTCTAGCAATGCTGCAAGGGCTAAAACAAAGTGCCATCTACTGCTGCAAATCTGTATGAATGTGAAAGGGAAAAAACGTATTAAAACTGATTAAAAAAAAGGTAAAATGTACTGTAAAATATGTTCTCTGCTTTCTGCCCATGTATTATTTAAAGCAAAACAATTTTTAATTGGCAGGTTTCTTCGGGCAAGAAATGTTATGCATAGAATCCGATTGTAACATCCTTTTTCATCATTATTTCAATAAATTCAAAATTTGATTTTTAATTCCAAAAACTCTCCAAAAACTTAAACTTTAAATTTCAAAATTTAAATTACTCTCTCTCTCTCTCTCTCTCTCTCTCCCCCCCGGTCCTACCGCTGCCCTCCCCGGTAGTTCCGCTTCGCCTTTCTTCCTCCTCCCTCCTCTCTCTCCCTCGACGCCAAGACTGCTGCCGCGCTGCTCCAGCCTCCGGCTCTCCCGGCGCGCCGCCGCGCCCGCGCCTCCCTCTCGCGCCCGTCCGCACGACGCCGCCCATCCCCTACCTCCGAGGCGCCACAGCACTCCCAGCTGGGCCTCACGCCACGCCGGACGTCCCTGCCTCTGCCGCCTCCTCACGCCGCCTGGCCTCCTCCTCGTCTTCCCAAGGCCGCCTCGTTGCTCTCTCTCTCCTCACCTCCATATAAAGCCAAGCCATCCCTTCCCGCCTCGCCTCCCTCCTCCACCACGCCTCATTTCTCCTCTCACACCGAAAGTCAAGCTCGTACTACTTGCTTTCTCACGGTACTACCGCTGCATTCCACCCCAGATTCCGCCTCCTTCTCCTCGAACTACTGCTGTTTCTCACGGCAGACTACCGCCAGCATTCCCTGCAGACTACCGATTGCCCTCAGACTACCGCCTGCAAGCCTCCTGAACTACCGCTTCCTCGGGACTGCAAGGCAGAGACTCTGGCCGACGACCGTGGCCGTGGATCGAGCATCTTTCCCATGCCACGTGTCAGCATGTGAGTTTTTCGGGTTTTTCAATTTTCTTTTCAATTAATAATTTATTTGAAAATCTTCAAAAATCCATATATCCTTCGTTATAACTCCAAAAATTATGAATTTTGTACCCAAAAATTTGTAAATTCAAGACCTATATTTTCGTACTAGTTTGATTAATTTTGGAGTTTATTTATTATGGATTTTGTATTTATTTATTTTGTTTGCTTGTCTTTTCTTCTCTGGTGCGATCGTTCGGGTAGAGTTCGAAGAAGCCAGAGGTCCCCACTTCGACCAAGCTCAAGACTATCAAGATCCTCTAACCTTTAACCCAGGTGAGTCAACACTTTGATCATGTTGACCCTACATTTCATGCAAATTTTATTCTTTTAAATATCAAACTGCATGCTTTAATTTCTTATGCAAATGTATGTCAAATGGTCATAAGGTAGTTAAATACTAATTTATTTATTAAATAATTATTATACCTTGTCCTTGATAATTGAATTCCTTAATCCTTATCACCCTAGTAATTATATGGTAACTACTAGTTATAGTCTGTACTCAAGCGCCATGCTAGCCTTACTTGAGTACCGTGATATTAATCACCACAACCATCATCCTTTAAGCATAAAGATTGTTTTGAGCAGTGTTGGACCGTAAAGGCGACTAGAGGGGGTGAATAGAGCACGCCACTTTTCACAAATTATGAACTCAATACAATTTCACTCCAGTAGCTATTAGAAAGCTATGAAGATCAATATACCAGTACATCGGAAGACTAGTATTGAATCCGATTAAACCCCTAAGCAATGCGACAAAAATCAGCAAGAATCAAAGCAACACAAGCATCAAGGCCCGACCTCAGATCGAACCGTCGGACCGATTGTCGGGCGGTCGATCATTGTTATATCAAGGGTCGGACCGCTCCAAATCGGTCGGACCGGTGGTGACGGGCGGTCGGACCGGCAATCTACGTAACCGATCCAAATAAAGAAAATCACCATGACGGTTGCAATTAGGTCTAACTTTTGATTCTTAACTCCAAACTTCACGAAACTTTGCACACACCTTCTCTATGCTATTGAGGACCTATTCCAATCGAATATTATGATAATTCTTGGAACGATCTTGAGCAATTGTCAATTGATTAACAGAAGGTCTAAAACCGGGCAAGAACGAAAACTTGATCCTAATGCTTGTTCGTGAGTGATTGATGATCAAGATGATGCTAGATAGATTCACACAAATCACAGCAAGCTAATTCACGTGAAAGAATCAATCACAAACTCGCGGATCAAAGAAAGCCCTAAAAACACGAAATTGAAAGCAAGAACGAAAAGAGACTTATCTCAAGCAAACCTTGCATAGATTGATTTCGTGATTGATGCTGGATTACATCCACACCATCATGGATCAGTGGACAATCAAAGATCACAAAATTCTCCTCAAACCATGAAAAGCCCTAGCCTCCACCTCAACTCCCCTAAAGACAATTAGGTTTTGAAACATAAAAGGCGAGAGAGAGAGGGTGCAAAGAACCACCTCCTCCTATTTATAGTGGAGGCCTAGACTCCTAGGGTTTGACTCCATTGGGCTCCCGTTAAGGCCCACTAACAAACGGGTCACACACGCACGCCGCAGCGCCGTCTTTAACCTTTTGACCTAAACCGCTTCACCATGCGCCATGGATTTGCCAATAGGTCACCCTTGTCCATCTTGTGTCACGCTTGAGTCGTTGACCTCACCCGCATCGCCAATCGCTCGACCTCAACTCTCCAAGTCTAGTCCCGATCCTCCTCGCCGCTGACCGTCGTTGACCACCAAGCAACCTCGCACAACCACGCATAAGAAACACGAATTCGGAACAAGTTCTTCACAACTTCACCCATGTTAGTCAAAACATGCATCATGCAAATCATATGCCATGAAACCAATGACTTTGACCTAACAAAACAACATCGCCACGGTTGGTCGACGTTCATAATTACTCGTCCGACCGCCCAGTGAGCCGTCCGGACCGCCTTTGGGACTTAGCCGAATTTCAACCCCAAAATCCGAAACCTTCGGAAACTTTAAACCAATAGAACTTTTACCGAGACTCCAAAATCATGAGACCAAGTGCATTGGGATCCTCACTTTCCTACAACACCTATTTTTGGCCCACTGCTTTGACCACTTTGGTCATCGCCGTCCGATCGCCCCACATGGCCGGTCCGACCGATTTGGGACCGGTCGGATCATTGCAAGGACCGGTCGGACCGCCGCCCAAGAAGCTCAGAACTTTGTCGAAAACACGTGAAACGACAAACCGTAAACGCCATTGCCAATTGTCACATCATCCTAAGATCTAGAATATATCCCCATGAAATCCACAATCTCCCCCTTGATGAACACATTGACAATTATCCGTAAAATGTAAGTAAGAGGTTTGAAAGCGAGTTTACTCGCATTTTTAGACAAAGGCACAACTTGGTCCATAAGCAAGAAAAAGCAATGAAAATGACCAAGCCGGCATCGTAATAGTATAGGCATGTGAGACAAGGCAAAAGAAAGCATAAAACTTTGATTTTAAAAGGGTCAAAATTCTCACATAAGGTCCATATGAAAGAACAATTGTTCAATTGACCTATGATCATTGTGAGTATAAAAGAATGCAATTCAAGTTCAGAATATTCAATAAGACAATAAGAATGCAACTCAAGAACTCCCCCTCACTATGATCCTTGATTTTCAAAAACTTTCAACTTTTCGTTACTCCCCCTTTGTAAAACAAAATATATATATCTCTCAAAATTTCTCCCTTTGTTTAATCTTCTCCCCAACAAAGAAATATCTTCTCATTAACACATCTTCTAAATAAAAATAGCAAAAAATATAACACATCTTCTCCCAAAGAAATATCTTCTCATTAATTAACATATCTTCTCCCCCTTTGACAATGGATTCATCAAGGAATCACGCCTTCCTCTCATCCAGAGATAACCAATAGATGATAAAGAAAGAAGCAGAAATAAAAGAAGCATAAACAGGAGTATGCATGAAGTGCAATGGAGTGGCTTCATTTTTGTATTTTTCAATTTTGATTACAAGAAGCTTTGGAGATTACCCAAAAGAACAATCTAGTATCTCTAATATTGCACAAACAAAGATATCAAGCCCGACAAATATAGCAAGATCATGGTAAGACATATATATCAAAGCTAAGCACAAAGACTCAAAAGTAAAGCAATAGATTTGATCAATTTAAGCAACGCTTCAAATTCAAAGAAGTTCATCAACAGGATCCTAAAATGAAATTGGCCATGTCAAAATGTCAAAGTGAGATCAAAATCTAACAAAGACCACATTAAGAGTCAATCAAGTCCCGTATTGAATCATTTTGCTCAATATTTTGTAAACGCCCATTTGTCAATATTTTTCTCATTTGCATTGAATATTGAAGTTGACTAATGATCTAACTTAGTGACAAGATCCCGGACTAGGAGCCATCCACAAACTCATCCTAAGCTTCACTGAAGTTGATTAAAGGTATATCTTAGTAAAGAAGATCCCGGACTAGGAGCCATCCACAAACTCTTTCTAAGCTTCTACCAGTATGACAAATCTTGAGGTTCATGTCATTTCGACAAGCAATCCCCATGAGATTGTCCGTTCATCAAACTATCTCCAAGTTCATGTCATTTGACAAGGCCTCGTAAGAATAGTTTGGCACCATTTGAGCATAAGACAATCTTGATTTTCATTTTTCACATGAGCAGTTTTAGAATCTCAAGAACACAAAAGCTCAAGTAATGGTCAATTTTAGATCAAAGAGCTAACAAAGTAATTCTGACAGGGCCAATGTCACAAGGGGAGCACTAATTGCGCAACTCGCTAAAACATCCACAAATTGCAATTTCTTAATTCGAGTTGTTTAAAAGGTTCTAGCTCATATAGCAAAGACTTAGCTACACATGTAAAAGCATGATAATTCTAGCAAGTCAAAGAACTAGACATGACATTGAGCAAGAATTGAAATACAAAAGCTCCAAAGGGTAATAGGCAAAGCTCCATCAATTTTAAAAGATAAGCAGAAAAACTTATATTATAATGCATTTTTTTTTCTCATACCACTTGTTGTAACCACTTGTTGTTACCACTTGTTGTTACACCACTTGTTGGATTTTTCATATGAATGCAATATGACACAATGAGATGCAATTAAAAAGCCTAAAAACCTAAAAAGTTCAAAAAGATCACTAAGTCCAGAAAAAGAACAATAAAAGATCAAAAGAACAAGGAAAGATCAGAAAAGATCGAACTCCCCCTCAAACCAACCCATAAGGATAAATAACCCCTAACTCGCTTCTCAAGGTGGCAAACCTAGTTGGGTCTAAAGATTTGGTGAGGATAAAAACAAAAGACAAAAGAAGTGCCTAGTGGGTGACAAGCGCCTGAGGTACTCTTCCTATCTAGCCGACAGCCTGCACAATCAGAATAAGAAAAACCCCCGAATGGACAAGGATAAAGAACAGAAATATCAAATGCCATACAAAGAGAGTAGAGTGTAAGTACCTAAATAAGAGCTTAACGGCCTGGCGATGGGAAGTTCTCGGAGATGCTTGAAACCCGTCGACCGCATGAAGGAGGTGAACCATCTTTAGTCTCCGGTCATATGACGTGAACAGCCGGAGTCAACAAAGCACGTGCTCTTCCTCTTTCCGTGGCAATCCTGAAAAATCAAGGCACAGAAGAACGATGTGTCTCGACATCAAGTTAGTTAAACAAGACTTGGGAACCCAAGATCGAGACACACGCTCATGAGTAGTATGCAAAGCGTATGTTATCCTTGATTTCATCTAAAATTCTGTTATGAGCAATGTTTAAGTTAACATGGGAATTAAACTGTCCACGGGCGGTCTGACCGGCGTTGTGCTGGCGGTCAGACCGGCGACCAAAACGGTCAGACCGGTGAGCACCAATGTCGACCGGCAAATCAAGAACATGAGAATTAGGATATGTAGAAACATAATGATTAGCATGTGAGAAAAATCCTAATCCAGGTTTATTCTTTTCAGTGTTACCATGTCTCATAAAAGCTCTAGGTTGCATGAATGAAATTCTATCAAAATTTTTCCTATCATTTTTCAACCTACGCCAACAGAATTCAATCAAATGCCCACCTTTCTTGCAATAAGTGCAATGGTACTTGGTACCACTAGAAGAAGCACCATTAGAATTAATACAAGGTTGGGCAAAGCCTGCAGATTTAAAAGATGTTTTTGCAGGTTGGGTTTTGAATTCAATTAAACCTTTTTCCAAGACTTGAATGACTTTTGGGTTTGAATTGTCTTGAAAAGAATTGAATCCTAAACCTTGCTTCTTATAAGGAGTTTTAGACTTGTCAAGAATCATGTTTAATTGTTTCTTACCTTTAGAAAATTTCTCTAATGTATCATGAAGGTAAGCATTTTCTTTTCTCAAGTTAACACAAGCATCACAAGTTTTATCCATTGATTTCTCCTTATACAAAGAAATTTCAAGCTTAAGAGCGGAACATGAAGCACAAGTAGTATTTTCAATATTATCCTTAAGCTTAGCATATTTGACTCTAGCAGCTTCTAAGATATCTTTGATTTCACGTTCTTTTTCTAAGCATGAAGTGCAAGGGCTAGAATCAATCACATCAGAAGCAATCAACTTGCTAGACTCTAAGCATTTTTCACAAGGAGCAGATTTAATTTCAATTAGCTCGGTTCTAGCATTTTCAAGTTGTTGTAAAGCAATATTATGAGCAGATTGTAAATTGGTAATTTCTGAATGCATAGCATGACAAGATAAACATTCATCAGGTTCAAGAGTCTTAACATTTGCAAGTTCTAGTTTCAGCTTTACCAATTTTTGACTCTAGTTTCTTATTTTTAGTCATGACAAATTCTAGCACTTCATCTTGACTAAGCACTTGCTCAACTATAGAATCATATTTAGCGTAAAGCTCATCATAAGAAAAAGATACCTCATCATTATCAATGTCGCTTGTCACCATGAAGCACATGCCTGAAGTCCTTGGCCTTCCCTTTCTTATCCTCTTCGCTCCCGAGTCCACATCGCTAATGGATTGCTCTCCAAAAGCGGCAAGGACCCGGTGAGCGCCTTTATGAGCTTGACAAAGATCATACTCGAGTTGTTCTCATGAGGCTTCTTCCAAGTCGTCTTCTCCTCCCCGTGCTTACCCTTACCTTTTAGCTTGGGGCAATTGGCCTGATGTGGTAAAGCTCTCCACACTCATAGCAAGTAACAGACCACCTCTCTTTTATTTCTCACATTGTTGTAAGCCCGTGTGAATTTTTTAGCTAAAAGGGCTAACTCAACCTCGTGATATTCTCAAGCTCCTCTTCATGAATAGCAGATAAACAAGCAAATGAAAATCCGTAAGAAGATTCAAAAGAATCATTAGAAACCTTTTGAGAGGATCTGCTACCAAAGCTAAATTGTCTTTCTTGGGATGATCAACTCTTTTAATTTCATGAGTCTTGAGTTTACTATAAAGCAATTCTAAAGTAAGACTCAAAGGTCAACATTCTCTTCTATAGCAAGAGCCTTCATCTCCCACTCCTTGGAGTTGATTGCACCAAGAGGTGGGTGGCATTTTCGATTGAGAATATTCAATATCAACACTTTCATTTGATTAATCACTTTATTAAAACGATCGAAAATATCATCGATGCTCTCTCCAGACGCATCTCAAATTTGTTATAATCACGCTTATAGATTGTTTGGCGACTTTCTTAATTTGGGACGAACCTCATGATAGGTTTCGAGGGTGTTCCAAATCTCGTCTGCAATGCAAAATTGCAAATCCTATCATATTCTTGTCTACCAAGCGCACCATATAAAAGATTCTTGACCTTGTTGTTGTTAGCCAAAAGAACCACGTATGTGGAGTTTCAACCTCGGGAATAATGAGCGGGATCGAACAACGCCCCATATAGCTTGTCCCTCGCTCTCAAGGAATACTCACATACGATTCTTCCAATAGGCATAGTCTTGTCCATTGAACATATACGGTTTTGTAGAGAATCTATCCATCGCCAAAGTTCAGTGACCGGTTAAGATCAAGAGTGAACTAACCGGGCTCTGATACCACTTGTTGGACCGTAAAGGCGACTAGAGGGGGTGAATAGGAGCACGCCACTTTTTCACAAATTATGAACTCAATACAATTTCACTCAAGAGCTATTAGAAAGCTATGAAGATCAATATACCAGTACAGCGGAAGACTAGTATTGAATCCGATTAAACCCCTAAGCAATGCGACAAAAATCAGCAAGAATCAAAGCAACACAAGCATCGGGCGGTCCGACCTCAGATCGAACCGGTCGGACCGATTGTCGGGCGGTCGGACTGTCATATATCAAGGCGGTCGGACCGCTCCAAATCGGTCGGACCGGTGGTGACGGCGGTCGGACCGGCAAATACGTAACCGATCCAAACAAGAAATCACCCGATGACGGTTGCAATTAGGTCTAACTTTTGATTCTTAACTCCAAACTTCATGAAACTTTGCACACACCTTCTCTATGCTATTGAGGACCTATTCCAATCGAATATTATGATAATTCTTGGAACGATCTTGAGCAATTGTCAATTGATTAACGAAGGTCTAAAACCGGCAAGAACGAAAACTTGATCCTAATGCTTGTTCGTGAGTGATTGATGATCAAGATGATGCTAGATAGATTCACACAAATCACAGCAAGCTAATTCACGTGAAAGAATCAATCACAAACTCGCGGATCAAAGAAAGCCCTAAAAACACGAAATTGAAAGCAAGAACGAAAAGAGACTTATCTCAAGCAAACCTTGCATAGATTGATTTCGTGATTGATGCTGGATTACATCCACACCATCATGGATCAGTGGACAATCAAAGATCACGAAATTCTCCTCAAACCATGAAAAGCCCTAGCCTCCACCTCAACTCCCCTAAAGACAATTAGGGTTTTGAAACATAAAAAGGCGAGAGAGAGAGGGGTGCAGCCACCACCTCCTCCTATTTATAGTGGAGGCATAGACTCCTAGGGTTTGACTCCATTGGGCTCCCGTTAAGGCCCACTAACAAACGGGTCACACACGCACGCTTCGCAAAGCGCCGTCTTTAACCTTTTGACCTAAACCGCTTCACCATGCGCCATGGATTTGCCAATAGGTCACCCTTGTCCATCTTGTGTCACGCTTGAGTCGTTGACCTCACCCGCATCGCCAATCGCTCGACCTCAACTCTCCAAGTCTAGTCCCGATCCTCCTCGCCGCTGACCGTCGTTGACCACCAAGCAACCTCGCACAACCACGCATAAGAAACACGAATTCGGAACAAGTTCTTCACAACTTCACCCATGTTAGTCAAAACATGCATCATGCAAATCATATGCCATGAAACCAATGACTTTGACCTAACAAAACAACATCGCCACGGTTGGTCGACGCTCAAGTAATTACCGGCCGACCGCTTCAGTGAGCTTGGCCGGACCGCTCCTCGTGGAGCTTCGGACCGCCTTGGGACTTAGCCGAATTTCAACCCCAAAATCCAAACCTTTGGAAACTTTAAACCAATAGAACTTTTACTAGAGACTCCAAAAATCATGAGACCAAGTGCATTGGGATCCTCACTTGCCTACAACACCTATTTTTGGCCCACTGTTTTGACCACTTTGGTCATCGCCGTCCGACCGCCCCACATGGCCGGGTCCGACCGATTTGGGACCGGTCGGATCACTGCAAGGACCGGCCGGACCGCCTCGCCCAAGAAGCTCAGAACTTTGTCGAAAACACGTGAAACGACAAACCGTAAACGCCATTGCCAATTGTCACATCATCCTAAGATCTAGAACATATCCCCATGAAATCCACAGGCAGTCATTGGGGTGAGTGACCGCAATGGTTGAGCTTATTTATTTTACTCTTCTCAAAACCCTAAAAACTTGGTAATACCCCATCTGGGCGGATGTTATATTGGATGGTATGTGGTTAGGTACTAATGTAGCCCAGGATATGTTGGTATATGATTGGTATGTAGTATGAACCGCCCAGAAAATTTTAAGGACTTAATCCTGTGATGACCTCCTGATGTAAAATAGTACAACCACAAGTCTATAATGGTGTCGATCTGGCTAAATAATTTGTATCCATCAATGCGAATTGCACCACTATAGTGACCCACGAGTCGTGTCGCTGGTGTAAGCTATCGTAGACACGGGTCGGGATGCTAGTGTAAGCCGCCGTGTGGCACAAGGGGGCTTGGGGGCATGGTTTACGCCAGTGTGCGAGCGTAACCACTCTCAGATGAAACATTAGCGGGTGCAATTATCATTGATGGATGCACTGTAAAGGCCTTGTGGTAATCTCTCTTGATTCACACGTCCAAGGAAATGTGTGTGTATATCAAGATGATTATCTCTTGTGAGTAAAGTGTACAGTCTCTGCAGAGAAATAAACTGTTCGAACAGCTGTGCTCACGGTCACGGGCGGACATGGGAATTTATAAGAGTTTGTTCTGTTTATAAAACTTTATGGGTGGGTTGAAAAATGTGACGAGCTCATCCAGCCCTTGTTTTGGATTTTTCCTGTGTAGTCTTACCCAGTGTTGATAGTAGGTGGATGTAACCGTTATAAAAAATAAGCATAAGGTGGAGGTAACCTCTGTTGCTATTAATATTGCAAATACTCTCTCTTTAAGAAAACATGTTTTAGTCAAAACACTAAGTGGTAGGACTTTCAAATATGTGTATTTACAAATATTACTTTGCACAAATAAAAGAACCCGAGCCATCTTTGTTAATCCTTGCATGTATATTTCTGCATCTGTTGTGTTGACTCGTGAGCACGGAAGTTATGCTTACCATCGCTCTTTCCCCAAATGCTCAGAATCCGCTGATCAGGACGATTATGCCTACTACGAGGATCAAGGTGTCGATGGACAAGACCAAGATGAAGAGTAGTCTAGTTCCTTAGTCTAGGGCTCGCCGCAGTTTAGCTGGCTCCGTTGGGCTTGTACACAGGGCGCCACAGTCGCTTGCTTGTGGGCAGTCGTGTTGCCCCTTTTGCTTCCACACCTATTTCTGTATTTTATGTAATAAACTCATTTGGCCTGTTCAGCCCATTTTGTAAACTCGACCGACGCGGTCTATTTAACTCTGATGTCTGTAATATTACGTTTGGTTCGGTCTACGATGTGTATGAAATGGTTCAGCAATGTATACTGTGAGCGCTACCTACTGATCCAGGGAGTAGCACAGTATCTTCACAGATAATTCTGAATTAAGGAAATCCGGATCCGACACTGATGATAGTCCAGTTAATGTCACAGAAATGCAAAATATATAAAGAAGAAGAGGAGGAAGAAGCATGTGCTCTATGAGTCTATATATGTTCTTGTCACTCTTTTGGGATTTCATGCTCATATAGTACGATGTGGAAAACGTATGATTCAAAGGTTGGTGTGGAGCTTTATTCGGCAGTCTCAAACATTCGATCTCCCAGGGAAGGTGCTTTATAGAGGATGGCCTGGCTCCGATCAATCTCTCATGTTGAAATGACCTCTGGAGCTAACAACAACTTCACCTTTTTTGTCTACTCCAGCAGTCGGCAAAACAAATGAAGGAACGCCACCTGAAGAAATCAACAGTAACGTGATTTAGAAATCATAAACACGTGTTTACTTAGACCAGTAGTACCTTCAGGCTGGAATTCTTTCAGCAAAAAAGCAACATAATATAAATCTTCATTTTTATAAAAGGTGACAAGAATATGGGTCAGCATGAGACATGACGTGCATCAGCTCCAAATAGAAACTGCGTTTGCGTATGGCTACATAGAACATCAAATGTTTGTCAGATCACTACTGCAGTGTGCCAAGGATTGAGATACTCCGGAGATACAATATAGAGTATATCACATTTTATTTACACTACTAACTCAAATAGGTTCATGAAATTAAATAAATCAAACCAATAAAGACTCAGATTTCAGAGAATTGTAAATTAAAATTACCATTTGGAATTATCTGTCGAGCACAAGGGATGCCAGTTATATGACCTGAGTATATGCAGAGAACATGTCATTCCAAGTAAGTCTACCGAAGTGGCAACGATCACATAAAGAAAAGGTGCAAGCAATTGCTCAATATATCAGCCTTGAATAACTCTGTCAATTGAAAAGCGGCTGAAATTCAAAGGAAATAATATGATCAATCTTCTGAAGACAATAAAAAGCTGAGGCCATCTATTCTGCAGTTTTAGTTATAATAAAATATCAACATGGACAAGAAAATATTTAACTATATATTTAGATCACTCTGAGTGGCATTTGTTTAAACGGACTAATCCCATCCATACTCACTACCCATACGTTTTTTTAATCCCTCTATTTCAAAAGAACCTGAAGAGGATTCACCATAGCAAATAGGAACATTACACACTTTTATGTGCTTTCTCAGCTGTATCCAAAACGGCACCAGTTTCTGTAGATAACTATTGAAACGCCGATCCACTTGTTGCAGCCAGAACTTTGCCATCAGCAGAGATGCTCATGTTATCATAGTGGCAAACAGAATCCTTTGAATCATGTAGTGGAATTGGAAAAACTCTCAAGTTTTTTGGATCCTCATCAAGGTGACAACTTACTACAAAAGGAAGAGAAATTATCAACTCTTGAGAAACAGTAGAGAAGCAGGGGGAGGACTAATTGAGTATGGTACAGGTAGAAGACCAAGTTCAGAGGTAGGTAGTTCTTCGGATGGTGCTTTCTGTGGATCAAAGTAAACACTGATTCAGATTTGTACCTTTTAGTCCATTAAACAAGGAGGCATGTAATGTTTCCGAATTTTGATGCTGCTTTATCTATGAATGTTTTCAGTTCTAAGAGGAATAGGTCCGTTTACTGCTGTTGATCTTTAAGAAAGTGACTTACAACAAAAACGTATGAGGAACTGAGCGATGCTGTTGGCGTGGGGAGCCGGCGTGCCCCCAGCCCACCCTCGCTTGACGCTCGGGACGCTTACCCTGTTGCTGATTTCATTAATTGAAATCGGAGGATTTAAGCACCCTTTTAATAAAAAAAACAAAACAAAAATGTATGAAAATGTACTACTAAATTTTACAAATTGTGGTGTAAACTATGCATGACCAACTTTGTAATTATGATCATAGTAGCAAATCTAGATAGTGTAAACTGTTGGAAAAATATGGGCTCGGCCCAGCAGTCAGCCCATGTATGAGTACCACATCCCGAAATTTGGACTGTTTTGGCTCTGTACCGTACCGAAATTCCCGTTTTAGCCCCATTACCCGCAAAATTCCAATTTTGGCCTCCCGTGCGCACCTGCTGCCGTCCCGCACGGCAGCAGGTGGCCCCCGCCACCTGTCCAACTTTTTTTTTTTGAAAAATCTAATTAATAATATTTTTTCGATGAATTTTTAAATATATTAAATGAACTCAAACAATTATGAAAATTTTTATGGAGCCTCCTGGCATAGTGTTCTTGGTTGTGTAATTTTTTCGAATTTTTATCAATTTTTATTTTCTCTGCATAATTCTTTGAAGTCAAATATTTGTAGGAATTTTCTAATATAGAAACTGAGCTCCAAACATTATGAAATTTTTTTTGTAAGACTCCCTACATAGAGGAATTGATTGTGTAAATTTTATGTAATTTTATATGCTCCAAAATTATCTCGACAAATTCAGGGTCTAGGTGTGGAAATTAGGACGAGACGTTTCGGAAATTAGGGTTTCATGATTTCATGTGACTTGAAATGTGTGAAGTTTACTACCACAACATGACTACTCTTGGGGAGCAATATAAGCTAGCGACGACGACTACGCCACGCCTCGTAGGCTCTCTTTATTGTAAGATTTGTAACACCCATCGGGGATCAATAAGATAGCTGCTGGCTATAGCCTGTGTTGGTCATCTTACTGCCTCACATAATTCTATCTTAATATATAATAGACTAGTTTAATGCTCGTACTTTGCTGTAAATTAAAAAAAAAATCATAGTCCAATTATGTCTGATCACAATCGTTATTATACTCAAATGACACGATCCGAATCGTCGATGCTTTACTCGCCGATCCAACAAACGCCGAAAAGGGTAAAGAAGATATACGACCACCAACTCTAATTTATTAGCAGTAGATTGTCCGAGGATCCTCCTCGTTACGTTTGCACGCATCGGTAGCGCTTGACTTGGATGAAGAGTTCAAATTCCCAAGTGCACTAATAAACCGCGACGACGCCGCCCAAAGCAGCCTCCCACCGCCACTTACCGCCTCGCTTTCAACGTCTGTGTGCATGCGTTGGTCATCTTACTACCTCACATAATTTTATCTTAATATATAATGTGTGTGCATGCGTTGGTCCTCTTACTACCTCACATAATTTTATCTTAATATATAATGTGTGTGCATGCGTTGGTCATCTTACTACCTCACATAATTTTATACTAATATATAATGTGTGTGCATGCGTGGTCATCTTACTACCTCACATAATTATATCTTAATATATAATAGACTAGTTTAATGCTCATACTTTGTCGCAAATTTAAAAATTACAGTCCAATTAAGTCGATCACAATCGTTATTATACTCAATGACACGATCCGTTGGTGCTTTACTCACACCCAACAGACGCTAAAAAGGTAAAGAAGACAGACGACCACTAACTCTTGTTTGTAAACAGTGGAGATACAACCGCTAGCTAGCCTCAACAAATGAACTCGATCGATCGATCGATCCTAACATACCCGCGCTTATCACCACCGATCGTATACACTCTGGCCGGTCTCATCTGTGGAGTTGCCGCAACGACGTGGTCTTTGCACCAAGTCGCACTACCCGCCATATGTATCCGGCCGGCAAGGATCGATCCTTCGACCGGCGGCCATTTTGTTTGTCTGATCTGTTGTTTCGACGACGCTTATCTCTCGTGTGTCTCTCTCGCCCCTACGGCTGCTTCCTTCTCCGTAATGCATGGTTGTTATTGCATGTTTTAGATTTGGTTGTTTTGTCTCTAATAAAGGCGCGCTCTGAGCAATCGATGTACCTATCGTGATCCGCATGTATCGCGCTACTCTTTGGCGCCCTCTTAATGCGATTACATTATTGCTACTTATCGCTGGCGTAAAATATCTTTTAAAAAATAAGATTACATTATTGTTGTTTATCCGTCACTCAAAATATCTTATGTTTCAGCTTGATTTTAGCCATCGATCCGCTCCAAGATATGTGGTGCTATCTTATGGTTTTTGGGTCGCCCACGATACCTCCTCGGCCCATTTGCCATGGACGCCGAATTTTGTTCAACCCAATTGAAATTTACCCGCAGCTATATATATGGATGTTTTGGCCGCTATTCCCTCACTGCTCACTTCCTCTTCTCCTTTCTTCAAGTCTTGGTTAGCCTTGGTTTGCCTATACAGGATGTCTCACGGCCTCGTCAAACTTCCGAGTGAGCAGCAATTAGAAACACTACGGCAAAGACTTGGTTTGCCCTCGTTGTAGGGATCCGTGAATGTGTTCACCTCCCATACGCCAACCAATCCATCCCGAGTGTTCATGAAGTGTTCAAATCTTACTGAACTTCACCGATCATCCCCATTGAACTTCTTTCGAGATAGTATATTTTTTCACTTGCGCTTCAATTCTCTTTACGTAACACAACATGTCGGTTCGGCCGTAAGGATGAAGCGAGGCCAAAGGTTCGAGACATTGCAATGCAAATTGTCGCTTTGCAAGAAGACACCCGCGGTGTTGCTGCATTTCGACAAGTGCCACGACCTCCGATGAACCAATGGAAAATATAGATAATGTTCTTAAAAGACTAGATGAAAGGATGGAAAGGGTTGAGAAAATGCTTCGTAAATTAACTAACATAACTAGTTTAGCGCTTTGCTTCTATTATTTCTTGTTCTTGCCAAGTAGAAGTTCAATTCTAGTAAGATTGTAATATCTACTTTTATCTATGCATCCCTACACTACGTGATGTATGTCTTTGCGACGTTGTTGTACTCCTTTGCAATGATGTATGCATCCGCTCTAATTCCGCTATGAATACTTTGTGTGTGAATTAATGAAACCCTAATTTCAAATCATACATTCCAAATTTTCGCATCAAATTACCGCGACTCTACAAAGTAGGACGTGACAACACACCGCCGCCACTTTTCGACCGAAATGACCGCACTATGCAAAGTAGGACGTGACACCACACCGCCGCCACTTTTCGACCGAAATGACCGCGACTCGCAAAGTAGGACGTGACACCACACCGCCGCCACTTTTCGGACCGAATGACCGCGACTCTTCAAAGTACGACGTGACAACACTGCGGCTCGCCAAATTTTCAGATCGAAATGACCGCGACTCGCAGCACGACGTGACAACGCTCGGCCGCCTTTTCAGACCGAAATGACCGCACTCTGCAAAGTACGACGTCCCAACTACTCCACTGACTATCTCGACCGCACTTTTGCCCACTAGAAGGAGCTTCCTAGCGACGACCCTTTTCTTACGATCCTCGCGCTAGTCGGACTAGAGCACGAACACGATTGTAAATATAATCTATATCTTCATTTCTTAGCAAGTTCATTCCACCAAAGATTGAAGATCATTTGGGAGACACTCTAAGAGCATTGTATTCCTGAATTAGTCTTTAGTCTAGGTTACATACACTCATTGTAATAGCCAGTTCATAGCAATAAAGAGCAGCCTCATTACTTTCTAGAAGATGCGCATCATTTTTCTCTTTTCTTTCATATATTCATAAGATCGACGATTTGATCGTCGACACGCATCTGACTCTCTTTTCGTAATATGCACTTACAATCTCTCCCATCTACCCGTAGTCCCCGAGCCTCTGTGGCTTCCGCAAGTGGATCGACCTAGAGATCCACCCACATGACCAGTGGCAGCACGACTTCGAGGAGTGGAATGCCGAAAGGGGACGCGAGATCCGGGAGGATGAGCGTTGAACTGAGGAGCACAACGAGTGTATCCGCCGGGAGACGCAGGCACATCTCGAGACGTGCAGGCGTAGGGAGCGCGAGGCACGCGAGAGGAGTGAGAGAAAAGCGAGAATGGCAATGAGGCCGTGGCCGGCGAGGAGTACAACGACGAGCTCAGAAGGAAGGGCAAATGGCCCCGGTCCACGCAGTAGGTCGGGCCATTCCGTAGTAGTCCCCCTCCTACTTGCCATATTTTTTACTATCCCCTAAAGGCATGCGTGCTTACATAGTCTGGAGGCTTGTGTCACAATGTACCGTAGTAGTAGCGTGCATGACTAAAGCAATTAGCCGAACTATCATACCATGTGACCACATGTAACGTGCTTCTGTCCGTGGACTGCAATGTAGTTCTGGTTCTGTGTCTCCGCTGAGACATCAAAACAATACTATATTGCAAGTATGCCTCTTCCGGTGGAATCCCAGAAATAACCATTCACATCGACATCGATTCTTCTATGTTTTAGGGTATATTCGTAATCACAACGTTCTCAGCACCTTCAGTTAAGTTCTCAGCATCTTCGAAAATATGATCAAGAACTATAGCGACCAAGAGTAGTCATGTTGTGGTAGTAAACTTCACACATTTCAAGTCACATGAAATCATGAAACCCTAATTTCTGAAACGTCTCGTCCTAATTTCCAGACCTAGACCCTGAATTTGTCGAGATAATTTCGGAGCATATCATGACCCTGATAAAATTATGTGAGGTAGTAGGAGGACCAACGCATGCACACACATTATATATTAAGATAAAATTATGTGAGGTAGTAAGATGACCAACGATGCACACACAGACGTTGAAAACGAGACGGTAAGTGGCCTACCGGGAGTCGCCAGGGCCAAGCGCCGTCGCGGATTTATTCCGCACTTGGGAATTCTCGAACTCTTCATCCAAGTCAAACCGCTACCACCAGGTAAACGTAACGAGGAGGATCCTGACACCCATCGCTAATAAATTAGAGTTGGTGGTCGATATCTTCTTTACCCTTTTCGGCGCTTGTTGGATCGGCGAGTAAAGCATCGACAGCTCGTGATCGTGTCACGAGTATAATAACGATTGACAAACCGGCATAATTGGACTATGATTTTTTTTTAATTTACAGCAAAGTACGAGCATTAAACTAGTCTATTATATATTAAGATAGAATTATGTGAGGCAGTAAGATGACCAACACAGGCTATAGCCAGCAGCTATCTTATTGATCCCCGATGGGTGTTACAAATCTTACAATAAAGAGAGCCTACAGAGCGTAGCGTAGTGCGTACGTCGCTAGCTTATATTGCTCCCCAAGAGTAGTCATGTTGTGGTAGTAAACTTCACACATTTCAAGTCACATGAAATCATGAAACCCTAATTTCCGAAACGTCTCGTCCTAATTTCCACACCTAGACCCTGAATTTATCGAGATAATTTTGGAGCATATAAAATTACATAAAATTTACACAATCAATTCCTATGTGTAGGGAGTCTTACAAAAAACTTTCATAATGTTTGGAGCTCAGTTTCTATATTAGAAAATTCCTACAAATATTTGACTTCAAAGAATTATGCAGAGAAAATAAAAATTGATAAAAATTCGAACAAATTACACAACCAAGAACACTATGCCAGGAGGCTCCATAAAAATTTTCATAATTTTTTGAGCTCATTTAATATATTTAAAAATTCATCGAAAAAATATTATTAATTAGATTTTTCAAAAAAGTTAGACAGTGGCGGGCACCACTGCCGCCGTCGGACTCACTGCCGTCGGGTTCATCGAAAAATATTATTAATTAGATTTTTCAAAAAAAGTTGGACAGTGGTGGGAGAAGCACTGCCGCCGCCCCCGACGGCAAGAAGAGCTCTTCATGTCCCAAGACGGCAAAGAGGTCGCTCACGCTGTGACGACAAAGAAAAGACGGAGGCCAAAATTGGAATTTTGCGGGTAATGGGGCTAAAACGGGAATTTCGGTACGGTACACAGCCAAAACAGTCCAAAGTAGGGCTATAGACTATAAATAAGGGGTGCTAGTCATTGTAAACGTTTAATCGTATGAAGAGTAATAAAGAGAAGCAAGAATCCCACTACATCTCTGTGTTCAATCTATTATTCTGTTCTTGTGTTCTTGCATTGTTTGATGTGATTCTATGTTTGTCTACGAGGTTATCGTTCGGACTGGACTCGCTAGCAACGATTCATTAACACGTTATCAGCATGATCGACTCTCCTCGCATCGAAAGTTAACCGTCGAAGAACGACACTCGTAGATTGAGTTATTTTTCTAGATTGCTTTCAATTATGCAAATTTGGCTTTCTAGATTTGTTTTTCTACGGTGTAAATCCGTTCTAATCTACCGTGAGCCAACTTGAAGTCGCCGGCACAATGTCGATCGGTAGATTGCATGAAAGATTGGATGTCGATTGTACCGTAGATTTAAATTGCAGATTCGTTCTAATCTACTATAAGCCGACTTGAAGTCGCCGATCGATAGATTGCACGAATAGTCTTGGATGAATAGTGCACACAACACAGTACTCCAATGAGTAGTATTTTCTTGGATGAACAAAGAGAAAAGACAAACGGCTCGCAATGACTATGGTCGGCCTCCACGGCCGCCTCGCACCCGCCGACCGCCTTTGAAGCGCCGCCGCCGGCCGCAGACCGCCGCGCCTGGCACCACAAAGATGCGCTGCAAGATCAGAACGGCCGCCTCGCAGCCGCCATCGCTTGGCCGGCGTTCTCCACACACAAGCAAAATGGAAACAAGGAAGGAGAAGGGGGAGCTGCCTTGAAGCGCACGGTGCCGACTTGAAGCACCACCGCCGCACGCGATGGCGGCTTGCACCCACCGCCGCCGCCTCACGGACCATCTCCGGTCGGAGTCGCACCTCCAGCCACCGAGTCGCTTAGCCGCCGCACACGACGGCAACAAAGAAACTAAAAAGGTAGGTGCGGGAAGTCGGAGTCGCACTCGCCCCGCATCACCACCGCACCGCCTCGGCGCCTGGCGCGGCCGCTGTAACCCACCGCTGAGTGCCGCAGGCGCCGCACCGAACCCACCGCCGGCGACCTCCTCCGACAGACGGTGTTCGACCGCCACCGCCTCAGCCTGCCGCCGACCGCCACCGCCCGGCCCGGCCCCAAGACCACTGGCCGGACGCAGACCCATGGAGGAGCCGCCACACGGGTCAGGTAGGAAACCCTACCCTTGATCCCTTAAAAGGCAAGAACAAGTGAATGAGAGGTCGACCCATGAAGGCCGGCCCAAAACATTTCTTGCCGAAAAAAGGAAAAGAAATGAAAAGGCATTTTTGCAAAAGACCCTCAGAATTTTTCAAATTACAATAATTTTTTCGCGAATAAGGAAATTTTGCGAAAACCCCCCTTGAAAATCTAAAAATTACGTGAAAATTTTCTTAAAACTAAAAAATTCGCGTTTTAGCCCCTAGAAATTGCAGAATTCATTGAAAATTCATATTCCAGCAGAAAAGGGCATCGGGAATTCAATTTTTGAATCAATTTTTGCATTTGAAGTATGTTTCACTTTGTTATTGTTTTTCTATGTAATTTATGTACTGTATTTGATTATTTGTGATTATTTATATTGCTTTTAATCACTGAAAATAGTAGTAAATCATGAAAAAATACATAGAAAAATACGGGATCATGAACCGAGAGTTCAAAGAACATTATGAGAATTTTGCAACCATTTTATGCAGATTACCAGCAGTAATATTATGAGCACTTTTCCTGAATATGAAGATGACTGGCATCACGAACCAGGAGTTCGAAGAACTGACCCGACATGGCCAGAATTTGTACAAGTCTTCAACTTTGTGATAATATAATCATGGATGAGTAGAAGATTGAGAAGACTCTCTCTACCTTTCGCTCGGATGCGGTGCAATCCGCACGCAACTATTGTCAAGATGGCTACACGGATAATGCCTAATTAATTGACATCATAAAAGTTGCGAAAGCTCAAGATGATATTCTAAGGAAGAACTGCAGCCACCTAGTAGCAATGTTAGCCATGAATCTAATGCTAGCAGTTACAAGGCGAGGAAGCCTCTCACAAAGGAGAAGAGCAAGAAGGGTAAAGTTGCGGGTCACAAGTACATTATTGATGCTTTCTAGTCTAAGAAGAAGGGAAAAGTACAACATAAGACACACCTCGCCATTGCAGGCACAGAGGATCCATAGCCATTAGTTGCACTAATGGATGTGGACAGCCCAGTAGCAGCCCCCATCACTCCTCATTTGGACATCGCAGTGGCCGCAACCATAGTTGCCCAAGAGGAGAGGATCGCCATGGAGTAGATTCAGGCAGAAGTTACTACATACTTCGCTGATTCGATCTAGTGCACGCACTGCACTTAGATCTTTTTACAGTCACTTGCAATTTGTGATTGTGATGGAACATTGAATAATGGTTGTAAACTCTAGGAGAGCAAAACATTAAATTCTTATGATGAGTCCTGCAAGACTTATTCCCGTATTTATAATAGCAAGTTATGTTCTGATATCTGAAGTGTTTTATTTATATGTTGCTTATTTTCTGCTGCATATTAATAAAGTACATTATATTAGAACGCGTGTGGCGCCCTATGGAGGAAGTATACCTAGCAGGTAGCGGCACAATGAATACCACCTTGAGAGAGACGGAATTTTTCAGTCGATCAGTAAGAATGCTTTTAGTCTTACGATAATCGCAGGTAACGATACTTGTATAATCGGCTCAGGAAATGCCATAACTATACTCCCAATGGTTACAACTTTGGTCATTAAAGAAGCATTGTTGTAACCATAATCGACTAGAACTCTCAAGGATATTCATGCTAACGGTCTCCACGTAGAGACTGAAGAAGAGTATAGTAAGGAATACCTGCTCATTACAAAGCGTGAAGAAAAGTAGAAAAATGGTATTAGAACGACTTCCTTAATTTGAAATTGGGATATACGACACTAATATTAAGGCATCTGCAGCCACATCCCAAACCCTAGCAAGACTGTAGACTATAAATAGGAGATGCTAGTCATTGTAAACGTTTGATCAAATGAAGAGCAATAAAGAGAAGTAAGAAGCCACTACATCTCCGTGTTTAATTTATTATTCTGTTCTTATGTTCTTGCATTGTTTGATGTGATTCTATATTTGTCTACGAGGTAATCGTTCGGACTGAACTCGCCAGCGACGGTTACTCAACGTAAACATAGGCTTGGCAGGGATTATTGAGCTTACCTATCTTTCGTACAAATCCTGAATGTTGCAATCAAGTTCAAAGAGATATCGTCACGGCCATGCATTATTGGTCCAGGGCTCTAGGCAGCAGCCTAAATTCATGAGGAAGACGTATACCTTGGCGACGTCCCTGCGGTAGGAGTAGGAAGGCATGTTGGAATCGAACCTGCAACCCCTCGCGTTGCTGAGACCCATGGCCAAAAACTCGGGCTTGGAATGGTTACTGATTTCGCTTTCTCCTTAAAAAAAGACCAGATTCAGAAGTTCAGAAATCAATCAATGAGCAAAGCATATTTTATGCAAACGTAGTCCCTGATCAATAAATCGGTTAATCTATTGCTTTTCGATTACCAGGGTTGTGGTTGATGTCAAGCCTGACAATTTTGCCCAGAAATGACCTCTTGCCCTGCGAGAAATCAAAGTGGTCTTTTTTTTTTTGTCCGCCGTGCCCCGTGATGAGGCAGAGATATCCATCGGTAGGTATGAACAGTATCTGACCTCCACGGTCGTGAGATGCGCAGGGCAGCCCTACGGTGAATGTTAGAAATCGACGTGTAAATAACAAAATAAATCAAGAACCAATAGATACCGATTTTTATGTGTAAAATTATTTCGAAAAAAACTATGATCGTACGACGACGATCTTTACTGTATCAGGAAAAATATTTACAAAACACATGGGTCCTAGTAAGTAGTCAACTCTTCCCGTGTAGCTTAAAAAGGGTATATATATATATATATATATATATATATATATATATATATATATATATAGTGGCATAAAACTGACTCGAGACGAAAACGAAAATAAATCTAAAAAAATAGAAGAATTCGTACCGCGGGGAGAAGTCCCGCACTCGCAGACTAGTTGTGGGCCTTTGTATGGGCTAAGGTTAGATCTGCCGACACGACAGTCCGCGTCTCCGAACATTGATCTCATTAGAATTCGGATACAACTTCAGACGAACAGCAGCAGTTGAAGGAAAGAGAGAGTAAATTAATTAGCAGTGTTGATCATGACGCGCATCACAATTCACAATTAAGTAAGAGCTAATTCTTGTCATTTCAGCTCGATGAAAACTAATGGATCTTCAAGCTGCGGAGAAGCTAGGCACATAGGTACCTTGGAAAACACCGCGTTTCACGGAGAACTCCGACACGACAAGCTGATACGGGCATGGCCGAGCACCATTAGCAGCAGCTCCGAGCTTTGCAGGGTCACACCTGCTGGCACCACAGCGTCTGTTGGTGGCGAACTCCGGGTGGAATGCTACACCCATGACCATAAGGTCAAGCCTCGCGTCGAAGTGGACTCGATCGGAGATATCAAGAAACGGGCTCGCGTTCAGATCCAGGGTGCCTCCAAATCAATGCTCCGGCACGGATGCCATCCAGATCTTGCCGTCTTGGCTGGACAGGAATACTCTGCCGGAGTCGGAGAGGGAAAAAAGAAAGCGCAGCAGGCAGAGCTAGAAAGTACGGTAAAAAATGGCGTATGAGCGGGCTGGACAGCCGATACAGACGAGGCGAGCGAGCGAGCGACGCAGACCGGCGAAGAAACGGAGACGAAGCAAACTGTGAGAAGAAACGGTAAGAAAACGCTGGACAAAAGAACGAGCAACGTCGCTGAGAGATAACGCACGCGAACGCCACGACGCGCCGAACGTGTCCTCTCCGAGCGCATCCCACGCCGCGCGGAGCGTGTCTTTTCCGAGCGCATCGCACGTGGGAAATCCGACCACACGGACGACGCGGGCGAAATCGGACGGCAGGGAAACAAAAACGAAGACAAGCGAGTGCGTCAAAAAGCGAAATCGCACGGCGCGCACAGAGGGAGAAGAATCGAACGGCGCAATCAATTCATGTCGACGTGGGCAGTTTTTTCGCGAGGGCATGCTGCGCCCTTTTACCTGGTAAGTTGTATCAGACTACTATATATAGCTACGAGTATACATACATCACCTTTTTAAAAAGTATGTATGATGGTGGCCAAATAGGTAGCTCAGCACGGGTCGATGTAGGCACGTTCCATATACGCACGACTTGATTTGACCTGTTACCTAGACAGGTCGTGTCAGGATAATCCTAATATGATGCTTTCTTATCGTTTTACATAAGGGAAAAAAAGTTAGGGGCCTTCGGTAATGAGGAGGCTCGATGTAGATGATACGTATGAAACCGTCCTTCAGAGGTATTTTGTTTAATTTTATATATGCATTCTTGACGTACACAAACTGCCTTCCTAAACCTACTAATCGTCTATGCTTTCCCTATTGTGGTGATGGACCTACAGACACATGTCATATTAGATGTCTATGTTTTGTATATAATTTGCTCTTTTGGATATGCACCATGGTATATTTATTTATGTACATAGGCTATGCCGTGACAGCCACAGTGCTCACAATGGAAGCTCCATCTTTAATCATTTGTGCTTTTACCATGCTACATGTCTCCGATTGCCTACTCCTTGGGTTAATGCATCACGAGCTTGGTCTTTTTTGGCTGATACATTCATGCTGTGCATGTTTTTGTTCTTGCTAAATGTATATTTCATTAGTCCTACAGCTTCTTTTAGAAATTTTGGTCTCTGATCAGTAGTTAGGTGCAATATTTAGATTGCATTTCAGAAAAGCAACGAAGTTAAACTTTACATACCGTCTGCCATTGCTTACAATTCCAATCACCTGTCTGGAGTATGTTTCCATAACATATTCATTACAAAAAAATGAACCTTTCGATTTATCAGATTTCACATATCAAATTATACAGACATACTCAACGGAGGCGCAGCGAAACGCGCCATATGCCCTAGTTATATACACCCCGGATCGACTGGGCGAGGTCTCTGTCTTGCAAACTGCTACTCGTATGTACTAGCACCAGCTGCAACCAGATAGAAAAGGGAATTTAGAAAATACTCTCTCAAAAAAAACAAAAAAAAATCTTGCAAAAAAAAAGAAAAGAAAAAGGAATTTAACCAAGATATTACTGCTAGCTCTGCAGTGCAGAGGCAGGCAGAGCAGGGCATGCACACTGCATAGTGCATTAGACGAGGGTCGGGTGGGCTGCGTGTGACGGCAAAACAAAAGCACTCATTTCTCCTCGAGTGATAATTCATTCAGTCCCCTCAAGTCAGTGGCACATGTAGGGTAAGATAGATAACAGCATCGATCTAGCTGCTGCATATATTCAGAGGCGGAGCTGGCTTCGGGTCGCCGGGACAATAGCCTGACACCTGAATCAAAAGTTCATAAATATTAGTAGATCACAAAACAAAATACAAATCTGACTAAAAACAGTTGCCCAGCCCGAGCCTCGAGCCATCCTGACTCCGCCCCGCTTATATTACTAATAATTTTTTTGGAAGATCGTAAAGGACCACCAAGTCAGGACTCACACATGCTCCATACACAATCTCATTTTTCATCTTCCAGTTCCAGGATAAGCTAGCTGCGCATGCAACATAGTTCAGCAGTCAGCACCTAGCTTGTCGGATCCGGATTTTCTAATCCCAATCCTTCATAATAATCGCTATTCTCCTGATCAGAGATAAGACTCACATATACATCACTGAATCATTTCATACATAGCGTAAAACCATACCATTCAATAATTTAACACATCAGAGTTTACATAGACCGCATCGGATCAAGTTTTACAATAAGAGCTGAACATGCCAAATGTTTACATCACAAAAGTAGCGGGAGCGACAACGAAAACAAAAAGGGGTGATGGCACATCTCTCCACAAGCAAGCGACTGGGGAAACCTGTGTACATCCGATATTACCCAAAACTCAGATAATATCGGATGCACCTAGGTACCAGCGGAGTCAGCTAGACTGGGGCGAGACTAGAACAACTAAGGGCTAAACTATGCTTCAAGAGCTCCTGGGTCTTCCGACATCTGGTTCCTCGTAGTAGTCGTAATCTCCAATATTTTCTGCTTCTGAGGGTTTGGGGAAAGAGCGAGAATGAGCACAACTACCATGCTCGCGAGCCAACACACAGAATGCAATAGTATACATGCAAAGCTTAACAAGGATGGCTCATGTTCTTTTATTTGCTAAAGCAACATTTTCAATTATCATAAGTACAAATCCCTATGACTTAGCATTTTAAACAAATTGTATTTTCATTAAAGAGAATAAGTGCAATTATTAAATAACAGTAGAGGTTACCTCCACCTCATGCTTAATTTTGATAGCGGTTACATCCACCGATTATCAACACTGGGTAAGGCTACCCAGGAAAAATCCAAAACAAGGGCTGGATGAGCCCACCACATTTTCATTCCACCCACAAATGTTTTTGAAATAGAACTAACTCAGGTTTAAGTTCCCATGTCCGCCTTTGACCGTAGACGCGGCTGTTTAAACAGTTTAAACTCTGCAGAGGTTGTACACTATACCCACAAGAGATAATCATACTCGTTACCCCACATGATTCCTTAGTCATGTAGTTGAGCGATCGTTATAGTAACGTTTCAAACTACCTTGCCCTTCCGCATCTCACCCCTATGGCCAATTCCATAAGTTGTGCGGATGCTTACCACAACGACTAGCGCAATTGCCCGCCACAACGACTAGCGCAAATTGATAACTTCACCGCTTTGTCCCATTCAAGCTAGCATACGCCCCGCCGCTTGCACACTTCTAAACACCAGCCAGGGATGACATTCGTGGTTTAATAATTTTACTAAGCCAAGTTGCACTTTGCAGACTTGCGGTTGTACTTGTTTTACACAGGAGGTCATGACAAGATTAAGTTCTTAATTCATCTGGACGGTTCATACCACATAATTTGCATAAAATAAAGCATACAACTTTGATATTTTAAATAAACATAGTTTGCATAAAATGTAGGCTCAGAATGATCAAAGTATTGACTCGCCTGGGTCAGGCTATTGCAGCCTCGATCTTACTCAAAGCCTTCTCTCCCAGGGGTATTGAATTCCGGGCTTGCGTTTTTATCCGAATCATGATCCTGCTCGAGTCGCTGCTTCTTCTGGACTCCGACTCCTAATTACACGATACAAGCAAGAACAACAAATAAATCCAAAGAACTTCCAGAAGACCAAATATAAACAAAGCACTTTAAATAAGTTTTATGATGAACGAGTCAAGAGACAAGATTCAATGAGAAGGGATGTTTGACAAGGTCAAACGATCAGCTGAGTACACGAGATAAGGGCGGAGATACTCTGCCGAGGGAAACAAGGGGGAAACAAAGTCGAAGAACTACTGCAGGGATACTCCACTTCGGATACCGCTGATCGGGCAAGATATTTGCCGATCGGATAACGACACAACGCGACCTAATTTTACAACAAGAGCTTTAAAATAATGTGTGGATATCGTGAGGATATGTGCATGATCTCAGGATGATGAGTCAATTGGCAATGACGTTGTTGGTTTGCAAAATCTCGCGTTTTCGGGTTTGCTCCAAGGCTGTCAGGCCACAGGCGGTCTGACCGGTTGTGCCGGGCGGTCAGACCGGCCGTGGAGCAGTCCGACCGGCCATGGTGGCCGGTCCGACCGCCAAAACCAAAAGTGGGTTTTTGGAGCTGGGCCAAAAATAGGTTGTGTAGGCAAGTGAGGGGAGTCTCCTGGATGTGGTCCCATAATTTTTGGAGCTCCTACCAAAAGTTCTATTAGTTTGAAAATTCGAAGGTTTCGGAATTTTGAGTTGAAAATTCGGCTAAGTCACTTGGACCGGTCCGACCGCCGTTGTGGGAGCGGTCCGACCGGCCTGATATCGGTCGGACCGGTCCTGTGGGGCGGTCAGACCGGCAGTCACTTGAATGAAAGCCAAGTGTTGCGTTGAGTTGATTTTGAGTGTGTTATTCTATGAACTTCAATGCTTTATTGTTGTATATTGCATTGCGGAACTGACGTGGGTCAAGTTGTGAAGAACTTGTTCCCGGAAACGATTTGTTTGTCTATTGTCAGGCGGTGGCTTGCAGTCAACGACGCCAACGGTGAGTGGATCGAGACTACGCTTGGAGAGCCGAGGTCCGTAACGATCGTGATACCGTGAGGTTGTGTGACTCAAGCATGTTGCGAATGGACAAGATGGATCGAACGGTGGTTCAAACAAATTGGTTGGATCAAAGTGCGGATATCGGTGCGAGTCTCCGGGAGGTTCCGATGGGATTCGGACAGGAGAGGCTTGGCGTCGATGAGAACCGCTGATCAACCTACACGTGGTGAAGCAGGCGATTGCTTCAAGAGTTATTTGTATGTGGGTCCCATGTGTAAGTGACCCAAAAAGGGAAACCCTAGCTCTCTAGTATAAATAGGAAGGGGAGAGGTGGAAAACCAAGCAAGCATTCATTTTAGCCCCCTTCTTCTTTTTCTAGGGTTTGGAGGAGAGGAGAGGAGAACTAGGGTTTGGAGTGTGCTCCTTGTTGAGCTCTTGCCCTCCTTGGTGGAGAGGCTTTGTAAGCATCTATTGTGAGTGAACAATCTTGTGATGCTTAATTGAAAGATCATTTGCTCCCTTTGTGTTCTTCTCTCTTTTGAATGTTTTTGGTGCTTCCTTGATTCAAAGGTTCATGCTTGGTCTCTTGGCCTACTTTACCTTGCTTTGATGTGTGGGATTACTCCTAGAGTCATCTAGATCATCAAACCCCACAAGCAAGTGTTGAATTAAGTTTCTCTCATTTCTAGGGTTTGAGCACCGCTTGATAAAATCTCAAGAGATCGATTCTGCAAGTGGATCTCGACGGATCGTCGCTAGAAATAGGTCTCTAATATCATTAGGAGGTGTGCTAGAAATTTGGTCAAGTTTTATTGGTTGAATCAAAAGTTGGATCAAATTTCGCTTTTGGTTTTGGGTGGAGTTTTTCAAGATCGACTCTACCGTCCGACCGTTTACAACGGCGGTTCGACCGCCGTGTTTTCGCATCACCGGTTTTGCCGGTCGAATCACTGCTCACCGGTCCGATCACGGTTAGTTGCCGGCCGATCATTGGTTGACCGCCGGTCCGACCGCCTGTGGTAGCCGGCCGACCGCCATGCCCAAAGAAGAACATTGAGTTCTTTTCTCCTTTTGTGTCGTGTGCTTGAGGGGTTAATCAAATTCAACACAAGGCTTCCGTTGTGTGCTCACTGAACTTCTTAGCTCTCATAGCTAAAGGAGTAAAGTTCGTGTTGTTTTTGATTTAGGCGAGAAAGTTCTGAAAGCGCCTATTCACCCCCTAGTCGCCTTCCGGTCCTACAAGTGGTATCGAGCCTGCTAGCTCTTTTCTATAGATTTTAACCGGTCTTTGGAGCCATGGCGATCGACAAGTACTCAACCAAGCCACACATTTTTGAGGGAGTTGATTTTGCATACTGGAAGGCCCGTATGCAAGCATATATCGAGGCTCAAGGGCACGCTATTTGGCTAAAGGTGAAAAACCCTTATGTCGTGCCACCGATGACGATACGATCACTCGGATGTGGAGGCCAACAAAGAAAGCTCTAATTATTTGATCCAAGGCCTTAGTCGATCCGAGTTTGAGCGTGTTGCTCACTTGCGTCTCGCTCACGAGATCCGCGACACTTTGTGATTATCACGAAGGGTCCATCGCGATCAAGGAAGTGAGACAGAACCACTCAAGAAGGTTTACTCAAGATCGAACAAAGGCCCGTGAGTCTTTGATGAGCCGGGAAGATTCTCTAAAATTCTTCATGACCTCCGTCTTTGTTGACTTGGTATTTTCTCGAAGTCCAAAATACACGCCACTTCCGGGTGCTCTTGATGTGAAGGTCCGTGTATGAAGATCACTTCCATCAATGACAACATCACATGAGTGAGCTTACCATGGATAAGCTCTACTCGAGGTTGAAGACGCATGAGATTGACTTTATCTCGCCTCCCCAAGACAGAGTCGATGGCTTTAGTGGTCGACAAATCCAAGGGTCTGTTCTTCCGATTCTCTTGATTGTAGCTCATCCGGCTTTTCATTATCTCGCTTTACATTCTTTGAGTGATGAGCAACTTGAGAAATTGCCCGAGAATGACTTAGCCCTCCTTTCCACCAAATTCACAAGAGCGCATAACAAGGTGAGAAATAGGAGGAGGAGCGACCCATCACGTGTTTTGAATGTGGTGAGCCAAACCACATTCGCCCAGTGCCCCAAGCTAAAGGGCAAGGAGGAGAAGGAGACACGAAGACATCCCGTGAAAGGGATGCAAAACCCAAGAAGACAAACTATCGAAGTTTGTCACCGGGTCCTGCCGCTCTTGAGAATGTAAATATGAGCGATGTGGACTCGGAACGGAGGACGACGAGAGTGATTCTCGTGGCAAGAAGAAGGCGCATGATTTCACCCCAGATGTGTTTCATGGCCAAGAACACCACGACAAATGACTCCTCCAACAATGAGGATCCTTTCGTGATCCCGATGAGGTATGCCCTTCAATTGTCGATATGAAAAGGGCTTTGGTGCTTGTTGAATGTAAATTGCATAAGCAAGTAAAATGATTAGGAAGCGTAACATTATGATTGATAATTTGAATCTTGAAGTTGTTAGGCTTAAATCTATCAATCCTCGCGATATTTGTGATTCTGCACTAGCTTGCTTAAAGATTTGACAAGCTTAAAATCTGCTCATTCCTCTGTCACAAATCAACTGAAAGATGCTCTCGATGAACTAGAATCCTTCAAGTCTAGATCTGCTTGTTTAGATGTCATTCCTCTTGATGTGACTGCCATGGAAGCTATTCCTTTAACTTGCTCTAATTGTGCTTTGCTAGAATTAAAATTAGATAGCTCCTTAAAAGAATTGCAAAAGTTTGATGCTAGTCACACATGCTCTCATTGTAAGGATAATAGGATTAAGATGCAAGAGATGACAGAAACATTGATTTACTCTAGAGTTGCATCTTGTGAAAATTGTCCCAAGCTTACAATTGAAATTGAAGCCTTAAACAAGACCCTTGAAGAAAAGGCTAAAATTGAAAGATCCATGTCTTTTACTGCTTCTAAAAAGGTTATTGACTCTAACTCTTGTGTTTTGAATGCTGAAGTTGAAACCATGGTTAGTCAAATACAAGAGGCTTTTAGAGTCAAGTTTAAGGAGCAGTTGAATAGGATTCAGGAATCCTATTGTGTGTCTTGTGAGGCCTTCAAAGTGGAAGTGACCCTTCTTAAGAGTAAACGCAATGAGGTAATCAAGTCTAGCAAGTGCACTAGATGTGAGGAGTTAATGAAAGAGAATGATTACCTCAAGGTGACTCTTGAGAAGTTTTCAAGTGGGAAAAAAGAAACTCAACATGATTCTTGATCAATCTAAGGTGAGCGTGAAAAATAGTGGTCTAGGTTTCAATTCCCTAGAGCATGCCAAGAAAAATCCACCTAAGATTGCTAGAGTTGTGAAGAATGGTTTGTTTGAGTTAGAACCGCCTAAGCCATCCGGAGTTGTTTTCAAATCCGCTGGTTTTGCTCAAACTCTTTCTGGCAAGAAAGGTGCTTTCACTCACTCTGTACAGACCTCTCAAAAGGTCCAGTACCATTGCACCTTCTGCAAGAAAGAAGGCCATACTGTTGAGTTCTGCTTCCGGAGAGCAAAACTTGAGAGAAAAGAGAGAATGAGCGTCCTGAGATCCATTAGAGGAGTCCCTTCTCCAGATGTAGTCTCTAGAGCTAGGCAGCCTGTTTATCGCACCACACATAGGCCTAGATTTGTAGAGAACTTTGTAGACTCTTTTGGTGGGTCTAGGCAGCATGTTGGATTAGGACATCGTGAGGAGAGACACCTGTAGCACCTAGACAGGGGAGTATCGATCTTTTGGTAGATCGTTTTGAGAGGTCTAGGTGATTCTCATGTGCATCCTTATGATTTTGTTCCCGATCATATTTCACTTTTCATCTGCTGCTTCCTGACATCGTGCTTCTCAAGATCTTTGATTCCTCGCTCATTTATCACTAACCCCATCTCGAGGCACGGATGTTTTCGATTGTACTTTTAGGTCCGTCGTGCGAGGAAGGAGGACAAGTGGCTTGTTGATTCCGGTGTTCTCGACATATGACCGAGATTCTAGATGGTTCTCCTCCTCACACGCATCCGTAATGAATTGATTACATTTGGGGATGCTTCTACGGGACCGTGGATCGCAAAGGGCACTGTGGCGCGTCAACGATAAGTTTATGCTAAAAGACGCCGCTTTGGTAAGTAAGTCGAGGTATAATCTTCTCTCTGCTTCTCACCGCTTGATGAGGGTCTAGAAGTGAGGTTTAAGAGAGGTGAGTGTAGAGTTCTAGATTCCTCGTGAGCTTGTTTTGAGATCTCCAGATTTGAGAAGATTTTCGTGCAAATTTCAGATTTCTTCTGCTTCCAAATCCTAGGTGTCTGTAGCCTCGATTCTCATGACCTTGTTTTGTGGCATCGTAGACTTGGGCATATAGGCTTTGATCATTTGTCTAGAGTCGCTTGCAAGGACTTGATTAGAGGTTTGCCTAGGTTGAAGGTCAGTCAGAGATCTTGTGTGCTCACCACAGAGACATGGTAAGATGGTGTCCGCTTCCCACCCACCTCTTACTTTGGTTATGACTGATGGACTGTGACAGCTTCTTCACTTAGATACTGCTTGGTCCTTCTAGAGTTCACCACCGGTGGGAAATGGTATGTGCCGGTGGTTGTGGATGATTACTCCTGTATTCTTGGTTTACTTTCTTGCTTCTAAGGACGAAGCATTTGGATTCTTTAAAGATTTGGTCCTTAGAATTGTCGTTGATATACCCGAGCTTTGAGAGCCATTAGGAGTGATAATGAGACAGAGTTCAAGAATTCTTCTTTTCTACCTTCTGTGATAGGGAATTGAGCATCGCTTTCTTCTCCTAGAGTTCCTCAAAGAATGGTGTTGTAGAAAGGAAGAATAGAACCCTTGTAGAGATGGCTCTGACCATGCTAGATGAGCATTCTACTCCTAGGAGATTTTAATGAGGCGATCTCTCTCGCTTGTTATATCTCCAATAGGGTTTTCTTGAGATCTGTGGTTGGGAAGACCTCTTATGAGCTTAGATTTGGTCATTCTCCCAAAGTGTCTCATTTCAAGATTTTTGGTTGCAAGTGCTTCATTCTTAAACATGGCAATCTTGATAAATTTGAATCTAGATGTTTTGATGGCATATTTCTTGGATATCCCGCTCATTCTCGTGGCTATCGTGTTTTTAATGTTGATACTAACAAAATCGTTGAGACTTGCGAAGTCACTTTTGATGAGGCTAGTCCTGGTACTAGACCCGATGCTTGTGTACACAGTTCCGAAACTCAAGAAAGCATCTTCGCCGATGATGATTCGAGGATGAAGACCCAAACCATCCTCCGCCTACTTCGAGAGGGGTGGAGAGCACGCTACTACTACTTCGGGCCAAATGAGCGGTCTCCTCCTATCCCCACCGACGATCCGAGTGGCTCTGCTCCTACCTCCACAACTCATGGGGTAGAGGCCACTACGCACCAGAGCACCTCTTCGCATTCAACACAACATCCTCCCGAATGATGATTGGGATCTTCAAGAGCGAGTCACTCGCCTGTGTTTATTTCTCCCGATTCCCATGCACATTCTCGCTTTTGTCGCTTCTTTTGAACCCCGAGATATCACCCATGCTTTATCTGATGCCTCTTGGGTCAATGCCATGCATGAAGAGCTTGAAAATTTTGAAAGAAACAAAGTCTGGTTTTTAGTTGAGCAACCTTCTGATTCTCATTTTATTGGAACAAAATGGGTTTTTAAAAATAAGCAAAGTGAGGATGGATTGGTTGTTCGCAATAAGGCTAGACTTGTTGCTCAAGGTTATTCCCAGGTAGATGGCTTAGACTTTGAGGAGACCTTTGCTCCAGTAGCTAGATTGGAAGCCATTCGCATTCTTTTAGCATTTGCAACATCCAAGGGTTTCAAGATTTTTCAAATGGATGTTAAAAGTGCTTTCTTGAATGGCTTCATAGAAGAAGAGGTCTTTGTCAAGCAACCTCCTGGGTTTGAAAATCAAAAATTCCCAAACCATGTTTTTAAACTCTCTAAAGCCTTGTATGGATTGAAACAAGCTCCTAGAGCTTGGTATGACAGGCTTAAGAGTTTCTTGCTTGAAAATGATTTCAAAATGGGAATGGTTGATAAAACCTTGTTCACTCTCAGGCATGGCAGTGATTTCTTGTTGGTTCAAATATATGTGGATGATATTATTTTCGGTGGTTCCTCTCATGCTTTGGTGTCTAGATTTTCATTCTATGAGCAAAGGAATTCGAGATGAGCATGATGGGAGAGTCGACATTCTTCCTTGGTCTTCAAATCAAGCAACCGAAAGAAGGCACCTTCGCCCACCGTAGTAAGTATACAAAGGACCTTCTTCGCGCTTCAATATGGGAAGCGAGAGGCCAATGTCTACTCCCATTGCAACAACCACCGTGGCCGACCACGATGAGGATGGAGAGTCGGTGGATCGGAAGGAGTATCGCAGATGATTGGCTCCTCCTCTATCTTACAAATACGAGGCCGGACATACACCGCCGATGTGTGCCAGGCGCCGCTGAGCTTCCTCGTGCTTCTCATCGTCAAGCGATTCACGCATATTCGGTACCTTCAAGATACGCTTGACTTTGGACTCGTATTCTTCCTCTTCGCTCTTTCGATTCGAGCATTTTCTGATGCTGATTTCGCCGGGTGTAGAGTGGATAGGAAGAGTACTTCTGGCACTTGTCATTTCTTGGGCACATCTCTTGTTTCTTGGTCTTCTAGAAAACAGTCTTCACAGTTGCACGCTACATACCGAGGTCGAGTATGTAGCCGCGCCAGCTGGTCGCCTCGTGTTCTTTGGATTTTATCCACGCCATGACTATGGGTTATCTTTGGGAAGTGTTCTCTTTTTCAGGACAACACTTCGCAATTAATATTGCCAAAACCCAAAGGCAACATTCCAGACTAAACACATTGATATTCGATTTCATTTTCTGGGGAGCCCAGGTTGAGAAAGGTGTTGTTGTGCTTCATTTTGTGGAGCTGGAGCACCACTTGCATATATTTTCACTAAGGCTCTTGATTCTTCTCGTTTTGCTGCTTTGCGGGGGGAGTTAGGGGTTATTAGTCCTATTGGGCTGTTTTGAGGGGGAAGTGGCTCTTTTTGCATTCATTGTATCATAATGCATGTTTCATTTCATGTGTCTTGCATTGTATATTAAAACTAATGGAGCCTTGATTATTATCCCTGTATGACTTGTTTTCATATTCTATACCTTGTCATATCGAGTGATAGTCTGCTAGACCTCTCTTTTATGGCTCTTTGTGTTTGGCTTAGCTTTTGACTTGCTAGCTTTATATCTGTGAGAAATTTGAATCAAATCATGTCTTGTTGGATCTTATGACTAGTTTTGCTCTAGTGATCCTTTTATGACTCTCGCCATGTCTTACAAGTCGATTTGAGTCTTGAACTTATTTTGAGATGAAAAATGGGCTTTTTATCTTCTTAAGTCAAGCAAAAGAAAAAGAAAAAAATCTCTCTGTGCGAAAAAACTGATCTCACCAATCCTCTCTCATGAGACGGCTTGCCATTGCACTAGGCATGAACTCAGGGGGAGTTTTGGATGACCTAGATCATTCTTTTAAGCTTATCGCTTGAGATGGTCGCGGCAAGGCTTGAGATCTAGCACAGCAAAAAAAAAAGAAAAGAAAAAAAAATCTGCCCAAAAAGGGCTAAGCGCTTGAGCTTTGCTTCAAAAGAATTTTCTTAATGCTCAAAATGCCTCAATTCTTGTTTTGAGTCTCTTTTTACTTATAGACATGGCTTGACTCATTTTTGGTTGCTTTGAGTGAATCTATGATTTTGAGCAACCCTTCATGATTTTAATTCTCTTAATCTCAGATTGCTGCTATCTTGGTTTTAGCTTTGCAGTACACGTTTTGTCATGATTGTATATAGCATCTACTCTTTATATGGCTTGGTATAATACTTGTACTGTCTTCATGTATAATGGTCATGGCTCCTTTTTACTAAGTTCAAAAATAAAGTCATTCCTTCATGCTCTTTCTTTTTCATGCATCTTGATGAATTCATTGTCAAAGGGGGAGAAAGATTGTGAAGAAAATGATGTTGGAGCTTTTGGTTCTCATAAGGTTTCATGCATAAAAGAACACACACACACACACAAAAATTTTATTTGTGAACCTTTTGAAAAGTTGTGATCATGGTGAGTTGAGCTTCTGGTCTTTATTACCTTTTTCTGATTTGATTTGCAATTCAAGAAGACTAACAATGATCAAAGGTCAAATAGAAAAATTGCCTTTCATTTGGACCTAAGTGAGATTTTTGGCTACTTTCTGGATTTTGAATCCTTTTGTGTTTTCAATGCCTTATCTCACTTGCTTACACTATTCTGAAGCCAGCTTGGTCGGTTCCTAGGCTTTTTGTTGCTTATGGACCAAGTTGTGCCTTTATGCGAAAACGGCGAGTTTTTACTTTTCAATTTGAAAAACCACATTTTCTTGAAAATTGCCAATGTGTTCATCAAGGGGGAGATTGTGGATATCGTGAGGATATGTGCATGATCTCAGGATGATGAGTCAATTGGCAATGGCGTTGTTGGTTTGCAAAATCTCGCGTTTTCGGGTTTGCTCCAAGGTCGTCAGCCACAAAGCGGTCGACCGGTTGTCTGGGCGGTCGGGCCGGCCAGGAGCGATCCGACCGCCATGGTGGCGGTCCGACCGCCAAAACCAAAAGTGGGTTTTTGGAGCTGGGCCAAAAATAGGTTGTGTAGGCAAGTGAGGGGAGTCTCCTGGATGTGGTCCCATAATTTTTGGAGCTCCCAGTCAAAAGTTCTATTAGTTTGAAAATTCCAGAAGGTTTCGGAATTTTGAGTTGAAAATTCGGCTAAGTCACTTGGACCGTCCGACCGCCGCTGTGGAGCGGTCCGACCGGCCTGATATCGGTCGGACCGGTCCTGTGGGGCGGTCAGACCGGCAGTCACTTGAATGAAAGCCAAGTGTTGCGTTGAGTTGATTTTGAGTGTGTTATTCTATGAACTTCAATGCTTTATTGTTGTATATTGCATTGCGGAATCGACGTGGGTCAAGTTGTGAAGAACTTGTTCCTAAACGATTTGTTTGTCTATTGTCGCGGGTGGCTTGCGTGTCAACGACGCCAACGGTGAGTGGATCGACTACGCTTGGAGAGCCGAGGTCCGTAACGATCGTGGATACCGGTGAGGTTGTGTGACTCAAGCATGATGCGAATGGACAAGATGGATCGAACGGTGGTTCAAACAATTGGTTGGATCAGCGGTGCGGATATCGGTCGAGTCTCCGGGAGGTTCCGATGGGATTCTGACAGAGAGGCTTGGCGCCGATGAGAACCGATCAACCTACACGTGGTGAAGCGTGCGATTGCTTCAAGAGTTATTTGTATGTGGGTCCCATGTGTAAGTGACCCAAAAAGGGAAACCCTAGCTCTCTAGTATAAATAGGAAGGGGAGAGGTGGAAAACCAAGCAAGCATTCATTTTAGCCCCCTTCTTCTTTTTCTAGGGTTTGGAGGAGAGGAGAGGAGAACTAGGGTTTGGAGTGTGCTCCTTGTTGAGCTCTTGCCCTCCTTGGTGGAGAGGCTTTGTAAGCATCTATTGTGAGTGAACAATCTTGTGATGCTTAATTGAAAGATCATTTGCTCCCTTTGTGTTCTTCTCTCTTTTGAATGTTTTTGGTGCTTCCTTGATTCAAAGGTTCATGCTTGGTCTCTTGGCCTACTTTACCTTGCTTTGATGTGTGGGATTACTCCTAGAGTCATCTAGATCATCAAACCCCCACAAGCAAGTGTTGAATTAAGTTTCTCTCATTTCTAGGGTTTGAGCACCGCTTTGATAAAATCTCAAGAGATCGATTCTGCGAAGTGGATCTGACGGATCGTCGCTAGAAATAGGTCTCTAATATCATTAGGGAGGTGTGCTAGAAATTTGGTCAAGTTTTATTGGTTGAATCAAAAGTTGGATCAAATTTCGTTTTGGTTTTGGGTGGAGTTTTTCAAGATCGACTCTACCGTCCGACCGCCTACAACGGCGGTTCGACCGCCTGTGTTTTCGATCACCGGTTTTGCCGGTCGAACCGTTGCTCACCGGTCCGACCATTGGTTAGTTGCTTGGTCGCATCATTGTTGATCGTCGGTCCGACCGCCTGTGGTAGCCGGTCGACCGCCATGCCCAATGAAGAACATTGAGTTCTTTTCTCCTTTTGTGTCGTGGTGCTTGAGGGGTTAATCAAATTCAACACAAGGCTTCACAGTGTGCTCACCGAACTTCTTAGCTCTCATAGCTAAAGGAGTAAAGTTCGTGTTGTTTTTGATTTAGGCGAGAAAGTTCGGAAAGCGCCTATTCACCCCCCCTAGTCGCCTTTCCGGTCCTACATAATGGATATTATTCGAGCAAGATACCGAGATTAACATGTAAATCCCGATAGCTTCCCAAAATATATTGAGAAAATACAAATTCATTTCAAAGCATTTTACACAACGCAGGAAATTTGAATAAATATGTTTTAGCAAAAATAGACATGATCGCGGAGACGATTATGAAGGTCATTTGCATAACTTCGATTTCCCGAGATTTTACAAGTTACGCTCCTAATCGATATCTCTCAAGTAATTGCGAAAAATAATAATTCCTTTAAACTTGCCAATCGGTTAATCACTAACAACGGTTAATCGATTCATCGCAATTCACAACACCAACACATAGATTATATATTTTGAAAAATGTTTTCGGCAAGCGGAACAAACAATACAATTACAAGATCGACAAACCAACTTCAATACGCAACTTTCAATACACAATCTGCTTTGCCAAAACTCCACTCCGGCTTCTGATTCATGACCACACTGCACAGGGGGTCTGCACAAGGGGTCAACAAAAACAATCGCAAGATTAATCACCAGATTGCATATTGCAAAACCCACTGCCAGAGAGAGCAGGGTGGCTTCGGCCACAGGAAGCAGGGGAGGGGGGAAAGCGGGGCGGTCTGACCGGAGGGCGGCGGCCCGACCGGGTGGGGAGCAGGCGACGGGGCGGTTGGGCGGCCGGCCGGGGAGAAAGAGAGGGGGAAGGAGAGCATGGGCACCGGGACGGTTGGGAATGCTCACCGCGAGGTCGGCCGAAGCGGGGGAACGGCGGAGACGGCCCACGTCGGGAGAGGCGCACGGGGGCGGAGATCCATAGCGGCGGGGAAGCAAGGGGGCTTCGGCGCAGAGCTCCTGGCGGCGGCGCTTGGACTGAGGAGGCGAGGGGGAGGCGCGGCCGAAGGGGGAGGACAAGCAGGTTGGGCGGGGGCTCATGGGACTTACTGTGGGGAGAGCGGGCGAGAGAGCACGGGGAGGCCGGGCTACTTATAGCCGAGGGGAGGGAGGTGGAGCCGGGGGAGCGGCGAAGGAGCGCTCGGTCCCGAGGCGGCGCAGGTGGAGTAGTCAGACGATTGGCGAGGGTGGGCGGTGCCGTGCGCGGGGCGGAGAGGTCGGGGCCGATGGGACCGGGCGATGCAAAGGCGCCATGGCGACGATTGGTGGCGTGGCGGTGGCGCAGGCGCAGCCGGCCGCGGCAGTGGTGGGGCGGGAGCCGACGCGAGGCGGCACGGAGGTGGGACGAGCGGGAGATGGCGAAGATGGGCCGGGCGGAAGGGGGAAGACGCGGCCGAGGCAGAGGCCGAGCGAGAGGACGCTGGGGCGTGGCGGAGTGCGGAGGGGGCGGAGCGCACGAGGCGAGCGACTGGGTGGCGGCGGCCTCGGTGCGGGGCGAGGGGAAGAAGAAAAGGGAAGGGGAGGAGACAAAAGAGGCCAGGCGAAGGAGATGGGCCGGCTGGGGTGAATGCGGCCGGGCCGGAGAAGAAAACCGGCCGGGCCGATTGGGCCAGGGGATTGGGCCGGGGAGGGAAAAAGAAAGAGTGGGCCGGGAGAAAACCGGCCCAAGAAGAAGAAAAATGGGTTTTGAATTTGAAAAAGGGATTCAAAGCAAAATTTTAAATCTGGAGTTTGAAGGAATGTTTGAAACACAAACCCGAGCTTAACGGAAGCTAGGAGATTTTGGAATCTAAACCAAAATTTAAAAATTCGAATAAAAATTCAAAAACCAAGGAAATTACTATTTATCAATTGAAACGGGATGTTACATAGCTAGTCCTCATCAATCTTCAAGGCTGCAACCGCCCTAAAGTCCAGGAAACGATCAGTTCCAGGTTGTCAAACTGGAGGTGAAATTAAGGCAAATTTCATTTACAAAAGGAAATCGTCCAAATTATTTCAAAGACAAGAACCAACAGTGCATGCTAAATCATCAATCACGCATGATAATAATGTACAAACAAGAGATAATTCATAAACTTGTCTTGAACAACACTAGAGTATCCGGTCAAAGTATGCATCCGATCGTATCTTTTACCTTCTACAGGGGGAAAAATTACCAAAAGTTGGTAACAACAAAAACATGCTTGAAATTAAGATATCTGGAGCTCGAGTGGGAGTCTTGCCTGCCCAGATGGATTATTGATACCATCAATGGGCGCAGCCTTCACCAATGGGAGGTACGTGCTGAACATGAGGGGTCTGATAAAAAACCGTGCGCACATAACGTTTTGAAATATCCTACAAAAGTGAACAAAACAACTTTTATAACCTCTGACAGACAGTGTTTGGAAAAATAAAAAAGAATGTTTCTTTACAGCAAACCTAAAAGCAGGGTATATTACGAGAATTTTTTGCATGGGTATCACAACGCACCAATGCTAACTATTCAGTGCTCACATCTAATCGTGAAAGGAGTTCTGTATTAAAATGATCCCTGTCTAAAGTCCTATCCATGTCCAAATCTTACGTGAAAATACTGCGCTATTCCCTGGATCAGTAGATAGTGTTCACAAAATACATCACTAAATCATTTTATACATGACATAAACCGAACTAAACATTATATTACAAACATCAGAGTCACATAGACCACATCAAGTCAAGTTTTACAACAGAGACGAACAAGGCAAAATGATCACATTACATAAAAACGAAAGCGACAGCGGAAGCAAAGGGTGAGAGCACATTTCTCCGCAGGCAAACGACTGAGGTATCCTGTGCACGTCCGAATTACCCAAAGAATTGGATAATATTGGAAGTATGCAAGTAGCGACGTAGCCAGCTAGACTGAGGCGAGCCCTAAATTAATAGAACTAACTATTCTTCAACATTGCCTTGTCCGTCAGCTTCTAGATCCTCGTAGTGGGCGTAGTGTTCATGATTTCCCGCTTCTGAAGTTTGGGGGGAAAGAGCGAGGATGAGCACAAACAACTATGCTCGCGAGCCAACACACAGAGTGCAATAATATACATGCAAGGCTTTAACAAGGATGGCTTGGGTTCTTTTATTTGCTAAAAGCAACATTTTCAATTACAATATTTAGAAGTTCCTATAACTTAGCATTTTGACCAAGTTGCATTTTATTAAAGAGAATAATCACAATATATATAACAGCAGAGGTTTCCTCCACCTTATAATTATTTTGATTGGGGCTATCTCCCCTTATTAACAACACTGAGTTCGACGACCCAGGAAAAATCCAATCTCGGGGCTAGGTGAGCCCGACACATTTTTCATCCCAGCCATAAAGTTTTATAAATAGAACTAAATCTAGTAAGTTTTCATGGCCTTTGACCGTAGGCACGGCTATTTAAACAGTTTAGACTTTACAGAGGTTGTACACTGTAGCCACAAAAGACAATCAACTCGTTGCCCCACATGATTCCTTGGTCATGTAGTTCAGAGATCATCATAGTAACCTTTCAAGTTGTCTCGCCCCTTCCGTCATCTCACCCATTTGGGGCGCTCTCACTTGCGGTGGGTCTCATAAGTTGTGCAGTATGTTCACCACAACACTAGTGCAGATGGACTATAGCATTCCACAACTACTAGCACAGCTAGCAACTTTATCATTGGTGTCCCATTCAATACCACGCTTGCACTACTTCACTCCTCCACTAGTGAGATGACTTTTAGAGTCCAATAAATTTATTGAGCCAAGTTGTACTCTACAGACTTGTGGTTGTACGTGTTTTACAATGGGAGGTTATGACAAGATTAAGTTCTTAAGTTATCCGGGCGGTTCATACCATATTCCAACCACTCTCGTGCTCCGTCAACACCCACCACCATGCCATCCGCCCAGATGTGGTAACAATAATTTAATAAGGTTTTTTTGCGAGCAAAATACATTCTCTCAACATTCCAGTCATTTACCCTGTGGATTTCATGGGGATATGCTCCAGATCTTAGGATGATGTGATAATTGGCAATGGCATTTACGGTTTGTCGTTTCACGCGTTTTCGACAAAGTTTCAGGCTTACTGCTCAGGGGCGGTCCGACCGGTCCTTGCACGGCGGTCCGACCGGTCCCATATCGGTCGGACCGGCCAAGTGGGGCGGTCGGACCGGCGATGACCAAAAGTGTTCAAATCGAGCTGGGCCAAAAATAGGTGTTGTAGGCAAGTGAGGGGATCCCAATGCACTTGGTCTCATGATTTTTGGAGTCTCCAGTGAAAAGTTCTATTGGTTTAAAGTTTCCAGAAGGTTTCGGAATTTGGGAGCTTGAATTTCGGCTAAGTCCTAAGGGGCGGTCCGACAGCTCATTGTGGAGCGGTTCGACCGCCATGGGCGGTCCGACCGCTCACCCGAGCGGCCGACCGGTAATAACTTGAATGTCCGCCAACTTCGTGGCGATGTTGATTTGTTAGGTCAAAGTCATTGATATCATGACATATGGTTTGCATGATGCATGTTTTGACTAACATGGGTCAAGTTGTGAAGAACTTGTTCCCGAATTCGTGTTTGCTTTGTCTGTGGTTGTGCAGGTTGCTTGGTGGTCAACGACGGTCAACGGCGAGGAGGATCGGGACTAGACTTGAAGAGTTGAGGTCCAGAACGATTGACGATGCCGGGTGAGGTCAACGACTCAAGCGTGACACAAGATGGACAATGGTGACCTATTGGCAAATCCATGACGCATGGTGAAGCGGTTTAGGTCAAAAGGTTAAAGACGGCGCTTATGGCGGCGCGCGTATGTGACCCGTTTGTTAGTGGGCCTTAACGGGAGCCCAAATTGAGTCAAACCCTAGGAGTTTTAGGCCTCCACTATAAATAGGAGGAGGTGGTGGCTGCACCTCTCTCTCTCTCGCCTTTTTATGTTTCAAAACCCTAATTGTCTTTAGGGGAGTTGAGGTGGAGGCTAGGGCTCTTGATGGTTTGTGGTGAATTTCGTGATCCTTGATTGTCTCATCGATCCATGATGGTGTGGATGTAATCCAGCTTCAATCACGAAATCAATCTATGCAAGGTTTGCTTGAGATAAGTCTCTTTTCGTTCTTGCTTTCAATTTGGTGATTTTAGGGCTTTCTTTGATCCGCGAGTTTGTGATTGATTCTTTCACGTGAATTAGCTTGCTGTGATATGTGTGAATCTATCTAGCATCATCTTGATCATCAATCACTCACGAACAATCTTTAGGGTCAAGTTTTCGTTCTTGCCCGGTTTTAGACCTTCGTTAATCAATTGACAATTGCTCAAGATCGCTCCAAGAATTATCATAATATTCGATTGGAATAGGTCCTCAATAGCATATAGAAGGTGTGTGCAAAGTTTCATAAAGATTGGAGTTGAGAATCAAAAGTTTCACCTAATTGCAACTTCGCCATCGGCTGATTTTATCGCTGCAGATCGGTTCGAGTCGGCCGTCGGATCGCCCGTCATCACCGGTCGACCGATTTTGAGCGGTCCGACCGCCAAAGACAACGCCGGCCGATCGCCTGCAATCGGTCCGACCGGTTGAGTATAACAGTCGACCGCCTGCCGTGAGTCTTAGTAATCTTAGTTGATTTTGTTGTATTGCTTAGGGTTTAATTGGATTCAATACTAGTCTTCCATTTGATCGGTATATTGATCTTCATAGCTTTCTAATAGCTACCGAGTTAAATCGTATTGAGTTCATAATTTGTGTAAAAGTGAGCGTGCTCCTATTCACCCCCTCTAGTCGCCTTTACGGTCCAACAAGTGGTATCGAGCCCTGCTAGTTCAATCTTGATCTTAACCGTCCTTTGAACTTTGGCGATGGATAAGTTTTCTACTAAACCGCATATCTTCGATGGGCACGACTATGCCTATTGGAAGAATCGTATGCGCTGCTTTTCTTGAGAGCGAGGACAAGCTATTTGGGATGTTGTTAGAGCCCACGATTATTCCCGAAATTGCTACACCGCTTCGCAATTATTTTGGCTAACAACAATAAGGCTAAGAATCTTTTATATGGTGCACTTGGTAGACAAGAATATGATAGAATTTGCAATCTTTAATCACAAGATGAAATTTGGAACACTCTCGAAACATATCATGAGGGTTCGTCCCAAATCAAAAAGGTGCGCCAAATCTGCTTACAAGCGTGAGTACAATAAATTCGAGATGCGCCCCGAGAGAGCATCGATGACATTTTCACGCTTTAATAAAGTAATTAATCAAATGAAAGTCGTTGATATTGAATATTCTCAATCTGAAAATGCCACCCATCTCTTGGCCGCAATCAACACCAAGGAGTGGGAGATGAAAGCTACCGCTATAGAAGAAAATGTTGATCTTTCAAGTCTTACTTTAGAATTGCTTTATAGTAAACTCAAAACTCATGAAATTAAAAGAGTTGATCATCCCAAGAAAGATAATTTAGCTTTGGTAGCGATCCTCTCAAAAAGGCTTTTGATGACTCTTCCAATCTTCTTCGGATTTTCATTTGCTTGTTTATCCGCTATTCATGAAGAGGAGCTTGAAAGTATCCTCAAACAGAGTTAGCTCTTCTAGCTAAAAATTTACACGGGCCTACAATAATGTGAGAAACAAAAGAGAAGTGGTCCAGAACATGCTATGAATGTGGTGAGCTCAATCATATCCGCAAATTGCCCCAAGTCGAAAGGTAAGAACAATCATAAGGAAGGAAAGCTACTTGGAAGAAGCCTCCTTTCAACAAATCAAGGTATGAGGCTAATAAGCTTGTGAAGGTCGCTCACCGGTCCTTTCCGCTTTGAGGATCAATCCTTGAGCGATGTGGATACCGGAGTGAGGAGGACAAGGAGGAGGAGATCCTCAAGGTAAAAAGAAAGGGAAGGCCAAAGACTTCACTGGCATGTGCTTCATGGCTGACACGGAGGACATTGATGATAATGAGGTATCTTTTACTTATGATGAGCTTTCTGCTAAATATGATTCTATAGCTGAGCAATTGCTTAGTCAAGATGAAGCGCTTGAATTTGTTATGACAAAAAATAAGAAATTAGAGTAAAAAATTAGCAAACTGAAAGTAGAACTTAAAACTACTAAGACTCTTGAACCTGATGAATGTTTATCTTGTCATGCTATGCATTCTGAAATTACCAAGTTACAATCTGCTCATAATATTTGTGTACAACAACTTGAGAATGCTAAATCTGAACTAAATGAAATTAAAAGTGCTCCTTGTGAAAAATGTTTAGAATCTAGTAAATTGATTGCTTTTGATGTATTTGATTCTAGCCCTTGCACTTCATGTTTAGAAAAAGAACGTGAAATCAAAGATATCTTAGAAACTGCTAGAGTCAAATATGCTAAGCTTAAGGACAATATTGAAAATGCTACTTGTGCTTCATGTTCCACTCTTAAGCTTGAAATTGCTTTGTATAAGGAAAACTCTATGGATAAAACTTGTGATTCTTGTGTTAACTTGAGAAAAGAAAATGCTTACCTTCATAATACATTAGAAAAATTTTCTAAAGGTAAGAAACAATTAAACATGATTCTTGACAAGTCTAAAACTCCTTATAAGAAGCAAGGTTTAGGATTCAATTCTTTTCAAGACAATTCAAACCCAAAAGTCATTCAAGTCTTGGAAAAAGGTTTAATTGAATTTAAAACCCAACTCGCAAAAACATCTTTTAAATCACAGTGTTTTGCCCAACCTTGTATTAATTCAAATGGTGCGTCTTCTAGTGGTACCAAGTACCATTGCACTTATTGCAAAAAGGTGGACATTTGATTGAATATCATTGGCGTGAGGTTGAAAATGATAGGAAAATTTTGATAGAATTTCATTCATGCAACCTAGAGCTTCTATGAGACATGGTAACACCGAAAAGAATAAACACGGATTAGGATTTTTATCTCATACAAATCATTATGTTTCTAGACATCCTAATTCTAATGTGTATCAGATCGCGGTCCGACCACCGTGGTCACCGGTCGACTGTTTTGGTCACCGGTCGACCGCCAAAGACAAAGCCTGGCCGACCGCCATGGACAGCTCAAGTCTCATTTTAATTTAAACATTGCTCATAATCGAATGTTAAATGAAATCAAGGATAGTACTTCGGTTTGTATACTCCTTGACGGCGTGTCTCAAGATCGATTCCTAAATCTTGTTTATCTAATCCCATGTTGAGACACATCGTTCTTTTGCTCCTTGATTTTTAGGATTACCGCGAAAGGGAAGAACACGTGGTTCGTTGACTCGGATGTTCACGCCACATGACCGAACTCAAAATGGTTCACCTCTTTCACGCGAGCAACAGGTGATGATTTCATCACTTTTGGAGATGATACACAAGGACGAATTGAAGGAACAGGATCAATTAGGGTAAACAACAAATTCATTCTAAAGGATGTCGCTTTTGTGGACAAGCTTAGGTATAATCTCCTTCTCGCTTCTCGACTTCTTGATGATGGTTATGAGACTGCTTTAAGAAAAATGCTTGTCGTGGTGCTTGATTCTACCGGTGAGCTTGTGTTTGGAATCTCTAGAGTTGGTAGAATTTTGGAGCCGACTTTTCGTAATCTCTTGTCGGATCTCTTAAATGTTTGCTTACATCTTCCTCTGATTTTTGGCTTTGGCATCGACGTTTGGGGCACATTGGTTTTGATCATTTGACGCGAGTTAGCAACCTTGATCTCATGAGAGGTTTGCCTAAGCTCAAAGTTGTCAAAGATGTCAGATGTGCACCTTGTAGGCATGGCAAACAAGTTGCCGCCTCACACCCTCTCGTGACTATGGTTATGACCGACGGACTGTGATAGTTGCTTTATATGGATACTTGTTGGTCCCGCTAGAGTTCGATCAATCGGTGGAAAATGGTATATTCTTGTCATAGTCGATGATCTTTCTAGATATACTTGGGTGTTCTTTCTTACTTCAAGGATGAAGCTTTTGGTTATTTTCATGATCTTGTTCTTCGCTTGGCTTCGAGCTTCCCGGTGCTTTGAGAGCGATTCGTAGTGATAATGGCACGGAGTTCAAAATGCTTCTTTGCTTCTTTTTGTGCCGAGCGTGGTATTGAGCATCGCTTCTCCTCTCCACACGCCCTCAACAAAATGGCGTGGTGGAAAGGAAGAATAGAACCTTGGTCGAAATGGCTAGGACGATGCTAGATGAGTATAGCACACCGAGGAGATTTTGGGCGAAGCTATTGCTATCGCTTGCCATATTGCCAATCGTGTCTTTTGAGACCTTCTTTAGGCAAGACTCCTTATGAGCTTGCTTTGGTAGAAAACCCTCTGCTTCGCACTTTCGAGTTTTTGGATCAAAATATTTTATTCTTAAGACAGCAACTTAGATAAATTTGAATCAAGAACTTTTGATGGGGTATTTCGGGTTATCCCGCTCATTCGAGGGTTTTCGAGTTTTTAATATCGAGACTAACATTATTCAGAGACTTGTAATGTCACTTTTGATGAGACTAGCCCCGAGCTAGATCAATTGCTGCTGAGATGATTTACAGTGACAGAGAGCATTTTTGTGGAGGAAGATGAGGACGAAGCAAATGTCATTCCTCATCTGCACGCCGAGGCGCCCATATTGATACAAGAACTCGCTCGCCTACTTTACCTTCGCTGAGGCTCTGCGCATCATCATCATCAGCGATACTGCGAGGTCGAAGAAACGATATCTCACCCGGCGCCCACTCAGATTCAGAGACAAAGATCCTCCTGAATGATAATAGGTAACCTACATGAGCGAGTCACTCGCCTGTATATAATGATCCAAATCTCTACTCTCATTCGGCTTTTGTTGCTTCTTTTGAACCCCGCGATATATCACATGCTTTATCCGATTCTAGCCGGGTAAATGCCATGCATGAGGAGTTAGAGAATTTTGAAAGAAACAAAGTTTGGAACCTAGTAGAACCTCCTAGTGGTCATAATGTTATAGGAACCGTTGGGTGTTTAAGAATAAACAAGGTGAGGATGGTTCTGTGGTTAGGAATAAAGCCAGATTGGTAGCTCGTGGTTTCACCAAGTTGAGGGGTTAGATTTTGATGAGACATTTGCTCCTGTTGCTAGACTAGAATCCATTCGCATTCTGCTTGCATTTGCTGCATCAAAAGGTTTTAAATTATATCAGATGGATGTTAAAAGTGCCTTTTTAAATGGTTTCATAGATGAGGAAGTGTATGTTAAGCAACCCCCTGGTTTTGAGGATCCTAATTATCCAAATCGTGTTTTCAAGCTATCTAAAGCATTGTATGGTCTTAAACAAGCCCCTAGAGCCTGGTATGATAGACTTAAGACCTTCTTGCTTAAAAATAACTTTGAGATGGGTAAAGTGGATAAAACTCTATTCATTCTTAGACGTAACAATGACTTCCTGCTTGCTCAAATTTACGTGGATGATATTATTTTTGGTGGTTCTTCTAATGCTCTTGTTTCCAGCTTTTCTGACACTATGTCCAGGGAATTTGAGATGAGTATGATGGGAGAGCTTAATTACTTTTTGGGACTTCAAATCAAGCAATGCAAGGAAGGAACTTTCATCCATCAGACGAAGTACACTAAAGATCTACTTAAACGCTTCAACATGGGTGACTGCAAGCCAATTTCCACTCCCATGGCAACTTCGATCGCTTTTGGATCCAGATGAGGAAGGAGAAGTCGTGGATCAACACGAGTACCGCAGACATGATCGGCTCCTTCTCGTATTTGACGGCCTCGAGACCGACATTCACTTCACTGTATGCCTTTGTGCAAGATTTCAGCGCTCCGAGAACTTCCCATCGCCAAGCCGTTAAGCGCATATTCGTATTTACACTCTACCCTCTTATATGGCATTTGGTATTCCCGCTCTTCACTTTGTCCATTAGAGGTTTTTCGATTCGATTTTATGGTCGTTTGCTAGATAGGAAGAGTACCTCGCACCCGCACTTCCTAGGCACCTCTCTTGTATCTTGGTCTTCTAGGAGCGGTCTTACATTGCACAATCCATCTTTGAGCGGAGTATGTAGTCACGCTAGTTGTCAGAGCTGATTTTGTGGATGTCGCCCACTTTGAAAGATTATGGGTGAAACTTTGCTAGTGTTCCTCTTTTCTGTGATAACACTTCTGCTATTAATATTGCTAAAAACCCAGTGCAACATTCTAGGACTAAACACATAGACATTCGCTTTCACTTCCTTAAAGATCATGTTGAAAAAGGTGATATTGTGATGCACTTCGTAGAGTCCGAAGCTCAATTGGCAGATATTCTTACCAAACCTCTAGATCAAACCAGGTTTTCCTCTTTAAGAAGCGAGTTAGGGGTTATTTACCCTTATGGGTTGGTTTGAGGGGGAGTTTGATCTTTTCTATTCTTTCCTTGTTCTTTTGATCTTTTATTGTTCTTTTTCTGAACTTAGTGATCTTTTTGAGCTTTTTAGGTTGTTAGGTCTTTTTATTGCATCTCATTGTATCATATTGCATTCATATGAAAAATACAACAAGTTACAACAAGTGGTATGAAAAATCCAAAAAGATGCATTGTAATATAAGGTTTTCTGCTTATCTTTTAAAATTGATGAAGCTTTGCCTATTACCCTTTGGAGCTTGTGTATTTCAATTTTTGCTCAATGTCATGTCTAGTTCTTTGACTTGCTAGAATTATCATGCTTTTACATGTGTAGCTAAGTCTTTGCTATATGAGCTAGAACCTTTTAAACAACTCAAACTAAGAAATTGCAATTTGTGGATGTTTTAGCGAGTTGCGCAATTAGTGCTCCTCTTGTGACATTGGCCCTGTCAGAATTGCTTTGTTAGCTCTTTCATCTAAAATTGACCATTACTTGAGCTTTTGTGTTCTTGAGATTCTAAAAATGCTCTTGTGAAAAATGAAAATCAAGATTGTCTTATGCCTAAATTGTGCCAAACTATTCTTACGAGACTGCTTGTCAAAGACATGAACTTGGAGATAGTTTGATGAACCAGACGATCTCATGGGGACTGCTTGTCAAAAATGACATGAACCTCAAGATTTGTCGCCCTGATAGAAGCTTAGAGAGAGGTTGTGGATGGCTCCTAGTCCAGGATCTTCTTTACTAAGATATATCGTTAATCAACTTGTGGTAGAAGCTTAGGAAGAGTTTGTGGATGGCTCCTAGTCCAGGATCTTCTTTACTAAGATATACCTTTAATCAACTTCTGGTCGAAGCTTAGGATGAGTTTGTGGATGGCTCCTAGTCCAGGATCTTGTCACTAAGTTAGATCATTAGTCAACTTCAATATTCAATGCAAATGAGAAAAATGTTGACAAATGGGCGTTTACAAAAGATTGAGCAAAATGATTCAATACGGGACTTGATTGACTCTTAATGTGGTCTTTGTTAGATTTTTGATCTCACTTTGACATTTTGACATGGCCAATTTCACTTTAGGATCCCTGTTGATGAACTTGCTGAATTTGAAGCGTTGCTTAAATTGATAAAATCTACTGCTTTACTTTTGAGCCTTTGTGCTTAGCTTTGATATATATGTCTTACCATGATCTTGCTAGCGTTGTTAGGCTTGATATGCTGTTTGTGCAATATTAGAGATACTACATTGTTCTTTTGGGTAATCTCCAAAGCTTCTTGTAATCAAAAATTGAAAAAATATAAAAATGAAGCCACTCCATTGCATTTCATGCATACTCCTCTTTTTACTTCTTTTGTTTCTGCTTCTTCCTTTATTCTCTATTTGTTATCCCTGGATGAGAGGAAGGCGTGATTCCTTGATGAATCCATTGTCAAAGGGGGAGAAGATGTGTTAAATGAAAAGATATTTCTTTGGGAGAAGATGTGTAATATTTCTTTGCTACTCTTATTTGGAGAATTTGTGTTAATGAGAAGATTGGGGGAGAAGTTTATACAAAGGGGAGAAACTAAAAATTTGAAATTTGATGCTCATAGTGAGGGGGAGTTCTTGAGTTGCATTCTTATTATCTTATTGAATATTCTGAACTTGAATTGCATTCTTTTATCTTCACAATGATCATAGGTCAATTGAACAATTGTTCTTTCATATGGACCTTATGTGAGAATTTTGACCCTTTTCTGGAAATCAAAGTTTTTATGCTTACTTTTGCCTTGTCTCACATGCCTATACTATTCTGATGCCAGCTTGGTCATTTTCATTGCTTTTTCTTGCTTATGGACCAAGTTGTGCCTTTGTGCGAAAACTGCGAGTAAACTCGTTTTCAAACCTCTTACTTACATTTTCTAGATAATTGCCAATGTGTTCATCAAGGGGGAGATTGTGGATTTCATGGGGATATGCTCCAGATCTTAGGATGATGTGACAATTGGCAATGACGTTCTGGCTTGTCGCTTCACGCTTTCGACAAAGTTTCGTGCTTATCATTGGGGCGGTCCGACCGGTCCTTGCAATGATCGGTCCGACGGTCCCATATCGGTCGGACCGCCAAGTGGGGCGATCGGACCGGCGATGACCAAAAGTGTTCAAATCGAGTGGGCCAAAAATAGGTGTTGTAGGCAAGTGAGGGGATCCCAATGCACTTGGTCTCATGATTTTTGGAGTCTCCAGTGAAAAGTTCTATTGGTTTAAAGTTTCCAGAAGGTTTCGGAATTTGGGAGCTTGAATTTCGGCTAAGTCCTAAGGGTGGTCCGACCGCTCACGAGGAGCGGTCCGACCGCCATGGGCGCCTCGACCGCTCACCCGAGCGGTCGGGCCGTAATAACTTGAATGTCCGCCAACCGTGGCGATGTTGATTTGTTAGGTCAAAGTCATTGATATCATGACATATGGTTTGCATGATGCATGTTTTGACTAACATGGGTCAAGTTGTGAAGAACTTGTTCCCGAATTCGTGTTTGCTTTGTCTGTGGTTGTGCAGGTTGCTTGGTGGTCAACGACGGTCAACGGCGAGGAGGATCGGGACTAAACTTGAAGAGTTGAGGTCCAGAACGATTGACGATGCCGGGTGAGGTCAACGACTCAAGCGTGACACAAGATGGACAATGGTGACCTATTGGCAAATCCATGACGCATGGTGAAGCGGTTTAGGTCAAAAGGTTAAAGACGGCGCTTTGCGAAGCGTGCGTATGTGACCCGTTTGTTAGTGGGCCTTAACGGGAGCCCAAATTGAGTCAAACCCTAGGAGTTTTAAGCCTCCACTATAAATAGGAGGAGGTGGTGGCTGCACCCCTCTCTCTCTCGCCTTTTTATGTTTCAAAACCCTAATTGTCTTTAGGGGAGTTGAGGTGGAGGCTAGGGCTCTTGATGGTTTGTGGTGAATTTCGTGATCCTTGATTGTCTCTTGATCCATGATGGTGTGGATGTAATCCACTTCAATCACGAAATCAATCTATGCAAGGTTTGCTTGAGATAAGTCTCTTTTCGCTCTTGCTTTCAATTTGGTGATTTTAGGCTTTCTTTGATCCGCGAGTTTGTGATTGATTCTTTCACGGAATTAGTTTGTTGTGATATGTGTGAATCTATCTAGCATCATCTTGATCATCAATCACTCACGAACAAGCTTTAGGGTCAAGTTTTCGTTCTTGCCCTTTTTTAGACCTTCGTTAATCAATTGACAATTGCTCAAGATCGCTCCAAGAATTATCATAATATTCGATTGGAATAGGTCCTCAATAGCATATAGAAGGTGTGTGCAAAGTTTCATAAAGATTGGAGTTGAGAATCAAAAGTTTCACCTAATTGCAACTTCGCATCGGCCGATTTTATCGCTGCAGATCGGCTCTGAGTCGGCGGTCGATCATTGTCATCACCGGTCGATCGATTTTGAGCGGTCGACCGCCAAAGACAACGCCGGTCGATCCGCCGCAATCGGTCCGACCGGTGAGTATAACGGCCGACCGCCTGTCTTGTGAGTCTTAGTAATCTTAGTTGATTTTGTTGTATTGCTTAGGGGTTTAATTGGATAAAATACTAGTCTTCCGCTGTACTGGTATATTGATCTTCATAGCTTTCTAATAGCTACTGGAGTTAAATCGTATTGAGTTCATAATTTGTGAAAAAGTGAGCGTGCTCCTATTCACCCCCCCTCTAGTCGCCTTTACGGTCCAACATACCCACAATGACTGCCCAAAACTACTTTCATGATTAAAAGATGATGATTATGGCATTTAGTGTTACGGTACTCAAACAAGACTAGCATGACGCTTAAGTACGACCTTGTTGTGGGTGTAAAAACCAAACTCGAATGAGGGGGTGGGCGTCGGCTGTCTGACGGGCCATCGTCTATGAGAGTAAAAAATGACATAATGGTTTATACAGATTCGGAAGTCCGAAAGGAACGCCTTACTCCTGTCGGTGAGCCATCGGGGGGTTATCTCAGCGTGTGGCTTGGAGTATAAGGGGGAAGAGTCCTCAGCACATCCATCAAATTTGTACTGGGCCTAAGTTGTCGCTCATGCCCTAGGTCTAGTAGGACACGAGTCGCCATGGTGGAGGCGGATGCCCAAGCCACCATGGACTTTTGCTAGGGGAGACCGCGGAGGTCGTACGCCCTATGCACTACGAGGGTGGTCGCTCATGCCCTAGGTCTAGTAGGACACGAGCCGCCATGGTGGAGGCGACAGACGCCCAAGCCACCTTGAACTTTTGCCAGGGGAGACCGCGGAGGTTGTACGCCCTATGCACCACGAGGGTGAAATCACTTCTCTGTTTTGGGTGTTCTTTGGGTGTATGAGTGAGTGCTTCTAAATAGCATGTGTGAGTCGTTATGTTCTTCTCAACTTCTCTAAAGTTGTTGTTCTAAATTGTTCTCACGACTCACGGTAGCTTGTCCGAAAAGATTTAGAAATCTGAACTTCTCTTCTTTTTTAGCAGAGCTCTGTCAGCCGCGAGGCTGAGCTTCGGGCGGAGGCGAGGTGGCCCAAGGCTGACGGTGGCTGCACAATGCTGGTGCGAAAGTGTCTCAAGGCCGGGGCTCGGGGGGAGATGAGGTGGCCCCATGTCGACGGAGGCGCGGTGGCTGCACGATGCTAACGCGAAAGTGTCCCGAGGCTGGGTCTCGGGCGGAGGTGAGGTGGCCCGATGTGACGGAGGCGCGGCGACGGCCCTCAGCGGTTGCACGAAGCCGGCATGAAGGTCGTTTGGACGCGATGTGAAGGTGCACCAACGCCAGAGCACGAAGCTCCCGCGAAAGTGCCCCGAGGCCGGGCCTCGGGCAAAGAAGAGTGCTGAGGTCTTGTATCCTATTAATGAATATGTTTGCTGTGGTATCTTGTCAGCATTTTTTGACGTGCACTTTGTAGGGCGGTTTTTTTGTGCGCCAAAGACTTGGCCAAATTTCGGCAGGATGGGAATGTAGACCCTCAAGATTTAGCCAAATTCTGACTTAATGCAGCGCGAGGCACGAGGGCTGAGTAATACGTGCAAGAGCACCTACGACTTAGCCAATTTTGGCTCAGCAGGCAAGCGGGTGCCCAAATACTTTTATTTTGTGCTTCATATCGCGTGATTGCTCCACACGATGGCGGGTACCAAATTGCCGCTTCTCGTTGGCCTTTTCGTGTGGGGTGGTTTTTTTGTTCCATTCATGAAGGTGAAGTACTAGATGCTCGATCACCCCACCGAGGCACAACTTTCAAGGAAGGGGATGCGTCCAAGCGAAACCTATGCAGGCGAAGTCGTGGACGAGCGGTTGCCCACCCAGGCACAGCCTTCAAGGCGGGTAGCGCGTCAGTGCGAAGCCTGTGAAGGCGAAGTCGTGGACACGGGGCCAACCTGCCGAGGCATAGCCTTCCAGACGGGACTCGCATCGGATCGAAGCATGTGAAGGCGAATTTGTGGACATGGGGCCTCCCTGCCGAGGCATAACCTTCGAGGCGGGAGGCAGGTTGGATCGAAGCCTCTGAAGGCGAAGTCGTGGACGCGGGGCCGTCCTACCGAGGCATAGCCTTCGAGGCGGATGGCACGTCGAATCAAAACCTGTGAAGGTGAAGTCGTGGACGCAGGGCCTCCCTGCCGAAGCATAGCCTTCGAGGCGGGAGGCACATCGGATCGAAGCCTGTGAAGCCGAAGTCATGGACACGGGGCCGCCCTACCGAGGCATAGCCTTCGAGGCGGGAGAAGTGTCAGATCGAAGCTTGTGAAGGTGAAGTCGTGGACGCAGGGCCTCCCTACTGAGGCATAGCCTTTGAGGTGGGAGGCACGTCGGATCGAAGCGTGTGAAGGCGAAGCCATGGATGCGGGGCCGCCCTACAGAGGCATAGCCTTCAAGGCGGGAGGTACGTCGGATCGGAGCCTGTGAAGGCGCAGTCGTGGACGTGGGGACTCCCTACCGAGGCATATCCTTTGAGGTGGGAGGCTCGTCGAATCAAATCCTGTGGTCCAAGTCGTCCTCTTCTTGCTCCGCGGCATCCGGCCTGCATGCGAGCGGCGGGGGAGGAAGATGACGATCGACGCTGGGGCCCACTAGCGCGATGATAGCGAACAACAGTAGCGGCGGAGAACGAACAACGCGTTTGGGCCGTTGGATCACGATCGCATGGCCAACGCATCAAGTGGTTGGGCTGAGCCGTGTGGCTCGGCCGGTTACTGTGTGCGTGCCTTGAGCCAGAGTAATAGTGTGGAGTTTTGACTTGGTTTTAAATTTTAACCTCCAGTTTGACCGACCTTCAAAATATAGCAAATAAATTCATAAAAATGTGAAATAAATCAGGGGGTTCTTGGGTTGACCTAGTACCCACATAAATTTGGAAAATCCACTGTTCATGTTTTATTTGGTATAATTTAAATTCAAACTAGCATATCTTATTAATCGAGTTTGAATTTTCTGTGGTTCAAATTTGATTCTAAAAATTTGGAAAAAAATATATTAATTCATGATAATTAATATATTATTTTAATAAATTATTTACAGGGTATTTTAATATGATTGTATTACTATTTTCTTTAGGATATACTTTTATAAGTGTAGGTTTATACAATTGTATATGATTTCCCTAGTGTAATATATAATGTAAATGATTGGA